>OY728135.1:1467769814-1469019814 GCA_963277665.1 Viscum album
TCTGCGACCGATTAGTGCTACCGATCTGTGCCACCGATCTGTGCTACCGATCAGTGCTACCGATCAGTGCTACCGATTAGTGCTACCGATCTGTACTACCGATCTGTGCTTCCAATCTCTGCGACCAATCTGTGCAACCGATATGCGCTACCAATCAGTGATACCTACCAGTGCTACTGATCAGTGCTACCGATCTCTGCTACTGATCTGTGCTACCGATATGTGCTACAGATCTCTGCTACCGATCTATGCTACCGATCTGTGCTACCAATATGTGCTACCGATACTTTTCATAAAACAGGAAACAATGTTCACAGAACTGGAAATTTGGAAAAGTGTTGGGGGATAAGTCACTTTGACCTCCCGGAACATCTCCAATACCACATTTTCAAAAAGTAATGGACCAGAGAGGTCCGGGCCATTACACCAGATACCTCTCAAAACATTATTGTCCTTGAGAATTTAAAACCAACCTAATGAAAAGAGGGGTCTGAACAAACATCCATTGAAATACCTCTTGAAAGAGATCAGGCCACAAAAGGAAAAAAATATGTTTATAAATAAAAGATGAAAGGTCTAACCACAAAGGGAACATCATAACATGAAAAGAGATAAACATTAAACAACTATGGGTACTGAGCACATATCTGTGACTCACGTTCCTCGGTACTCTCCTCCATGCCACCATGTCATCACAAGACACGAACTAAGGGGATAGAACACACATGAAACACATTCTCCTTGCAGTCTTGGATCACCACTGGTCGCTCCTCGAAGGTTTCATCATCATCAATATCTATCTCTCCCCTATCGATAACGTGAGAGTCATCGTGAAGATAATGACGGATTTGTGATACATGGAAAACATCATGTATCTGACTCATCTGTGGGGGAAGTGCTACTTGATACTCCACATCTCCAAAACAAGCTAACACCTCGAAAGGCCCAACAAAACGGGGAGAAAGCTTACTTCCATGACCAAAGCTTCACTGCCCACGATGGGGAGTCACCTTTAGAAACACATGATCCCAAACATTAAACTCCAAGGGACTCCTCCTTTGATCATCATATGATTTATGATGATATTGCGCTGTATTCATCCTCTCATGAATCATCTTAACCATCTCTATTGTTGTAAATACCCTTAAATTTCAAGGAAATTTTTTTTCTTAATTTTATTTGGAATTTTACAAGAGTGCAGTTTCTGACGACACCTGATTCCGAGGCCCGGTGTGCCCGGAATCATTTTCCGAAGTTTGGCTCGGGTACGTTCAGTGAACAGACGAGCGGGTTTTTCTAACTTTTGAACCGGTGCCCGGAATCGAATTCTGAGGGCACCGATGAAATCGCAGCGCCGATATTCTTTTAGAAACGCCTCTTCCAGAGTTGCGTTTTCTCGGGTGTGGTTTTTAATTTTCGGGCTTAAAGTTAAGAAATAAAATAATCTTGCGACAACTTTATTTTATTTCACTAAAGTCACTTGGAAGCCACTTGAAGCCACTTAAAGGCGGCTTGAACTGAGTTGAACTGGATAGGATGCTATCCGGAAATATCCTACCCCCTTGGTAGGATATTTGTGAAGTGGGGCCCGCACGAGCACCGTCGTTTCTTTCCGCTAAGAAACGCACCCGTGAAAACCAGTCTTAATGAAAGTCAACCGATGCGTTTTCTAAATTCTTAACAGACCATTTAATTGGGCTGTTTCTCTCGTGAATTGAATGGGCTGTTTCTTTCGTGAATTTAATGGCATGTTTCTTTCGTTGAATTAATTCAACGAATTAATTCAACCGTTTCTTAACCTGTTTCGTGTGTTGGCATATTAATAAAATAAGACCAACCCAAATCTTTGGAGAAGGTTTGAGAGGATTCTGGTTCTTCTTCTCCCTCGCGAAGAACACGAAGAACGCGAAGAACGTGAAGAACGCCAAACCCGGAAATTGACGACGCTTCCGTCCGTGACGTTCTTCCACGCTCTGATCTCCGATCACCGACCGTTTGAGATGAGTGATTTCGGATTTCCTCTCAAAAGTTCTTTTCTTTTGGTTTTAACGAAACACAGATTTAAATATTAATAATTTAAATCTGTTGTTCTTGGTTCGTTTAGCTCGCCGACTCAACGCCGGATTCCGCGACGACGCGACGCCTCCCCGCGACGACGCGACGATCCCTCTCTTCCGCGACGATCCTTTCCGCGAAGAACGCCCGCACGCGACGATCGACGACGCTTGAGGTAGGGATTTTATATTTTGGAATACCCCTCTTTATTCCCGTGAACGTTCTTTAAAAATTAAAGAACCAGTTTAAATTGAACAATTTTATTTTATTAAAATTGTTTTTTTTTTCGTTCAAATGAGGAACTCGTTAATGAAACAATTTTATTTCATTAAAAATTGTTTCGGATATGCGTTCATGTGTTGAACAAATTTCTCCCGGTTGATTATCTCTAATGCGGAGGGTGCGGGCCAAACGAACACGGCCCGACGACCCTCCACCGTTCTTCTTTTGTGCGGATTTGACGAGCGATGACGGAACGTGCCGCAACGGATGATTGATGATTCCGCAGTGAAGGACGAGTCCCGGGAGGAGCAGCGGCGCAGGCGGGAACAAAATCGGACCACCGGAGCGATCCCGGTGGCCCGCGGAACTCACCGGCGGCGCGGGTCGCCGGCGCGGCAGCGCCGGCAGCAGCGGCGCCCCGACGCGCCGCCGGACAGGTCGCCGCGACTCAGCGTGGCGGCGACGGCACCCGCGGACCTGCGACCGCGCGGGTCCGGTGCCCTCGGACGCGGCTGAAGCCGCGTCCCGACTCAACGCCGCCCCCCACGGGGGGGGGGGGGGGGGGGCGGCGCCCCGCGTGCCTCGGCCGTTCGGCCGCTCGGCCGAACCGGGCCAGGCCGGTCCCACCGGCCGGGCCGCGCCCCGGCCCGACCGGACCGGGTTGGCCCAGGCCCGGACCCCCGTCTTCGGACGGTTTTCGTTCAAACGCCCGTAACTTGAGCTACGGGACTCCGAACGACGCGCCGTCAGCGGCAACGCGATCCTTGGATCGAGACGGTCGTTTCGGAATACTATACTCAAGGTGCACCTTCCTTTTCGGGAGCCTACGTAGTTAAAACTCCGTAGTTAAGCGTGCTTGGCCTAGAGCAGTGATCAGGATGGGTGACCTCCTGGGAAGTTTCACAGGGTGGGTGTGAGACTGAAAGGCCAATAACTCACAGACCGGGCGTCCGATTGACGTGCCATCTGTTTCGTTGAATTCCTCTAAGTGAGACGGATATTTTGGCACACTCCGCCCGAGGTTTGGACGCAGGTGGAGTACGGACGGGTTGGTTCTGCCTTAAAAACCAACCGGGCCCCTGGGACGAAAAAGCCAATAACTCTCAGACCGGGTGTCCGATTGACGCGCCGTCTGCGGCGTTGAGTTCATGTTGATGATACAGAACTTTTGGATACCTCAACTTCGGACTTTGTGTCAGTTAATGTATCAGCCTCTCGGCTCGTGGAGCGGACCCTCCCGAACGAGCTTGCTGTGTGCGGGAACCCTGGTGCTGGCTGCGACTACTTCTCCGACAGCGACGACTGTGCAGAGATCCTCCGTGGACTCCGACGACGACCGTGCAGAGATCCTCAGTGGACTGCGGCGACGACTGTGGAGAGATCCTCCGTGGACTCCGACGACGACCGTGCAGAGATCCTCAGTGGACTGCGGCGACGACTGTGCAGAGATCCTCAGTGGACTGCGACGACTACTGCACTCAGCAATCCTACGTGGACCAGTGCTACAGGTCCTGCGTGGGCCCGATCCTGTGTGGGTCTGATCCTGTGTGGGTCACTACGGGGGTTAGTACCTATCGATCCTTCGTGGGTCCGACGACTTAGATGGTTCAGTGATCATCTTTATCGTCATCCGAAGAATCATACCTGTGTGAGCTGAATCTTCTGTTTTACTCGATAGAGGTGGTGCGCTTGGTTGTAGCGGCAGACCCGCGATACTGGAGACAAGCGTACGGAGTACGGAGACCGTGTAGCCGACTGAGACCTGAAGACTGCTCGACCGAATCGACTTGGAGTGAGTCGACTAGCCCAGTGGACGGAGCACCCGGTATTTGGCGGCAGACCCACGGCGGACGGAGCGCCTGGTAGTTGGCAGCAGACCCGCGGTACTCGACTGGAGGAGTACCTCTGTAGGCTATTTGGGTGAGCGCCCGGTATTTGGCAGTAGACCCTTAGCGGACGGAGCGCCCGGTAGTTGGCAGCAGACCCGCGGTACTCGACAGGAGGAGTACCTCAGCAGTCTTAGGTTAGTGAGAAGTATCTCGGAGTCGTGACAGGACCACTGTACACTTCAGAGATGGGGCTCTTCAGCAGTTATGTTTTTGATAATAAAAATCTTGGTTTGAGCTGAGTCAATGATCCTTGTGTTTCCTCTTGATTGAGATGGGTTATCTGATAATTTCGATATATGTATGGGCATATACCTATGAGAGTTATCTGTTGAGTTTTCCTGTGTGGATTACGTTTTCCTCTCCTTTGTGGATTGTGTTGAGTTATCCTGTGTGGATTTACTGTTTACTCTCCTTTGTGGATTGTGTTGTTCTATCCTGCATGGGTATGCGTTTTTCTTTCCTGTGTGGACTGGGTTGTGCTAGGGCTCGGACGTTGGAGCCGATCGGGGAATTGATGACTTAGGTATATGTATGGGCATATACCTAAGCCGTGTCAGATGTTACTTCGTGATTTTATCTCTCCTTCGTGGCTTATCCTTTGTGTATTTCGGGAGACCTTCGGGGGTCTCGGGGTCCCTACTGAGTAGCTTATACTCACCCCTGCACGGGCTATGCCCGCACTT
Source organism: Viscum album (assembly GCA_963277665.1). Taxonomy (NCBI): domain Eukaryota; kingdom Viridiplantae; phylum Streptophyta; class Magnoliopsida; order Santalales; family Viscaceae; genus Viscum; species Viscum album. Next base: position 1,467,774,664 of record OY728135.1, read on the forward strand.
CGTGGTGTTGGTTGCAGACGACAGGTAGTGCTGATGCAGACCGAGTGTTCGAGGACTGGACGGTACCCGGAGGTGGACTACACGACGAGTCAGTACCCGGAGGTGGACTACACGATGAGTCAGTACCTGGAGGTGGACCACTGGGCGAGACGTGCTCGGAGCGGACGGCGGGACCCGAGGAGCATTGGAGCTATCTGTACACACCCTTCAGGTGGGACTTCTAGAGGACGGCTCGACGCTGTAGTTTTTTCTTTCAGTTTCTCTTTTTCCTTTCAGTTGTACTTTACAGTTGGGCTTGTATTTCCGCCCCCTTTTTCTTTCAGCACAGCTTGTACAGTTTTTACTTAGTGTTTACTTTTCCGCTTGCTTACTCTGTGGTGCTTGTTTACTTTTCAAAGGCAATGCCTTCCCTTTTTGTTGGGATTTACGCCTTGGTGCTAGTCGCCAGCCCCTGGCCTATGGAAGGCGGGCTTGGGGTAGTCACGGCACGGGCCCCGAGGATGGGTCGTGACAAATTGGTATCAAAGGTGGTCGGTTCTACCGCAGACTCTGATCTTTCTTCTATGTGAAGTAATAGTGTTTAGTGTATTGAGTGTTGTTATCAGTCCAGGGAGTCCAGTGTTGGTGCGGCGGCCGACGTATCCATACACCAGGACCCTGACATCTGATTTCCGACTTAATGCACGAAAACATTGATTTCATGTGTGTTTCAAGTTTTCTTCGTGATTACTTGTGTCATCTCACCAGGTATACTGTTCTGACCGTGGCGCACTTGTTTTCTTTTCAGGATGGCACGACGACAGCAGCCAGCTAGGGTTCCTAGAGTAGAGTGCGACGACAGCCCACCGAGCGACGAGGCTTCGGTACAGGGCTCGTTGACCGCAGAGGCACCGGCGGTACCTTTACCCGCCGAGCCCCCGATTCTTCCAGCACTGGCAGCTGACGATACACTACTCCTCGGAGCTCTGCACGAGTTCCAACGCCAGCGACCACCCAGGTTCCGTGGGGAGTCGGACCCCCAGGCAGCTGAGGACTGGCTGGAGGCGGTTGTCCGAGTTTTCAGGCTAGTGAGGACACCAGCAGACCTCATGGTGATCCTCGCGGCGAGCCTACTCCACGCAGCAGCAGGGCAATGGTGGAGCCTGATGCTCCAGGTACACGATGAGGCCTCCCTCATCTAGACGGACTTCGAGAGTCTCTTCCGCTCAGAGTTCGTCCCGGCCACCCTCCGTGCGGTGCGCATTCAGGATCTTCTTCAGCTGCAGCAGGGCAGCTTGACGGTCGCTCAGTACGCGGCGAGGTTCACCGACCTTTCTCGGTACTCGACATACATGGTACGAGACCCCTTCTTCCGGGCCCGGACCTTCGAGCAGGTATTGAGACACGAGATCAGGGCATCGCTGATCTCCCTCAGCATCCCGACCCAGGCAGGAGTGCTAGAGCGAGCCCTCCTGATCGAGAGCTTCCTGTCTGAGTCCACAGCGAGACCTACCGCAGGGCGGCAGATAGCGGAGTCTTCGGCAGCAGGTAGCCGACGGATGACTCAGGGTTCCAGGCAGACCAGACCTACCGATGGCCGACTGCACGACTCAGGCTCAGTTGTGCGAGGGAGCCGGGGTGGAGTCAGAGCCAGGCGTGCCGAGAGTGGGCAGTGTTACTCCTGTGGCGGGATTGGTCACATGGCTCGTGACTGTCTGACCCGCCATGCTGATGATCAGCAGTTAAGTGAAGAACCTCCCAGGCAGAGGCAGAGGTTCGACCGTGGCGGTCCGCAGGGAGGAGGCGGACGAGGCAGAGGAGTTGTCCGAGCAGTAGGAGGTGGGCGACGCTTTGAGGCTCTGCCACCACCACCACCAGGAGGTCCGCCCCAACCACATGGAGTATGTGAACATGCGAGAGCTCAGATTCAGGCAGCCGAGGCCTTCGATCATGGAGCTCTGGGAGCAGATGGACAGGAGCAGAACTAGTGGATACGTCCTTTGTACATCTGGTTCCTTGTTGCTTTTGTGTAGCGTCTTGTATTATGAGCTGCAATAATAAAAGACGCATACCTTTGTGATATTTTCATCCCTGTCCTCTTTTGTGATGTTACTAAGAGGTTCCAGTTTTGGCCGTTGACTTGACCCTCACTTGTGAGACATCTACTGGAGGATACCCAGTTACCACACACTGATGCCGACAGTGTGACTCAACCCTTGGAGGCGAGAGTAACGGTTGGATCTCTTAGTAGTAGCGTCGAGGCCTTACGACGTCATCCTTGGTATGGATTAGTATCATCCATGTTAGGATTGACTGTTTTAGGCAAAGAATGAGGTTCATCCAGGGGATGAGACCAGGTTTCTCTTATCGGCAAAGAAGAAATCTTGCAGCTCTTGTGGGACCAGAGATGGTCCGGGCCACGTCAGAGGAGGTCCAGGTCATCCAGGAGCGGATGAGGACAGCACAGAGCCGGCAGAAGTCATATACTGACAGGAGGCGGAGGCCACTAGAGTTCGAGGATGGCGACCACGTCTTCTTGCGTGTCTCACCTCGACGTGGTTTGCGGAGATTTGGCCGAGGCGGCAAGTTGTCTCCCCGCTTCATCGGGCCTTTCCAGGTCCTCAGCAGGGTTGGCGAGGTGGCTTATCGCCTGGCACTGCCACCTCAGTTGCACCGGGTGCACGCCGTCTTCCACGTATCCCAGCTGAGGAGATACGTGCACGACCCGACGCACATCTATGACTATGGGGAGCTAGACGTGGATGATGGGGCGACTTTTGCAGAGGTCCCAGTGGAGATAGAGGATCGACAGGAGCGGGTCCTACGTGGGCGATCGATCCCTCTTGTGCGCATCAGATGGCGGCACGGGAACCTCCAGGAGAGCACTTGGGAGCGGACGGCTCAGATGCGTGCTCAATACCGCCTTGTGTCCCTAGTTTGTGTTGAAGCTTTACGGGGACGTAAAGCCCTATGGTGGGAGTAATGTAAAGACCCGTAAATTTCAAGGAAAATTTTTTTTAATTTTCTTTGGAATTTTACAAGAGCGCAGTTTCTGACGGCACCTGATTCTGAGGCCCGGTGTGCCCGGAATCATTTTCCAAAGTTTGGCTCGGGTACGTTCAGTGAACAGACGAGCGGGTTTTTCTAACTTTTGAACCGGTGCCCGGAATCGAATTCTGAGGGCACCGATGAAATCGCAGCGCCGGTATTCTTTTAGAAACGCCTCTTCCGGAGTTGCGTTTGCTCGGGTGTGGTTTTTAATTTTCGTGCTTAAAGTTAAGAAATAAAATAATTTTGCGACAACTTTATTTTATTTCACTTAAGTCACTTGGAAGCCACTTGAAGCCACTTAAAGGCGGCTTGAACTGAGTTGAACTGGATAGGATGCTATCCGGAAATATCCTACCCCCTTGGTAGGATATTTGTGAGGTGGGGCCCGCACGAGCACCGCCGTTTCTTTCCGCTAAGAAACGCACCCGTGAAAACCCGTCTTAATGAAAGTCAACCGACGCGTTTTCTAAATTCTTAACAGACAATTTAATTGGGTTGTTTCTCTCGTGAATTGAATGGGCTGTTTCTTTCGTGAATTTAATGGCATGTTTCTTTCGTTGAATTAATTCAACGAATTAATTCAATCATTTCTTAACCTGTTTCATGTGTTGGCATATTAATAAAATAAGACCAACCCAAATCTTTGGAGAAGGTTTGAGAGGGTTCTGGTTCTTCTTCTACCTCGCGAAGAACACGAAGAACGCGAAGAACGCCGAACCCGGAAATCGACGACGCTTCCGTCCGTGACGTTCATCCATGCTCCGATCTCCGATCACCGACCGTTTTAGGTGAGTGATTTCGGATTTCCTCTCAAAAGTTCTTTTCTTTTGGTTTTAACGAAACACAGATTTAAATATTAATAATTTAAACTTGTTGTTCTTGGTTCGTTGAGCTCGCCGACTCAACGCCGGATTCCGTGATGACGCGACGACGCAACGATCCCTCTCTTCCGCGAAGAACGCCCACGCGCGACGATCGACGACGCTTGAGGTAGGGATTTTATATTTTGGAATACCCCTCTTTATTCCCGTGAACGTTCTTTAAAAATTAAAGAACCAGTTTAAATTGAACAATTTTATTTTATTAAAATTGTTTTTTTTTCATTCAAATGAGGAACCCGTTAATGAAAAAAATTTATTTCATTAAAAATTGTTTCGGATATGCGTTCATGTGTTGAACAAATTTCTCCCGGTTGTTTATCTCTAACGCGGAGGGTGCGGGCCAAACGAACACGGCCCGACGACCCTCCGCCGTTCTTCTTTTGTGCGGATTTGACGGGCGACGACGGAACGTGCCGCAACGAATGTTTGATGATTCCGCAGTGAAGGACGAGTCCCGGGAGGAGAGGCGGCGCAGGCGGGAACAAAATCGGACCACCAGAGCGATCCCGGTGGCCCGCGGAACTCGCCGGCGGCGCGGGTCGCCGGCACGGCGGCGCCGGCAGCCGGCAGCAGCAGCGCCCCGACGCGCCGCCGGACAGGTCGCCGCGACTCAGCGCGGCGGCGACGGCACCCGCGGACCCGCGGCTGAAGCCGCGTCCCGACTCAACGCGGCCCCACACGGGGGGGGGGGGGGGGGGGGCGCACCAACTGGCCGCTGGGGGGCGGCGCCCCGCGTGTCTCGGCCGCTCGGCCGAACCGGGCCAGGCCGGTCCCACCGGCCGGGCCGCGCCCCGGCCGGACCGGACGGGGTCGGCCCGGGTCGGCCCGGGCCCGGACCCCCGTCTTCGGACGGTTTTCGTTCAAACGGCCGTAACTTGAGCTACGGGCCTCCGAACGACGCGCCGTCAGCGGCAACGCGATCCTCGGATCGAGACGGTCGTTTCGGTATACTATACTCAAGGTGCACCTTCCTTTTCGGGAGCCTACGTAGTTAAAACTCCGTAGTTAAGCGTGCTTGGCCTAGAGCAGTGATCATGATGGGTGACCTCCTGGGAAGTTTCCCAGGGTGGGTGTGAGACGGAAAGACCAATAACTCACAGACCGGGCGTCCGATTGACGTGCCGTCTGTTTCGTTGAATTCCTCTAAGTAAGACGGATATTTTGGCACACTCCGCCTGAGGTTTGGACGCAGGTGGAGTACGGTCGGGTTGGTTCTGCCTTAAAAACCAACCGGGCCCCTCGGACGAAAAAGCCAATAACTCTCAGACCGGGTGTCCGATTGACGCGCCGTCTGCGACGTTGAGTTCATTTTGATGATACAGAACTTTTGGATACCTCAACTTCGGACTTTGTGTCAGTTGATGTATCAGCCTCTCGGCTCGTGGAGCGGACCCTCCCGAACGAGCTTGATGTGTGCGGGAACCCTAGTGCTGGCTGCGACTGCTTCTCCGACAGCGACGACTGTGCAGAGATCCTCTGTGGACTCCGACGACGACCGTGCAGAGATCCTCAGTGGACTGCAGCGACGACTGTGCAGAGATCCTCCGTGGACTCCGACGACGACCGTGCAGAGATCCTCAGTGGACTGCGGCGACGACTGTGCAGAGATCTTCAGTGGACTGCGACGACTACTCCACTCATCAATCCTACGTGGACCAGTGCTACAGGTCCTGCGTGGGCCCGATCCTGTGTGGGTCCGATCCTGTGTGGGTCACTGCGGGGGTTAGTACCTATCGATCCTTCGTGGGTCCGACGACTTAAATGGTTCAGTGATCATCTTTATCGTCATCCGAAGAAGCATACCTGTGTGAGCTGAATCTTCTGTTTTACTCGATAGAGGTGGTGCGCTTGGTTGTAGCGGTAGACCCGCGATACTGGAGACGAGCGTACGGAGTACGGAGATCGTGTAGCTGGCTGAGACCTGAAGACTACTCGACCGAATCGACTTGGAGTGAGTCGACTAGCCCAGTGGACGGAGCGCCCGGTATTTGGCGGCAGACCCACGGCGGACGGAGCGCCTGGTAGTTGGCAGCAGACCCGCGGTACTTGACTGGAGGAGTACCTCTGTAGGCTATTTGGCTGAGCGCCCGGTATTTGGCAGCAGACCCTTAGCGGACGGAGCGCCCGGTAGTTGGCAGCAGACCCGCGGTACTCGACAGGAGGAGTACCTCAGCAGTCTTAGGTTAGTGAGAAGTACCTCGGAGTCGTGACAGGACCACTGTACACTTCAGAGATGGGGCTCTTCAGCAGTTATGTTTTTGATAATGATAATCCTGGTTTGAGCTGAGTCAATGATCCTTGTGTTTCCTCTTGATTGAGATGGGTTATCTGATAATTTCGATATATGTATGGGCATATACCTATGAGAGTTATCTGTTGAGTTTTCCTGTGTGGATTACGTTTTCCTCTCCTTTGTGGAGTGTGTTGAGTTATCTCGTGTGGATTTACTGTTTACTCTCCTTTGTGGATTGTGTTGTTCTATCCTGCGTGGGTATGCGTTTTGCTTTCCTGTGTGGACTGGGTTGTGCTAGGGCTCGGACGTTGGAGCCGATCGGAGAATTGATGACTTAGGTATATGTATGGGCATATACCTAAGCCGTGTCAGATGTTACTTCGTGATTGTATCTCTCCTTCGTGGCTTATCCTTTGTGGATTTCGGGAGACCTTAGGGGGTCTCGGGGTCCCTACTAAGTAGCTTATACTCACCCCTGCACGGGCTATGCCCGCACTTCGTGGTGTTGGTTGCAGACGACAGGCAGTGCTGATGGAGACCGAGTGTTCGAGGACTGGACGGTACCCGGAGGTGGACTACACGACGAGTCAGTACCCGGAGGTGGACTACACGACGAGTCAGTACCTGGAGGTGGACCACTGGGCGAGACGTGCTCGGAGCGGACGGCGGGACCCGAGGAGCATTGGAGCTATCTGTACCCACCCTTCAGGTGGGACTTCCAGAGGACGGCTCGACGCTGTAGTTTTTCCTTTCAGTTGCTCTTTTTCCATTCAGTTGTACTTTACAGTTGGGCTTGTATTTCCGGCCCCTTTTTCTTTCAGCATAGCTTGTACAGTTTTTACATAGTGTTTACTTTTCCGCTTGCTTACTCTGTGGTGCTTGTTTACTTTTCAAAGGCAATGCCTTCCCTTTTTGTTGGGATTTACGCCTTGGTGCTAGTCGCCAGCCCCTGGCATATGGAAGGCGGGCTTGGGGTAGTCACGGCACGGGCCCCGAGGATGGGTCGTGACAATTGTATTCTACACTAGTTCCAGTCCGCGAATTGCTAACTCTCTGACCCAGGTCCAGCACAACGGAGAATGGAAAGACCGACCATACAAGGCTTCAAACGGAGCCATACTGATGGTGGAGTGAACACTATTATTGTAAGAGAATTCCAGAAAGGGTAAGTTCCTCATCCATGAACCTCCGAAATCAAGAACACAATATTGCAACGTGTCTTTGAGTGTTTGGATGGTTCGCTCAGTTTGATTGTCCATTTGAGGATGAAAAGTAGTGCTAAGGCATAGTTGAGAACCAAAAGCATGTTGGAGACCTCTCTACACCCTAGTGGTAGAATGAGGATCTCGATTACAAATGATCTTCATAGGTACTCCATGAAGTACCACCACCTCTTCTAGATACTGGATCGACAAAACATCCACTGTGATCGACTCCTTGATCTCTATGAAGTGGGCCGATTTTGTTAAATGATCCACTACCACCCATATAACATCATGTCCTCCCAGAGCTCGAGGTAAACATATAACAAAGTCCACTGATATTTCCTCCCACATCCACTAAGAAATATCTAATGGATGGAGAAGACCACTAGGAACACGGTGTTAGGCCTCCACCTTCTGGCAGACTAAACTTCGAGACACAAACTCCGCAACTGTACACTTCAGCCCAGGCCACCCAAACTGACTCCTCAAGGATCGATACATCTTTTTCACACAAGGATATATTGATAAAGCTGAACTATGGAACTCTCTAAGAACCATCTTGTGCATCGTCGAGGGATCAAAAATCCATCCTTGTAACAATAATCGGTCTTTTTCATCCACAGAACAACCATCAGGGGCCTCACCACAAACAACTCGATCTCTCCAGACCTCTACCTCAAGATCACCCAACTGGGACTCTTCCACCTTCTGCAATAGGGATGACTGAACCGTCATCTGGAAAAGGCAACCTCTACCTCCAACCTCTTCCATATTAATATGAAAAGCTGATAGTTCATCCATTACTCTCCAGTAATAACCAGATTCATGCACAGCATCACTACGTGACTTTCGGCTCAGCGCATTAGCTACAACATTACCTTTTCCAGGTGTATACGATATTTCGAAGTCGTATTCCTTCAAGAACTCCATCCACTGATGCTGTCACAATTTTATGTCACACTTGGAGAAAACATACCTCAAACTCTTATGATCGGTGAAACCAAAAAGTGCTCACCAATGAGGCAATGTCTGCACAACTTCGGAGAAAAAACCACGGATTCCAGCTCTAGATCAGGGGTGGAATAGTTTCATTCATGGGGATGAAACTTCCGAGACCCATAAGAAACAACTGAACTATACTGCATGAGATCGCAGCCTAGCCCCAGATGTGATGCATCACAGAAAATATCAAACTAGAGTCCCTCAGCTAGAATACAAAGAACAGGAGCACATACTGACTTCTAATTTAGATACTCAAATGCTGTCTAGCGCTGATCAGCCCATTCAAAGGCCTGATCCTTCCTGGTCAGAGCTATTAGAGGAGTCACAACTGATGAAAAATTGGCTATAAACCTCCTGTAATAGCCTGTGAGTCCAAGGAAACTTCACACCTATGACACTGTCTTGGGGGCTACCCAACACACCACTACTTCTATCTTTTATGGATCCATAGCTACTCCTTGTTGGGACACAACATGCCCCACGAAACGGACATCTCAAGCCCAAAACTCACACTTCGACATCTTACCAAATAACTGATGTTGGCGAACAACTCCCAAAATTTATCATAGATGCTCTGCTTGCTCCTCTTTAGACGTGGAGTACACAAGGATTTCGTCGATGAAAACCACCACAAACTTGTCCAGGAACTCACGGAACACAGCGTTCATCAACCCTATGAACACAGCTGGAGCATTCGTCACGCCAAACGACATTACAACGAACTCTTAATGCTCATGAAGACAACGGAAAGAAGTCTTCGGGATATCCTCATCCTTCACACACATTTGTTGATATCCTGACCACAAGTAGATCTTTGATAACCAACTTGCACCCTTCAGTTGAATGAATAAGTCATCAATATATGGAAGAGGATAGCGGTTCTTTATTGTCACTTTGTTTAATTGACGATAATCGACACACAACCGCAAACTCTCATCGGCCTTCTTCACGAACAAGACTGGTGCACCCCATGGTGATACACTTGGCTGAACAAGACCGCACTGTAATAGACCATCAAGCTGTATACGTAGCTCTTGTAACTCAGAAGGGGCCATACTATATGGAGACATAGAGATAGGAGACGCTCCTAGTAGTAGCTCGATCCCAAACTCGATCTCTCATCGAGGGGGTAATGTTATGACCTCTTCTGGGAAGACATCAGGGTACTCCTCAATGACCCTTGGAAAAGCCAACTTATGAACCTATGAAGAACTCAGCATCAACTCAGCCATCAAGGATGATAAGGATGGAACACGCCTATGACCCATCTAAGGATCTCGCTCACCAAAAAACACAACCCGCTCTCCATCTAGACTAAAAAAAATGACATTCTTCCTGAATCAATCCACGATAGCCTACACTGAATACAACCAATCCATGCCAATGATTACATTATATAGTTTTATTCGTAAACATAGGAAATCTCCCCACGAGCGGTGCTTCCCCGGAACTAGCTCACAATCTCTACATACTTCAAACAAGTTAGCTCGACCTCCAACTGGCGTAGTCAATCCCAAGGGCACTAGAAGCCTCTCTATCTGAGGTCCCAAGGCATGGACAAGGGTAGGTGATATGTCGGAGTGCTTCTCTCCTGAATCAAACAAGGAATACACCAAGGTAGAAAAAATGCAAAGGGTACCTCGGACGACCACTAGCATGCATGGAGTTGGCAACTCTAAAGCATGAATCATGCCACGACGTCCTCCATGGCCTCTCTGACCCTGATGACGACCACCACCATGACCGCGCTCTGCACTCTAAGAACAGGGAGCTTCATTGGGATATCCTCTGCATGCCGCATCTACCCTCTAGTGATCTAATGCTGGTGCTACCTGCTGCTGCTGCCTCGACTGGAACTCCCTTAATGGAGGAATTTGGAGCGGAGCTCCCAGTGTATGATGACTACTCTGAAAAGTCTTGCACCCCCGCTGCTGATGACCATGACCACCATAAGAAAAACAAGCGCCTGATCCCTTGACATAGGCCTGAGAGTTGCTGCCTCTAGAGAAAAGATATGGGAAGGGCTGGGAACTACCCCCAGGTGAATGGAAACTCTAATGGCCAGAAAATTGGGAACCCCGGACCACAGCTCTGCTTCGTGAGTAATCATGACGATTCCCATCTCGTGATGATCCGGTCCTAGACAAAGTCCTCTCAACAACTTATTCCCTTGCCAGTACATCAAGATATGTCTTCAACATAAATGGGGTGACCTAGAACTGGATCTCTGGACACAAAGCCTCCTCAAAATGCTTGGCCCTGGCCTCCTCATCTAGTAATAGGTCTGAAGCATATCGTAGAAGGTTCCTGAAACAGATTCCAAACTCTCGAACACTAGATCTCCCCTGTCAAAGGGCAAGAAGCTCTTGATGAATAGACGCCTTCACGGTCAAGGAAAGGAACCCAACTTTAAAATTTTCTTGAAACTCATCCCATGAGATCACTGACTCCTCATGATCCCTGGTGAACAAGAGCCACCACTACCTCGCAGCTCTACACAACATCGTCAAGACCAAAAACACCCAGTTCTCCTTCCGAGCAGAGATAGAACTGAAGCCTATATCGACCTCCTCTAACCAGTATTTTGTGACTGCATCTAAAATAGATCCCTCATACTTCTACAGATTCTGGTGCTGAAACACTCAACGTTTCTTCCTCCATGTGCCGTCGTCGTGAACCTCTACCCGGCGACGATCTGATGGCACAGCCTGCTTGACATCTTCTATGTGAGCCTGACAAGGATATCGACTGAGAGCCATTCCTGCAAAATAAAAAACCATTAGAGCTCCTAAGCCTGGAATATGGAAGGCTCAATTCTTTTAATTTATTGTTTTCTTTCATTAATTTTAATTTATCCTATCCAAATGTCTACCCATTCAAACACAGGAATAAGAACATGGATGCATTATCATTTCCTAGGTCTCTACCCTACAACTAGTATCACTTTGTTTATTAGCCATTTTAAAATTAATGGTCCCTACATCAGATCATAGGGGGCCCTAAACACCTATGTCTCAGCCTGTCTCTAGTGTTTACCTCACTTTCTAAACATGAATGACACTATTGCGCTACCAACCCATGCAACCTCACCTTTGCATAACTCGAAACTCCATCCTATCCCTCAACCAGGCCTCTGATACCACTCTGTCACGACCCCCTCCCCACAATGGGTACCCCTCATGGGCCAGCAATGTGAAAAGGGTGATAATGACCCCCGAGACATGCCTCCAGTAGGCCCCGGGTTGGCGAATAGCACCGAGGGTATAATAAACACACAAATGGGAGGTATTACCCTCTAAGAGAACACATGCGAAAGAGATAGATAATATAGAACCCAATCAACTCCATATCAGAATACAATATAATGAAAACCCATGTACACATATGAAATGCCACGAAAAACTACTAAAACTGAATGGGGAAACTACATGTACCCAAAAGAAAAGAAAAAAAGTAGCAACCACAAGCCCGTATAGCTCCTCCAACCACAAGCTAGTAGTAACCAGATTGATCTCCAACTTGCTCTATGTGGTCTGAAAAATAGTTTACATATACCTAGGGTGAGTATAATAGTATACTCCGTAAAATCCTCCCTGAACCCTCTCGTGCAAAATTAAAGAAAGCATGCTAAATCCTAGTGAACAACAAGTGAAACTAACTCGTCACCTAAACAAGTATACTAAGTTTCCAACCACACCATGGCTACTCTCACCAAGAAATTCATACAAGATTATATCATACAGTAAAGAATATCAAGGGTAACCCGCTACTACCTCCCCACTGGTTTGCCGCTTTTCCACAACAACATACGTCATGTTCATCTCTCTCCAAAGGCTTGCTCGTGTACACATGGGTCAAACTCCACAATCTGCACCACGTGCACCACAAAGGCTTTTCCAGAGACACCTGGGCTAAGCACCACACCATCCTCATAACCAAAAGTATCCAGGTAGTTTCCAGAAGCCACCACATCTCACATAACGTGTATCACACATCAGGTATTATACCTCAATCCATCATAGCCCATACGCCGAGTAAGGATCCTAAAGCCATCACAACCTGTACACGTTACACCTGTAGTAGTCCATAGCATACTATACCCAGAATATATGTGTGTGAAATAACCAGAAGCCATTACAGCCCTCTACACACATATATGGTGAAATCTAACCGTTGTGCCAAAGGCAATAATATCTACCAAAAGAATAGAGCATGGCTAAAGGGGGTAGTCTGCCATTCATCCTCCAATCATAATATTGGGGAAAACACCACCCAGCGCTCAAAATCCCCAGGGTGTCAGTTTCCCTTACCGACAGGGTGGAGTAGCGTATAGAAACACAAAAAGTACAGAATATATATAACTCACAATCACACTATGGGAATTATCTAGTCTTAGACACAGCTGCAGCTAACGTCTCTCAGACTCCGGGCTACTACTTATAAGACTAGGTATCCTATATCACACATCCATTTGAAGAGATTTATTAGATTACTTCATTCCCTTTTTATCAGTTCCACTGTACGTTAATTAATTCTTTAAACATTAATTAACCATGAATAATTCCACATTAAACTGAATTAGAATTACACCCAAAGGTAGTTGTTCATCCAACCGATCACAACCTCATCATTAAATTCTAGGATATCAATCCCCATGTATTATCACCATTTAATCAATCCTTCATTATAGAATTACTTTACCATATTCCCAGGAATTCTAGAAAATCATCCAATGATACTAAACATAAGGGGGCTCAACACGGTGAGTAGATATACTACCTGTCGAGTCTTTTCCACCTATATCAAGAGCGTAGACCCATTCTTTCTCAAGAGGATAAACATGGAATGCATGTGGAATACCCCACGTGTCTTCGCCTCTTTTAGAAGAAGGGTAAGTAAAACCAGCTTCCTTGAGAAGTGGGGAAAAGTAACAGATAAACAACCAATCAAACCACAAAACATTCAACCATCACATCAATACCATTCCATTATCCTTGGTATCCTCCCCGACACCCACAAGCATAAACTGATGCATCTCACCACTCTAGGCGTTACCCTCTTCCACATCCATAGGTCCTACCTACCTCAACATATCACAACACCCTTCTAGGGTCACATCACAGCACGAGCAGTAGAAAATCAAACATCACATCAAATGGGCTCTTGGCCCTTTAAGAATGCATCTAGACTTAATACATAATGAGAATTCATGGCTCTAAAGCACAAGGCACTCGGCCTTACGAACAAGAGGGAAACTAAAAATCCTACCAGGAATTATCTTTTACCGACCAACGAGTTCTTTAATCCCTCTTGAATTAACAAATTCAATTTGTAGGTTCAAATTCTGAGAAACCTAATCAGTAAGCTATCACAAAATATTTAACATGATTACTATGATAATTTGAATAACATCAAATTAGAACAAAAACAACAAGAACAACAACCAGATTCATTTACCTACCTCATTATCTTTAGCTAATTAATTACCAATTAATTCTGGCTTTACGTTCTTTATCAATTTCCATCAATAATGAACAACTAATCAAATCCAGCATAGATATCACTCTATCTAGAAAACTATGAGGCAAAATGTTATCACGGTACAAAGAAACAACATGCGATCAAACCAATTCTTTTAATCCGTTTCAAGTATTTAATTAGGTCAATTTCATTTTGATCCAATGGATAAATCATGCTAACTCTGGGATTGCACATAAACAAAATAGAACCCATGAATCCCCATCATCGAAGATTTTTTGACGTTCATTATCCACACAACAGGTCATGATCTTCCTCTCGTGACAAATGCATCCACCTGAGGATTCCAAGGTACATCCACACCAACCAAAACCCAAGAAAACCCCATTAGAAGCATGAAAATTACATGTTAATATGGAAAGGTGATCAAGAGAATATGATCCCCGAAGGAACGATGATAAAACATACCTTATAACGAAGAATGATCCACATAGCTTGGTTGCATCAAAATAGAGCAGAACCAATCCTACGAGTAAATTTTGATTGTGCAACTCCTACGAGAAATGTTGGAAGGTTATAGAGTCTCATAACTGATAAAAAAGAGGATGAATAATGGAGGATGAATCTTGTTCCTTTTTGAAGATTTAATGGGGTGACTGTTTAAGATGCGCTTCATTCTCCATTAAAAGCAGATCACATTAACCCACACATTTTGACCATATAAAACATTCCAAGCCTTAGGAATAATTAAGATAGGATTTATGGGCTTTTAATCAGACCTAAGATTCCATAAAATAGGCTTTAAATGTATTTTATGTCAAAAGAAACGTCAAAAGGGCAAAACTAAAGGAATCTGGAAACACTGTTCACATACTGTTACTATACACCTACCAATCTGTGAAACTGATCTGTTCTACCGATCTATGCTACCAATCTGTGCTACAGATCTGTGCGACCGATCTATGTGACCGATCTGTGCTACCAATCTGGGACACCGATCTGTGCTACCGATCTGTGCTACCGATCACTGCTACTGATCACTTATACCGATCTATGCTACGGATATGTGCTATCGATCTTTTCTACCAATCTGTGCTACTGATCAGTGCTACCAATCTGTGCTACCAATCTGTTCTACCGATCTGTGCTACCGATACTATTCATAAAACTGGAAACACTGTTCAACGAACTGGAAATTAGAAAAAGTGTTGGGGATAAGTCACCTTGACCTCCCGGAACATGTCTAACACCACATTATCACAAAGTAATGGATTGGAGAGGTCTGGTCCATTACAAGACATTTCATGAGGGATTAATTTGGTGATGTTACCATCCTATGTTGTGTTTTGATAGTGGGTTCCCAATAACCATGTAAACAATTATTTTAGATTAACATACAATTTATAATGTTATTAATGATTGATGTACACTTACCATTATACTGTTAATATTGTTTTGTCCATTATTTAAATATAAATTTCTTAAAATTATTTTTTGTATCAAAAGTTTATATAAGTTATGAGAATATAAGGTTATCCTTGAGATACTATGACATTAATCTTAGACATATGTCATATAGTTAATATACATTATACTAACTACACAAATTTTGTGTTTGACAATCAGGGATCGGGGGATCCTAAGAGTTGAGAAAATTTCTCATGATGTTTTCACATAGTGTTATCTTGTAGGTGAGATCATGAGTACAGATCCCCAAATAGCAACACTATATGTTTCAGGTTTCATGGGTATTTCCTATCTACAAACATGTGTAACGGTCATATGAATTGTGATAATTAAGAAAATGGTTCATTTGATCACATTCATTGATGTAAGAAAAAAACAATAATAATGAATTTAGGGAGAGGTAGATTGTTTTAGGTGCGTCGTCGGTGGTTTGAAAATTGTTGAATGAACAATATATTTTTTTCATTCGAGTAAAGGAAGGGGAATCTAATCCGTGGTTGATCAGGTTGGTGTACCTTCACTAAATATATCTCCATTGTAGAAAAAGATAATTTTTTCTTGTATGGTAGAAAAAAAATAAAGGACGATGAAACATGTGTGTTTCTTGGTTTATAAGATATCATTTGTAAAATAGATAATATTACACAATATGTGTTCATAGGATTGTTATTGTCGCTATGAATATTCCCTATCCCTTACGGGGACTTGATATATTTCTTAATATCACACATTGTTTGTGAATACTATTTAATTTTATCAATACATGATCCAATAGGGTCACAAAAAATAGAGAATTCAAGATTCTTCCCTATTATGGTGAACCGGTATATTAGACATGGTGGTCCCCACCATATGATCTGAGGGTTGTCCAGGCATTATGAACTAACAAAAATAATGAAATTTATAATTTTTTTTATAAAACAATTAGGTCGAATTTATTTTTAAAATGTTTAACAAGTGTTTATTTATATACATGGAATAATATTAAACTAATTAATGTTATATTAATATTCAATGATCATTTTGTAATAATAGGAATTTAATGTCAACTTAATGACTCATTTTTATCACATAATATATTGAAAATATATTAATAGTATGGGATATAAGATAAATACATTTAATGACATTGTTAGTTTGATATATTTATTTATTACATATTTAGTGGAAATTAAATATATGGGGGCCAAGGTACTCTAAATGGGTATTTTGAAAATCCAATATATTAGTTCAGGATTATCTCATTCCATGAACTGTTCACATTTTTTTATTGACAACTTCTTATTTCCCCTAGATCCTAGTGGGAGAAATGATCTAACTGAGTGAATGGTCTAAGAACGCTTTCATAGATCGAAGGAATAAGATTTAGGTTGTCATTGAAATATGGAATAAATTTACAATACTTCATGATAACACCTATAAAATGACCAATGGCATACAAAAGAATTCACGAAGAACATATGGATGATTTGGAGGGGTCCAATCTCATATCCTTCAAGAAACCGTTGACAGCAACATGATACAAATGAGAGTTCATAAAATTGAATGTGACACTAATTGTGTTCAAATTTTTATCCCTATATTTATTCACATGATATCATTAGATTGTAGTAGGGAATGAATCATTGGATATGTCACAACCTATCCTTGGGGCTCATGTTGTGACTACCCCAATCCTTCCTTCCATAGGCCAGGGGCTGGCAACTAGCACCAAATGTGTAATCCCGATAAAAGGGAAGGAATTTCCTTTGAACATGTAACACACATAGTCTGAACACAAGAAGTTGAGGTAGCATGTACTACTATATAAAAATAAATTTTTACTGAAAGTAAGTGGGCCAGTATACAAACCCAACTGAACAACATGTACAAGTACAAGTAAAAAGGAAAAAACAGCTTTTGGATCATCCACCGAGGAATCCTACCTGAAGGGTAGGTACATAACTCGAACAACTCCTCCCTAAGATACGTCCCATCTAGTATAGCTTTGAGCAGCCTCCCGTCCATCTCCCTCAGCCTCGATGACCGCTGACCATCATCTATCAGAACACAACAGGATGCAGGCGAAGCCTGTGCAGGGGTGAGTATAACAATACTCAGTAGGGGACCCCAAGACCCCCGAAGGTCTCCCAAAATCCTCTAAGGATAAACCGAATATGAAATATACAATCATGAAGTATCAACCAACCCTACATAGGTATATGCCCATACATATACCTATGTTACACAGTACGACTCAAACTCTTGAGCCCAAGCACAACCCATTCCACAATGTAATGTCAAACATCTCGATAATATCGACTGAAAGTCAATACACAACTCACACAGGTATACTACTTTTGTAGATTAATAGAGATGATCAGATGTAGTCACAGATTCATCTATGATATCAGACCAACACTGGATTCAAGACTAGTTATGTTGTCGGACCTACACAGGATCTAGGATCAGCTATTCTGTCGGACCCACCCAGGATCTAGGAACAGATGTTAGAACTGTCGGACCCACAGAGGATCCCAGTACAGTAGTCATCACTTTCGAACCCATGGAGGGTCCTCATACAGTAGTCATAAATGTCAAACCCATAAAGGATTCTGGTACATAAGTCATCACTGTCGAACACACAGAGGATTCCGATACAGAAGTCATCACTATCAAACCCATGGAGGATTCTGGTACATGAGTCATCGTAGTTGCAGCCAGCCCTAGGGTTCACGCACACAGCACGCTGGATCCTAGGAGGTTCCACTCTTTGAGCCAAGTGTTGATACATCAACTATAATGAAGTCCTTATTTGATGTATCCCGTATTTTTGTCTCATCGTAAGGAACCTAACGCGACAGACGGTGCGTGAATCGGACGTCCAGTCTGTGAATTATTGGCATTTCCGTTCCAGGGGCCTGGTTGGTTTTTAAGTATAAACCAGACAAAATATAACCCAACTATGTCCACATCTCAAGTATGATATTCCAAAAGAATCGCCTCGCTTCACGAATTCCGACACCGCAGACGGTTCTTCGTTCAGACACCCGTAGACCAAGATGCAGGCAAAAAGGTGTAAATGTTCACAAAGGGTCCGGGTCCAGTCCGACCCAGTTAGCTCGGCCCGAACGTGTGGCCCAATCGAAGGTGTGGTCGGGCCCGAAGGAGTGGCCTGGCCCAAAGGGGTGGCCCGGTCGAGGTGCGGCCCGACCGTGGCAGCCCGGCCGAGGGGTTGCCCGGCCGAGGGGCAGCCCAGCCATGGCGTCCCCTTCGAGGGACAGCATGGTCGTGGGGCCGCCCGGCCGTGGCATCCTGGCCAAGGGGCTACCCGGCCATAGCGTCCTGGCCGAGGGGCGACACGATAGGGAGGCCGCAAGGCCATGGCGGCCCGACTGAGGTGTTTCCCGGCTGTGGCGGCCCGGCCGAGGGCCTCCCTTGGCGCGGCTTGAAGGTTCCATGTCGTCTTTGTTCACCGCTGGCGACATGGTCACGACCCCCTTCCTCTGGCACCATGCGACGGAACCACACGTCTTCCACCCTCCGCAGCCCACCTGACTGCGGTTCTTCTCCGGCGCGGTGCGTTGGCACCGCACCCTTCCAACTCCACCTCCATTGTTAACCAATCAATATCACATTGGAGGGATGTCGGGTCGTGTTTGTTTGTCTCACGCCCTCTGCATTAGGTGATTACAATAGGATATCATCGAAACAAAAAAACTACGAGGAATGAGGGTATAATTCATATATTAAAATAATCAAATCCCCTACCTCATTTCAACTATAGTTATCAATGGTTCGGGAAAATAATTTGAAGAATTCGTCGTTCGTTGCGCTCGTCACACGACGCTGATCCTGGGCTCGAGCATCGTCCTCATTCATTGTCGGAGAGAATGTCATTCTTCGTTGGAGAGGATTTAAATCTCCAAGAATTCTCCCAATGTTCTCCCAAAGATCCACCACCAATGAATGAATCACCAATTCCAAAATAAAATAATTGCTCTACTATTATTTTATTGTTTCCATGAAACCAAAAATAATTTTAAAGAATTAAAATCACTTCAAATTAATTAATTGGAATTAATTAATAATTAGGTGAGTTAGAACCATAATGAGGGAAGGTGGAATGTGAATAGGCTTCAAAAATTTATGGTGGAAGTGAAGATTTCATCCACTTTAATTGGGGGTTCAAGGGAGTTAGAGAGGTCGGGTGGGCCCCACAAAATACTCCTCCTGGGGATGTTATGTAACGGTGGGCCCCACCACCATAACCTCTCAAGGGAGGTTATGGTGTGGTGTCCCCCACCTCTAACCACCACTTGGTGGTTTTTACCACCACTAATAAAATAAATTGAATACTTTATTTTATTCAAATTAATTAAAAACCTCCAAAAATTATCTTCCACTCACGATGAAACACAACTTCGTTAAAGGTCTCCTTAATTGAATATCGGAATTGCGAGTTCAACGGTGTCCATGGATTTAAATTACAAGCACTGGTTCAAATGATATAAAATCCTGCACGTATGTTTACCGAACGTACCCGAACAAAACTTCATAAATTGATTCTGGGCACACTAGGCCTCGGAATCATGTTTCGTTAGAAACTGTAGACTCATAAAATTCCCATGTATTTAATAAAAATCTACAGGATTTTGGGGCCTTCACATTTTCCCCACCTCATGGATTTACTTCCCCAAAATCTACAACTCAGACTATGGAATTAAATGCGGGTACTGAGCACTCATCTGAATCTCCTACCCCCATGTTCTCTCATGAAGGTTCTGGTGATGCCAGTGAACACAGACAAGAGGAATTGACCATCCACATAGGACTCACTCCTCTCGATCCTCAATCTCCACTGGAACCTCTGTGATAGTATCCTTGTCATCGATACTCAGATCCCCGTGGTCGATGACGTGGGATGGGCCGTGCACGTATCTCCTCAGATAAGATACAAAGATGATATCTTGCACCCAGTGCAACTGAGGTGGAAGAGCCAAGTGGAAAGGCACCTCGTCTACCCTGCTAAAGAACTGAAAGGGACTAATGAATCGCGAAGATAACTTTCCACCTCGGCCAAATCTCCATAGACCTCATCATGTGAGACCCATATAACGACGTGGTCTCCATCCTAAAAACCTAGTGGTCCTTGTGTCCTATCAGCATAGGACTTCTGCCTGCTCTATGCAGTCTTAATCTGCTCCTGGATGATTTGAACCTTCTCCATCGTAGTTTGCACCATCTCTGGTCCTACAAGTGCTGACTCCCCTGGAACAGTCCAGCACAAATTTGATCTGCAAGGTTAGCCGTACAGTGCCTTGTAAGGTGCCCTCGCTATAGTGGAGTGGTAGTTGTTGTCATATGCAAACTCTACCAAGCGTAAGTGATCCTCCCAACTATGACCAAAGTCAAGGATGCATGCACAAAGCATGTCCTTGAGTGTCTGAATGGTCCTCTCAGTCTGACCATCCATCTAAGGATGGCAGGCGGTGTTGAAGCGAATCGGTGTCCTTAAAGCCTCCTACAACTCATTCCATAATCGGGAGGTGAATCGAGCATCTTGATCGGAGTCAATCATCGATGGAACACCATGAAGTCGTACAATCTCCTATACGTAGAGGCGTCCCAAGCACTCTATTGAGCCCTGCTCTCTTATCGGTAGGATGTGGGCCGACATGGTGAGTCATTCTATGATCACCCAGATAGAGTTGTGTCCTCTAGATGTACGTGGATGTACCATCATGAAATCCATGGATATTCCATCCCACTCCCACTGTGGGACCTCTATGGGCTGAACTAATCCTGCTGGAACCTGGTGCCCCATCTTCACTTACTGACAAGTGAGGAATCGTGAGAATAAATTTTCTACTGCCTTCTTCATACCTGGCCACCAGTGTTGTCGTCGTAGGTCTTGATACACCTTTTCCACTCCTTGATGTACCACTAAAGGATATGTGTGGAACTCCCTCAACACTTTCTCCTAAAGTGAAAATGGAACCATGGTACATCCTCTAAAGATAATGACATGCTCCCCACCTTCAGAAAATCCATCAAGTGCCTTCTATGTGGATATCTAAGCACGTCACGTATCAAAATATATGTCTCGATGTTGTGCCTCCCTAACTCACTGAAGAAGTGGAGGAGTGAATATGGGATACTGTAGAAATGATGATCCATCTATATCCACAATGGATATCTGCAACGCAGCCAACTGCTTTGTCGCCTCTCCAAGCAGTTGAATTCTTGATCTTCTTCTGAGAGAATCTGCAACAATGTTCCCCTTCCCAAGAGTATAGACTATATTGAAGTCATAGTCCTGGAGGAACTCAATCCAATGTCGTCTCTCAAGTTCAGGTCATTCTGTGAGAATATATACCTGTCTCTAGTGGTGAGAGTAGACTGTAAAAGGGTCACCCATAAGATAATGTCGCCACATCTTCAAGGTGAAGACCACTAATGCTAAATCTAGGTTATGGGTAGAATAGTTATGCTTATGCTATCTCAACTTCAAAGAACTATGCGTAATCACTACTCGCTCCTGCAATAGGACACACCCAAGTCTAGTCCCTAATGCGTCACAGTAAACTACGTACCCAATGCCCTCTTCCGGTAGCCACATTATGGGAACACTAGTCAACCTCTTCCTCAGCTTCTAAAAGATATGCTGGCATCTCTTTGACCACACGAAGGGTCTCCTATTCTTCGTCAAAGCAGAAAGCAGTGCTGAAACAGTGGAGAAGTCTGGCACAAATCTCTGATAGTACCCATCCAGTCCCAGAAAACATTGAACCTCTGTCACACTCCTGGGTGGCTACCAAGCAAGTACTGCATCGATCTTTGCTGGATCCACTGCAACTCCAACCTCCAATATAACGTGTCCCAAAATTTGTACCTCTTGGATCCAGAACTGAATCTTCGAGAACTTACCATAAAGCTGGTGCTCTCAGACTGTTTCCAGTACTACCCATAAATGGTAGGCATGCTCCTCCACAGTGGTCGAGTAAATGAGTATGTTGTCGATGAAGACTACTATAAAGAGATCGAGGAATGCCTGGATGATCATGTTCATGAGACTCATGAACATTACTAGTGTGTTGGTTATGCTGAATGGCATAACCAAGAACTCGTAGTGGCCATACTGACACCTGAAGGTTGTCTTCTGGATATCCTCATATCAAAATCTGAGCTGGTGATAGCTTGACCTAAGGTCTCTCTTCGATAACTATCATGCACCATTTAGCTGATTAAATAGGTCATCAATACTCAGTAGTGAGTACTTGTTCTTCATGGTTACCTGATTCAGGCGACGGTAGTCAACACATAGACGTAATCTCCCATCTGCCGTATTGGTGAACAAAATTGGGGATACCCAAGGTGAAACACTGTGTTGGATAAATCGATTCCCCTAAAATTCCTCCAGTTGTACCCACATCTCACGAAGCTTAGAGGGAGCCATCCGATATGCTGGAGTAGATATCGGTGCAGTCCCAGGGTACATGTTAATGTATAAGTCTACATCTCTGTTAGGAGGTAGTCTTGGAACATCGTCATGGAAACAATCTGTATACTAACCCACTACAACATGAAAAATTGGATATCGTACATCAACCGCTCCGAGAATGATGTTATCCAACGGATGTGTGATCAGCTACCCCTCCTCTGTGTAAGTCCATCTTGCACTGCAAAGGCTCCCTTCTCACTGGTGAAGGTGAACCTAGTACCATCCGTGCAGACACACAACACTTCGCACCTAATACAGTCAATCTGAGCATGAACTGTGGATAATTAGTCAATCCTCAGCTACATGTGGGTCCGTCTATCCCCAGAACTGGGGTGGCCTCTGGTGATGGAACTCATGCAACACACTCAGAGGGCGTGCACTCTCTGCTGCTAGAGCTGGTGGTATCGGTGGCCTATTGGGGAGTGGTACCGCTTCTACCTCAGCTGTGATGGGACCCTGCACTGAGGGCTCGTCACTCATGGGCTAAAATCTCATACGAAACTCGATACCCTAGTTGGATGCCTTCGTGGGGCCATCCTGAAAAGAAACAGGTGCACCATTCCTAAAAAAGTATACCTGGTGAGATGACACAATGTAAGCACGAAGAATGTTTTTCACAGGAAACACACATGCAATCAGTGTTTTCATGCACTGATTCAGATATCAGAAGTCAGAGTCCTAATGTATGGATAAATCGGCCGCCGCACCAACACCAGTTTTCCTAAAATGATAACCACACACAAAACAATTAACACTATTTCCATTAAAAGATTCAGAGTCCATGTTCTGTGGTAGAACTGACTCCTCTGACACCAATTTGTCATGACCCATCCTCGGGGCCCATGTCGTGACTACCCCAATCCCGCCTTCCATAGGCCAGAGGCTAGCGACTAGCACCAAAGGCGTAATCCCGATAAAAGCGAAGGCATTGCTTTTAAACCTATAACACACAATGTCTGAACATAAGATGTTCAGGAATCAAGTACTAATATAGAAAAATAAAGGTTTGCTAAAAGTAAGTGGGCTGGTATGCAAACCCAACTAAACAACAAGTACAAGTACACGTAAAAAACGGAAAACAGCTCCTGGGTCATCCACTGGGGAATCCTACCTGAAGGGTAGGAACAGAACATGAACAACTCCTCTCTGAGGTATGTCCTGCCTAGTCCAGCTCCGAACAGCCTCTTATCTGTCTCCCTCAACCTCGATCACTTCTGACCGTCTTCTGCACAGAACCCAACAAGGTGCGGGCGAAGCCCGTGTAGGGATGAGTATAACAATACTTAGTAGGGGACCTCGAGACCCCTGAAGGTCTCCTAAAATCAACTAAGGATAAACCAAAGAAGAAATATAAAATCACGAAGTATCAACCAAATCAACTTAGGTATATTCCCATACATATACCTATGGTACACAGTCCGGCTCCAGCTCTCGAGCCCAAGCACAACCCATTCACAATGGAACTAAAGTCAATCATATTGAAAATATTGACTAAAAGTCAAGACTCAACTCACACAGGTATACTACTTTTTTAGAGTGATAGAGATAATCAGATTTATTCACTAATTCATCTAAGCTGTTGGACCCACACAAGATTCTGGACCAGCTAAGCTGTCGGACCCACACAGGATCTGGGATCAACTGTTCTGTCAGACCCATATAGGATCCAGGAACAGATGCTAGAACTGTTGAACCCACAGAGGATCCCAATACATTAGTAATCACTATCGAACACACATAAGATCATGGTACAGTAGCCATCCCTGTCAAACACATGGAGGATTCTGGTATAGAAGTCATCGCTGTCAAACCCATAGAAGAATCCAATACAGATGTCATCATTGTAGAACCCACAGAAGAGTCTGGTATAGAAGTCAAAGCAGTCGCATCTAGCCCTAGGGATACCTAACACAGCACACACAATTTCAGGAGGGTCCTCTCCTCAAACCATGTGTCGATACATCAACTATCACAAAGTCCTGGGTTGATGTATCTCGTAGTTCTGTCTCAACATAAGGAACCCAACATGATAGACGGTGTGTAAACTGGACACCAGGTATGTGAGTTATTTGCATTTCTTTTCGAGGGGCCCGACAGAGGGGCGCCCCGGCCGTGGCGGCCCACGGAGGGCTGCCCGGCTGTGGCGGCCTGGCCGAGGGGCGGCCCGTCCGTGGAGGCCCGATCGAGGGGCGGTCCGACAGTGAAAGCCCTTCCGGGGGGCAGCCCAGCCGTGGGGCTGCCCGTCCGTGGGGCCGCCCTGTAACGCCCCGACCCCAGTTACCCAGAGTCGGTGCATTACTTCGTATCATTGGCATGATCACAAGAAAGATCAAATCCTGAAAGACCGATTGGTTTAGTAGCCTTGGAAACACTAGATATAATCATAAAGTTTTACATTACATTTCAAAGTGAAAAACTACTACAACAACAAAGTCTTCATATCCACACTATTAACCCCTCATAATATCCCTGCAAGTCATTCATAAATTATTTCTTCACTACCTGGGAAAAATAAAACATAGAAAAGGGGTGAGCTCAAATGCCCAGTAAGGATAACAATATAGCGGAACATTCAAAATAAGCATAAACATTTAAGGCAATGAATTACTAAAACAAAAGCCTTTTAAAATTGAACTTCAACATAGTATGGCAAAAGTAAAATGAAATAATTCCATTTACTTGTTCACATGGATATTCTACTAATCGAATAATCACATGCAATATCAATAACCACTTTCATAATGTTGGAATGCATAATGCCAGACTATCATAACCACATAGCCAAGGCCTCGTGCCAAGACTACAAATAAGATTTTGTCAAGGCCTTGTGCCAAGACACTAGTTTGTCTCATGAGACCTACCGATGCATCGAGGAGCTATAGCGGGCTCCACCCGTCACTTATTAAGTCCAATGCATTCTCATATGAAAAGGTTTAAACATAACATAAACATTCGTATTAAATCTAGCATACGAAATGTCAATAATTTCACCATAAATTATGAATGGTATAAAAATAGCACATCCATAGTCAAACATATCACAAAACCTTCAATACAATATAGATGTTTTGTATCATAATAAATCAACTTCAAATAATCTTAAAATCCGTAGATGAAATCAAAATTCTTTTTAAAGAAATATCTCCTTTTATTTTGAAATCATTTAAGATCCATATAAAATAAAACATTTTCTTTGAAAATATTCTTATAAGCTTGTAAGGAAAGCTTTGAAGATTTTATAACGGCGTAAAATAACCGCACCCGCCGTATAAGATAAAAAAACATTCTTACCTCAATTCTGTCGAAAAGGTTAAAAAGGACCTTGTTTTGAAAATGACGGAAAGATTCCTTTATAAACCTCTTATAAAAAGTCAAACAAGGGTATAAATGACTTTAACCCATATTCTTGTAAATAGTAAAAATGTTTTGAAATACATTTTTAAGAAACATGGATGTGGATGATAAAGATATCCAAGTAGATTTTTACGTATAAACAACCTCGGATAATGAAGAGATTGTGAAATAACCCTTACCTTGTACTTTTCCTTTGTTGGGGTAGGTTAACCTCCTGTATAATGGTGAAATAATTGTTATTAAATTATAAAAGAATCATATATATTAATATGATATCATATATGATCTTTTAACATTGATTTGTTAATAATATCTTAGAATTATCGTCGTTTCGGGTGTTAACTTACTCATTTTCTTTTATATGTTTTGTTACATAAGCCATGGTTGTTGTATCTTATTCATATCCAGAATGATATCTAGTCCTTAAACATAATTTTTAAATCATCAAATGATAATTATACTTGAATGGATACGATGGAGAATGAATCTCATCGCGTTCGTGGAGACGGTAGTCCGTACGTACGCACGAACGCTACTTCCATTTAATTTTTATTTTAAAAGAATCAAATCCAAATGATACATAGGTATATTACTATTCCAGTATAATATAATATTTTATATATGTTACTTAAGTTCATTAACACCATCCTTTATACGTTCCATGTGTGGTATGAACGAGTCATATCATTTTAAGGGGGCGGTAGTCCGCACTTCCTCAAATGAAATTATCGTATGTATATACAACATGAAACGAATAATGGTATGAAATAAAATGGAATTACAGAAGCTTATATATAAAATATATATCATTAATATCATATTTAATTACAGTGCCATCATAATGGCCACCATGAGAGGTGGTAAGATGTATTTGAACAATCATCGTTTCGTGAGGCGTTAGTTTTCCATCCACAGAAACATTATGTTCATCATCCATTAGATGGAGTTGTGTGTATGTGTAGTTTGAATCCTTCTTATAACAACATCCTAGTATATTGTGGATACTGTTGTTGTTACAAAAGAAAGGAAATAAAAAGAGTTTGGGGGTTGGAGAAGCAAAATAAATGAAAATAATTTAAGAGAAATCGTTACCTTTAATCTAGGTAACTCACTTTGGTTTGAACCAAAGGACTTCTTGAAATGCTTTCTGCCTAAGGGGAAGCTTCAAGGAGGAGGGGAGGGATTTGGGGAGGTTAGTTGGGCAGAGTTTGGACGAGCCAAGTGGCTTGAGAGGTGTGAGGAAAAGAGAAGGAGGAGTGCCCTTTTATAAGAGGGGTGAGGGGCACTTTTGGAAAAGCTAGAAATATTAATTTATAATAAATTCATATTCGGTTTCCAAAGGCTCCAAAGTTGACTATTCAAAGGATGAGGTGGGGATAGGTCGAAAACAACTCATCCAATAGAATTTAGACAGGTTTGGGTACTTATATTAACCTTATCTTTAAGTATTAACTCTAAGTTAATTAGTTTCACTTTTACAATGTCTCTTTGTATTTTTATATAATATGGTTAATAAACTTACTATATACATCCAAGAGACCCCCAAGTGGTCCATTAATGATTAACCTATCATAATATAAGTCTCCTGGCCTAACCTTAGATTTTTAGAAATTTAATATCAATTAATAATATAATATTTGTTTTAAGAACTCTTTTATGTCAATTTTGACACTATTCAATAGTTGATTTTTGTGAAACTCATAACAGATTGATTACTTCGAACAAAGTCAATTAAATCAATCCTAATATATCATATTATCCTAGAAAATTAGTGTAATTAATTAAAAGTTTCATATTATATTTATTTGGGTATTTATA
This sequence comes from Viscum album, assembly GCA_963277665.1. Taxonomy (NCBI): domain Eukaryota; kingdom Viridiplantae; phylum Streptophyta; class Magnoliopsida; order Santalales; family Viscaceae; genus Viscum; species Viscum album. The sequence goes on from OY728135.1 coordinate 1,467,802,615, forward strand.
ATATCAATTATGTTAATTTTTTCTCTATTTTATTAATTACTGCATCATCATTGTGTCATAAATAAAATAAATTTTTTAATGTCTAAAAATTATAAATAAAACATCATTATGTAGGAAATCGTTTTAGATTTCTAATGAATATTTATAATCGAAAATCCAACATGTATAACCCTATGTAAAAATTGTTCTTCTAAAAGATGTAAGCTTATGCCATTTTTATTTTTATTTTAACTTTATTAATATAATGTGTCCCTACCACATACAAGTGGCTCCAAGGGGTCCCCAAATTGACCCAAGGATGCCCATGGTAGGGTATGTGTCCACCAATAAGGTTAGGACACGTTTTAGGGTAATTTTTTATTATTATAATATTATTGTTTAACCCTTATTTACCGGATTTACCCTTTAACCATGGTAAATAAAATATTTACCGCAGTAATTATTCAAAATGTCTAAAAATAAAAGTTACCTATTTACACAATTTGAACATCCCGATTCCAAATATGGAATCCATTTTTCTAAATTCAAAACACAGAAGTGGCAGAAATTAATTTAAAATTAATTCCCGCTGTCAAAACAAAAAACGTGTTTTTAAGAGATAATAACTATCAAAAGATTGACATTTGTTTATGTTTGGTTTAATTGTAAAATTATGTCCAATGACCAACATTATATTAAATAGTAAAAATCTATTCTAAATATACTTTAAAACCACTCAAATTCATAATTTATTACTATTAATTATTTTGATTAAAAAAGTTGTTTTTAATTAAAATTTAGTAATTTTCACTATTCATCAAAATATGAAAGTTATCCGAAAAGTACCAAAATTTCACCTTAGGATAAATTTGATATTCCGAATCCAAAAATGAAGTCCATTTTAAAATATAAAATATATATAACTTCAAAAATAGGTATTACTATTCATAACAGCTAGTTTGATTGGTTACGGTGTGTTAGAACTCGAAGTTGCGTACAACACACGCTACTGTTTTATTCAAAGGAAAGCGTACCGTGGAAGCTTGGGATGTTTCATTTTAAATTTTTTGATGTCTCCATTTAGTCAAAAAGTTTAAAATATTGTATTTAAAAAGGTTTCACTATCAAAAGTTGATAAAAGTGCAATACTGAAAATGAATCTGTTCTTGCATTATGACTAAGAAACTCATAATATGGATTCTAAAATTATAAGGATTATATAAAGTTTAAAATTTAGTTAATACTATTCATGACCTCTTTTAATGGCTTTTTTTGGTAAGTCATGGTGCAATTGAACTCAGTGTTGCGTGTAGTGCAAGTTATTGAATTATTTTGAAGAAATAACACACTATGAAATCTTGGGGTGTTACATTCTCCCCTCCTTCAATAAATTGCGTCCTCGCAATTTGAAATTGTTCTTCAAAAATAAAAGGTTGAAAGTAGAAAATATATTTGTGGGAAAACCCACATCGGAAATTGGGTTACTAAAATTTAGTCTTAATATGAGGAAAAGAGAAATCAAAGGGTCACCACCAAATTATGATCTCGATTAGGAGAACATTGGTGGAAATTAGAGACATATAATCGGAGGAAAAACGTAAATATTTATAGGTAGTGATTGAGGTCATAAATCACAAACAAGTGTATAATTGAGGTCCTTAAATTCATCAATCTATGATGATTTGAAATACAATCGGTTCAACAAAACACAGGGTATTAGGATAACACATTTTTGACGTTTCAAAATATCTTAGTTGAAATCCCACATCGAAAAATGAATTAATGAGGCCTATATTTAAAATAAAGAGTGGAAAGTATGAAGATTACCGAAAATAACACATACTAGGGTTCCATGTAAGAAAATATGGATATGGAAGAAAAATCTAGCCATCAATTATCTGATGGAGAGTGGTAGAGAACATGGCTATGAAAAGGCCAACAATCCCAAAGCCATAAATTAGTGATGATTTAAGGTACCATCTAGGACAACATTTTTGTTCTAAGTTCCTTTTATTAATGATGAGGAATTTATTTATGAGATTGGCTAAGATCATAAGGAGATATACTTAGTTTATGATTAGAGTTTTATCCATTAATAAATTTCTACCAAAACTCATCATTCACTCGTAAAAAAAATTCTATTTATACTATTCATAGAGGGTTCCAAAATAAATGAATTTATAATTCATCTACCAGATCTTTTAAAAAACTACTTTATTTAATCCAGGACATCTCGTGGGATAGTGGTAGGTGATACACCCTTATCGCCCTTTGGTTGCGGGTTCAAGTCTCGTAGCCTTGCCGGACGCGACGGGTTGCCGCCCGACCTCCGGGTTGTCCTGTTATGGCAATCCAAAATAATCCAAACTTGAACTATCCAAAATACTTCTGTCCAAACTCACAGTCCAACATTCATAAGGAAGGTAAACATAATATAGATCCTTTTTACCCCGTAATAGCATATGAATACCTTCATCATGTATTACCATATTCCTTATTGATTACATTCATGCTCCCTTATTCCATATAGAATGCTGGATATACTTCATTAATCCAAAAATGTTTTAAGCCCCAACAATGATGGAATATACAAATCATTAATCAGTTCCAAGGTAGTCAAGAATATCCAATATAATTTATCCAAAACATTCACATATTATTCCAAAATCACTACCTCAGTATCAGAACTATATTATGATTTATCATTCTCTCAACCATATATTTTCCAAAAAATTATCCTGCTATTGAGTCACTTTTCTTTGTTCCACACAATCTCAAGTCCTTAATGAAATAGTACTGCAGTACAATCCTTATATACTCCATAATTATTGTAACAAGTACATTGTTGATACAACACTCAATTGACATAATCAACATAAGAACTCTAATCATTCCTCTTCATCTGTGGTAGTATCATAACTTGATTATTATCCAATAGCATCATTTTCGGCATAGTCTGATGACTGGGACATAGGTTCGCGTAGTGTCCAAACTCCTTCCAAATGAAGCATTGTACATTTAAAACCATTTTCTTACACTTGCAGTCAAGTACTTTGTGCCCTTTTCCTCCACACTTATAACAAACTCCCATTCCTTTCAGGCAAGTTCCAGGGTGTTTCTTTCCACAGTTACCACATATGGGAAAATTCTTCTTTTCCCTCTTACTTTTATCCATCATTCTCTCTTCCATCCTTTTCTTCTCTTGCTTCCCTTCAAAGCCATAGGACTCAGTAAACTCTTTACTTATCTTATCAACACATGATATTATTTCTTCATATGATGATAATACATGGGAGACTATTTCTCTTTTAAATTCTAGCTTAAGACCATGACAGATATGATCATTCCTTCTCTTTGGATCATGTGCATTTCTGGAGTTCTCATTCCTTCTACTGGGCGCCATTTCTAAACAATGGCATACACTAGATCAGTTTATGAATCAAAATACATAATCCCATACTTATAAAACACTTAACATAAATTGATCTATTTATGGATATAATCCATAATCATAAGAATGTTTTCTTTGAGGAAGTATATACTCATAATCCCTTCAAAATGATTTGTAAAGAAAATGAGAGTTATCCTAAGCATATCCCCCGGGAGTGTCGTAACCAAGAGTGCAGCAAGGCCCGTTGTCGTGCACCAGTTCCCGTTCGAGTCTAGCTCAATGCGGTGTTTTCGGGTTTTACCCCTAGGTACATCTGTGCCAGAGCCGCCTCTACCTTCTCGTATCCAGACAAGGATGTATTGCTCGGAAAACTCACAAAATCTCTAAATACCAAAATTCTAGGAAGTTCTTCTATACTAATCCTCAAAGTTCATCTTAGGTCTACGTGCTCTAATCAGAGTTTATCTAAATCTAGCTTCCAAGGTTTGTACTAAACTTCCTCTGATACCAACTGTAACGCCCCGACCCCAGTTACCCAGAGTCGGTGCATTACTTCGTAACATTGGCATGATCACAAGAAAGATCAAATCCCGAAAGACCGATTGGTTTAGTAGCCTTGGAAACACTAGATATAATCATAAAGTTTTACATTACATTTCAAAGTGAAAAACTACTACAACAACAAAGTCTTCATATCCACACTATTAACCCCTCATAATATCCCTGCAAGTCATTCATAAATTACTTCTTCACTACCTGGGAAAAATAAAACATAGAAAAGGGGTGAGCTCAAATGCCCAGTAAGGATAACAATATAGCGGAACATTCAAAATAAGCATAAACATTTAAGGCAATGAATTACTAAAACAAAAGCCTTTTAAAATTGAACTTCAACATAGTATGGCAAAAGTAAAATGAAATAATGCCATTTACTTGTTCACATGGATATTCTACTAATCGAATAATCACATGCAATATCAATAACCACCTTCATAATGTTGGAATGCATAATGCCAGACTATCATAACCACATAGCCAAGGCCTCGTGCCAAGACTACAAATAAGATTTTGTCAAGGCCTTGTGCCAAGACACTAGTTTGTCTCATGAGACCTACCGATGCATCGAGGAGCTATAGCGGGCTCCACCCGTCACTTATTAAGTCCAATGCATTCTCATATGAAAAGGTTTAAACATAACATAAACATTCGTATTAAATCTAGCATACGAAATGTCAATAATTTCACCATAAACTATGAATGGTATAAAAATAGCACATCCATAGTCAAACATATCACAAAACCTTCAATACAATATAGAAGTTTTGTATCATAATAAATCAACGTCAAATAATCTTAAAATCCGTAGATGAAATCAAAATTCTTTTTAAAGAAATATCTCCTTTTATTTTGAAATCATTTAAGATCCATATAAAATAAAACATTTTCTTTGAAAATATTTTTATAAGCTTGTAAGGAAATCTTTGAAGATTTTATAACGGCGTAAAATAACCGCACCCGCCGTATAAGTTAAAAAAAACATTCTTACCTCAATTCTATCGAAAAGGTTAAAAAGGACCTTGTTTTGAAAACGACGGAAAGATTCCTTTATAAACCTCTTATAAAAAGTCAAACAAGGGTATAAATGACTTTAACCCATATTCTTGTAAATAGTAAAAATGTTTTGAAATAAATTTTTAAGAAACATGGATGTGGATGATAAAGATATCGAAGTAGATTTTTACGTATAAACATCCTCGGATAATGAAGAGATTGTGAAATAACCCTTAACTTGTACTTTTACTTTGTTGGGGTAGGTTAACCTCCTGTATAATGGTGAAATAATTGTTATTAAATTATACAAGAATCATATATATTAATATGATATCATATATGATCTTGTAACATTGATTTGTTAATAATATCTTAGAATTATCGTCGTTTCGGGTGTTAACTTACTCATTTTATTTTATATGTTTTGTTACATAAGCCATGGTTGTTGTATCTTATTCATATCCAGAATGATATCTAGTCCTTAAACATAATTTTTAAATCATCAAATGATAATTATACTTGAATGGATACGATGGAGAATGAATCTCATCGCGTTCGTGGAGACGGTAGTCCGTACGTACGCACGAACGCTACTTCCATTTAATTTTTATTTTAAAAGAATCAAATCCAAATGATACATAGGTATATTACTATTCCAGTATAATATAATATTTTATATATGTTACTTAATTTCATTAACACCATCTTTTATACGTTCCATGTGTGGTATGAACGAGTCATATCATTTTAAGGGGACGGTAGTCCGCACTTCCTCAAATGAAATTATCGTATGTATATACAACATGAAACGAATAATGGTATGAAATAAAATTGAATTACAGAAGCTTATATATAAAATATATATCATTAATATCATATTTAATTACAGTGCCATCATAATGGCCACCATGAGAGGTGGTAAGATGTATTTGAACTATCATCGTTTCGTGAGGCGTTAGTTTGCCATCCACAGAAACATTATGTTCATCATCCATTAGATGGAGTTGTGTGTATGTGTAGTTTGAATCCTTCTTATAACAACATCCTAGTATATTGTGGATACTGGTGTTGTTACAAAAGAAAGGAAATAAAAAGAGTTTGGGGGTTGGAGAAGCAAAATAAATGAAAATAATTTAAGAGAAATCGTTACCTTTAATCTAGGTAACTCACTTTGGTTGGAACCAAAGGACTTCTTGAAATGCTTTCTGCCTATAGGGAAGCTTCAAGGAGGAGGAGAGGGATTTGGGGAGCTTAGTTGGGCAGATTTTGGATGAGCCAAGTGGCTTGAGAGGTGTGAGGAAAAGAGAAGGAGGAGTGCCCTTTTATAAGAGGGGTGAGGGGCACTTTTGGAAAAGCTAGAAATATTAATTTATAATAAATTCATATTCGGTTTCCAAAGGCTCCAAAGTTGACTATTCAAAGGATGAGGTGGGGATAGGTCGAAAACAACTCATCCAATAGAATTTATACCGGTTTGGGTACTTATATTAACCTTATCTTTAAGTATTAACTCTAAGTTAATTAGTTTCACTTTTACAATGTCTCTTTGTATTTTTATATAATATGGTTAATAAACATACTATATACATCCAAGAGACCCCCAAGTGGTCCATTAATGATTAACCTATCATAATATAAGTCTCTTGGCCGAACATTAGATTTTTAAGAATTTAATATCAATTAATAATATAATATTTGTTTTAAGAACTCTTTTATGTCAATTTTGAAACTATTCAATAGTTGATTTTTGTGAAACTCATAACAGATTGATTACTTCGAAAAAAGTATATTAAATCAATCCTAATATATCATATTATCCTATAAAATTAGTTTTATTCATTAAAAGTTTCATATTATATTTATTTGGGTATTTATAATATCAATTATGTTAATTTTTTACTATTTTAGTAATTACTGCATCATCATTGTGTCATAAATAAAATAAATTATTTAATGTCTAAAAATTATAAATAAAACATCATTATGTAGGAAATCGTTTTATCTTTCTAATGAATATTTATAATCGAAAATCCAACATGTATAACCCTATGTAAAAATTGTTCTTCTAAAAGATGTAAGCTTATGCCATTTTTATTTTTATTTTAACTTTATTAATATAATGTGTCCCTACCACATACAAGTGGCTCCAAGGGGTCCCCAAATTGACCAATGGATGCCCATGGTCGGGTATGTGTCCACCAATAAGGTTAGGACACGTTTTAGGGTAATTTTGTATTATTATAATATTATTTTTTAACCCTTATTTACCGTATTTACCCTTTAACCATGGTAAATAAAATATTTACCGCAGTAATTATTCAAAATGTCTAAAAATAAAAGTTATCTATTTACACAATTTGAACATCCTGATTCCAAATATGGAATCCATTTTTCTAAATTCAAAACACAGAAGTGGCAGAAATTAATTTAAAATTAATTCCCGCTGTCAAAACAAAAAGCGTGTTTTTAAGAGATAATAACTATCAAAAGATTGACACTTGTTTATGTTTGGTTTAATTGTAAAATTATGTCCAATGACCAACATTATATTAAATAGTAAAAATATATTCTAAATATACTTTAAAACCACTCAAATTAATAATTTATTACTATTAATTATTTTGATTAAAAAAGTTGTTTTTAATTAAAATTTAGTAATTTTCACTATTCATCAAAATATGAAAGTTATCCGAAAAGTACCAAAATTTCACCTTAGGCTAAATTTGATATTCCGAATCCAAAAATGAAGTCCATTTTAAAATATAAAATATATATAACTTCAAAAAGTAGGTATTACTATTCATAACAGCTAGTTTGATTGGTTACGGTGTGTTAGAACTCGAAGTTGCGTACAACACACGCTACTGTTTTATTCAAAGGAAAGCGTACCGTGGAAGCTTGGGATGTTTCATTTTAAATTTTTTTATGTCTCCATTTAGTCAAAAAATTTAAAATATTGTATTTAAAAAGGTTTCACTATCAAAAGTTGATAAAAGTGCAATACTGAAAATGAATCTGTTCTTGCATTATGACTAAGAAACTCATAATATGGATTCTAAAATTATAAGGATTATATAAAGTTTAAAATTTAGTTAATAATATTCATGACCTCTTTTAATGGCTTTTTTTGGTAAGTCATGGTGCAATTGAACTCAGTGTTGCGTGTAGTGCAAGTTATTGAATTATTTTGAAGAAATAACACACTATGAAATCTTGGGGTGTTACACGCCCGGCCGAGGGACGACCCGATCGCGGGGCGGCCCGGCTGTGGGGACGCCCGCCCTTGGTGGCTCCGCCGTGGGGCTGCCCGGCCGGGGGGGCCCAGCCACGGGGTTTCCCAGCCATGGAGGCCCGGCCGGGGGGTGGCCCGGCTATGGGTTGGCCCCGTCGTAGTGGCCCGGTTGAGGGGCTCCCTTGGCATGGCGTGACGGTTATGCGCCATCTTCATTCGCCGTGGCCCGCATAGCTGCAGCCCCCTTCCTCTGGCGCAGCCCGATGGCGTTGCGCCTCTTCCATCCATCGTGGCCCACCTAGAAACGGTTCTTATCCGGTGCGGTGTGTCTTTATCACGCCCTTCCGGCTCCGCCTCTATCGTCAACCAATCAAGAACCAATCGGAGGGGATGTGGGGCCGTGTTTGTTCGGCTCGTGCCCTCTGCATTAGGTAATAACAAGTGGTCATCACCGAACCAAAATAAAATATAATAAAGGAGGTTATAATTCATACATTAAAATAATAAAATCCCCTACCTCATTTTGATGAAAGTTGTCGATGGAATGGGAAAAGAATTTGAATATGTCGTCCTCTGTTGCGCCCATCACACGCCGCTGATCCCAGACTTGATCATCTCCCTCGTTCCTCATCGGAGAGGATGTCGTTCTTCGTTGGAGAGGGTGTCCTTCTCCAAGAATTCTCCCAAATCTCTCCCAAAGTTACACCAACAATGAATGAATCGCCAACACCAAAATAAAATAATATCTCCAATATTATTTTATTATTTCCGTGAAGTCAAAAAGAATTAAAAAGAATTCAAATCACTTCAAATTAATAATTTGAATAAATTAATTCTTAGGTGTGTTGGATCCATAATGAGGGAAGATGGAAACTGAATAAGTTCAAAAAATTTACGAGGGAAGTGAAGAGTTCATCCTCTTTAATTGGGTCTTGAAGGGAGTTAGAGAGTTCAGGTGGGACCCACCTAATAATCCTCTAATGAATGTTATGTGGGTGTGGGCCCCACCACCATAACCTCTCATGTGAGGTTATGGTGTGGTGGACCCTACCTCTAATCACCACTTGGTGGCTTTAACCACCACTAATAAAATAAATTGAATACATTATTTTATTCAAATTAATTAAAAACCCCCAAAAATTATCTTCCACCCACGATAAAACACAATTACGGTAAAGGTCTTATTAAGGGAATACCTGCGCAGTGAGTTAAATGGTGTTCTCAGATTTCAATTCTGAGCACTAGTTCAAAAGATATAAAATCCCACACATACGTTTACAGAATATACCGGAACAAAACTTTAGAAATTGATTCTAGGAACATCGAGTCTCAGAATCGGGTGCCGTCAGAAACTTTGGAATCCTAAAATTCCCATGTATTTAATAAAAATCCATAGGATATCTGGGACTTTATAAGGTATGAAAATTTTTCACCACTCTGATGATGTATATTTTTTATATTTCTATCCCATTGGATTTCATTGTGTTCCTTTTTACCAACATGAAGAATTTTTTAGTATGGAAACTATAATAGAACATGATATTTCAGACCCCAAACTAGTTAATAGATTTCATCTTTAGGATGGGGGGAGAGAAGTATTCCTTTAGTGAGTAGAATATAAATAATAAGTATTAGTAGATTAAATTATTCATGGTATCCTTATAATACCCCCACAAGTAGACTATTAGAGTTATTTTTTTATCGTAATGTGAGCCAACCTATGTAAAGTATTTTGATCCCATGCGAAAATATATTTTTAGCGAATCATGGTAGTCTAATTGATGATTTTTTTTCAATTATTTTCATAGGAGAGTTTTAGAGAACCATCCATTCTTATGGAGGAATGGAAATTATAAATTTATACTTGAAATCAATACGAGTTTGGGAAAAATAGTATAGTTGGATGGCTTAACTTGGTGGTGAGTTTGACACTGTCGACTATTTGAAGGAAACATTTTGTTGTGGAGAATGGACCAGAGGAGGACGGGACTAATACAGGACCTTCAATAATCCAATATGCCTTCTTAAAATATTCTATGAAAACTTTTTTATTTTATACTTATGAATAAAATTCATTAACCTCTATGTGATTAACGTATCAATTTGGGTTAAACATGGAATTGATTCCATTTTTATTAGGAATTTATAATTCACATAGTGAGATAATATATTGAAAAAATGTCTATCCAAATATATTTTTATTACTACTATTTAAATATCATGGTATGACTTTTTTTTGAGAAAAAGATGTAATAATTCATTATTTAAATATTTTATTTAATTAAATATAATGCCCAAATAAAATTTCTATTGATGAAATTTTTTATTTATATAGATGGATTAGACTATTCACACATTTATAGTATAGTGATGTATCAATGTAAACATGAAGGGACTGATAGTGAGAGTTATTATATCCTAATCCTATCAATTATAAAGATTATTCAATGGTTCTATAGATTAAAATATGTAACCTATAAATACTAAGGTGTTGGATCAGTATTTATATATTTTGAGATTATTTATTCTCTCCTAGGAGAGATGTGTAGTTATATATTAACTTAGTTCCTAAGAAGAAATGAGTTTCTACCTAAGGGGTTAATCTGATCATGGGTTTCCCTTTAAGAGGCACTCGTTTTATATTATATGAAATCCATTGATATATTGGGGTCATATATTTATTGTTGTAATCTAAAAAAGGGTTAAAATATAATAGACATTTTCCTCAAATAAATTATTTATTAGACAAAATAGTGAGATATAATTATTTTAAAAAAATTTATCATTTATATGCTTATCATAAGAGGATATTGAGGGGTGGATTCTTAAAATGGATTTATATTAGTAATATATACCTTATAAGTCATTGTTCATGATTTTAGGAGTTACCAATGAACATATAATCTTTTAATCATTATTTAATAGGATATTAAATAGGTTTTTTTTTCTATTCTAGATGGTATTTGTGGAAGAAATATTTTTTAAATCATGAATAAAGGAAGATTATATGAAGAATATGAAATTTGTTATAGATATTCCTCATGATAATCAGATATATGCTATGTTCTCTAAATTTATTTTTTGAACAAAATAAGTTAAACTCCTTGGTTAATTCTTTATGACAATATTATTTTTATTGAAAAAAATATTTGATATATTAATTTTTCTGAGACATGATAAATATCACAAGAAACACATTCATAAATTCTTAAAGTTGTCTTCTTATATATAAATTCATTTATATCCACCACTACATATAGGCCTAGGGACATTACTGCTCAACCTACCCTGCACCCCCAACCCTTTCCAACCCACCATAATTAGTGGGAAAATATAATCATATCTTATAATATCCTTCACATTAAAAGTTTAAAAAATAGGTTCTAATAATAAGTACCATGTGTAATTTGAGGATATGTATGGAGAATTAGTTTTACTCTAGTTTTGATAATCCTTGAATCAATAAATTGATTTAAATTAATTTACAATACATTACGATTATATTTGGGACATTTCTTGATGAAGTGATGTAGATTTATATAATATAGGTCTAGGATGTCAAGGGCTTGTTATAAAAAATACCCTATGAAGAACATGGTATTTTCCATTACTATTAATGCTCTTAATAGTTAATGTCATTAAAATATTAGTTTGAAAAATAAGAATGAAGGATAACAGAAAAATGATCATAATAATTCATGGGAGTTATATAATATATCAATACATAAAGTGTTTTTTATTACAAAGTGGTTTTTTTAAAACAAATAGGATAAACATTGAATAGTTGTCCAAAACAATAAAATAAATGTTTGTAATTTGAATTCCCAATTTTATGTAGTTGAAATAGTAGAAACATTTTCCCTATTTTAAATGATATAATTAATTAAAAAATTTCTAGAATATTATATTCAAAAAAAATTACATTTAAAAATTTATATGAAGTCATGTTTTCTTATTAATGTTCTAAATGATGAAGTCTATATCAAAAAATGAGAGGGATTTCATATTATTGATGATGATTTAACGGTTTATAGATTGAGAGGGGAATTTTATGAACTTATTCAAGAAAATAATAAATGTCATTCAAGGTTTGACACAAATCAGACCAAATTTAGTTATCAAATAATGTGGGGAAGATCACAACCTCAATTTGAATATATCAGATGATGTGCAGTTCATGGTGTTGGTAAATGTGGGCGATACAATCATTGGTGAGTAAAAACATAAGTCCATTGTTAGATTTTCAAATTTTCTGATTTTTAAATTTTAGATATTAATTATTATTGTAAAAATATAATTTATTATGATACATGAACATAAAAATAAAGGAAATACATTTGTCTCATCGGTGAAATATGTAAATGATACGTTAAAGAAATCCATAAAGGATGTTTTAAAACTAGTTCCAACTCTAATAAGTGTTGAAATGAAACTATGAAATGATGAGTAATTAAATGGAATATAACAAAAAAAAGTCCAAAAATTATTAAGATACTATTTTTCTTCACAAAAATAAGAAATTTACATCATTTATGATACATGCTTGTAGGCATGATTTCAGAGTTTTACAATGTAAAAACATATCATAGTAGTAAAAATGATAATGTGGTATGTTCATACAACATTGAACTCTAAATTATTTTTAAAATCTAATCGAAATTTAATTTTTGTGGTTTATTCATATAAAGTCTAGGCTGAAGATTTCATGTGTGGGAAATTGTAAACGGTGAAGCATTATTCATAAAATGTAATTGTGTTGGATGTGCAAGTAAGAAAAATGAAATTATATTCATGATCATTATGAATAAAGAATATATATTTTCTATAGGGGAATATTCACAAATTATATGGATAAATCATTATTTCAAAGATCTTAGAGAATTAGTGTGATAACTACAATGGATTCAATGTTACAATAAAACTTTTTTTTATTAAATGAATAACTTGGAAGAGATACATCACATGAAGCATGTTAAGATCTGTTACAAGATTATCATGGATAAAATAGAGAAATAAAATTTTATATTGAGGTCTGATGTATCACCTAATAAAGTTGTATATATCTTTATAAAATAAATCATTGTAATCATATTTTAGAATCATATGATGAACAATGGAGTTCACCCAATTTATTTTAACTAAAGAGGTCTGATATCTCTTCTCTCTATTTTTTTCGTTTTAGGATAAACGGGGTTAAATTATACATGGTTAATTAGATAATGATTGATAATTTGATTTATAAAATATTAAAATTATAGAAATTAACATATTCACATATTTTGTAAAATGATTTGTGACAAACATTCTCTTGGATAAATTTTTAATGTATTTTTTCCATTTTTAACAAAATTTAATAGTTTCATTAGTTTTTAATGGTTATTTTAATTTTTTACATGGATAGAAAGTGATGTGTGTGATAATTGAAGTGTGAAACATTTTATGAAATAAAAAATCATTAAAAATAATGAAAAAACAAGATATGATTTATTGGGAGTGGAGGGAGGTGGATAATGACAGTGGAATGATACAAACCAGCATAAAATATGTATTAACATTTGAAACATGATTAAAATTTAATTAAAAGGTAATAATGTGGTTCTAATTGATTCATGTTACATTAAAAAGATTTCCAACACGTATTTTTAATACGTGAAACCACAATGATTAGGCAATTTGTTCTCCATATTTATCAAGATTCATCTATCTATTAAGAATAATGATCTACTAGATATGAGATTAAAAGAGTATTGAGATTCCCACATTATCATACAACGTCACATTATTTTATTAATTTTTGACACTCTAGATCACTTGGAAACAACTTATTAGTTATCACGTGAATTGAAAGTAATGTTTTATTATTGATGAATAATTTTCTAAACCCATAGATGTTAATATGATTTTAGAAATAAAAATGATATTCATAAAAATTACATCATATAAAATTTGGAAAACCACATATTCAAATTGCATGGATATTATAAAGGATTGGAACCCCATTACATTTAAGACCCCATTGGAGGATTTATTCTATCATCAATAACATTAAAAAATTAAAATATAAATAGTCGTAATAATTATGAATATAAACAAGGATAAGAAACAAAATAAGAGATAATTTACTATATTTCCCTTTATAAGTACATAGATACAACTAGGATCACCAAACCAAGAAGGAAACAAATGAACACAATGGAAATTCACTATTCAGTATCCTCAACAATTGATTAGAGTTTGCCTAAAAATTTGAACCAGTTTATTTGTGCCCTTAAAATTAAATGAACTCCCCTTAGAATAATCTATAATCTATAAAAACTAAATTCAAATTTAAAACACAGACCATATAGATACACATTATTCTTTAAAAATGGTCAACATATATGTTTTTGAAACCAATTCAATCCCTTAGTGGTCCTCTAATGAATAATGTAACCATTTGAGTGAATTCTAAAAGAAAGGGGGATATTGAAATAATTATTTAATAAAATTCATCTTTGAATTAATTTTCCAGAATAAAATAAAAAAATCAGATTGAATTGGTCTTGATTTTTTTGTTTATTCCTAGAATGTTGTTTGGGTAGCAATAGACATATGATCTTTTAGCTGTACATTGTTAATAGCATTTGATCAACCAGTATAACTAAAACCAATTGTATATAAACTTATTAACTATATTCTTAAATAATTGTTTCACTTACTATTTATTTCCTCATCTAATTGTATTTTTAATATATTTTCCCTCAAATAGTTATCATTTCTGTACAACTCAAGACCCCAAAATCGTCAACATAATCTAACTGAACTAATATACATAGAAACTATAATTTATAAAAGTCTGTGATTAAATTTATATATCCCCTTGAATCATGTAACTCCAAAAAATAAATCCTTAAATTTATGAAATAACTTTGATGGAATGTCTAAAATTATAATATTATTTATTCTGATTATCACTCACATACTAGTATGGTATTCAGAATAACAAATTATTGTTATTAAAAATTTCATCAAGGTCTTCAACAAAACATATTGAAATAAAATTAGCATATATAAGTTCAAACAAGAATTTTTCTACTATATAAGATCTTATACTTCATGCTTCTCCATTAAATTCAAGCTGCTACTCGATTTATTGTTCTCTATTAAAATAAAATAATTTCGGCTAAAATTTCCATGACTGAAAACATTTCACAATTTAATCTCATTAATTCCACACCACAAAAAATATTATATTAATAAATATGGGTTTTGAATATATGAATTTTAAATACTAGTAGAGCCAAATGAGTTATCCTTATTTGAGTGGGTCCCTATATTATTTATTCATACTGTTCCCCCACCCCAAATTTATCTTGTATGATATTTCCTAGTTAGATTTTTAATACCACAAAGTATATGTTCAAGGTATAAATCATATTCAATATCTCATTATTATGTGATAAAGCCTTATATTATTTAACAACAAGTATCACATTAGTCAATTAAAAATGAAAAATTATTTTTGACAATAAAAGTAAAATTCATTTAAAATCTATCAATTATGTCCCCTAAATTTTTATAAAAATCATCTTATTTGTACATTAAATTAACCTGGAAAACCCACAAAATATTTACACATAAAACCACACCACACATGATAATTTCTTATATGAAAAAAATAAAAATAAAAATAGTAAAATGAATTCAAGTGTAAAAAAAACATTGATTCAATTCTCATAATCTCCACAAAAATGAATACATCAAAATCTAAATTAGAAGGAAAGTGTGTGGTCCAAATTAAAATTTTAAAGGATGATATAAAAATAGATGATAGAGAGACTTGTTAATGATTATTCAGTTTATCTTAAAGGCCCCTTTCAAGCTCATTCATTATCAATGATCAAGCACACACACAATACACATCCATCTCACATACATTTTTTTTATTAATTTCTTTCACTATTTTTGTGTTTATCTCTTTTTTACACACACCAATAACTACACCAACCACATTAAATCCTTGTCAAAAATAATGAATAGAAATAAAAACATTAAAAAACCCCCCTTATTTGAGGATATTGCATAATATTCTGAAATTTTATCCTATGAGTATCATTCATAATGATATCATTACATTCAAAAATACACATAATTAAAAATGAATCATTTGAATATATTTATGGTTGTTTTTTATATGTAAAATAGATTTGAATTATTATAATTCAATTTTATATTAATATAAATTTTGAACTATTTTGATGAAATGTGGGTATTTTAATCATTAAACTAAAGAAAAATTTAGTTATTCTGGCTACTATGGATACATTATACGATATTGTTTACATAGTAGTCCATGGAACCCCTTAAAATAAATGAATTCCCAATTTTTTTAAAGGTAGGAGGCAAAATTTAAAATGAAATATGAGTAATTTTTGAGAAATATACTCACCATGTTTGATCCAGGTTAATAAAATATACTAAGGTTATGAAACAAAATTTAGTAACTATATAAAAATAGGCATATTAAGAAGAATTGAAAAAATAGAGGATGAATAATAAACTCACAAAATAGTTTTTCCATTCAATGAAAAAACTGAAATGCATGGAAGTTATCATAATGATGAGAAATAATTTAAATAGGATGATGAGAAAACTGATGAATTAAAATCTATTTAAGTGGGTATATACATGCCAATATTGTGAAATATCTATCAATATTTTGATAATAAACATGATGAGGTGAAATTGATAAAAAAAATTCTACCAAAAAACTATAAAATGCTATGATTTTAGTAACAAAAAATAACAATAATAATAACATAATGATAAAATGAATGATGGAACAATCTATATCCCAATTAATTTATTTATTATTTCCCTCTAAAATCACTAATAGAGTCACATCATTTCATCAACCATACTTGTATAAGGGATAGAAAACTATTTTTAAGAGAAATAATTTTGAAATAGTAATACAATATCACTAGTAATAATTAGAAATTAAAAAAAAGATTCTTATTAAATGTTTATAAATCCATCCAATGTCACTAAAAACGTTTTTACTAAAGGGAAAACAATTTAAAAAATGTATACCACTTTATTTTACCTTATTATGAAAATTATAAATGAATTTTAATAGATGTGCTCAATAATATTATTATTATTTTGACATTGATAACAATTAATTGATTGTAATAATATCCCCATATCTACAAATTAACAATCACCAGGATAACGTTCTTAACATGATAGTTGTTCTCATGAAAAGAAGAAAATAATAAATTAGAAAATCAAGCCAAGTCAAAAACATGAATCATAATCTTTTTAGGGAACATATGTAGTGAGAAGATGAGAATTGTCCTAAAATATGTTAGTTTTTTCTAGATAGAGAGTGGGATGCAAAAGTGATATAGGAGAATATATTTCTTCTCCATTTTTGTCTATAAATAATTTTTTAGAATTAATGACCAAGAAAATCCAATAGATATTGTAAAATACCTTTTGTAAAAATAAAATATACAATGGGAAAGATATGATTATTATATTAAACAAAAATGACCATTGAAAGAAAATTAGAAATGAAAACATGATATGTCATAAATAATTGTGAACCAAAAATAACATGAATTGTTCATTTAAAAAGATGTAAAAATTGATATACACATCCATAAATGAATGATTGGTGGAAATTTAATATGGTAAAACATGTGCAGACAACATTATTCATCATCACATTTAATTGATATCTTCTAGAGAGGATATCTATTAGATTGAGTAGATATTTTATCTCCTTTCACGAAATTCAACATAATTATAAGACCAACAAATCTAATTTTCATGCTAGTTGAAATAGAAAACATCAAAATAGAATAATAAAATACAACAACAAAACCATCCATAATGAGTCAAAGAGAAGATTATGATACCAAAAAATTGTTTATAAAATTCATGATTCCATCCCAAAAATTAAAATGTTGTGTATCAATGAAAAGTCAATGATGAAGATAAAATACTATGGTGTCATCTGGTTTAAAAAAAATATGATTCATTATCATCTTCCAAAAAATTTATTAAAAAATAAGGGAATATTTCATTTTAGACCATTAGATGATGTACTGCTAGATAGACTCCCTATAGGAATGATTCCACAATGTGGTCCCTCAACGAGAGACTATACATTGACCATGTGGAAGAGGTTTCCTAGAAGAATAAAAATTGATAAATCATTAGATAATAGAACTACTCACATGGATGTCAAATAGCATAAACAATTGATGTTTCTAAATTCATGATCAAACTGTAAACTATGTTCTACAATAACAAGAATTCTTATCTTCAATTAAAACATATAGGACATTAATGACATTACAAGTGGAGATAAGTGATAGAGAAAAAGGGTTGGGAATATAGAAAAACAAATTCCAAACATTATTCATCTTTTGTGGAGCCATAAATAAATGAAGCACATATATATTGGTATGTTGTGTCATGGTCATGAGATTAATCTATTATTTTTGTTCCCTAAATAATCAAGCATGAAAAAATTGGAAACTTATGATTCTAAACAACCCAATGGCTATATAATATGGATCGGGTATCAACTAGAATGATGGAATTTTAATGTGTATGCATTTGTAATACATAAAAAATTGTAAACATTATATTGATCAATATATTTGTAAATTATTCCTCCAAGAAATATATAGTCAAGACTGTATTTATATTTACCTAGTGGTGGCCTGGTTTATTTCCTATAAAAATGGAAACATGATCAATTACGAATCACATATCATATTTAGATTAGTGATATATGATTTATTGAATTATTTCTCCCACCAATATTTATTACATTTTGAGTCATTAATATTACATTATATTTGATATTGTTATTGGTAAAAAGGATATCAATGTTGTGTGTTTTATATTCTCATGTTATATACATGCATAAATTATGTTGAATTTATTCATGAATTTAAAATTTGATTTTAAATTTTTTTTAAAAAAATTGGAAGTATCTTATTGGTGGTGATACATAAGTTGAATCATGATAATTAAAATTTTGATATATTATACCAAAAAACCCTTTTATATAATATTAGGAAACATATTATTGAAATTAAATGTAAAATACTGAAAAGGAGAATGTTTTTTTATTCCTCATTTTCATACAATCCACCCAAAACAAACAATGATAAAATCTCTAATAAATTTACGACACCAAATCCCAAGAGAATAGGATGCTTCAACCTTGGTAGGTAACAAATTGGAGATTTTGTAAACTAAATATAAGAACTTTCCATGTATCCATACGATTTCATAACATCCTTTTTATATGATTCGTGGTGTCATTTAGTTTCTCCCAATATATATACAAAATAAAGTACTAGAATAATAGTGTGAATAAGTTCTATAGTACAACATTGAATCCTAAAATAAATGTATCCTCATTTACCCAAGGATTTTTATTTTGATTCCTAGAATAAATTATTCCTTTCAATCGATTTATTACATCATATTGTGGTTCACAAACATGCAGAGACCCATACTATAAATTGTCTTAAAATCATATAAATTCCCAAAAACAATTATTTTAAAAATAAGTGTCACCCAGATAAAATTAAATCATTTCCATTTAATGTATGTGAAATATACAAAAATAAAAAATAGCAATTGTCTAACATAGAAACTGTGGTGAAAAAATTGTCATGTTTTTCATAAAAACCAAGAAATACCTGTCCTGAAAATAATATGGATTTTATCCATGAAGAAGAACAAGAATATTATAATACATTAATTTCATACCTCCATAAATGCTGAAATATACCCTCACTTCCCAAAAATAATATATAAAAATCATCAAAGAATGAAACCTGAACAACACCCAAAACATGATGTTTTAATAAACTAGGAATCAAGATACTTGGATGGTGGGGGTACATACAATGCTCCAATAGAGGATATGATTCAAGATGACCATGGAATAGGACATCACCATAATTTGGTTTAGGGGAATCTCTAGGAGGAGGAAGATGGATGAATAGACCATCTACTCCATCACTAACCGAATTCTGCTGCCATTGAATCCTCTCATCACCTTAGGCCACCTCATGACCAATTCTGAAAGGGGTTATAACTCTATTTTTTTATAAACATATCCCACCAACAAAAACAATATACAAAAGAAAAATATATAAGAAATATTTTAAACTACACACTTTAATGCATTTTTTTAAAAAAATATACTATTTTGTTTATTTAATGATTTTTTATATTCGTATTCATATTTAAAAATAAAGGATACCAGAGGAAAATAATTTTTAGATTATAAATATCATCATTATTAATATATTAGTAACCCTACCATTCTCTATAAAATGATGTATTGATATAGAAATGACCTTAGTTTAAGTTGACTATTGATTTTTATTTCCAAAATTAAATAATAATAGACACATAATCACAAATATGACAAAACGTATGCTGTGTAAGGACATACTTTAATAGATTTGAAAATATCATTAATACATTTGAAATATAGGGGAAATTTATATTCTATTTGCAGAGTGTTTTGGGGTTTATATAGGAAGAAACTAAATATTAATATTGGTCTTATATTTTCTAAAAATATACTAAAATACATCTTAAAACATGAAATTATTTCATGTTTTTTAGAAATAGTTAAAAGTGTAAAATGGTTTAATTTTTTATATTAGACCATTATATAAACATTTTTTAAACTATTTAATTTTTTAACTAGATAGTCTATAAAAAAGTTTCCATCTATTTTGATATATAAAATATGAAATCAAGATTTGATGTTCTCCTCTGAATTTTAAATCTTTTAAATTTGAGTTGTACTTTATATTTTTTAATATGTAGTCTTTGAATAGATTTAAGAAGAAGTTATATTTATTTTTAATAATTTTTTGTAGCATATATTTTAAATATAAATAATGATACAATAAAACTATGAAATTTAATTTATTTATAATAATATTATAAATAAATTAGTTTGATTTTTTTGAATTTTTTTCTGATAATTAGAAATAATAGTATGCATGATCATACATTTCATAATTTAAAATTTATGGAAATATGAATTTTATAATGATAATTTAAAAATAAATGTATTAATTTTTTTATTCAAAAAATTCTATAAATATATTAACCACAAGAATTATTAATATTACAGACTCACATTGGACATTTCCCATGTTTTTCTGATATTTTTTCCCAGCCAAGTCCATTGGAACATCTCGCACTTACTCCATTAGAATCACATTTAATAATATTATCATTATATATTAAATAATATCCTACCACTCTAGTTAAAAAACTATATGGATTTTTATTTTGGTTATGTTTTAATCCTTGTAGAACAATGTTGTGCCAATGTCTTCACATCAGTTATTCTACAACAGATAAAGAATGTTCATTCATTGTGTTAGCTATTATATAACCAATGTGAAAAAATGTTATCTATGTTTTTAATAAAATAACTAATGAAGAAAAACTTTTAAAAATAATTGATCATTGGAGTCGATCATTTGACCACTTTATTTATTTATTATTTTCATAATTATAAATATTATTGTTTTAATTTTTTATATTATTTTTTTAATTTATTTTTTATTGATCACATAAACATTTTGTTATTTCTTAGGTGTCCAATATTGTGAGAAATTAATTTGTTATGTTTTTTTATTTATCCTTTTGAATCCTTTACAAAAATATCTTCACCAACATGCAAATCGAGTTATAACTTTACACAAAGTGTGAAATTAATTTTTTACCCTAATATAACTCATTTCTACCCTCATACAAATTTTTGAAATATTTGTTACTATTACAAAAAAATTAATAATACCCTTACATTACCTATTAGATTTAATATATACTATTTCATTATTAAATCATTCCATTTTAAATGATATCAAAAACTTTTGTTTCCAGGGCACAACATTTCTTTGATTTTCCATTACATAGAAATTTAGTTTACCTCTAATTGGATTATTTATATTACCACATAAACATACACCAAATGTGAAATTTTTTCATTACCTTTACATACAATTTGGAATTTATAATTTATCATTATGAATGAAAATAATGTGACCCTTATATAGTTTTGATAATCTTCAAATTCTAGTTTACACTATATCATTATTTTTATGAAAGAATAAATTCATGAATGTGTATAAATAGCGTTTTAATTATATTATTCCATATATATATTATTAGTATTTATATATAACTTATGTAAGTTATTTTAATTTTTGTTTAATTGCATTTATTTTAAGATTAGTATGGTTCTTCATTTATGCATCATATTTTAGTAAACATTTAAAAAGCCTAAAATTTATTCTTTAGGTAGATTTGTTTTTTTGTTTATAAATTCATCTTAATATATAAATAAGATATTGAAACATATTATATTTTTTTAAATTTAATAAAATTCATGTTTTATATTATCACAAGTTTAATATGGGAATAAAATTGAATTTATGTTTTTAATATTATAGTTTAAATCTTTTCAAGTATTTTATGATATCCTAGACCCATTATAATGGAAGTGTTTTGAACTCTTTAATGAGTGATTTAAAATGAGTTTAAAATGTATAAATGGTTTCAAAATTCAATTGATAATATAACTATATGTCATATAATTCTATAATTTTATTATTTTTGATTTCATAATGGATCACTAAACTTACTG
The DNA here is from genome assembly GCA_963277665.1 of Viscum album. NCBI lineage: Eukaryota > Viridiplantae > Streptophyta > Magnoliopsida > Santalales > Viscaceae > Viscum > Viscum album. Next base: position 1,467,825,463 of record OY728135.1, read on the forward strand.
ATCTATTTGTTTTTAAAGGGCTCGTGGTATGAAAAGAAAGTGGGTTGATTGTGATATGGTGGAAATGTATGATCATGAATGAAGTAATGAGATAATACATTTTTTCTATTGATTAACTTGGAATTTGGGATATACCATCATAAAAAATGTTCAACATATAGAGAAGAGTTTTAATATTGTTTAAACATCTGAAGTACCTTGTTAGACCATTTAGACTGGCCTTTAACAAATTACTCCTCTAAAAAATTCTTTATATTTTTATATAATTTTATATCTTTATTTAATATCTTTAAACCACTAAACATTTCAAATATAATTGTATTTTATTACCATTTCTTCTTTTCATAACCTATGGAAAAGAAACCATTTCCATTATAAAAATATAAATTCATCATAACAAAACCCATGGAAAAAGTAAAGAGTGTCATTTAAATATTTTCGTCATAATCATAAAATATAAAATGAAATAATAAAGATGTTATCATTGGATAATATTACTAATAAGTTTCAAGATTCATCATAGGATGTGATCCTAGAATAATTCATTTAAAATATGAATAGAGATAATTCATGAGGTCAATATCATTTTCACTTTGAAATAACTTTTTTTAAATAAAAAAATTTAACAAATATTACAAAAATAATGTCCATTGAAAATAATATTGGAAACAATTAATGGAAGCTTTAAATACGTGAGAGTAATAGAGACAAAAAATTTATTCTCATGGTTTACAAGATAAAACAAATATTCCATTCACATTTTTGTTAAAATGTCCAGAGTATATGATTTTATAAATTTGACAAGAAGATTCATTATAATTTTTTTTTGAAAATTAAAACATTGATGATAATTACTTTTAAAAATGAAATAATTTTATTAAAATTATTGAAAACCTTTTTAGAAAACCTACACAATGAAGATATATTATTTTTGACCAAAGAGAGAAATGAAATCAATTTTCCTTTAAAATAATATTTTTATCTCTTGTGTACTTAAATAGAGGTAAATGAAATTGAAACATGTATTCTATATACATAACCATTGGGGAAGTAGAATCATGAGTTCATTGAGAAGTAGACTGTAAAATTTAACCATGATATACTTATTAATAAACAATCTCGATAAACAATTAGATTATAACATAAAATACCTAACATTTTGGTAACATTTGAATCGTAATACTTATGAAAGAGAGAACATTTTTTTGAAATTAATTTCAAATATTTTCATTATTGGAATATATAAAATATATTCACGGATTGTTTACATACCATTCAAAAGAAATAAGTGGTTAATATTTTAGGAGTTTGTGTCCATGGATAAAATTTTTATACATGGATAACATTTATATTTTATATATTAATTTTTAGTTAAACTTGGTGTTAAATATTGTTCATTATTCTAAATTAATATAATTTATTTATTCCCTAGAATATACATTGTATTGATATGTCTATAGCATTTCATTGCTATGATACGAACTGTTATGTGTTTTGACAATATTCTTAAAAAAATTTCTATAGTTAAATAATTTACTATGATGGGAAACACAAAACATAGACTATCATGTGTGATAAATTGTAAGCATATGAGCCATATTCTTATGATTTTTACACTTGGTAATCTTCAAGATAGTTGATTATGATTAAGTATCCACAAATTATAATTATACATGTTTATGTGTCATAAAATATGTCTTTATGCGAGTGTTTGTAATGGTCTTTAGACATTAAGATTATTCTTAATTAATGATATGACTCACGTACATAAATTTATTTCATAAACCATAAAAATAATTATTTATGGATAAGTAGGATATGTTGGATGTTTCCTGATTGACATAACATTAATAGATATGTCAATGAAGGATTCATTTCCTTCCATATTTAATAAAGATGATATCTGAACTCTTTTATTACAATAGAACCATCACATTAAATTCCATGACCATGGTGTAATGATGAATTTCATTCATATTGAAAAAGAAATACATATCGATCATATAGGTTGGTTACTAGGATGTGACACCTTCTTGATGAGATATTGTAAAAAGGGGATCATATTACACTATCTATTTTCATACACGATTGTCGATATTGAAACATTAAGTAATTTATATAGGGTTCCTTGACCCATTACTAGACAGTAATTTTGTTCTTTCAGAAATACCATATAATTCCAATGAGAATAAATCGTATAGGGTAACATGCTAATTATTTCTATTGTTATTGATTAAATAAAATTTAAATTTAGTTAATAAAATAATTATTATTCTCATAATGAATGAACAATTTTATTCAAGTTATATTGATAGCTTAAATTAAATAAATATTTATTGAAAGGGATCGGAATAAAATACATATATTTAGTATTTAATAATAATGTATTCCCACATATGTGAATGAAATGTGTATTGATAAATAAAACATATTTTCATGTAAACAATAAATATGGTGGATTTTGAATGCACGAACGCCACATTTTGTGATATATAATTATTTTAATGTCAGTAAATATTATATATCATTTGTGCAAGATGGAACACATAGAATAATAATAACCATAATATTATTAGGTGGAATGGAGATTATGAAATGTTTTAATATTTTTTTAGTTTCTATATATAATTAAAAAAAATATTCTAACATAAATCCTACTTTTATAAAAAACATGTTATGGATTCTATGTAGGTGGTTGAAACAGAGGTAATTATTTAGAAAAAAAAATTGTATTTTGACTACTCTATCTCTCTCCCACTCAAGAAAGATAACACAAGAGAGATTTCTTCAAGGAAAAAAATGATCTATCATTAATGAAAAATTAAAGACATTTGATTCATCATTCTAGAAACTGGTGATCACATGTCATTAATCAATGATTATTTGAGCATGTATGTATCACCACTAGGTGGATTCTACCATAGGATCCTCACAAGGGCTATTAATAAAATATGATTGGAATTTATGGATGATAAATATAAACAATGAAGAAATATTACTGAGATGACATAATTTTTTTCTTATAATATAATAATAATAATAATCTACATAACAAGAATGATCTTCTATTGGGGTTATTAGAAATTGAAAATTAAAAGAAAATTTAATTATTAAACCATTCATTCTTTGCCTCCACTACAACTATAAAATTCTTATGGTATCAGAGAGGATAGTTTGAAATTTGTTATTATTTATTTGATTGTTGGTTTTTGAGGAATTTTGGGTTGATTATCTTTTAATATTATTAATTCAATAATATGATGTGAATTAACAAGATTTTAAATATTGATCATGTTAATTTAGTGTCATAATAACCTAATGTTCTATTAGAAAATGATGAATGATCAAAGTGTTCATTAGGAACTACCAAATTATTTTCTATTCAGATAGGGTTATACTACATGTACATAGAAGTACACATCATTTTCCATGGTGCACTGTGTCTGGCTTTGTAATACGAAAAGGGCGGGTCGGGGTGGGGTGGGCCAAGCTAGCATGGGTTTTAGCCCGTGTGGGTTTGTCCACAAAAGCCCGCATATAATGTGAACAAAAAATTTCAATCCCACCCCGCCCCCTATAATTCCGCAGGTTTCCCATAGGTTTCTCGCGGGCTTATCCACATTTACAAAAAACTATTTATAATCATTTAAATACATTATTATTTATAATTCATAAAGGTATTTGTGGGGATAAGTATGAATTAAAAATAACTAGAATATTAATGGATGTGATAAAACAATTTGTCTGGGTTAATGGTGGCATGCGGTAATACCGATGTGGTGGAGAACTGTTGTAATGGAAAGTAGGTGAGTGAATGGTGGTGGGTGATGAATGAAAATGTTGGTTGTGTGGTGATGTGAACAACTAATCATGTTAATGAATGAAGTATCTCTAGGTAAAGATTAGTTTTAGAGGAAGCTATTAGTGTTTTCACGAGGTTTTATCTAATTATCTTTATAACAAAATGAAATTAATTAATAACAAAATTAAATCGACTTATAAAATATTATGACTATAATAACTCTTATAGAATTGAAACCATGTGCATGGGAGATGAGATCCATTTTTCGAGAGATGGGTTGACACACCATGTAAATATGATTAATAATTATTATATAAATAATATAATATCATATTAAAACAATAAATATAGACCTATTTAAAATTAACATGTGAGTAAGTGGTGAATTAATATGATCATTAAGGTGAGAAATCATATGTCACTATTTAATCATGATTTTTTTATTAACAAAATTAAAATGTAAAAGAAACATATATTGTAAGGATAATATAGATTTTTTTAAATCAGGCCCACGGGAAAGCCGACACCCATACGGGCTCAACCCTCAATGGCCCGCACCCTCCTGGGCTCAACCCGCATTGGCCCGCCCCCGAACGGGCTCAACCCGCATTGACCGACACTCTAAACGGTCAAAATTTTTAGGCCTTCCCTAATCCACATCCACCCCATACCCGCAAAGCCTGCGGGCCATGAGCTCACTTTGCATCGCTAGTCTGGATGTGCAAAGGGACACACACCGATACATGTAGTTACTATATGTGGAGAATTTAATTCACATCATGTGTTGACGAAGAATGATTTGTAGAAGGTTTTTCAGATTAAATTGTGTGTATCGGTGTACAAAATCTATAGTATATATTTGTTAGCTACATTAATCATAAAATCTATGTGGTCCCCATTCAAGGTAAAAGCACCTGAGACTGAAGGCATAGATCTTTTATGATAAACACAACATTTATGTGGTGTGCATGACATGTTTTTCATCAATTACAATGTACTAAGAATACACTAATCCACTCTATGAGAAAGTAGAAACAAAAATCCAAGGGATACACAATTTGTATCTTACTAGTACACTCCATGGAATCATCTTAGACACACACCAAACACATGTTCATGCATACCAAACATATGGTAAGTGGAACAAATAGATTATAGATGGCTTACACATGCAATGTAGTCCTATAGTGGTATATTCTGCATACCTGGTAATGTACCATGGATGCATGAAAAAAAAAAGATAAATAGTTTGTAGCAAGATGTAAATTTCATGTACTCTCCCATTAAAGGATATAATTAGAATTACATTAATTTTAAAAATTAAATCATTAAAAACATATATTATAAATTCAATCACTATTGTGAGTCTAATAATTTAATAAGGGTTTTAAATAATTTTTAATGATTATTTAGTTTAGTGTAATAAATATTCCATTATTGGTTATTTGTTTTATTTTCCATGAATTATATTAAATATGGGTATCTCGATTTATGTATAGATGACCATTAATTTGAAAGAGAATTAAATAATTTAATTATTCATTATTTAATTATTAATTAATATGAGAATTTTTATCTTAATAATAATGAATTAACAATGAATGAATTTTATCCAGTTACTTTTCTGTATTTTTTTAATGTATAACCATTCCAGATCTTGAAAATGACCTATGTATGTGTAATATTTTTTAATTTAATATATCTATTGGGTATTTAATTGTTTATTATTAAAATAAATATTATGCTACGTGATTCATACCTCCCTCCAATATTATATTGGACATGTGTGTCCATATGTGTTTATATAATTACCCATTAACCAATCATTTAGTTCCCTTAACCTATGAGCGAGTTATAAAAACATGTAAAAAATGGGTTTCCCAACGTTCATGGCAGCAGATCAAGATGGAACCATTATGAAGCCAACTCATCTGATACAATGGTGGACATGTAGTATTATATAACTCATCCTAATACTGAAAAAATGATTTATTTCCTTTAAGTAATCGGTTGATTGAACATAAGCTCATTAAATTAACCATTATATAAAGCACATGAAGGGGTAATTTACTTATTTATTTATTTAGATTGATGAATTATATATTTTGTGAATAACAGATAATGATCCCATAGATAAGTTAATTAATTTAAAAATTTGGGAATTAAATAAATGAATTGTGTGTAAATGTTTTTTCAGAACGGTCAATTAATTAAGTAACATCCACGTACTATTAAGAAGACTTGTAAAGGAAAAAAGATAAATTTTATATAATATTATCCCTCAATATAATGTTATGGTAGACTAAGACTTCCATTATATGATTGGCAATGAAAACATAGAACACAGTGTAGTAGGTGGCCAAAGTCTGGAAACCAATTTTTATCATGGAGTTATCTTGAGTGTTTTGGGTCAACATAACTGAACATGTTTTAAGTCTAAAAGAAAAAGTTTATTCCATACATATTTGGATGGGACTATTGACGAAATCCATGTCAGGATTTTAGGATAGGGGAATCTACTTAACGTATAAATGAGGTGAAAGTTCCCAATTAGCTAGACCTCCCACCTCATTACATTCTTATGGTTTTGAGGAACAAATTCTTGATCATTTATAAAAATATGAGGTCAATTTACATTAAAATGTAATAGAATAAATATATTCTAATTTCAATGGCGAGGGATATTAGAAGATGAAAAATAGAGGGAGATTTAATAAAATCAATTAATTTAATATTTATCATAAATTGTGCAATAAAAGACTTAATAATAATATACTCTATTAAATCATATATTAAAATTGAAAAATTATCATCCACACAATCCTTAAAATAAATATTTGAGAAATGTGATATTCTTGAGGATAGTAATATCTAATAGTTGTTTAGATGACTTTAGGTTGTACTATTACAAAAATGGAAATATGGCAAGCTGGAATCCCTAATGCTTAATCTATCTACAAATTACGGGAGTTATGAAGATTTTTACATATACAAAAAAAATTAGAATGACATATTCAATGTTTAATATTTGATCCTTTTGTTTATGTTTATTGAACTCATGAATTCTCATGAAAACATGGATGTGTATAGAATTTTTTAACCCCTCCATGATATGTACTAGGAGAGAGATAGAGAGGAATTGATTGATATTTCCAAGGTTCTCATTGCGGTTAATCTTGGAGATGGTTGCCCAGTTAGGCCACACATAGTAAATATCATTTGATATGATCTGTGCCTATTGGTTATAGTGATTAAAATACTTAATGAAATAGAATCTAATTAAATTCTAGAATCACTACCTTAGAGATTATTCATATTTATAGTGAATTTAAAAATAAATAACATTGATATATATCTGGTAGATCTTCTAACAGTTATTTTCATGTAAATAATGATAGATATGATAAATGCCTTCAGTAATTTTGGTGAAAAAATGGAATGGGAAAAAAGATATTTAATAACAAATATTATCCACACCCATAAATGAATAGTAAGATTGTAGGGAATGAAATTGAATAGGATGAAATATGTTTCTCATGTGGTATGAAGGGAAACTAGTGAAAAAAATAACATCCATCCATTGAATCAAGGGGAATATTCTGGTGCATTTTATATCAAGTGAAATTTATTTGATTCTGAAAAATGGGTATTATATATAGATTATGGTTCTCAAATAGTTATTTAAAAACAATGAACATGTAGGTACAGATGTATTTAATGAGGTAAGGTGGATCTATGAGAATCCAATGAAGCTAAACATATAGTTGTAGCTATTGAGGACTACCACCACATATTACCAACAAATATTATATTTGTTTTGAAAGGTTTTTATTATGTTTTGTAAACTCCAAAAAACATTATTTATGTATCAATACTAACTATATATGGATTTATTTTAAAAAAATTAATACATTTGTCATATTTTATAAAAAAAACATATTTATGGTACAAACCTTACAAATACTAGTATTTATGTGTTGTATTACATGAACCAAGTAATAGTAATTGATAAGGAATATAATTTCCATAACTCATACCACAAAAAAATTTGGCATCACCACTTAGGTCTTGTAAATTACAAATTAATGAATAAATTACACCAATATGGGTATTTGTATTTTTTTAACAAAAACAATGTCGGTGTCCGTCCCACATGCTAATAATGAAAATTGACTAATTCCCCATTTGTGGGAAATTTAAAAGGTTATTTATATTCTTAAATTAGTTCACACTAATGTGTCTGCACCATTTACTATTGAATAAATACAAGGCTTCTCATATATTATAATTTTAACTAATGTTTTTAGAATATGTGAATATATCAAATTAATTATGTATAAGTCAGATTTATTTTGATAAATTCAATGAATATAGAATTGCTGTTGAGAAATAACTGGGTTTGATGATTAATAAACTCACCTCATATTATGGTAGAGGGTATCAAAATAAATATTCAATTGATTATTTATGAGGGTTTATATTACTGTCTCAACTCACTCCTCTCTACACACCACAGTGTAACTATGTTATGGAATGGAAGAACAATACCTTGTTAAATATGGTCAGATTAATGGTCATTCATTTCAGTCTTCCATTTTCCATTGGGGATAGAAATTTCAAATTGCAGCATGAAAACAAAAAACGAGTTCCAGTAAACGGATAGATGATATACCATAAAATTATTGAATAAAATGATATTGGTGTTTTCATAAATACATGTGTGGGGTTGAGAATATTTTATTATGGACTCTTCAGGTAACAATATTACACCCTAAAGAAGAAAGTGTATCATTATATGTTATTCGTAATAAAATATGTGATGTTTCTTGTAAAATTATTCAAACTAGAAGGATGTGATTCGAAAATATACCACAATTTTTGAAATATATCCTATATTTAAAAGAGATTATGGGAGTTGGATAAGATTCAATGAAGTCTCAGCCCAAGATAAACAAGAGTTATCATAAGAACATATTCCAAAAATCCAAATTCAATAAAAAAATTATTACCAAGACAAAATTACAAAATAGATGTACTTTATATTTTAGAGAGATTGAATTTTGTGGTTTTATTTCACTGATGATAATGACTCATTATTAGTTTGTTTTCTAGCCACTGAGGATAGTGACTCATTTCTAAAATTTTTATTTTTGATATATAGATATTATATTATGCATGTAATTTGGTTTTTGAATTTTTGAATAATTGAAATATGAAATCTATAACTATAATTTATGAATTAAACAATTAATTTTTTAATGTAACAATTTCTTCATATTTCTTCACTATGAGAACTATAAATAGTATAAAATCACTTTGGACCTTTCCCGTGTTGGTCTAAGGGTTTTTTCATGACCACGGTCAGTGAAATGTATAATTCTTACTCCATTAGACTCAAATTAAAAAATATTTTCTGAACATATTAATTAATATCTGAACACACTAGTTCAAAATTTATATTAATTTTAAATTTTTTCATGGTATATCTAGAGTAAAAAATTATCACACCAAAGTTTCCATGTTTTGATTCATTAGCAGATGTAAAAAAATTATTTTTTTCATCATTTATTATATAACATATGTAAAAAAATTCTATGTTTGTTATAAAATAATTGATCTAGAAAATTGTATAATATATAATTAGTAAACTGTTGGAGTGGCTCAATAATTTTTTTTTATTACATCCATAATTAAAAATGTTGTTTTTTTATTTATAAATATAATTTGTTGAAATTAGTTTTTTATTATTTATTTTATTATTCATTTTTATTATTCTTGTAATTATTTAAATTAATTTTTTAAATACATATGAAAAATTAATTTTTTCTCATTTGTACTTACCTTTATGTATAGTTTATAAAAATTTCTTCACCATTAAGAAAATTTGGTTATACCATTATGTTTTGTATACAATTCATTTCTTACCATTATGCAACTAATTTCTACCCTCCGAAAACATGTTGAAATTTTTCTTTACACATGCAAAATTCTTAATCATACCATTATATATAATATTTAATTTCATGTTTACCCTTACACAATTACATCATACCATCATAGATGTTATAAAAAAGTCATGTCAAAGTTACACAACATTACTAATTATTTCTTTTATATATCTTATGAGATTATCATTACCTGACGTATGTATATTTCAACTTACCCATACACCACATATGAAAATTACAACATATTATTATGTAATATTTAGGAATTTTATTTTACATTTATGCAAAACATGAAGGTCACCCATATGTAGTTATGAAAAATATATAAATTCTAGTTTACTATTTTTTCCTCTTTCATTGATATATTAAATTGTCATTCTTGTATAACTATTGATTTATTTTTCATAATCATTATTTAAACTCTTAATAATAATATATAACCTATGAAAACTATTTTTATATTGTTATGTTCATAATAATTAAATGATTATTCTTATTCATCATTTATGAATAAACTTATAGAAAATTTTTACAATATTTCGTATTTATTTTTTAGGTTGATTTCATTATATTATTTGTTTTTTCATATTGTGTTTAAATATAATGAATATATTAAAACATGTTTTATAATTTTAAATATAGTATCTTTAATATTTTATATTATCATAGGATTAATTATGAATGTTGTTTGAATTAAAATTCTCAATATTATAGTTTGAATCTGTGTGATTTTTTTTGATATCCGTGAACAATTATTATTGATGTGTTTTGAAATATTTAACAACTGATTTCAAAAGAATTTAAATTGTTTAAATGGTTTTAAAATTTATTTTATAATCTATTTATATATAATAATTTTGGAATATTATTACATTGAATTTTGTAACATCTCACATTGATTTGTTGACCAATTTATTTTGAAAGGGCTCGAGCCATGCATTGAAAGTGGAATGATTGTGATAATGTTGAAATATATGATTCTAAATGTTGTAATGTTCCAAAATGTACCATTTAATGAAGCAATTTATTTGTTGGAAAATTTATCTTCAAGTTTATTCACCTTAAATATGATAAATGTACCATATCTAGAATGTCCAAAGTACACTATTTGACTATTTAAATTTTCCTACAACAACTATTCTATATTTTAAATCCATTTTGATTATATCCATCTGTATCTCATTGTTTAATATTTGTAATCCACCAAAACAATGAAATCTAATTTTGACCCATAAAAAAAAATTATAGAATAACCCATGGGATTAAAATAGGTTTCACAATAATTATATCAATTCAACATATCATAACCCATGGGAAAAGAAATGAGTTTCATATAATAAAATTCATTATAACCATTCACCATCTAGATTAGAAATAATGATTATATCATTGGATAATATACCTAATAGATTCAAGGAAACATCAATGGATATTATCATAGATGGAAATAAGATTTTTAATTATCACTTGAAACATATGAGGAGGACAATACCCTTTTCAATTTGAAACCATTTATTTAAAATATAATTATATCAAAAATTGTAATGAAAACATTTTATATCAGAATATGATTAGAAACATATTGTCTAATATTTAAATAATAGATTTTTCATGATAGAAAGAAATAAAATTCATATTTTACGTGGAAAAAATTTTCCTTTCAAATCTTTATGATAAAAAGTACATGTTTTTGGAAATTGAAAAGAAAATTCATTTATACAATTATGTAGAAAAGTTAAACATTGGTCGAAATCATCTTCTAATAATCATACTAGAACAATGAAATGAGAGCAGAATGAATTGAAAACATCTATTATCTAGATATATCAGTAGTATCAGAAAATGCATTAGTATAATGAGATGCAAATTATTATATTTCTTCATTTTAAATATCCTGGTAAGAAACCCCTATAAAAAATTAGATTCTAACAAAAAACCCTAAATATTGTGTAATATTTTAAATTGTAATTCCCATTAAACAATGAAACTGATATAGATTGGAATATCTCTTAAATTAAATATAATAATCTTACAACTATTTCATGTTTGGAAAATATTATGCCCAAAAGAAACATGTAGTGAATATGGTATTTTCCCAGAGGAAAAAAATGAGTTGAAAATCCCATACCTAAAGTCTTGAATTTCATGATACATGTTCAAACCACCATAATAAACAAGTATAGGTTTAATACAAATATATTACTGAAGAATAAATATATGTATCATATGAAATTTTATTTACCTATAACATCTTATCAACCATTTTATATAATGTTTACGATAAACCCATTATTTTAGGGAATAATCGCATCGGTTTTTATGTATGATTTGGTTTAGAAGATGTAGTATTTATAAATTTATTGTCGATAAATTATCTCCATAATGTTAATACTGATATAAATATAATATAAATTTATTATCAATATATTTATATTCATAAAAATGTAGATATTGAAAATAAATTACATAGTTTATGGATGTGGTTGGCCATACGTACACATGAACATGATTTTACAATTTTCAACAAATGGAACAAAATAACTGTAAATAATAAATAACCAATAAAATATTTTATATAATTTAAATCCTATATATTCATCTAATCCTTACATATTACTATCCATGTAGAAATTAAATGAAAAAATGATTCACATCACTTTGTGGAGGTAGTAGTCCACACGTACGAATGAGAGACATTATCTTTTCAAAACAGATAAAAAGGATAGAAAGAAATGTGATACAATATTTATAGAAGAAAAAATTTATCATAAATATATTGTAAATATGTCAAATAAATAATTATATCTAGTGGTTATATGTGGTGATTGAAAAATTTTACATTGTCTCAAGAGGCGGTAATCTGCCACACACACAATTGACAGTCACATTTCTCATTTAATTAAAGAGCAGATGAATGATGGTTATTACAATAACATAATAACATATAATTATATGTAATATATTGATTTAGTTATTCCATTATGTTTAAATAAAATTTTAAATATATTTAAGAATAATAAATAAAAAATCTTAGTAATGAATGATACATATTCTTCTGACAATCTGTTTAGTTTTACCCCAAAAGTATTTTTAGGATGTTTTTATAATAAAAATAGGCACTCTATTAATTAGAGAGGTATATATGTAAATGTATAATGAATGTATTTTCCAAACATAAATGTTCTTGAATTTTGGATAGGGGAGATTGGGGTGTCCCTTTATAAGTGGGGAAGAGGTCCCACTTAGAAAGCACTTGGAAATTTCCAAAAAGCATAAAAATGATAAAGTCATTCCCAATCCTTATACATCTGAATGTAATTATATTCAAGTGTGGGATAATATATATTCTAAATATTTATATTAATATATATATATATACTTTTAATTTTAAAATATACACTTATATTTTGCTTTAATCCCAAGTGAACCCATTTATACATTAAATGTGGTAATTATTTTTTTACTTTTTTATTATTCGTTAGGACCCTGAATTAAGTTGTCCTAATTAACTAATATTTTTTAGGATGAATCCAAATATTGAATCAATTTTAACAAATTCAATTCAATTATGTGGCATAATTTAATTTTAAACTTAAACCCATAAATGCGATGGAAAAATGATTTTCTATAGAAAAAGTTTTCATATGTATGAATATTTTTTTTCAATAAACCCTAATTTAGTTGCTCAGAATAGGAGATTAATTTTATTACATATTGATAATATAAATGGAATCACATTCTAAAATACTGAAAAGTTTATAATTCTTGGTAAACTAGATACAGAATTGGAATTAATATTATATTTTAATTCTTAAAATATAAAAATAATTTTCTCTGAGAACACCATTATTTCCTTTATTTTTTCCCTCTATATCCCCTAAAAATGCATTCTAGTATCTAGTGTAAAATAAAACATAATTAGGGGTGAGATAATTCTCAGAAATGATTGGCATGTAGTAGAAAATATGAATAAATAAGGCATAATAAATATGGAAATGAAAATAAATAAACATATATCAATTAAAAAATAAATTGACCATTATATGGAAAGAATAAATGATGATAAAAAACACCATATAAATAATCATAGGATCTTGGAACATAAACATGCATATTCTAACTAATCAAATAACCACTCTGAATATCAAAGAATGAATTAATAAGAACAGACTGTGTAATTTTGATCATATATAATATATAAAAGAGGTTTGTCCAATGACATATAATATTTACAAGTCCTTATGGAAAGACATCTAATACCGTTAGGGCCTCTTTCTAAGACATTTAAATGCATGGGTAATGTCTAAGACGAAATCCATTCTATTTTATCTCATGATACCCAATGATACATCAGGGTGTTATATAATTTCATACCCCAACCATCACTTAATAAGTATAATTCATTCCTCATATGATATTAGTGAAACATAATCATCATATACAATCCAATTGAAGAACATGAAAAAAAATGTTAATAATTACCCCATTCAATAAACATTATAATGAACCATTCGATGTAAAATGAATTCTCCCAACATACTAAATAACCAGTCAAAATGATCATAAACTATCTAGAGAAAGGATTTGTATTGAATCTTTGAAGTGTATCCCAATTAAATCATGATTTAAATATAATTACATCTTCATAGATAAATAATGGGATTGATATATTAATAGGAACATTCCTTTTGAAAATAATAGGTTTATGTAATCACCTTCTATTATTTTAAACACATAATATTCAAAAAATATTACCAAAATATTTTCCTTTGAGAATATGTTTTCAATAAAAGAAATTTCTAGAATATTAGGGAAACAATTCGTTAAAAATATACATGTAAAAATTAAACGGATTATTCAATTAAATGACGTTCATGTTTGTGGGAATTCCATACAATCCATATAAGTTAACAAGAATATTCCATTTTTACTATAAGATGTTTATAAATGTTCCTTGATCAAAGAACAAAGGGGAAATTCCATTAATTTTTTAAAAAATTTAAAACAAGGGTGAAAATGCCTCTAATAAGTCTTATATAAAATGTATATATATTTGTTGAAACATATTTATAAATCATTCCTCAGGAAGAAAAATCATGTTGGATCGAAGAGATAAATAAAGATTTATTTTCATAAAAACATTTTCATAATAATTTTAATTACGAAAGAGAAGTAAAATAGAAATATTACTGAAAAATTAATTAATAACAACAGTATGATAAAATTTATTCATTATGAGAATAAAATATCAAATAATTCTACCATGGGATACTTAAAAAAACTATCACAAATAATGATAAGACTATAAAATAAACCTTTTCCGCAATGGTAACCATTAAATCATAATACATGTGAATGAAATAAAATTAGATGAGACATTAAATAACACAAATATAAATCAATTAATTTTTTAAAATATACAAAGTTAATTATATACATTGTATTAATGAAATAAGTGGTGGTATATGGTTTATGTCTTATAGAAGTAAAAGTGAGACGAGAAACACTTACCTTGACTCTGAATCGTCATGTTTGTTATTTATATTCCTGAATAATAAAATTATATTACTTAAATACATTCCTATGAAAAAATTTCATGACTATTATTAATTTTATTTTCTTTATTAAAAAGTTATATATGATTACATAATCAAATATGTTTACTTTTGGACTTTCAATGATATTTGACTTATGTGTCAAAAATATCATTTGATGGTGACTATTGGTCTAAGAGATAGTTTTTTCAAAATACACAGAATATTAATAATTTAATAATAGTCATATCTGTAAATAAAAATTACATTTATGTGCAATAATGGATGATTTTTATGAAAAATCCACTACATTAAAATCAAGGAGATTGTAAGTCATAGCTACACGTGAGTAACATTTCCATTTTTCAATGATCATTATGGAATGATTGTAATAAAAATTTATCCTTATATAATTATAGTTTTATCATATATACCATATTATTAATTTAAATAATATGATATATATCATCTATATGTTGTGGTGTTGAAAAGTGAGTTACAGAGCTTTGTGGTGGGGGAAGTCTATAAATACACGCGTGATGTTTTCATTTTTCACTGTAAGAAAGAAAATGATATAATATGTTTATGAAATATTAATATGTTATTATTATCATAATTATGTAATTTATATCAAATTTATTCCTTAAATATTTTTTATTATGTTCCATACAAATATTTAGTGATAAATTCTTTACATCACTTTTCAAGGTGGTAGTTTATCGTACAAACATGATATGATTTCATCTCCCCTATTTAGTTGAATATATAACATTATATATGATATAATGAATAAAATGTTATAATTATTATATAAATAAAATTAATATACATTATATTTTTTATCATACCCATCATTGAGAGTTGGTAATGGAAAAATGAATGATGTCACATTGTGAGGTGATAGTCTGCCGCACACACAAATGATAATTTCATAAACCTTTTGATGGTAGGGGATATGGTTATAGTTTATGAACCTAAAACAAATATCATAATATTCAAAACACTGTGGTTATTATATAATCATTTTTTATTATTAAATGTTGGATTTGGAGGAAGAACTAAAATAAAATGGTCATTGAAGAACATTACCTCTTATTTGGGTAACCTCATTCGGTTTATAACAAAATCCATCATAGGTTATATTTTTTCAATGTTAGTTTTGAATTAAGAAATAATGAAATTAATAAATTAATTTTTTTAGGTAATGTCCAAACCATTTTTTTTAAGGTGTGAATAATCGATGATGGTGGGTGGCCTTTTATAAGTTATGTGTGTGGCACACTTGTAATTTTTCATTAGAAAATGTGATGTACAGGTTTACCACATTCCAAATGGGATTAAAATATTTTATTCTCCTGAATAAGACATGATACGATAGTTATATTTCAATGAAACAGATTTTCTACAATTTTAGCTCATTTTAACCATTATATTTTTAGTTAAACCCCCATAAAATCATTTTTTACCATAACCATGATAATTAATTATTATTCTTTTAACTATTTTTATTGGAACACAATAATGTTCACCAGGTTACAAAATATTAATTTTAATGATTCCATATATTAAATCTATTTTTCCAAATTTTATTCACATAAGTGGAAAATTTTAATTTAAAATTAATCTCAAAAACGCGATGAGAAAAAGGGTTCTTAAAGAAAAAATGTTCACGACATTACTATTATTTTGTATCAAAATTCACTATTAAATTGATTTAAAAGACCGAAATTTGATTAATATATGGGTAATTAAATAATTGTGACATTTAAACAAATATTCATTGTATTTTAATTATAACCTTTATATCAAAGATCAAAAATACGAGTTATCATATACCACTTGGAATTTGATAATACACGATTCATATAAAAATAAACATCGTGAGCCATGAAATCGTAACTGAGGAATAATACATAGGATTTTTGAAATACATATAATAAAATAAAATTTTATGTTAAGGATGCCTATGAAGATCTTTATTATATGTTAGGCTTGGTTTATGACCAATGTACCATTCATCCATGGGCTAGAAACCCATGTCCAATATTACTTTTAGGTTGGGGCTATAACCCATATACCTTATTTTTTAGTACATAGGCTACAACCCTTGTACCCTCATTCATTTAAAATTGTCCTATATATAATTTACATTCCTGTTTTTGGGCTTTGGATACAACCCATGTACCCTCTTTCTTTTAGTCTTGGGCTATAACCCATGTACCTTCTTGTTTAAGGCTTCGGATACAACCATTGTTCCATATTGTTTTTGGGACTAGGATAAAAATGTCGTACCGTCTGAGATCATACACAACTTATCATTACCCAATTCATTGGATTTAGATAAAAGTCCAACCCATCTCATAATAAAATCATTCATATACGTGCCATAAGATATTTAAACTTTCATTATATCATGAACCATTAAAAGTTATAAGTTTTAAAAACATCAAATAATAACCCATGAAATGAAATGTGTATCATTGAAATTTTATCACATAATGACCTATAAAATGATATTTGTTTAATATTCACTTCAATGAAGCATAACTTGTGAAAAGAAGCATGTTTCAAAAGAATAAAACTCGTAGATGTGAAACGAGTGTCTTACACATCCTTCCCTCAAAATATCGATTTCTCAAGAATTAATATGAATGGATCCTTTGGATAATTTCATAAAATGTCATGATTAACATCAACATATATTATATTATACGTAAAATAATTTCACAACGTCATTAAAAAATGTTTCTTGAGTAAAATGACATTAATTCTTGGAAAAAGGTCTTTTTAAATCAAAAATCCATTTTATATTCATTTTCATAAAAATATTCCTTTAAAACATATAAAGAATACATCAATTCATTTTGAAATAATTTTTCCATGAATATTTATAAAATAAGGTTGAAAAAAGATTTACAACAATTCTCTATGAATATCACTTTTGAAAACATTGTGTAACAAATTAAAAAATTAAAAATGAGAAGGAAGACTCAAATAAAATATGATGGTTACATCTATAGATGTTATAAGTAATAAAAAGAACATTACTTTTACATGGTAAAAAGGTTAGAAAATTATTTGTTTGGAAATATAAAATATGATCCCTTCTAAAAGATTGAAAAATGAAAAAATGAAGAATTTATTTTAATTATTATAGTATAATTGTAAAATATTTTTGTAAAGTCTTTTTAGAAAACAAGGTTTTTATAGAAATATATTTCTGACTGAAGAGAGGGTAAAGTTATGATTTTTTTAAATACATTCATAACTATATTATATACCAAATAGTGTATGAAATGGTAAAAATATATAAATAATCAATTAATAAATAGAGGGTAATAAAATAAATTAATGATAATTAGATATCGATTAGAATATGTCATCAATGGAAGCATAAACATAAACAATCATGAAAAGTTATGAGATTATCTCAATGAAATCTTATAACTTGATAAAATGGGATCACACTCTCCATTTAAGAAACATAAATTACATGAAACATAAAATTTCAATAATATAATCAAATTCATTATATAACATGTATACTTTAAGTATATAACCCTCTAAAGAGATTTTAGGTGCATAAAAAACATGAGTCTCAAAGAAGGCAAATTGAGACAATGTTATTTCATCGATTTTGTATCTTTTGACGATTAAACCCTATAAATAATTTCATAAAATGTATATGGGAATACCAATAAATATTGGTATAATATAAAAATAATAAAATCATGGTATTTTCATACACACCAAAAAATCAAAGAGTGGAGAACATAGAATTTATCTCACCGAAATAAAATATGAGATGAAATACCCTTTCCTTGGGTCTTGGCTCTCACCGTTCTCATTCAAAACACATATATAATAAATATTTATTTTTATAAATATTTTAAAAAACCCACATTATTATTTTAACTACTATATTTTTTTATGACCTTATATAACCCTATTTTTATTGATGTAATGTAATTGTTTCACTTCGGATAATATTCTCTTTGTTCATCACATGTGTCTTAATTTGTTATATAATTAGTACTTATACATATATCAAGATTCCAGAATATAAAACATGATATAAATGTAATGTATATATGGTATATTTATCTTATAATAATATATATAATATATAATTATGAAATGGAATACACCGCTCATGGTGATTATAAGATGTATATACGCATGAACATTGTTTCTATTTTTATTATTATATTAAAGCAAATAAAGAAAATAAAATATATGTATATATGTATATAATAACATTAAATTAGAGATATAATGTTATATATATAATATAATTTCATTAACATATATCATTATCCATTCCATGTAGTGTGTGAATGAATCACATCCTAAGAGGGGGCAGTAGACCACACATCCTCCAAAGAAATTATCATATTTACACAAAATATAATGTAAAATAATATGTGTTGTAAAATGATTAAATAATATTAAAGACATAATTAATATAAAAATAATATATAAACATATTTTCCATCATATTTTACACCATTATATGTGGTAAATTAAAAATGAACATTCATCATTTAGTGAGGCGATAGTTTTTCGTACATGTAAATGGTACATTTGTTAACCATTAGAAGAATGTGTGTGTATGTGTTGGTAAAAACCAAATAATAAAAACTAATAATATGTTTAGGATACTAAGATTTTTATACAATAATTGATTAATGTTATTTGATTAGTCTGTAAAGATAATAAAATAAAGGATCTTGAAAGAAGAAGTTACCTCTTAATCGAGTAACTCATTTTGGTTTGTGCCAAAAGGATTCCATAAATTTATTTCTTACAAATAGAAGTATTAAATAAATAAGGTATGAATGTTTTTATGTGTATTGGTCAGACCTTGGACAACCCTATATGGTTTTAGATGTGTGAAGGAGAGGGATAGGTAGTGTCCTTTTATTGGGAAGGAAAAGGACACAATTGGCATTATTGAAAACAAGTTAGGTGTACTCATGTTTTTACCCAACAAATGTTATAGAAAACCAAAAAACCTCAATTACAAATGGTATTGGCATATTTTTGGGTATAAAATGGATTTATTACAAGGTTATATGTCTTTTTGGGTCTAAAATATAAGGTTTAGTTTTTAGTTAAGCTTAATTTGACCTTAACTAGTGTAATTAATTTTAATTACTTTCCCTAATCATTTTTCATAAAAAATAATTTTAAAAAACTCGAAATTAGAAATTATTTTGATTCAAAATATTTAATCCATATTTCCAATTTCAAATCACCTAATTTCCTAAAATAAATTTAATGTTAATCCAACATTCGGGTCGACAATGCAGATTTTTAAAGTAAAAACATTTAAAAGTTTACAAAGTCTTAATGCCCAATTTTAATGTGAAATTGATCTTAATGACCCAAATTATATTAATTGAAAAAATTAAAACATAATTAAACTTTCAAATTATATTAAATTATAATTTACCCTTATCAATAAATTTGATGAAAATCATTTTTGAACTAAAATTCATTATTTTTAACTATTCATCAAAAAATTGAATCCTTACAGAAAAATAACAAAACTTTAACTACAAATAATTTTTATTTTTCGATATCAAATATTGTTTTTATTTTCACATATTAATTTTTTAGAATATTTAATATTTTGATTGAAATTTGGATCTCCATTATATGTTAGTAAAAATACCTATATAAAAAATCATGTTTTATGTACAAAATTGGGGTTGTTCTTATGCTATGTCTATAGAATATATTATATGAATATAAAAAATATTTTATTTATTATAGAATATATATATATATATATATATATATTAAATTAATAAAAATCCCTAGTTTTATATAATTTTATTTACTAGGTTAGGACATCTTTTTTACTATAATAATAAGATTATTTTCCATTATATTCAATTATTTTTCATATTCATTTCTAATTAGTTGGAAACCAAGGAATTCATATATAATTTCTATAAACCATATATTTTCTTTAATTAGATTATATTATTCATAATAACTAATTTTACACTATTTTATATATTATTATTTAAAATAATAACATTTTAATAATATACTATTATTTGTTAAAAATAAATCATGCGTGCAACAAAATCCATAAAGGAAAGTCATTTCTTCCGGATACAAAATCTTACCTCGGTGCTTCATGTAAATAAATATAATATTTCTGCTCTTTGTGGTTCTTAAATATCATGGTTTTGTGTATAATATAATCCAAGCATTGTGATTTCATATAAAATAAAATATTTTCATTGTTGTGTGAAATACAAAATATCAAATATAATAATATAATTCCAAAAAGTAATTCACTAAATCTATAGGTGTTAATTTATACCCCCCCAATGAATTTATCCCTCTAAATTCATCTCTACTATAAATGGTTTAATAGATGAAATTATTATTTATTAAAACCCACATGGTATAAATTGATATTACAAATTAACTAAAAAAGTTACTATTGGAACCATAATGGTTTCCTAGAGTAACTTATAACAATGTTACCTCATATGGGGGACATAAGTGTAAAGTTAAACCATTAACATCGATGAAAAATATAACTATTAGGTTATGACGGATAGTGATAGAGAAAATGTTCTGGAGAATATTAATAGCTAGAAATCAAAAATTTGTGATTAACTAAGGGACCATCTAATTGATCATAAATGAAGGAACTAAGATAATTTTTTTTATTTTTAATATCATTTTTACAAAATTTATATAATCTTCATGAAATTATATATAGTAATGAGTTTAAGAAAACCAAACTCTTTATAGTTCATTTATCCAATTCCCCTCTTTCTTTGAAAACATAGGTGAATTTTTCATTCTTGAAGTACTGACAGATCATGAGATATATGATATGTCATCCCATTTGTCATCATTTGTCATATAAACCACGTTTTTATAATTGTTTGTCCAATATTTAAAACCCTCATGTGGTAAGATAATAATATATTCTCACAAACATCATCCAAACTTTAGCGTAATCAATAAATATATTGTTAACTCATAACCATTCCCAAAGAAGAAAATCCTAATATTTATAAAGAAATTCATGAAATAATCTTATCAATGACCTCCCAGGTGTTTTCATATAATGTAACGGGTATACATTCATCATATAATTTCATGAAAACAATTTCAAAATCTGAATTTCTATTAATCCTTACTAAAAACATAAAATATTTTGATAGATAATTCACCATTTATTCTTTAAATAGGTTATTATCTTAAAAAACATTTCTATTGGATTCCTGGGTTCTTCCTTTTAAAAGTAAAAAATGATTTTATTATAAAAATATTCATGTATAGACAGATAATTAATGCGTATACTCATAAAAAGTTCCTATATAGGCCAATAATATTTTAACATACCATATTTGAATAAAATACCATAGGAAATTTCCCACTATGGAGTACCCCTATTAT
This sequence comes from Viscum album, assembly GCA_963277665.1. Classification (NCBI taxonomy): domain Eukaryota; kingdom Viridiplantae; phylum Streptophyta; class Magnoliopsida; order Santalales; family Viscaceae; genus Viscum; species Viscum album. The sequence goes on from OY728135.1 coordinate 1,467,848,181, forward strand.
CATGTTTCTATTAATATTTTGTGATTTCATATGATTTCCCATTATTCTATATCATAACATTTTATTGTCACTAATCACCATTATTAATCCTCAGATTTGGTAACATTTTTTCAAAATTCCAGAACTCCTTATAATGGAAACACTAAAGTGTGGTAGGTTCAACTATAAGAGTTTCTTCATTATTCACATAATTATATAAATTTATTAATACCATAATAATACATCTTCTTGATACCCTTCTCTTCCACACATAAAATATTTACTAGTCCCATTTTGACTATTCCCACAATGCTTCTTTCCACACTTCGAGCATAATGGAAAGATCATCCTGTTATCATCATGGTTTGTTGATTATCATTTGTACTACATATTCCTCTTCTTGATAAAGATAAATGATTGATACATAACTCCAACCTACATTTCAGCATTTGTTTCACAATGAAAAATATCTTCATTTCTACTAATGTCTCTTATATACAATTCCATTATGAGACTTGGCTTTAAGTATCTGAAAGAAACTGTCAACCTTACATTCATGTTTGATGATAATTCCAAAAGAGTATCTCAAATTTCTTGAGAAATGAGCCTCTTAAGCACTAAAAAATTTATCATCCTTTTTCATAATCCCATGTATTTACATATTTTTATGAAGAAAAGTAGTAATGTAAATATTGAATAATATATTCCCTAAAAAATACTAACCAATAGATTCAAGTTTATCTTTCTTTCTAATATTATTGATTAGAGTCCACAACTGGTCTACTTCACCTTCTAACTGATAGACTTCCAGAATGACATTCTCATTATCCAAACACTAGATAATAAAGAATATTATTTCAGTGGTATTGAAAAAATGTTCTACATCTTGTAGATCAGAAGATCCACTGAAAAAAGGATCATGTTATATCATAAAGGACACTAAAGAATAGTGTTCCCTCCATTGATCATTTGTAAGTTCATCGTGATTCGTATCTTGAGAATTCTGTTAGAGAATTTTAACATGTTTTTTCATTCCATCTCTCAATGCTTTCGAATCATCAAGAGAATAATTGTTCCATTATCCCTCACAGTCCCTATTAATTTTGTTCATTTGTGTTCCAACGAATGAAAGTATCAAAAAAATAGTGTAAGAAACAATTATCAAATAGAGTAACCACATTATCATGAAAATTAACCTATAGGATATCAACATTATAACACCATACATAATCTATTAAAACATGGGTTTATATTATGTTGTTCATGACCACATTTTACTCACATATTTCATAAAGGTTTATGAATTGTTTTTGAATTTTCAAATCATATCCCCTTGGAGTGCTAAACCAGGTGTGCAGCAAGGCCTATTATTGTGTACCATATTACCCCAAGTCTGGCACAAAACAATTGTTCAGAGATTTTACTCCTTCGTACATAAATTGTGATCCACATCCACTTGTATTATCAATACATTGATGTATTTATATGAAACCACTATCTCTATCCATTACCAAAATTACAAGAAATTTTCATGTACTTTTACATATCCTTATACTATCCTTAGAGACATGCCTAAACATATTCTTAAAAATAATGTTATGGACATCACTATAGTTTTATAAACCTAGTTTCCAAAACCTAACTAAACCATAACTTTTATACCAACTATATCTATCTCAGTTTAGTATATATGGATATTACATCATTTTAGATGAATGTTAATTTCATTACACGAATACATGCTCTAGGACTTTAATTTTTTAGTTTATTTAAAAACATTAAAAAATCATTTATTCGATTGAAACATCTTCAACATGTGCCATAAAGATCTAAATATTTAGTATATCTTCCTAAAACCATTCTTCATAACTAGGGGAAAATAAATTGAAAAAGTTATGAGATTCGGTGTTTAGTAATGGTAAAAAAAAAGAATACATGTAATAATAAACATAAACATTGGGGTAAAAGAACATGGCATACAATTAGGAGGTCATAACCAATATGTTAAAGATCATATCCATTATTACTGGGATAAATTTTGGTAGTTCATAACCTATCTATATTTGTTTTGGGACATATTTCTCCCTCTCATAGTCTTGGGCTACAACTCATGTACCTTATTGTATTCAACTATTGGTTACAACCCATCAACATTCTTATTTGTGGGCTTAAGATACCATCTCTATACCTTCTAAGATCATATAAAACATATCAATAACCAATGAATTATAGGTTGATATAGGTCCCAAGAATATCATAATAAAATCATTCATACATGTTCAATACGATTATAAAACATTCATTATATCAATACCAATAAAATGAGATTTATTTTATAAATATAGAATCATAAGCCATGAAATGAAATTGGTATCATTAAAATTTCTTCACATCATAACCGATGAATAGATATAGGTTTTAAAATCACATAATTAAAGAATAATAGATGAAATGAAGTAGGTTTCAAAGGCATAAATCATATTGGTGTAAAATGGGTTTCTTAAAAATAATTCCATCAAAACATAAAACACTCAAGAACTAATATGAATAGAACCTTTAGATAATTTCCTAGAAGGGTATGAGTAAAATAAAAAAATTTATCTTATATATAAAATAGTTTTTAAATATATTTCAAAAAAAATCTTGTGGACAATATCCATTCTTATTTTAAAAATTATTATGAATATGCAGAACCATTTGAAAATATTTTTGTAAAAAATACAATAAAATTTTATAATTAAAAATATAAAATAATTTAAATCCATTTTCCTTGAAAACAAATAAAAACTGTTGAAGATATTTTTGACAAGAAATTCCATGAAAATAACACTTAAAAACATTTTCCTAGAAACTAATATTTTAAAAATGGAAAATATTCTTCTACGAAATGATAGTGGGTACATCCTTACATATCATATGAGGTAAAAAGAACATTGCTTTTTCATGGTAAAAAGCATAGAAAAATTCTTTCTTAATAAATTGACAATAAAATTCATTTAAATGATTTGTGGAAGAAAAATGGGTAATTTTTTTTAATAATTATACGGTATTGGAACAATATTATTATAAACTCTTTTTAGATAAAAATGGTATTGAATGAACATAGATTTTCAACTAAATAGATATTAAAGTTAGTATTTTTTAAGAAAACTATCTTATCTATCTTATGTACCAAAGAGTAGAAGAAATGGTACCAATATATGAATGAAAATTAATTAATATATGATAATAAAATTCATGAATTATCTTGAGATATGTATCATAATATTTCTTCAAGGGAATTAGTAACATAAACAATCTTGAAAAGTGATGAGATTGTTTCAATGAACTCTTCTAACTTAGTAACATGGGATCATACTCACCATGCACGAAATGTACAGTACATAAAATAGAAAATATCAAGAAAATATTTATATTCATGATATGACATGTAAAATTGGTGCATATACACCTCTAACGAGAACTTAGGGTCCTATCAAAACATGAGACTCAAGGAATGAAAATTGAGACAAAACTATTTCAACAATTTGGAATCATTTTAAACATAATCCCCTTTGAAGAGTGTTAATAAAATGGATATGTGAATAGTGATAATTTAAAGTACAATATTCTTATAATAAAATCTTGGGAATTATGTAAACCACTTAATAGAAAAGAGTGGTGATCATATCTTGAATCTAACGCAAATAAAAAGTGAGTGAAATTCTTGTACCTTGTTTCTTGACTAACATCATAATCTTTAAAAGTACCTATATAATAAATATAAATTTATTATAAATCTTTTAGAAAAATATATTTTTATATCAAATACTATATATGTTTTGATTACAACTTTATACTACCCACTTGTTAACCATCTTATATTATGGTTTCAGTTCAGATAATATTCACTATGTTATTCTTATGTGCCTTACTTTCTCATATCGTTGGACATTATACATATAAAATGATTCAAAATTGTGAAAAATTATATAAATATCATTTATATATAGTTTATTTTTATTACAATAATTTATATAATATAAAATTATGAAATTTAATACACCGTTCATGGAGATAATAAGTTGTACGTATGGATGAATGATTTTCTGTTTTTATAATACTATTAAGAAAAAGAAAGAAAATGACATATATATATATATGTATATAATATAATTAATGTAGGATTAAATTTTAATATATATCATGAATGTAAAATAAAACCATATTTCAAAAAGTCTACGTTGGTTGTGAATGATTCACATCACATTCAGGGGTAGTAGTCTGCATTTCCTCGAACAAAATTATTATATTTACACCAAATGGAAGGTAAAAAAATATATGTGTTGTAAAATTAATACATATGCCTAAAGAAATAATAAATATATTATATAATATATATATTGTTTCCAAAATAATATCCACCATGTCAAGACTTAATGGAATAATTAACAAACTTTATTTAGTGAGATGGCAGTTCTCTATACACATAAAAAGTTTGTTCATTAACCATTAGATGGAGGTGTGTGTTTAATTATGGGAAAAACACTTTCCATACCAACATAATAGTATATTTAGGACAAATTTTTAGTTATACAAGTAAGGAATAATGATATTGTTTGGGGGGTATAAATAATATAAAAGAAAATATCTTGAGAGAAGACGTTACCTGTTAATCACGCAACTCCTTTTGGTTTGTACCAAAAGGATTCCCAAGGTTTCTTTAAACCCAATGTAAGGATTAAAGGAGGAAGGGAGGTATTTTCTGAATATTATTGGTAATATATTTTCGGAACCTGTGTTCTTTGAGATGTGTGACAAAATGGGAGAGGTAGTGGCATATTATAGTGAAGGAGATGGACACACTTAGCATGTTTGAAACCAATTTAGGTCTACCATTACATTTTCCTAAAAAATTAATAAAAAAATAAAATAAATAAATAATTGAATGTTTATGGCTGAAAAAAGGTTTGATAATGGGTCTTTTACACGTTTATATGTCATTTTGGGTCTTAAATATGTAGTTTAATACTTAGTTAAGATAAATTTTACATTAATGGGCGTAATTATTTTTTATTACATTCACTAATAATTATGTTCAAAAACAAAGTATAACTTATTACTAATTATAAACTAATATAATTCCAAATATGGAATCAATTTTTCTATACTCCTATAATATAATTTTCTGAATAAAATTTAAAATTAATCCTACAGTTGGGTCAACAATGATAGTTTTTAAACGAAACCAATAAAAAGTATTATAAGATTTTATAACTAATTTTAATTTGAAATTGATCTAAATGAACTAAATTATATTAATTTATTAAAATATTTTTTAAATAAACATTGAAACAAATTTAAAATATAATTTAACCTTATAAATAATTTAAATGAATAAACAATTTTTATCTAAAATTTCGTATTTTAACAATTCATTAAAAATGAAACCTTATTAAAAAATACCAAAAAAATAACCTAACAATGTTTATATTTTTTACATTAAAATATTATGTTTATTTTTAGATATTAATTATATTAATGTTCCAAAATTGGTATTTGAAATTTAATTGCCATTAAAAATTGGAAAAAAATTTATTATAAAAGAAATAAATCTTTTTATGTACAAAATTGGATTTTCTTTAATCCTATATCTATAAAATATATTGTATGAAAAAAAATTATTTAATATATAACATATTTATTACATTAATATTACTCACTAGTTTTAATTAATATTATTTATTAGGATAAAATAGCTTTGTAACTATAATGATAATAATAATTTCTTTTATATTCAATTGCTTTCTATAATAATTTTTAATTATTTGGTCACCTATTAATTCATATTATATTTTTTAAGACATATATTTTCCTAAATTATTTAATAATATTCCTAACCACTAATTTAATGGCTAGGTTATATCTTATTATTTTAAATAAAAACATTTTAATAATATACAATTGTTTGGTAAAAATTAGGCATGCGTGTTACAAAAGACATTGAGAAGGTCATTGTTGTGTGTAACACAAGCTAAAATCTTTGTTCGGTGTAGTGAAATAATAAATATATGTTTTTATGAAGTGAATGATTAATTTATTTTTGTGTATAACACAATACAATCATAGTTCTTTAATATAAAATAAACTATTTCCCATGTTGCGTGAAGCCTGAAATATCAAAAAGATTAAATTAATTAGGAAAAACTAATTAACCAAATCATAGGTTGTTATTTATGGTTTCATAAAAATAACAAATCTAATTTCCTAAAGGATCTATCAAGGAGGTTACATTTAAGTGGATTTTTTCTTAAACTACATCTAATCATTTCGTTTCCTTTTCTACTTTCTCGTCACCTCATTGATCAATCATTGCATGATAACTTTATAATCATTTATATACTTGCGTGTTATGATCCTAATGTTATATCTCATATACATTTAATTTATAACTTCCTATTATTTAGTGAAATTATATTATTTTAAAATTGATGTTTGTTAATCACCTCTGTGAATAATGTCTTTGTTCTTTTTTCCATTAAACCCATCATCAATGGTCTTAATACTATTTGTTCTACTAAAATTATTTTTTTTGTATGTATATAATCATGTATTTTATATTATGGAAATGTTATATTAATCATACATTCTTGATTTCTATATTTTGGATATAAGATAACATCATTTGTGGATATGTGGACTATCGTCTCCATAAAGAGAGGTGATTCGTTCACACTATACATGGAATATATAAAGGATGGTATGGATAAAATTAAGTGTTATATATGATATTGTAATTATAATATACATAATTTTAATTTAATTTTTATTCTTTTAATAAGACAATGAAATGAATATATTATTCTTGTATACAGAAAACCTACCATCTGTATGAACGATGCATTTAATTTATTATCTAAAACTTTTATAGATTTTTACAAGTACATATATAAAAAATTTATATAATATAAAAATTATTTTTTTATTTCTAGATGTTATGAAACCGTGATCTAGTTAATATGAACAAAATATAACAAATCCAAATGTACATGATAAACAAGAAAATTAATACCTAAAATATTGAAAATAAGATAATAATGATAAAAACATGTAATTATATATTATAATATGATAATACATGATATCATAAATATTAATATGATTTTTAAATAATTTAGTAACACTCTTAAAACCATTTCATGTGTGGTTAAAGGATGATCACCCAAAAGGAAATGCAAGGTAATATACTTTTTCTCAATTTACATTCCATTGAGTCTTAATTACTGTAAAGAACAATTTCATTTTTATATGTTGTATATACTACCCTTTAACATATTATATAATTAATATACTTATTATAATGATATTATATGTTTAATTTAATATTATTCCTTTTTTGTTATTATTATTCAATTGCTTCAATGTGGAATTATAAACTTTGGATTGTTTAAAAATTATTTTCCTAAAAAATGATTTAATTTACATTTCATGAACTTCAACAATCCTTATTGTTACGTAGACTAAACTAGGTAATTATTGATAATTTATTCAATAAAGGTATTTTAAAAGTAAAATGGTTTATTATTTGAATTAATTTTTTTATATTAGGAATTATTTGGATAGGTAAGACATGGGTGGGCCTGATTATAAAGATCCCCTCGAAGCATCGGTTGTTTAAATAGATAAAATAATTAACCAAAATAGATAGTTTGTTACCCAATATTCTAAACCTTATTTTGAAAGGTAACAATGATAAATTTTCCATGTACCTAGAAGACATGGCATCTAACCATTAATAATATCCCTCATTTAGAGTGATTAATTATTTATCCATGATATTTTGTGTTGAAAATATCTATGGATGTATTTCATTATCAGTTTGTTGAAAACATGTAATTTTTTTTAGTTATTCAGCTTCCAATATTAATTATTCATCATTTAATTGTTTAAATGGAATTTGTGAGTAGTTATTTACATTAAAATATTAATTTATATTTTATATCTTCCAATGTATTTACCCTTACTAAGCATTTTATCTTACCCTTATTATGTTTCCTTTCCAAAACTTATCAAGAGTAATTCTTTGAATTATTTTTAAGGATGAATATATTTTTTGATTTTGTGAATTTTTTTCTTATATAAATGTAATATGGTGATAATATATGTAATATCATTTTCAAAAAATACTAAACTATTCAGAACCATTGCATTTAAAGTTTTTATTTATGATTATATAATAAGATACTACACTAACTTCATGATTATAGGTTTGGGAAATTACAGTTGGTATCAGAAAAAGTTTAGAAGAATCTCTGGAAACTAGATTTAGGATAACATAGATTAGGGTACGTAACCCAAAGATAAACATTAAGGACGAGTGTATAATAAAATCACAAATGAATGATTTTTATGATTTCGAGACTAGATACACATAATTATTTAATTTATATTAAGTATTATCCTAGTTTTGAGATTAAAATTTTAGATGTTATATAACCTAGTATATGTCCTCATTTAGAAATGGTGCCTAGTAGATGGAATGTGATCATCATTAATGCACAAGATCCAAAGTGTTCAACGATTCATCTCTTTTATGGTGTTAAGACAATATTTTAAATTTAAATAGTCTAAAAGGAATTCCCACCATATAATGACATGGTATCATGTGATAATGGGACATGTAAAAAGTACATTATGTATTATGGTTTTGGAAAGAATCAGGAGAACAAAAGGATCAGTGTGAAAAAAATTTACAAATGGATGAAGGAAATGATTTATTTTCTCCAATGTAATAATTATGGAAATGATCACTTATACCTGCATAAAAAGAATGGGAGTTCGTTATATGTATGGAAAAATATCACCATGATCCTGATTTTAAAGGAACTAAAGTAGTTATAAATTTTCAATGTTTCAACTACCTGGAGATGGGACAGTACAAAAATAAATTTATCATGTTCTAAATGAATGTACCCCAACAGAGTATAATAAATCAAGGTCAAGATTATGCTACTACCACATATGAAGAGAAATGATTAATGTTTTTATGATTGAATTCTAAAATTATTTCATTTGAATATTTTATCAATGATGTACTGGTAAAAAACCATTTTATATTTGAAGACTGTAATGTATTACTTTTTTATAAGGGTATGAGTTCATATATAGAATGGTTCAAATGGATTTGTTTAGTAGAAATTAAAAATTTTTTCAAAACCCATGATTTACAGAAATATAATACATAATATATTTCTAATATAGATATATCATTGGGAGGATTAAGATATGATTTGGATAAATTAAATTCAATTGTATCAAGTATTTTTATAATTATTAATGACTAGTCAAGAAAGTTATTTAACCTATTATTGATTGAAATTAAAAAACTATTTTATTTATTGAATATAAACAATAACATGTGATTTAATTATGTAATAATGGGTCACACATTTTTTCAATAAGGTCTTATGGTAATTAAATTTATTACTATATTTGTATGTTTGGAATAATATAATTTATCGATGCATTATGTGGAATAAAGGATACTGATATATTCATTTTGGAAATTCAGATAAATGCTTTTACAAATTTTTGGATCATAATCTCTTCATATGGTTAACCATTTATTAGATTGTTTAATTTGACCTTTTTCAGTGTTTTTAGAGATCAATATATTACTTTTCTATATAATGCAACTTATTCTAAGAGATAAAATATATATTTTTCAAGGCACAATCATAGGAAATAATTGTGTTTAAAGAAATTTTTATTTTCTTAAATTTGTATAGAGTGAAATAATTTCTCAACTATATAAAAAAATATCATAAAAGAAAAATTGGAATCCAATTATCTACTTTTTCATTGAATCAAATGGATTCTTATATCATTACAGATTTTTAATTTTTTATAGTTAACGTTCCCATGAACATGTTCTCTATCAAATTCCATCAGAACATGATCATTTGATTTATCTTCCAAACCTATCATTTCATTTTATTATAATGTTTTCTTATTTAAAATCCTAATTTTTGCTGACGTCGTTCTTCCCTTTACTTATTTTAATGTGGATCTCTCATTAATCCTTTTTATGGTATGGTATTTAAAAAATGATATTGGTAAAAGATAAAAACCTAGTTTTTTATCTAGAGATAAAATTTCAAGGACATAATTTATTGAAATATAGTAGAATGTAACTCCATGTGATTTTTAGTGGCTATCTTCGTAAATAAATTGAATCTCTTTAGAATCTTACTTTACACAAAACACTAAGTTTAAAAGAACAACAATATATTATTATAATATTATTATTTAAAATAATAAGATATAACCTAGCATTTAAATTGTATTTTTTAAAATTAGTATCTAACTTGTGCAAATATATGCCAAAATCATTAGATAAAATTTGTTTATAAATGAATATACAAACCAATCTAATATAATCAAAATGTTTTTATAAAGAACTATTTTTTTGCTCACAATGTCAATTTATCCTAATTAATTATATAAATTTCTAGTAGTGGATGAATTTAATAAAATAATTTCGTTATATATTTAAAAAATATTTTTTTTATATTCATAAAATAGATTTTATACTAATAATATAAGAACAATCCCAATGTTACACATAAACACCTCTATTTTATTTGAAGTAGTTTTAATACCTTTTAATGGAAATCATATTTTAAATCAATGTTTTGAAAATTTTATAATTTATATTTGAAATTATAAACTTTTTATTTATGTAGGAGATTAAGAATTTACTTTGGTTAATTTTTTTCTAATAAATTTAAATTTTTAATAAATAGTAAAAAAATACTGTATTTTTTTTTCAAAACAATATTTTTATATAATTTATTTATATACATAAATTATATTATAATTTTGTGGAAATTTCAATTAGATCAAATAGTAATCAATAGAAAAAATTTGTAGCATTGTATTCTGTTCCACGTTAAAAATACATATAAAAACATTAAATTCTTTTGAACATTTCACTTTTAGAACACGCTTTTTCGTTTTGTCTATGGGATTAATTTGAAATCTATTCCAACTAATTATGTGGGTTTAATTAGATAAAATAGATCCCCTATTTGGAAAAATAATGTCTAAAATATTTTTTAAGGTCAATTTCATATTTGAGTATAAAATATTTACCATGTTAATAAAACATTTATCACGATGTAGGTAAAAAACGAAACTTGTTAATGTTAAAAGGGTTAAGTCTTAAAATATATAAAAAATAAAAATAATAATTTTTTATGAGCTATGTATTTCCCCTATCCATACTACATATTATTAATTCCTAGAAAAATTTATTGAATTTATTGTCATATAAAAAGGGTTGCCTTTAAATATTAAATATTCATTATTTAATCCCTTAAACCCACCACTCCACAAGTTTAAATTCCACCCCTCTCCACCCCCATTACGACTCAAAAATAATTGTATCTCCTCAAATACAAGTGTAAGACACTCCTCCTCACGGTACTCATGTAATCGTCCTAATGATCTCACCACGACACCAAATCCATGGTCTTTAAGGATCTCTCAAGGATTAGATATTTAAGAGATAATTTTCCCAAATTACCTCCCTTAATTTCATTTCATCTTCTACTTTATCCACACCAAATTCTTCCATAAATTAATGACAACTCTAGAATAATTTATAATTTAGTTTTATCTTTTTTATTTAATATATCATATCCATTTCATTTACCATCACCTCCAATTTAATGAATTGAAATTAATGTCCTTGTTATGCCAGCTAGTCACCTCTATGAATAATGTTATTATTATTTTTACTGAACCACCTTCATCAATGATCATAAACCTATTTTCTTGTTAAATAATATTTTAATATGTATATTATAACCTATTTAATATTATAAAAATTTTATATTAACATACCTTCATTCTCTTTTTATTTTTGATATATGATAACTTCTTTTGTCGATGTGTGGACTAGCACCTCCCCAAACTGATGTGATTTGATCACACTATAAATAGAACATATAAAGGATGAGTTTGATAAAAATATTTGATATATATGACATATATATGATACTTGAATTATAATATACATATATATCATTTATTATTCATTCTTTTAATATGAAAAATAAATGAAACTGGCATTCATCTCTACATACAGCATGATATCTCCATGGATGATGCATTTCATTTCATATCTTAAGATTTTATAGATTATTCTAAATAAATATATAATGAATATATAAAATATTAAAAAAATTATCAATATTCTTGATATTATAAATCCATGATAAAATTAACCGGAAAAAATAATATGTAGTTACTTACTTGAAAAACAATGCAATTAACACCTGGAATATTGAAAATAATGAAATAATGATAACAAACAGTTAATAAGATTTAATAAGATGATAATATATGGTATCATAAATATTAATATGATTATTTTATATGTTAGTAACACTCATCAAACGATAATAAATTAGGTTAAAAGATTATCACAAAAAAAGAAACATAATGTAATGTATATTGTCTATATTTACATTCCCTTGAGACTTAATTGTTGTGATACATAATTTCAATTTAATATGGTGCATATACTAACCATTGACATATTATATCATGAATATAGTTTTTTCACATGATTTTATAAGTTTATTAAATTTTATTTCCTCCATTACATTATGATTCAAATTTTCCAATGTTCTATGTGATACTCTGGATTATTTAAATATTATTTTCCTCAAAAAATTGTGTTAATTTCCTTTTCATCAACATCAACAACCATTGTGGTTACATATCCTTTAATGTGGAATTATAGACCCTTTATTCAGTAATATTATTTTATGATTCTTTTAGTTTATTTTTTTTTATTATTTACATATGAGAAATGATTAAGAAGAATACGAAATGGGTGGGGTAGGGATAAAGATACCCCTCGATGCATCATTATTCTAAAGATATGAAATATTTTCTAAAAAAGATGGTGTTTTTCTCAATATACAAAACCATCGTATAGAAGGACTCGACAGTAAATGTTTCATATTCCTTGAAAATGTAGAGTCATAAGATTAAGCATCTCCCCCATTTAGAATCAGTAATTATTTATCCATGATATTTTGTGTTGACAAAATCTATTGATGTATATCATTATCAATTAATTGATAAATTAGAATTTGTGTTAGTTATTCACCATTCCATATTTTTTATTCCTTATGTATCTTTTTAAATAGAGTTTGTGATTAGTTATTTAACTTTCCAAATTCATTTATTTACAATTGATTCCAATATAGATACCCTTACTAATAATTTTATCTAACACTTATAATGAGTCGTTTCCCCATGTTCAAAAGTGGAGTCCTTTTAATGTGTTTCAAAGATGCTGATCGTTTATTTATTTTATGATTTATTTGTTTTGAACATGTGATAAAGGAATAATATATGTAATTTTGTTTTCCAAAACTACAAAAGTTTTTAGTACATTGGGATTTGAAGCATTAATCTACACCAATGTAATAATATAATTCACCGGCTCCACGATTTTGGGGTTGGTCTGTTACAAGTTCATGTTCATCCCTCCCCTTACACTACTGGAATTAGATGTATTTGCGACAGGATCCTGTCACAAATAGTCTTTAGCGACAGGTCCCCGTTTCCGAAAATGACATCGCAAATATTATTTTTTGCGATGGGCCCATCGCAAATAAGCCTCTGATTATATACATTATATATAAATAAACTGTTTGGGATGGGGAACTGCCCCATCATAAATATGCCTCCGATATATATATATATAATTCTTTTGCGATGGGATGATGGTCTCATCGCAAATACTATTAATAAAAATTTATATTTAAATTATTTGTGATGGGATCCCGTCGTAAAAGGTCACGTCGCAAATACTAAACATAATAAGAAAATATATTTAATAAAATTATGATTAATGAAAAAAATATATATTAATATTATTAATATAATAAAATAATAAAAAATATTATTATTTGTAAAATAAAAAATCATTAAAAATAATAATCCTAAAAAATTATATTTAATAAATTAATATTAATATTTTTTAAATAATAAAAAAATAAAAAATTATTACAATTCTTAATATATACAAAAAATATAAAAAAACCTAAAATGTTATTATTATTAGTAAAATAAACATATATTACAAAATATAATATTGCTAATAAATAAAAAAATAAAAAAATAAAAAAAATAAATTATGCAATATCTCCACCAATATAAAAGAAAGAAACTATAAATAGTTTATATTACAATAAATATAGAATTTAAATATTTTTAACATAAAAAACAAATCACTGTGGGGTCATCTTCTAGAAGAGGTGGAGTAGCTATAGGAGATAGTAGAGGAAACTCAATCCCAAAAACTACGAGTCAGACGTCACATGTACTCCATCTTCTGGTGATACTGCTACTACTTCTGCTGGTGCCATTGATGCATCTTCTCATTGGGCTACTGCTGTTATTAATGCATCTCTTCATGCTGCTCCTACAAACTCTCTATAAGCTTAGATTGAGTTCTCAAATGCTCATAATACTGTGATTCATAAGAAGATGCCTCTCCATGAGCTCCTTTCGAGCGGTATGCTGACACTATAGTAGTACCGTAATATGTATTATGAGTCAAATAAAATCTCATACTAACTACTCGACCCTTCTCAAATCTATACGGAGTCTCCAACATCCATGTCGCCTCATCGAAATGTTGGTCTCTAGTATGCTCAATCGTTTCGTCCTGACTCTCAGCTTGTGTCTGGGAGGTCACAACCTCATATTACTCCTTCAATTCCAATTTAAATTAAAATGATGAGAATATTATATGCAGTTAATTTTCTAACTGAAAAAAAATTTATTAACAACAGTCTGACATTGGTGATCACCTCTAGTCTCTCTAGTGGCTAGATCACTGTACATCCCTTGATAAGCGTCGAACTCCGTAATATCGAGATTCTCGAATTCCTAGAGAAATAGAAAATAAACTAATTTTATTTAATGATATAGAAAATATTTAAAAAAATATATTTACCTGATGCACTCTATGTGTACTGAATGTATGATTACCAGCTCGATTTTTCACCTCCTGTCTTCCCCGATTCTATCGTCCCACTAATGATCTCCTCTAAAATCCACCACCCAATAAGTGTAAAAATAATCCATCCCAAACATGAGATGAAATATAATCTGGTCAGTGGGCTCTACATGACCCATCAAATTCTTTCAATCCTTTCTTAATGGATATTCTTATCAAATTGTGAAAAAACAGATGGAAACGGTCATGCATAGACAGATACCCTGCCGCGTGGATAGCTTCATGCATGCTAACTTCGATGGGATTCCATAAACCCTACAAATAATTTATAATATGAAATTATTAAAAAAATAAATTTCAAAATAAAAGTTATTTATTTACGTAGCAGCCAATAATCAAGCATGTCATGCTACACATCAATGGGAATATGTTCCCATGTTATCCATATATTAGAAAACTAATTTTTTAATATAGCGTTACCCTGGCCAATAGCTACATGGTAAAAACTATAAAAAAGGAATAAATAATCAAACAATTAATATATATATATAAATAATGTAATCAAAGCTAAATAAAATATACAGGTTACCATACCTCTGTGTGCGTGGATCGAAGACAAGACGTGGATATGGCTTAGGGATAGGGTTAGGAATCATCAGTCACACAAAACCACGCCCCTTCTGTGTACCCCCTGAACCGTCAGTAGGCTGAGGGTCAAATGGTCCACAATCCCCCTCATCCAAAGGTAGATCAGCCTACTGTAACTCGCAAAATAGATCAAGATACATCAAAAACACAAATTGATTATTATTAGCAGATAATTGAAAATAACAATTACATATAGATATATATTATTTATGATTATAAATAGCATTTAACTATGTCAATGTTTATCTTCATCCTCATCTCTGTATCTGTCAATGTCAATGTCTTCATCTTCCTCCTCACCATCATCAATATCCATATATGTTTCAGCTTCATAATCTCTTTTCATTTCAAATTCATTTGTAACATCATTAACATCTTCGCCATCCTCAATCCTTAATATCAGAGTGTTATCATCGATATTCACATCTCTTTGTGAAAAAGATAGATTTTGAGTAGTCTATGGAAACATTTCAATTCCTTCCACTTCAGTGGAACTATATTCAGTTTGAGAAAATTGATTTTCCCAATATTTCATTTTCATTATGCTCCACAAATCACTCAAGTCTCTTGAAGTAAAATAGTGCATTGTGTAATAAATTTTATGTGCCTATTGAGCTGGTAAAAATTCTTCATTTACTCGAAGAATACTTTTATATTTAATATCGATGATTCCATGAGTCAGATGAACATGCAAACCTCTCTCAGTATCTAACCACCAACATTTAACCATCATTATGTAATTCTGTACTAGATAACACATCTCAATAATTTCATCCAAAATTTCACAAAAGTCAACATTAGTTTCTCTTTGATGTGATCCTCTCAAAAAAACTCCATTTTCCATTTTTTTTGATTTCTCATATGCACGTGTATGAAATCGAAATCCATTCCCACGTATGAATTATATGATTTGACCATTTTGGATGGTGGGTTACTCAATATACACAGTCGCTTATCAATTTTATCAGCATGTTAAGACAACTGAAATTTTTTAAAACATTATCAATATCATAAATAATTAACAAAATTGATTTTAAACAATCAATAATTTATGTTACCAGTTTTTGAAACCATTGATAATTTTTTTTCTCTGCGTTCTTCAATAGCATCTGCTATAATTTGTGGAAGTATTTTCGTGATATGATTATAATATAACCTAAAAATAAAATAAGTTTACTTACTATAACTAAATTATAGAATAAGTGGTAGAATAACTCATAGAACAAATGATTTCATTTCTTCACAGTTGAGCCTAACATATGTTTGAGCTCTGTGATGTTAATCATCTAAAATCCATCTTTCATGAACTCCACTGAAACCATGATTTTGATGATTAAAAAATAATAATTGATTGTCCATTTCATCACAAACATTTACCTCGTTTCATCCCATATGATTTAGTTTTGAGGGATATTGAGATTGAAAATAATGAGAGTAGAAAAAAGAAATTTCCTCTTACAAATAATCATCCGCAATTGAGCCTTCAACTGATGCTTTGTTATGTACTATTGGCATTAATTTCTAAATGTATATCTCGAATGGGTATATATATCGAAACTATATTGGACCGCCATATTTATCTTCATGTGTAAAATTTAATATCAGATAGTCAATTGTGTCAAAGAAATCAAGCAGAATGATTTTTTCCAGTTTACATATAATTATGGCAACATCTTCTTTCGGCTTTCTTAGAGCATCATAGTCTGCTGTCACTACAAAAATGTCTTGAACAAAATATGATAATTCTTTTATCGAATCCCAAATTATAGAATTCAACAAACCTCAGAATCTAATTGGAATAAGTCTTTCTATTATGACATGACAATCATGACTTTTTAATCCAATAATATAACCATTATTAACAAATTTTCCCAAATTGGAGGCATAACCATCTGGAAGTATCAAATCTGAAATACACTGAAAAAATTGTAAGTGAATCTCTTTGAACCATGTATAAGCTTCTTTTGGATTCACTAACCTCTGGGATCTGACATTTTAAAATAGTTCAAGTTCTGATCGCCTGAAAATTTGGGAAAGATTTAATCGTGCCTTTACATTATCTTTAGTCTTACTTGGTGTATATAAAACTGTATGAAATAAATTATCAAAATAGTTCTTCTCAATATTCATGACATCCAACATGTGGTGGACCAAAAAATCATACCAATATGGAAGATCCCAAAATATTCTTCATTTTATCAAATTATATTCTTTCCTAAAGACATGAATTTTTTATTGGTTTACTGTTGGCACAAATGTGATGGGAGGTAATGAAAATGAACCTGATTTTAACTCTATACCTGAGATAATTTTTGGAGGTCCATCCAATTCAATTGTACCCTATCTGAAATGATATTTGTTCTTCAGAAAATGATGATCGGTTGGATGAAATATGTGGTGAGAGTCAAAATAGAAATGTTTTTTTTCCATTAACGAGCATAAAGGCTTTGTTGTCTTTCATACAATAAGGACATGATTTCAGACCATGTGTACTCCAGCGAGATGACATGCCATATACTGGAAAGTCATAATCTTTCACATCAATGCAGCTTTAAATATAAAATTTTGTTTTGCAGGAACATCATATATACTAATAGCATCACTTCACAATGCAGTTAACTCATAAATCAATGGTTTCAAATAAACAGAAATATTCTTTTTCAGAAGTCCTATGATTTATATTGTCAAAATGATATAGGGATCCTTCATCAACTTCCGTGGAGGTAAATTGTATGGAGTTATAATGGCCGGACAACATGAATACTGACTACCATAAGAACCAAAAGGAAGGAAACCATTTGTAGAAAGGCCCAATCACACGATTTAGGCTTCAAATGAAAAAGGCGGATGCAGATGGTCAAAATGATTCCATGAATCACCATTAGATGGCTGATTCAAGATTTTATCAGTTGAAATCATGGTTTTGTGCCATAAAATCATTGAAAATGTGTTATAAAACATAAATAAATGGTACAACCTAGGTGTAAGAGGGAAATATCTCAACGGTTTTACTAGAATCAATCTAGACTTCCCTGGTTGATCTTCTTTATTATACAATTATCCACATATGGGACAACTATCCAATGAATCATTTTCACCAGAATATAAAATGGAATATTTTTTACATGCATGAATATTTCAATAACTAAGGCCCACATTACGAACCGACCTCTTTCTCTCATAGTAATTTACAGGCAACACATTTCCTTCATGTAATAGTGTTTTAACAATACAAAATATCTGATCAAAATAGTTTCTTTACATTGCATTATCTGATTTAATAGCCATAAATTTTACAACTACTTCTAATTTTTTTATCTTGCTACAAGGATATAATTCATCCTCAGCAGACCTCAACAACACATAAAATTCAGATTGTGCCACCTCAGGAGTTAAATCAATAACATCTTGAGTTTCAGTTTGTTAGACAGATGGTCTTGCAACATCTTGCACTAAATTTTGAAACTGGGATTGTTTCAGAATCATGTTATTAGTATCTTCTCTCGAACTTCATTCACCGTGTTGATATCAAAAAACATAATCTGGTAGAAAAACAATCCACAAGAGATGTCCCCCAACCTTGTAAAATGTGTCATACGTTCTCAAAGAACATTTTTTTACAAGGACACGTTATTGTACCTTGTAAAACATATTCTAGTTTTGATGATGTAAATGAAAAGAAATCTTCAGCACCCTCAATATATACAGGATTTAAACCAGAACCATTTGGATTTCTATACTGATTAATCCAAGCATTGTCATCTAATAATTATTGTTGTCAACCTCCTTGTTCCATATTTTCCAACAAAATATAAAATCATTACTATATTTTAATAATTTAAAATTATAAAAACACTATTTAAAAAAAGATAAATAATTACCACTACTTTTTAATAATTACCATTACTTATGCGCAACAGATTTTCCAGTGGATTGATGGCTACTCTTTTGTCTGACGGCTCAATTACTTGCAATTTTCTCACACAGTAATCACAATAATGAATCATCTTTCAGGAATGCATATTTATTATCATATGCACTAGAATGAATATTATTACCTCCAAGAAGTTTCGTTATTGTGATTTCTGTGTGAGAAAGTTCCAAGTAAAAGAGTCGTTGGATAAAAGAGGCCCATTTTCATCGATGAATCGTCTTCTTGAAACTATCACCGCTTAAACCCATTATAAAAAATGTCGTCCTACTAATGCATGTTCAAACTTGTATATACAATATTGGATATTAATACATTGAATTATACTCTTCATAATGTTTTGAGTCAGTGAATGTTGAATGGAGAAGAGTCATTGAGCAAAAGGAGTATCGTCAATCCACTATAAATTGTTCCAAGTTATTACAAGTTATTACAAGTTATTTCAATTTATTGAAATTTATTTTATTTTTAATTGATCCTAATTGTTACTAATTGTTCCTAATTGTTCCAAGGTGTTGCTAGTTTTTTCTAATTGTTCCTAATTATTGCTAATTATTTATAACTGTTGCTAATTGTTGCTAATTATTGATAATTGTTGATAATTGTTGCTAATTGTTGTTAATTATTTCAACTTATTTCTAATTGTTTCTAATTGTTGCTATTTGTGGCCAAATGTTTGTAATTGTGGTTAATTGTTTCAAATTTTTTCTAATTATTTCTAATTGTTGCTAATTATTTCTAATTGTTTCATGTTGTTGCTAATTGTTTCTAATTGTTTTTAATTGTTCCTAATTATTGAAAATTGTTGCTAATTATTTCTAATTGTGCAATTTAGTACTATTTATTGCTAATTATTCTTAATTATTGTTAATTATTGCTAATTATTCATATTTATTGCAGTTTATTCTTATTTATTGCTATTTATTCCTAATTATTCTTATTTATTCCTAATTATTCATATTTATTCCTATATATTCCTATTTATTCCAATTTAATTCTATTTATTCTTATTTATTCCTATTTATTTTTAATTATTGCTATTTATTTTTAATTATTGCTAATGATTCCTAATTATTGCTAATTGTTGCTAATTATTACTAATTATTGCTAATTATTTTTAATTATTCTTATTTATTCTTAATTATTCCTAATTATTTCTATTTATTTCTATTTATAACTAATTATTCTTATTTATTACTAATTATTCCTAGTTATTAATATTTAGTCCTATTTATTACTATTTATAACTATTTATTACTAATTATTGCTATTTATTGCTATTTATTGCCAATTATTCATAATTATTAATAATTATTCATAATTATTCATAATTATTGCTAATTATTCTTAATTATTCCTAATTATTACTAATTATTCTTAATTATTCCTAATTACTCATATTTATTCTCAATTATTCATTTTTATTCATATTTATTCCTATTTATTCTTTTTTATTATTATTTATTCCTATTTATTCAAATTTATTTCAATCTATTCTTAATTATTATTTAATCCTATTTATTACTATTTATTACTATTTATTACTAATTATTACTATTTGTTACTAATTATTAATAATTATTACTAATTATTACACTTTCTTACTAATTATTACTAATTATTATTATTTATTACTATTTATTACTATTTATTTCTAATTATAACTAATTATTACTATTTATTACTATTTATTAATATTTATTACTATTTATTATTATTTATTACTATTTACTACTATTTCTTACTAATTATTCATATTTATTACTAATTATTCCTATTTATTACAAATTATTACAAATTATTACAAATTATTTCTAATAATTACTATTTATTATTGATCATTCGTATTTATTATTTATTATTTCTTTTTACTACAAATTATTCATATTTATTCTTAATTCTTCCTAATTATTCTTAATTATTCCTATTTATTCCCATTTATTTGTATTTATTATTATTTATTCCAATTTAATCCTATTTCTCCTTATTTATTCCAATTTATTCCGATTTATTGCTATTTATTTCAATTTATTGCTATTTATTACTAATTATTCATATTTATACCTATTCATTACTAATTATTACCAATTATTACTAATTATTACTAATTATTACTAATTATTACTAGTTGTTACTAATTATTACAAATTATTACTATTTATGACTATTTATTTCTAATTATTACTATTTATTACTATTTATTACTATTTATTTCTACTTTTTACTATATTTTACTAATTATTCCTATTTATTACTAATTATTTCTATTTATTACTAATTATTCCTATTTATTACTAATTATTCTTATTTGTTTCTAATTATTCTTATTTATTACCAATTTAACATATTTATTAGTAATTATTCTATTTATTTATAATTATTCCTATTTATTACTAATTATTCATATTTATTACTAATCACCCGTAATTATTACTAATTAAACAAAACTATTACTAGTCGGTGTTAATTGATATTAATAACTACAATTTACTACTACTAATTACTAATTACTAATTAGAAGTAATTATTTATAGACAATAAAATTTTTTGTTAATAATTATTAATTATTAATAATTATTAAGTATTAAAATTAATAATTTCAATTTATTATTACAAATAAATATAGATAACAAAACAATTTAAATCTAATTTAATTACAACTAATCAACAATAAATAAAATTAACGTAAAAATAAAATAAATACTAAATTAAATAAGATATAATTTCCTTTAAACTTGATCACAAATGGATTTAAGCGACTTCACAACATCTCTGTAAAAAAATAACTCAGAGAAATATTCATTCTAAAAATAGAGTTTAGAGAGAGAGAGGAAGTGAGAAATGAGAGGGAGAGAAAGACAAACAGAGGGGGGTATATATAAGTTAGATTAGTGGTGACAGGAGTAGTTGCAACGAGATTACCCTCGCAAAAGGTACTTTTTTTGACGGGGCCAGCCGCAAATACCTTTTCCCGCATTAATTGCTGTCTGTGGTTAAAAGGGTATTTGTGACGGGGCCCATCGTAAAAAGTGACATGCCGACACACCTTTTGTGACGGGACAGTATCCCGTCACAGAACGCCAATTACCGCCGCCGGTATTTGCGACGGGATCTGTCGGAAACACCCTATTACGGACACACCATTTGTGACGGCGTGATCCCTCCAACCCAAATAATCTTCCAACGCTTTGCCGCGCATCCCACGCCAAACCACACATTACCTTTTGCGACTTGGCCCCAAACCCCGTCGCAAATATCCCATCACAAAATCATGGTTTCCCGTAGTGTCACTTATTTGTGGAAACCTATTCTCCTCAATTATTCATACAATTTTATCCTTTTGCATTAGATAGCACTGAATCCAAAAAAATTGATTCAATCCCTTCATCATAGAACTATTGTTTCTATGCAAAACTAATCAGTAAAGTCATAAGGTGTATTCAAATTGAGGACTCTCAAATAATAGGTTTAGTTCTAAAGTAAGAAATTTAAATTTTATTTTTGTACCACCTTCCTCTATTCATGTTTTATCCATAAAAAAATGGATGATTCTAGTGTCATAAATATTATGAGTTGTAATTATGATAATAAAATAACCATTTACCCCGTTATCTCAATGAGATTATAAATCAATGTAGGGCTCATTGGTACATATGTACTACCACCTCTATAGAGGGACATGATTCCTCTTCTACAACCATCATTCGTTGTAGTTTATTATAAAATATTCAATGGTTATATATTATTTGTATGATATAATAATTATTCAAGAAGGATTAATTAATATTTAATATTCATTCATACCATCCATAGAAAATGTAACCATCACTCATTTGTATATATGCACCACCTTCTCCATTTAGTGATATAATACATTTTTCATCACTATTTGTATATGATTTATTATAAATATATATATATATATATAATGAATATATATGATGATTACATTATTAATATGAGTTATATAGTGTTAAAATAAAAGTTCATTTATTTTATAGTGTGTTAGATCACCTATGAAGCGATATATACATTTTGTATTAGTTTTATGTTATAATATCATTTTTTTCATGATTGTTTACGAAAAAATTCCCAGTGAAAAAAATATATGATCTATATATCCGTAATCATATTTATTTTCTTCTATTGAGGGTAATTATCAATATTAAATGTTTTATATTCATTTTACTCTCTTTATGTTCTCAATAGTTTGATGGAATGTGTTTAATGAAAACATTATCAATTTCACACATCATTCAAGAATATTTTATACTATGTCTATATTATATTTAAAATGTTTTCAATAATGTGTTTTATATTATTCACATATTTTTTAATTTCATTTAATTTTTTTTATCGAAATGTTTTAATGAAATTTTCTTGTCGTTTTCTAAGGAAATAAATATTGACTTTTTGTTGAAAAAGTAAATGGAATTTTAATTTGTACAGAAACTGCATAAATATATATTCTTTATATAATGAAAAATATTTTCCATTAATATAATTTTATATGAATCCTTAGTTAATTTTAATTAAAAAAATTCCTTGATATATTTTAATGTATATTATTTTGAAGGACTCGTTTCAAATTGAAAAGGGTATGTTTCTCAAGAAACGTTCTAGTGATCATTTAAAGGTTATTTTCATCTACAATTATATCTTTGGTGATTATTCTATTTTACATGGGATATGTTTAAATATTACCATATATATTCCTTCTCTAAATATTATATATTTATAATAATGAAATGATTGTGAAACATTTTTGTATTTCCTTGGGTAATGCTTTAAAGTAATGAAAATTGTTTTAATAATCATGTAGAATATATATAAAATGTATTATTATTAGGTAATGGGTGGTAAAATTATAAACAATGTATGGGTTTCTTAATTATATCCCTCCGATGCATTTGGTAATTATGAAATAGTTGATAAATAGATTAGTGATTATATATTTAATTTAATAGAAGTTACACCTAATAGAATATTCAAAGTGACTATATAAGAATATAGTAACTCCACTTTTTCTTAAATAGCTATTACATAATTTTTAATATAAGAAAAATAAAATAATTATAAAACCCAGAAATGATGTTTTGGTGTCATGGAAATATTAGGACCGTACAAGATATTTACAAATTTAAACATAATCATTTAATTTACGCTTTCATCTCTATCTTCTTAGTGGTCCTTGTATTCTCCATATTATAATTAATCACCTAAGGATATACATTAATGTAAGGGGTGAGATAAAATACTAGTAATAGGATTAATATGAACATGATTCAATATAACATGGGGTTACCATAATCATCATCATAACATCATTATCATAATCATGTGAGGACACATTATATAATTACATAGAATGTGACAATGCATAAAAATGATGCATAGTGACTTAGTGTTCAACTACCACGCATATTTCACATCTCACAAGATATATCACATTACCTAATGCATTAGAGAACTATAAAATTATAGGTGCACCCATAAAATCATTATATTTACATGTGCTATCTAATTATAGCACACCCATCACATCATAACAATTAAATTATCTTGCATGCCACATAGAACAAATATCAATCATGGACATAGAATAACCCATGGGAAGGAAATGGGTTTAATAAATCCTTATTTCATTGATTAACATTCGGGTTCCAATAATTAAAAAACAATAACATATATTTTATAATAATCATTAATCTTGTGGGAGAAGAAACAATATCTAAAGAAGTAAAACAATTGTTTTTAAAAGGAAAAGTTAATTTGGAATTTTTTTTTATTTTTTATAAAAAGGTATTTGAGGAATATATTTCCTAGAAAATAAAAGGTAAGAAAAAAATAAATCATATTTATGGAAAATTAATAGAACATACATAATGAAAATTGAGTGGAAGAGGGAACTTCAAAGGAAGTGTGTTGGGTTCGAGAATCGGTTAACCTTATGTCTGAATTCTTTAATCACATTAATAACTTTAATAATAAAATAAAATTAATATTTAAAAAATGTTAAACCTCTTATACCTGTATTCGATTAATTATAGTTTTATAAAGTTTATTTATTGTTTTTATTTTTTATTTTAGTTCAATTTCATCGTTTAAAAGTGTTTTTTTTCTTGGATTTCATGGTCGATTGGCCTGTTTATAATTATAAAAATTCATGTGAAATTTAAATTAATATATATAATTAGAATTATATTTTATTAGTGAAAATAATAATGTTTAATTAGTTTTATATCTCTTATAGATATATATTATGAGGATGATTTATAATATTGAACATTAATGAAAATGATTTAATTTATTTTTCCAGTCATTTAGACCAGTATGAGATTATATAATTTAATTTAACATAATGTTTATATATTGGTCCCATAAAATTATTAAACATATAATATGTATAAAAAATTTTATTTAACCATATTAATAGTTTTATGAGGATCTGTAAAGGTAGTTGTAAAAAATTAGAACACATCGTCCATAGTGGAGGTATATCGACGCATCAAAGATTATATTTTTATTTTTTGAATAAAATGGAATGGGAAGAGATTCAAAGATTAATTAATCCATTTACAAAATAATTTTATAGTATATATATGATACTAGAGTTATCATTCCAGTTAGATAAGTATAGATGAGGATTTGATAAGAAAGAAATTAAATTAAAAATAAATCATTAGAAATAGAAACTGGATTTTACCTCTTAAATTTATTCTCCTTTAGAACCTCGTTAGGGAAAATGTTTTGATCATATAATGAGCACAAGTTCTCCTTGGTTTGGATTAAGGGCTTGGGAATAGGATCTGTAATATTCTAGACAATTCTCAATGCTTTAGAGTTGTGAGGATAATTACTGGTAAGGGGGTATTTAGAGTGGAGGGGAGGGGTGTGTTCTCATTATTTTTATCATTAGTTTATTATTATAAATCATGACTATGAATGGATTTATAATTATAAATAAATATATTAAAATAACTGAGGATAGTTTTATATTATGTTTCATACATCATCCATGACTCAGGGAATAGTGTATTTATTTAATAATGTATATATAACCGAAATTATAGTATTTTACAATTCACCAAAACAATTATCATTTTAAAACATATAAAAAACTCACTATAACCCTTTTTTAACCTATATATTTTAAAATTTAACAATATTTTAAGAAAAAAATTTGAAATATAATAAATTAAATTTTTATTCATATCTATCATTTACTTGAAAAGTATATATATTAAAATTACAATGGGTTTTATAAAACCTTGAATGTTTATGTAATGTCATGTAAAATTATCCTATAATCATAAAATATTTATAAATCTATTTTAAGAAAATAACAGCGCTTTTAAGTAATTATATTAGTTATAAAATTGTAAATATAATTTTCTATTTTACACCAGCAGAAAAACATACGTTGTCTTTTTAAAAAATATTGTCCACTTGTACTATAATATAATTATATCATATAATCACATATAAGATACCTAAATTTTATTTATACCATCCTATGTGAGGTTACAATTCTATTGGATGAGTTAATATTCCTAATGGTCAAGTTTTTATTCCCATGGTCATGTTACTATTCCATTATTATAAGTATCTTAATTTTTTAAAATAACACTTATTTTATTGTTCATTTATGGGAATAATGTTATTTTTGGGATATATATTCTATTTATGTGTTTTATACCATATAATATGATTATAAAAAGAAAAATTCTATTGATAAATGTTTGGGTCATAACATTCATTCCAACTTTCAAAATTTCACTCTCGAAATATTTTTTACCTAAAATGATGAGAACATGTGGTGGTACTTCTCGGTCATTACTTATTCTAGTTCCCATGATGCCTCGTAATACGTTCGGTTCAACCATTGTTCTTTGACCAGATGAGTAGTCTTTTTGTGTAGAACATTATCTCTATTTTCCAATATCTTCATTGGATAATACTCATAAGGGAGATCATCAACCAGTTGTACCACCTATGAGTTCAGAACATGTGAGGTTTCTTGTATTTCCATCCTCAAAAGTGATATATATAACAAGTAGGGAATTTGAGATATACATTGTGGAAGTTCAAGAAGATATTCCACTGCTCCTATGAGATCAAAGATATCAAAGGATCCAGTGTACATTGTCCTTGGATTCCCTTTATTTTCAAACAAAATAACTCTCTTCCATTGTGATATTCAATGGAGGACTTTATATCCAATATTTAACTCCATGTCCCTTCAACAATTTTAATCGTAGATCTTCTATCAAATCTGAGATTCTTTTAGGTATTGTTGGATGGATTAAACCTTCCCTATCATCTCTTGAATGATATTAACTCCTAGTATCTTTCCTTATCTAACATTATCCCATCAGGTTAGATTTTTACATCCCTTTCAATATAGAACTTCATATAAAACCATCTGAATACTCTAGTGGAAGCTATTTTGGTATGAGAACATAGACAATGTAAAATGAAGATCCCATCAAACTTTTAATTCCATTTAGAAAGATATTAGAATGTCTTCAAGTATCTGAATAGTCCTTTCATATTTTCCATCAGTTTTGGGGTGAAAGGTCTTATTGAAATTCAATTCATTACTCAAAGAATATTGAAGACTTCTATTTAATATATATATGAACATGCTATCAAGATCCATTATGATTAAAAGTGAAACCCCATTTATCCTCTCCACTTTCTTTACATATATCTTGGAAAGATTATCCGATGATAGTTATCCCTCAATAGTAATAAAGTGGGTAGTCATGGTGAGTTGATCCAGCAAAACCAATATTACATTATTCCCATTGGATATTTTTCGGATGCGAGTGATAAAGTACATGGTCAAACTCTACCATTTACACATTAGTATAGGAAAGGGTTGAATCATTCCATTAGACTTGTATCACTCTTCTTAAACATGATAACATATCAATAACCTTGAGGTATATTCTTCAATATTCTTATTCATGTTGTCCCAATAGAATTGTTCTCAGGGATCACATGATATCATGGTACATTCTAGAATAATTGATAAAGATGAGATATGACAACTATCTAATAGATCCTTCTTTATATTAGGTCATTAAGGAACATGTAGTCTCATTATAAACTGAATCACACTATCATCATATAAATGGAATTCTTGAAGCTTCCCTTTAATTCATTCACCTTATTTTGAAGCTCAATATCATCCCTTTATGCCTCTATAATAGTTACTTAGATTGATTCTTCAAAAATAATTTGGGAAAGATAATATGTATTCCCTAATTATCATATTTTCAAATCCATCGTATGTATTTCAAAAAATATTTCATCTTTCTTAATCCACAACATAGAGAGAGTAATATATAATTTTTTTCTAAGTGCATCCAGAACATTTTTTTTCCTTTCTTGGATGATTGTGAATAGATAAATATTAGTTCTATATTAGCTATAGTAATCTCCATTGATGCATGTTGAGAATATTTTGTGTGAATATATACATTAAACACTTTTGATCAGTATATATGTCACACTTCTCACCATATATGTTGTGTATCCAGATTTTCAAGGAATAATCATTGCTTTTAACTCCATATCATGCGCCGGGTAGATCTTCTCATTGATCTTCAACTATTATGAGGCGTATAATAAAAATTTTTTATTTTGAAGCATAAATATTTGTCACGAAACATTAAACACTTTATGGTAATGTGAAAAAATGTATAGTGATCATCCTCTACATTATCTCCTTGAAGATTTCCCCATATTCTTTCATCAAGACACACATTACCCCATTTCTTGTTAACATAGTTAAAAGGCTAGACAATCTTGGAAATTTATCACTAGATTTTTGTAGTAAACATATAACCTAAGAAAACTATTTATTTAATTAACACTATAGTGTCTAGGATATTCTTTAAAATCCTTTTTTATGGATCCACAAGAACCCCCCCCCCCCACATGGGATCATGTGTCAAACTAATCTTACATACTACAACCAAAATTCACACTTATTGAACATGCCATAAAATTTCCCCTTTCTCAATTTTAGTATAAGAATCATTATATATGTTATATATTCCACCATTATCTTTGAGTATATGAGAATATAATTGAAATAAATTACCAAAAAAATAAATATAATTTATAATGACTATATTCGCCAAATCTAGGATGATTTCATGGGAATTAGTTTGTATGAAGGTAATCTCTAGAAACTCATAGTTTCCATACCTTGTGCAGAATGCAGCCTTATGAATAAAATTATTCTTCCCCTTATTTTTAAGATATATAGAATGAAGATCCACCTTTGAGATTTATAAACTCCTCATAGTTGATTGAACATGTCATCAGTCCTTGGAATATGTTAACTTTTCCTTTTGGTGATCTTGATGTGTTCCTCATAATCTATACGCATATTCATTAATCTATCTTTCGTTTTCACTAATAGCAGAGGAACACCATGGGACAAGCACTAGGGTGTATTAACCCATTTTCAAAATGATCATTAAGCTAATTATTTAACTCCTATAGTTTTATCTGGGCCATCCTATAGAGAAATTTTTATATTGGAGTGGCTCTATGTACGAGTTCCATTTATAAATATACATCACAATATATTGGATGACTAGGTAACTCTTTAGAAAATTCATCCTCTAATTCCCTTATAATGGGAATTTCTTATAGGTTAATACATTTCTTCAACGTAACTATTTAATAGAGGCATACCTCTTTAGAGGGAATTAATACCCACATTGTTGAAGGACTTTTCATAAGAGATTCAGGATCTTCCTTGCATTTTTTGATGATTGTGGGATTGTTTTGAATTAAAAATGATATTTCATTTTCCCAAAAATGGATATGTGCTATATATAATGAGAGGTATCTATTCCCATAATTTCGTCGAATTCCAAAAAGGGAAGTATCATGAGATTCATTGGAAAAATATTTCCACATACGAAAATGAGAGAATATTATAGAACCTGAGTTGAAATAATTCATCCACTAGGCCTATAACAGATATTTCTACTTATAATTTTCAGGACATAAATTTATATATCTTTTATACCTTTATGATATAATGGAATTCATATAACCAGAATCAAATAATAACATTCCAATTCTTTTGATAATAGGAAATGAACTATGTAGGATACCATTTTCTTTCTCCACCACATTTGTAGTGATGATATAATACATCCCTCGATCCTTTGTCTTTGTTAGATGATTATGCTAATTACCCTTGAGGCCATGAGTTGTAGTGAACTAACATGCACATTGACCTTTCTCCATATAGTTAAATCATTGAACTATGGGTGTTATTCTCCATTACTTCATTACATTGGCTAGATTATTAATATCCCTATGAAATTAATGATATTGATGTCCTTATATTACACACTTATAGAATTTTTCCATCCCTTGGAGATATTTCCAATTAAAATTATTCCCACATTTTTTACATGTGAGTGGTTGATATTTCTTTCCACCATTCTCAATAGATCTCCCAATATGAAATTCCAAATTTTGTTTCTTAAAATATAGTTGTGGGAATATTCTCAAAACACCATCTCTACATTCATTATACATATAAAAACATCTCTATAACTCCCAATTTATCAAATTACTTGAACCTTTTTATGGTGTGGTTTTAAACTACTAAAAAATAACTCATTTTTTTAACATTATTGAAAAAAATTTAACTGTACCTTAAAATCCATTAATAATATTCTTTGAATGTCACAAAAGATTCACATTAATTTTTGATCAGCTCTATGAATTATCTATCAATATTTCATGCAATGTTTGAGGGAAATATTTATTAAAAATCATTATCTTAATTACTTCCCACTCTATCTATTATGTTTTATCCTTCATCTTGGTAATATTTATTAACGAACAACATTGATCGACCTCCCCTTCCAGACAAAAAATTGCCAAATCACATTCTCTATCACATAATAGTGAAGAATAAAAAACTATATTCTCAATTTAGTCTACCACTTCTTCTATGGCTAATTAATCATAATATCATATAATCTTCTTTGGTCATTGCTGCATAAAAAACTCAATATCGAAGTGATCTATATTATGTGGAGGTGGTTGTTTCCAATTATTTAGGTCATTGTTCATAGCCTTAGACAACTGGGTAACAATTTCCAAGAAATTTATAACTCCACTTACAAATGGATTGGGGTTTTAATTCAGTAATTTATTTCATTGTCCCCCGCATGGGTTGTTGGTATGGTTTATTCAGGTTTCCACCATTTTGTAAAATAGAAAATTATTATACAAAACTTGTGAAACAAGTCATGAATAAATAATTTATTCCATTGTAATATTATTTCAAATGAAATATCTTGTGGGGTCTCTATGTTTATAATTTTATAAAATAATTCTCCATGGGTGTTTACTTATACGTAGTCCCATATTAAAGGTTTTCCACTATTTTTTTATAATCCTAATTCCAAAATTATCTAAAACATACTCTGAAATCAACTTAAAACCCCTATATTTTCTTACAAAGACAATACAACATTATTTACAATAAACAACATAAAATAATTACACAACTAGGAGAAAAATTTATAGTGTCTTTGGAAAATTAGGACCCTACATGACATTTAAAATATAAAACCTAAACCTTTATTTAATTTATTCTTATCTATCTTATTTTTTGGACCTTTTTTCTCCATTAGTATAAGTAATCACTTGAAGATATACATCAATGAAATTAGAGAAATAAATTCCCACAAAGAGGATAGATAATAACATGAATCAATATAACAAGTAGTGGTCATAATTATCTTCATAACACCATAATCTTAAAAAATAGAGGAAGAATTATATAATGGAATGTAATTTATGAATATATAAAAATGAAAAATTACTTATTAGTGGTTAACAACCATGGATATTTCACATTATATCATCATATAGACCACATTACCCAAATCCTGGGAGTGCTATATAATTCTTGGAAGACTTGTCACATCATAAAATTTACATGTTATATATAATTTCTGATACACCAATCACAACCTAACATTTACATTATCATGCATGCCACATAAAATGTATAACAATATTGGAATATAATAAATCATGGAAAGGAAATGAGTTTCTTAAATTTCCTTTCATGGATAAACATTAGGTTTCCAAAAATAAAAATGGAATAACATATGGAATGCATAAAAATGAAGCATTATGTCGTAGTGGTCAAATAACACACATAATTTCACATTATCTCATGAGATACACCAATTTATCCAATTTATTTGGGAACTATATAATTGTCAGGAAACTCCCAATATCCTAACATTTATATGCTCTATATAATTTTGGGTTCACCTATCACATCCTAACATATACTTTATCATGTATGCTACATAGAACATATATAAATCATAGACATTAAATAACTCATATAGAGGAAATGAGTTTCATAAATAATAATTTCATGGATAAAAATTATGGATCTAAAATAAAAATGGAATAGGAAACATGGTATAATAATAATAAATATTTAGTGAAGAATAAATAATATAAAGAGAAGTATGGAATTTGATTTTATAACGAAGGGTTCATTAGGAAATTATTTTCATTTTTCACTAATCCAGATTGGGGGAATGTATTTCCCAAAAATGAAAAAGGAAAGAAGAATAAATTATATTTAAGGAATATTAATGGATCATCCATAATAAAAATGGATTGAAAGAGGGAAATTCTAAAGGAATGGAGTTGGGTTTAAGAATACCCTTCCCTTTTTCTATAATGATTTCTTCACTTTAATATCCTATATAATCAAATAAATTTCATTTATTAAAAAATTTAGAACCTATTATACATGTATTTTATTTATTATATTTTAGTTGTGTTTATTTATATTTTTTATTGAGTTGCATAGTTCTATTTCATAGTTCGGTTGTATTTGTTTTATTAGTTTTCATGATTGATTCACTTATTTATAAGAATGGGAATTCATGTACAATGGGAATGAATCTAAAAAATTGAAATTATCTGTTAGTAATGAACATTAAATTTTTAATTGGTCTGATATATCATTTTATTATGATGTATGAGGATGACTTATTATATAAAATGTTAATCAAAATGATTTAATATATTTTGGATGTTTTTACGACCTTTATGAGGATATATCATATTATTTAAAATAATGTTTATATATTTTCTATATAAATTTATTTTATGTGTTTAAGATAGTATTATTTAAACATATTAATGTTTTTATCACCATCCTTGACTGTGAACTGAAAAATATTAATGCATCTTCCCCATTGGTGGTTAATCGACACACCATAGAGAATATTTTCATTTTTACAATAAAAGGAAAAAAAGAGATTTGAAGATGAATTATTCCATTAACACAATAAAATTATGTAATATAAAATATTCTAGGGTTGTCATGTAACTTGTATATGTGTAGGTGGTTATACGATAATAATAAAAAAAATTAAAAATGGAATCAAATGAAAATGAAAGAAGATTTCACCTCTTGAATTTCTCCTCCGTTAAAACATCCTTAGAGAAAATGTTTTGATATTTTAATGATACGAAGGGATCCTAGAATTTGGGTAGGGTATTTAGAAGAAAATGGAGAAGAAGTTTTAATTTCTCAAATCTTTGGATTTGGGAGGATAATAGAAAGTGAGGGGTGGAATTTATAGTGGAGGAGAGATGTGTTTTCTCATTAGTTTATTCATTAGTTTTTTTATAGATCAAAACTATGAATAGTTTTTTAATTATAAGTAAATATATTAAAATTATGAATTATAATTTTATATTATGGTTCATAAATAATACATGAATCAAGGAATAGTGTATTTAATTTATAATTTATATATACCATATTTTATTATATTATATTATTCCCCAAAATTCCAAGTATTTTAGAAACATCCCCCAAATTCACCCTAACCATTCTTTGAAATTTTAGTTCAAAAATAAACTCTATTTAATGAAATTAATATTCAACTATGAAAAAGGGAATTTTTGATAAGAAGTATCAATTTCGGGAAAAACACATATTTTAGAATTATAACTGATATTATGACATCTTGTAAAATTAATTATGGCCTTATAAGATTATCCTACAATAATAAGACAAAAAATTTCTAATTTATAGATCTATTTATAAAAAAGTATTATTCAAATAAATTATATTAACTATAAAATTATAAATAAATATTTATATTTTACCATAATACGAAAACTTACATTATCATTTTTTTAAAAAATATTTACATAAACTATAATATAATTATATCATATTATCACATATAAAAATCCAAAATTTTATTTATTATCTAATTTGGTAGGATACTATTCAATTGGATGAGTTACTATTCCTTATGTCCATATTACTATTCCAAATATCATATTACTATTCAATCGGTGTAGGTTTCTTATATTTTTTAAAATGTCACTTGTTTCATTGTAAATTTACGATAATAAAGTTTTTATTTAGATATCTATTTTATGTATTTTCTTATATGATACAACATAATTATAATAAATGAAATTTTATTGATAAATTTTATTCCAATACAATGTATATCCATTATGAGACTTTTTTCACAATGATAATCTTCGAGGTAACCCATGTCTAAGGAAGGTCTTTTCTCTTCTTAAGTGATTTAAAAAATATATTTTATTTTTCTTATGATATATTATCCTGGAAAAATATATATTTATTATTATTCAAAACTATTTTAGATTATGTATTTTTATTCAAAGAACCTTACGCCATGATTCATATAAAATGATAGTTAACTGATTGGTTATGATAATTATATCATTTGATCATGTTATCATATCTTTTTTATTAATTATTCTAACTTATGATCACTACTTTACATCTCTTATGTTTATCCTTACTAGGAATTTGAGCTCACATGTTCTTATGTTTCCCTTCCCCAGGTTGTGAAGATAACTTATAAGTATGAAATTTATAATAAGAGAATTAGCTTTGAATAAAATAATGGGAAATTATATAGATAATTTATTAAACATTGGTTAATGTTAAAAATAATCTGAAACCATTAATCTTTTATTTTTGTAGAGTGGATCATATTGATATATAATGAACAATAATTGATAAATTCAAGTTTCATTGCATGAAGGTTTGCATCACCATATCATTGATAAAAATACATCTATTTCCCTAGTTGAGGATGTGGAAGAGATATTGAGGGAATTATAGTGAATCTTATAAATTACCTAGGTATTATTTTCCTAATTCAACCAATTATAATTATGTAGGACTATTTTATAAAAAATTATGTGTTAAAAAATTTTCAAATATATTTTTTTTACAACATCTAAAATATTTGTTTTAACTTTTGTTTTATATAGTGAAAATGTTTTGAAATTTCTATTTCAATATTTCAAAACCCCTAATTAAAAAAGGATTCAAAATTAATTTAATATATTCACCTTCTAAATTTCTGAAACTTGATCCACATTGTAAGGTGAGTTACTAGTTTTAAATATTTTTAATATTTTCAATTTTTCGTAAACTGAATATATTTAACACCACTATTTTTAGAAAAAAATGTTTCTTTTATGAATATTCATAAAAAAATATTGGTTTTTGAGTTTTAAAATCAAAATTTTATGTTTTTTTTGATTAATCTAACTGTCATGGAAATTTCATATGTCCGAATTAATGTTTGACCATGAATTATTTTACCTTAATTTTTTATCTATTTTTTTGAAAATAATTATAAATATATAAAATTTAATTTAGTTGCATATATTTTCTTTATATAAACCATTAATATATACACATATATTCTGATATATATATAATACTTTTAAAAAA
Source organism: Viscum album (assembly GCA_963277665.1). Taxonomy (NCBI): domain Eukaryota; kingdom Viridiplantae; phylum Streptophyta; class Magnoliopsida; order Santalales; family Viscaceae; genus Viscum; species Viscum album. The sequence goes on from OY728135.1 coordinate 1,467,884,595, forward strand.
ATATGTCAATAGTTAATGATTTTAAAATTATGTGGATTTTATTAAAGAACCAATTAGAAAAAATGTAAACAACAATTTTTTATTTAAATTGTTCTCATAATTTTTAAATAGAAGTGGAATGGGGAGTGAATACAATATTTGAGGTACTTTACCTACTATGTGACAGATAAGCCCTAAATATCCTTCAAAATTTTAAATTTCCTAATAGTATTTTTCTATGAAAGAAGAAAATGTTTTCTAAAAGCCAATGGATTTATTTTGAGATTTTATGTCCAACATACCATATGGTATCCATTTTTAAAAAAGTATTGAAATCCTAGTTCTTTATATTGAGGAAATTATTTTAAAATATTTTTACCATATTTAAAATAATAAAAAATTTCATGAGACTTTTTGAATGCCCATTACTGATATTTTTTATCTCCCCATATTTTCAAATGATTTTAACAAATAAAATTACTACATATAAGTAGTTATGGAGTAATATTTCAATTTTTTTGTCATAGTTGGTCGAGATTTATCATATAAGTATTTATATTCAAAAAAATTTATTTGAGTGGTTTAGTTTTTTCTTTAATATTCCTATTTTTTCTAAGACCAATACTAAAAATATATTTGTGTATTTCAAAGGATTTACATTATTTAGTGATGTTAATTTTTTATTCAAAAATGTATATAGTTTTTTTACCACCAGACCTGGGAACACAGTTCTTAAGAGAATCATGATTTATGATTCCAATAGAAAGGAATATGGTATTACTATTAATATAACCCATTATATAATTTACAAACTAAAAATTATTTACGATAGTAAATATAGAGTGTGAAGTACTATATTTATTAAATCACAATTATAAGTTTCACATTATGATTTAAATATGGTATTACAAACCAGGGTCCCTCCGCGGATGTACTTCCCCCAGACCAGGGAGTTTATGCCTCTTTTCCGATCCGCTATTCCGCGTAGCACCCTCCTACGCGAGCAAATCCCTAATCGATGAGCCTCCTTCCGGCGCTGCCCTTGGCCGCGGCTGCCTATATAGAACCCTACGCGGGCCACCATGGTTCGTGGATCGAACCCGGAGCCGCGAACCACCTTGGGTTATAGGATGCCAATCAGTCTGCAGACCCTCCTGGTTCGCGGCAGGCCAATCAGTCCACGGACCCTCCTGGTTCGCGGACGGCCAATCAGTCTATGGACCCTACTGGTTCACGGATGGCCAATCACTCTGTGGACCCTCTTGGTTTGAAGATGGATAATCAATTTGAGTACCCTCCTGGTTCATGTACAGCCAATCAATTCGCGGACCCTCTTGGTTCGCGGATGGCCCATCAGTCTTCGGACCACCAGGGTTCGCGAACGGCCTCTCCAGCTGCGTAGCACTTCCCTACGCGAAGGGCGCCACCAACCATCCCCCGTGTGGCCTGCCAAAACCATCGGAGTTCCCATTCCCTGAGCCAGATAAAATCCTTCCAATTTCAATCCGGCCAGATCCTTCGCAACCTCCTCATTGGCCTACTCATCGGCCCCAAGCCGAGGCCTCCACCATAGCCACCAGATCCTTGTGGTGCATCAGCACGCCGTTTTGAGTTCACATACCCATGGTAAATAGGCGCGAAGGGGTTTCCCCGGCCCTTGGACAGATTCTTGAAGCATGCATTGGTTCACATTCCCACGGGGATGCAGGGTCTGAGCTTGAGACTCCCCTACCTGACTCTACTCGCCAGGATGGGGGACTTCACGCTTCGGAGGTCGGGCAATTATCCCCTCCCTAAAGAGGGGGCGGCATACCCATCAGAAGGCAGTTGTCCCCATGTACCTCAGTATATCCCCGGGAACTTCCCTGGGGAACAAGAGAGGAGACAGGCACAAGAGCACCCCTTTCCCTCTCCCGATGCGCTTTGTCGCCATGGGAATCCATCCCGGAGTAGGACCCAACTTTATGGGATGCCCTCATGTGTAATCCCCACCGCACTTCTCACGGACGAACCTTCCGCTACATGATCCTCTGGTCCCTGCTGCCTCTTGTTTTCACACCGAGCATGAATCATGTGGGATTAAAGTAAGCATCAACCATGACATCTTCCTAGGGGCCTCCTTAGAGTGTAATCCCCAATCCATCACACTGGGCCTCCCCAGAGTGTAATCCCCAATCCATCTTTCTGGGATTCCTTAGAGCGTAAGTCCCAAGACATTCGAAATACCTGGACTTTGATTCCTATCACCTAGGCAGGGTATATAGGAAGCTTCCCCAAGATTCAATCCCAAATACAATCGGACCCCCAGGTCCACCTTCACATCGGTTCTCCGACACCCCGATTCAAACTACGTGGAATTTGATCCCTATCTCCTAGGCAAGGTATGTAGGAAGCCTCCATAAGGTTCAAGCCCAACAACAGGTTGATTTGACACTCTTCACATCGGTTCACCGCGCCACTCCTAGTGCTACCTTAATGAGTTCCGAATCCATGGGGTCATTAATCGAATGAGGGATGGTAAACCTTGGGAATAAATGATTCTGAACCCTTGCATTCAGCCGACCATTTCCAACCAAGACAAATCTGTGGACACTATGCTTGGTTATACACCAAATATTTGCAAACATATGAATATGTCTTAACTTTATAAGAGAGCCCCGAAACTAGCAATAATTCATCCCAAAAAGGTGCGATGATCCTGACTTCCCATCCTCTCGACCAATGTGAGTTCTTAAGCGTCGCTGGTCTGACCATCCGGAGAAAGCCTGCCTTTGGAAAGCAGGTCCACACATCATCAGATACAGAACTGTTGGGTGTTTCATGACTGAAACCTGAAACAATAATAGTGAACCCGACGTGAATCTTTAACCAAGCCTGACTGATTTAACTTAATCCCAACTCGTGCCCCCTTTACTCACAAGGAGGGCCAAGCATGGTCATTAACTACACATGGGATCATGAGATGCTACTTTGATGGGTTTGCTGCATGTATTTGCTAAAATGTTATCCATGTACTTCCTTCAGAACTCCCTTTGATCCAATGGCGTCTCGAAGGAACTCAAAAGAGCATGCTTCCAACAACACGGTGACCAGGAATCCTCACCAACGGAGGACCCTGTCACCCACCCACCGTCTTCAACACTGGGTCTCGGACGCGCTGATCCGAGAGTACCACGTGAATGGTACTCTACCAATAGTGGAGGCGGCCATGCATTCCCTCCAATCCACCAAAACTCACCGGTCACCTGCCCAGAAGCGGCCACAAAGGAAGATCCAGACAGCCCATATTGCTATCTCCAACCATTTCGGGAGTATATCCCCAGAACGGGACAATGCGTACCTCCCTTATCTTAGGGAGGTGGAGGAGGTCGACGTTGAGGACTTCATCCCCACCGAACGGGGGTTCCTCTCCAAGGCCCCTACCGGTAGACGTCATCGCGGTCAGGACACAATTCAACATCCTTATGCCGAGGAGGATGTTTCCTAGAGGATTCAATCCCACGAACATCATGCTCCGGCCCCTCGGACTGCCCGATGAGGGTGGCAGACGTACAATCAGGGACCGGTCATCACTCGGGTCCCTAAGGAGGATCTCTGTTGCCCAGCCACGGAGACGTACCAAAAATAGGAACCTACACATATTACTTCCTCCCGAGACCACCATCCAGACATGGTGGCATCATACAAGCCGTCTCGCATCCCCACCGAGCTCCATCAAGCCCGTCACTCACACAAGACGGAACTCACCAGGTAGGAACCTCTCCCTGCTCAGGGCCGTGAAGCCCACCAACCTAACGTGGTGGAGACCCGGCGCCTACAGTAAAAGCTCCTAGAAGTTGCTTCTAATGCCCGCCATCCTGATATGGTGGCGATCAAAAAAGCTCACCACCCAGATGATGTGGAAAATCATAGGCGAGCACTTCTCCCCGCCAACAAAGGCCACCGACTTGATACGGTGGAAAACCAATATTTGTAGGGCCAGCTCCATATGGATTCAAGTAAAGTCTTCCATCCCGATGTGGCGGCAAACAGAGAGGTAAACTGGAATATCCCAGTATAGGGGTAGATTCGTTCACCTACCCTGACACAGGTTAATTGTTAGTACCCACAGACCAACGGAGGACCAGAGTAGGATATTCCTACTCCAATACCGGAATGGTCTATCATACCCTTTCCAGCCAAAGATGTCTCTCTACATATCCTGGAAATGATAGAGGAGCAGGTATCGATCCCAGATCATATCTTGAAGACATGCCAGAATGTAATTACATCAGCAGCAACAGCAAGGACTCGGGCCCTTGAGCCCGTCACCCCAATTGAACCGACTCGTCTTAGAGAAGAGATAGCCACCTCAGAGCAGATTTGCATCCCTTCTTCTCCCTAGGAGGGTCGCTGACCATATTCCATGACGCAAGGGCAACCAGATCGAGCAGCTTCACTCGTTCCAACTGAGGGACACCCATCCATCACGGTGGATGCTCCAGAGTAGGTATATATCCCTACTAAAAGTGAAGATGTTTGTTGGTGTGTCTCAGTAGCATCACAAGACCCAATTAGACAGGGACCCAATGTTGGAGGTCGTTTTAAATAGCAGATGGTCCCTGCTTCCTGCAAAAGAGCGCCCCAAACGCACCCAAGGTAGCCAGAAAATAATGAGGGAGTCCATGACTCTTCTCTGCTAGAATCTGGGTATCCCAACGCCGCTAAGAATACATCAAAGGATTTAGAACCTGCCCATCCATTACCATATTATGGGAGTTGTAGTAGCAGTTGTGAAGTTCCGCCCCACAATGTTGCTACCAGCAGCTCTGAAGGTCCTCCCTAGAGCACCCATGGGGCCCTACCCCACAGGAATATAACGATCGATCAAAAAAGCTCCACTTTTGATGCAAGTCATGGAAACCCTCCACATGACCAGAAGAACGAGCAGTAAGAAGGTCCTCCACTTGCTTCGGTCCACCCTGAAGGTCCTTCCCGGGGTATATTCTACAAAAACTCTCCATGCTATGAGACTACAGATTTTGATACTAGTCCTTGCTATCATAATCACAACTGTGGAGGCCCTCCTCGCAGTGATGTATAATCATGACAAAGAGGCCCTCCCCTTGTCGTGTCATGCCCTGAAGGTCCTCCCCAGGGGTTACGTTGCAACGACACTCCGTGCAGCCGGGCATCAGATCATGGTGGTAGTCCTCTCCACCCTGATAATGGAGGTCCTCCCCGTAGAGATGTCAAACAATGAGAAGGCCCACCCCTCATTGAAGTACATTCTGGAGGCCCTTCCCAGGATGTATCCTGTAGATATTCTCCATGCGGCATCTGTAATGGTAGTCCTTGCCATTTCCACAGTTGTGATGGTAGTCCTCACCATCACGGCTGCCATTGCGAAGGTCCTCTCTGTATTGGCCCCAAGCAACAAGAATGTCCTCCCATTGTCACAGTGTGTCCTCAAGGTCCTCCCCAGGATGCACATCAAATGTCAATCCATGATGGTCATCCTCACCACGATGGAAGTTGTTGGTAAGGTCCTCCCTGTAATGACCCTACGGAGCCAGAAGGTCCTCCCCTTGCTGCGACATGCCTTGGAGGTCCTCCCTAAGTTGTGCACTACAAAATTTCTCTATGCAGTGAAGCATCAAGAAGTAATGGTAGTCCTTTCCATTACGGCCGCCACTGCAGAGGTCCTCCCTGCGATGACATATCATATAGACAGGAAGGTCCTCCTCCTGCCGAATAATGCACCGAAAATCCCTCGTATGTCGAGGCACTCAGAAGGACGAGATCAAGCATGTCAGATTCCTAGTTAGTTGCTGAAGAAATCCTTCTGCAATCAAGAGATGGTCCAGGGCTGCGTTCATCCTCTTAACCACCTCAGAATCACCCACATAATGACTCAGCACCTACCAGTCCCACTGTCTCTGAATACACTGACAGCGAGCGTCTCAGATGGGCTGACCAGATAGAGGAATCACTAGCGGAGGAGTATGCTGATATGTTGCACCTGAGGAAACAACTAGCCACGTATGATATGCCAGTTATGTTTTGGCCTAAAACCACCTCTGAATTCGACATACCAAGAGAGTTGTCGAAAGAATGCGTGCACGACATCCACCATAATATATGGACAACCCTCCACCGACTGAAATCAAGCATCCGTCCCTACAACGGGTATGCAGACCACGTCAAGACAATAGGAGAACTCCTGTGTCATATAGACCATGAAGATCATCCATCACACGACAATAGATACCCGAGAGGCGTAAAGGAAACATAGAGATAGCCTGCCTCCGTGCGTTGCACCTGCTGCGCCGCCTCATCGGTGACGCTCATACGGGAGTCCATATCAGGGGATGGGGAGAACATGGATCTCTGCATTTCACTTTTCTCACTGCCTAGAAGAACCCGTTCGGCGTGGTGTATTGCAACGTCATCACGTCATGATGGAAATCGATTGGTCTCTCTATTCGGGAATGGAAACAGACCCAGCAGAGTCAGGCCTTGAGTAAGTCCCAGAAGCGTCAGGCCCGACGGGAACAAGCCATTAAAGAACTCCTGAATCAGGCCACCAAAAGCATACAAAAGGCCTCTCGCGTAAGAGAGGACAATCAGCGATCTTTACCAGCCTCCCTAGAAGGGATTGATTCACTAAAGAACTCAGAACCAAACACAGTTCACCCCTGAATGGGGGCATGCAAGATCAGGCAGGTAGCGATATCCGCAGCCACTGCCGCAATCCTGGGTCAATGCCAGCCTGCAGAGATGGGGGAATTTTTAACAACAAATTCCCTTGTAAGTCCAATAAAACTGGGAAGATACTCGATGTCCATAGAACGGATCCAACCCCAGCTATCAAGGCTACGGGCATTATTACCCCCCTCAACAACAACCTCCCCCACGAGAGTTAGTATTCTCTCGTCTAGGGCAGACAATCAGAAGAGGAGGTTCCCATCCTATCCCGTCATTTGAATCAATATCCCCTCTTAAAGGAAGGTGCACCGTAAGGTCACATCAAAGAACTCTCCGTGTCACCCTTCTTCAAGAAGTCCGAAGGTAGTCCCGGATCACGAAAGGGAAGGCCATCAGAAGACGAGGGGGATCCTCTTCCCATTTGAAAGAGGACATATTCTCCGCCCTGCGATATGCATCTATCATCATCATAGAGGTCAACCCCATGGGTGACACCAGAAATACTACAAATCAGGAGAGATTAGGAGATAATAGTTCCAGTCAGGCTGTGACTCATAATGAACCACTAGGTGTGTACACATAGAACCAGAGGGCCACCCTAAATATGGTTGTTCTTCCAGCCAATCCTCCGCCACCTACCATGTGAGCTTCTAACAAGGATAAGAACAATGGACTGGTTACCCTTAACCCGCCTCCTTCCCTCGACAAAGATGAGCCTCTCACGCTTGAAAATAGATTCGATCGACATGAAGAGGAGATGAAAGAATTGAGGCGGCTTAAGGCCGAGCTACTCCAGAGGAACCACCTTATCAAAAGTGCATCCCAGGAGGATCCACATCATGAACTCCCAATAAGTGCACCTCAAAGACTATGGTTTGCCCCGGAAAATGAAATACGGTCAGGGCTCTCATCCAACGAGGCGCCCATCCCATCCAACTACCTAAACGTAGATTCAGATGTATACCAAGACTTACCTCCACACAGGAAGCAACCAGAGCGAGTACACCTGAACCCTCCGAAGGTTCCAAAAATAGCACACGCACCCCTAGTGCCGGCCAATACGGATCCTCAGGCAATGCCTCGGGCTACGTCATCCCAGGACCGGGCCCAACATGATGTAAACCAGGGTCTCACCCACACCATAGAGGCACTAACAGCTCGATTTGAAGCGATGGAAGGTCGACACAATCCGATACAACCAGAGCGGAAACCCTACCAAGATTGGGTGAGTAACACACTACCTCCACTCAATTTTGGGAGCCCTATATTCTCTATCTTCAATGGATTAGGCGATCTGGAACAACATCTGATGCACTATGCATCATATTGTGACCCTATGATGGGATATCCAGAGAAACAAGAAGTAGTAAAACTCAGGTGCTTCGTATGGATCATGCAAGGATATACCATTTTCTGGTATATGAGTCTGACATCCCAGTCAGTAAAGAGCTGGGAAGACCTGAGGCAGCAGTTTCGGTTCCACTACAGCTCAACGTTGCCTAAAACAACGGTCAGCGATCTCATGAACTGCAAGCAAAGGGAGAACAAGAGGGTCTCAGATTTCATCACCAGATGGAAAGGTCTAACCTATTCCATGAACATGCCAATGACTCAAGATGAGATGCTATCCATATGCATCGATAATCTTCGATATGAGCTATGAACACCACTCAAACTAGTGGAGTGAACCACTAGATTCCGCCATCTCTCGGAAATTGCCCAGAGAATTGAGGACTCCCTGCAGCGGTCTAATTAGAAGTCATGAATAGCCTCGTAGGCTCCTACAAAAAGAGACACTATAGGTGAAGCGTCTGTTGTCAGACTCAAGCTGGACCCTGTACCCACTCCACTGCTCAGGCCTCCACCAAATCGTCAAGGTCCCACTACATATCAGCGGCCGCCTCCACCTAAACGGGACGATCAACGAGGACCGAAGTGGAACCAGTTCGAGGAACAAAGACAAAAAATATAATCGTTTCGAGACGATCAAGTCTGCGACTACTTCATTGCAGCCATGAACTGCAACTTGATCTGCCTCCCGGAGCCAAGGAAAACTAAAGAGTTCGGCTGTGATGATAGGCAAGATTACTGCCCCTACCATCGGATGTTGGGGCACAGTATCCGAGAATGCTTCGTCTTCAAAGAACTCCTACAGAGGATGGTAGACTCCAGACAGGTCAATCTAGGACCACCCCCAGCACATGTGGAATGTATCTCTACTATCGACTCTGACAAAGAGGAGGGTGGAAGAAACTCACCAGCAAGAAGGGGTATAAATTTGACAACTGGATGACATGGAACACTATCAAACGAGCCTTGGGAATACTCCGAGCTCAACTACAACATCCGGTGTTGCCACCAACAGCCCCTGAAGCTGCAGAGCCGACAGTATCGACCTCACAACCCTCCACGAGCCGACCATCCAAGCATAATCAAAGGAGAAAAAAATCGCAAGTTGAGTAGTCCCTGAGGAGGCCAAATATAGTCCCGACCCTAGAAGATTATATGCCCTTGAGTTTGGTGCCACGGACACCGACCAACCAAACGACACCATCAGGGAAAACCGTCCAGGTTGACCTGTCAGAGGATGAGGAGCCAATCATTGGTTATATTAACATCATCCATCTTATAGAATCATTCCCTGATGAAGGGTATGGTTACGAAACTCAGTTCCCTGCATGAGGAGCCGGGAGGAGGAATCGCACAGGTAGGGGATACCAGGCGAGGCGCAGCCGCGACCGAAACCAACCATATGGTTGGACCCTGACCCAAATCGTTAATATCGCCGAAAACCGTGGGAGATCCCTTCAACGGACTCAGCAGGAGAAGGAATACTCCTCCAACTCCACAATTAGCCACTTTGGACCTGTTGTCCTACGATACCCACCAGAGAAGGAACAAGTGTCTAGCCGCATAGTGTGCACAAACAGACCAGCCAGGCCGAGTCCCCAGAATATGGGAACATCGTCAGAATACAACCCCACGGCGAATCCCTACTCATCACATACTCCATCTCCCAATACACCTGCCAGAACTCTTCCTCCAATGGAGAAGTGTCGGCCGCTGGAGAAGAAATACGATATCCTTAAGCATCTGGCATCAGTACCAGCCAAGTTGTCAATTCTGGTTGCCCTGAGTTTTTCAGCCGACCTCAGGGAGGTGCTTATAGAAGCTTTAATCAGTCCCCAGGAGTTTCAAGCTGAGTTAGATGCCACCGAGATTTACAAGACAGAGATTGACCTAGCTGAATGCAATGCGGTGATTTCCTTCACTTATCAGGATGATGATGCCATCATGCAAGGTCACATCAGACGACTATATGTGTCTGGCACTATGAATGGTATTGAGTTCTAGAAAGTCTTTATAGACAATGGCTCTGGAGATAACCTCCTTCCCCTCCAAACACTACATAAGTTGGGCTATAGTGAGGACGATCTAATAACCTTAGCCACAACTCTCTTGCGTTACGAAAAGAGTGAGCAGAAACCAATGGGAAAAATTAAGCTAAAGACCCATTTTGGTGTCATGGTAGCTTACACGGAATTCCTGGTGGTCCGGTATATCACATCATTCAATGCCTTGCTGGGAAGTCTGTGGATCCATAAGCACAAGGTCATTCCTTCATCCTACCACCAGTGTATCCAGTACAACGTCAATGGACAATGTGGAACATTGAACACCGACAAGGCCCCTTTTGATCTCTCTGAGTCACATTACATTGACGCCAGGTTCGATGAGAAAAAGAAGAAGAAGTATTTGGTCGATGGTGTTGACTAGGTCCCCACTCCAAATAGCCTGGAAATGGTTCCGGATGACCCCCTCAGACAGCTTGGCAGAGACTACGTACTGCCCATCAACCATATTGAAAGTGGGGGTTCAGGTTCATACACACACTCAACTGTATTCATGACTTCAGCCACAATGGTAGAGTGTGACAATGCGGGAACATCCGCTAACCCACAATCTGTGGATGAATACTCGAGCGGGGGTGCCCACGACACCTCGCCCACAAACCCCCGAGAACCCGTGTAAGGAGCACTCTCCTCGTCGGTTCAAGAAGATGAGGACTTGGGAGAAGAAGAGGGGGAAGATCTCAGGGATGCACCTCCTGCATTTGAAGAGGGTATCTCTACCACAGTGGAAGGTCTCAGGGAAATAAACCTGGGCACCTTGGAAGATCTGAGGCCTACTTTCAATAGTACAACCATGCCCCCCAAGGAGCACGAGGTATATACCTCTTTTCTGAAGCAACATCGATATGTTTTTTCCTGAAATTACACAAAAATTCCAGGACTCGATTATGAAGTGGCAACGCATCACCTGGGTCTTCCAGAAGACCATTGGGGCTATAAATAGGCCACCAGAAGGACGCATCCCTCACATGCCACCAAAATAGAGGCTGAAGTCGATAAGCTCATTTGATCAGGATTTATTCGGGAGTTCAAATACCCCATTTGGTTGGCCAACATTGTCCCTGTCATGAAAATGAATGGCCAAATCCGTACTGCATTGACTTCAGGGATCTCAATCGGCATTGTCTGAAAGATGATTTCCCGGTCCTGATCACCGAATTATTAATCGATGCGACGACCGGGTACGAGGCTATCTCCTTCATGGATGGATATTCTGGATATAATCAAATCAGGATGGCCCAAGAAGAGGAAGAACCAACTTCCTTCAGGGCCCCTCAAGGGGTATTCTGTTACTGGTTTATGCCCTTTGGTCTCAAGAACACTGGCGCCACATATCAACGTGCCATTCATCATATCATTAAACTGTTCCTAGGGAAATTCATTGAATTATACGTGGATGACCTAGTGGTCAAGTCCAAACAGCGCTCGAATCACCTTTCAAACCATGAGACCGTCTTCAACAAACACCGACAACATAGATTGAAGATGAACCCCTTAAAATGCGCCTTTGGGGTTACCTCAGGGAAATTCCTTGGCTTCGTCGTACGCCATCGTGGCATCGAAGTCGACCCTGAGAAGAAAAAGGCTATCCTTGGATTACCACCACCATGAAAACTCACCGAGTTGTGGGGATTCCAAGGACACCTAGCATATATTAGGCGGTTCATAGCTAACCTAGCAGGAAAATGTTTTCCTTTTACCAGGTTAATGAAGAAGGGGGTCACATACCAGTGGACGGATGACTGCCAAGAGGGGTTCGACAACCTGAAGAAGTACCTCCTAATCCCACAGATTCTCATGCCCCCAGTTGAAGGAATACCTCTCATCTTGTATGTGATAGACTTAAAGTGATCGCTGAGATCCTTCCTCACACAAAAGAATGATGCGGGCAGTGAAAATAGTCTCTATTACCTCAGCCGCACAATGATTGCTGATAAGACTCGATACTCAAAAATTGAGAAGAGTTGTTTATCCTTGGTCTTCGCAGTTCAAAATTTGCGACATTATCTGTGGCATCATGAAGTCCATTTGATCTCACAGAGTAACCTGCTCAAGTACATCCACTGCTGCCTGATGCTAACCGGATGCCTTTCCCGATGGGCAGTCATCCTGCAACAGTTTGACATCCGGTTTGTGCCTCAGAAAGCCATCAAGGATCAGGCATTAGCAGAATTTCTGGAAGAGCACCCTTTGATAGGGACCACTACACTGGACGCTGATCTACCTGATGAAGACATCTTCTCGGTTCGAGAGGAATTTCCAGCATGGGAAATGTACATCGACGACACATCCCGAAGCCCAACCGGGATGAGGATGGAGGATTCCATATTCAACAAAGTGGGTTTGGGAAAAATACTCATGTCCCCAGAAAAGGCAGTCTTTCCATATTGTTTCCTCCTATCAGAATTATGTACATACAATGAAGTGGAATATCAACCTATCATTGTAGGCCTGGAACTCGCACTACAGGCACAAGTATTGTACCTTAAGGTAAAAGTTGACTCGGAACTAGTCATCAAGAAAGTCAATGGTGAATATACTATTAAAAAGGAGGATCTAATCTCCATGTTTGACCATGTCTGAGTGTTAATGGAAGAATTTTACACATAACCAACATTAAACTATATTCCCCGGTCTCAGAAAACCCTGGCTAACGCCTTAGCCAACGCGGTGAAAACCCTAGCCGACCTAGACCGGGATGAAATAGTCAACAGTATTTCTCACTGCCAAATGGTCTTGCCATATGTTCAGACCATGATAGAGGGAATCAATGAAGTCAGTCCTGTCCCCGAGCCAAAATCTCCAACCATAGGCTGGATGACCCCTATTGCAAACTACCATCAATGGGGATAACTTCCCTCAGACAGGGCTGAACGAGAGAAAATACGGAGAAGGGAAATCAACTTTTTCATATATGGAGGCGCGGTTCAGCAAGAGGTCCTCTACAAATGAGGCCTCAATGGAATGCTCCTCAGATGCATTGATGGAGAAGAAACCACTACCTTAATGAATGATGTACATGCTGGAGCATGTGGAGCACATCAACCGGGGACCATGCCTTCCCATCAGGTTCGAAGGCTTGGGTACTACTAGCCAACAGTGGAACGAGACTGCGATCATTTTACCACAAAATGCCACTCATGCCAGATTCATACCAACTTCATAAACCAACCCCCAGAGTTACTTCATCAATCCAAGTACTCATGGACATTTTCCGTCTGGGGAATGGATGTCATGGGACCATATCCTCGCGCCACAGCCAAACAGCTGAAGTATATCCTCATGGTAACCGACTTCTTTTCCAAATGGGAAGAAGCTGTACCGCTCAAGGAAGTCGGGGAATGAAATATTGTCAGCTTTGTAAAGACCAATATCATCACCAGATTTGGTGTCCCTCATACCATACTAACGAACATCGGCACCTACTTCTACTCTGCTGATTTGGAGAAACTACACCCTAAGTATGGTATCAAGGCTAACCATTTATCCCGCTACCATGCAGCATCCAACCGACTGATAGAGGCTTTCAACAATACCATGTCCAAAATTCTTCAGAAAATGGCAGACAAAGACAAGAAGTCATAGCTGGATAAACACTTCCATGCATTGTGGGCTTATCGAACCACAATCTACACCGCTACTCAGGCCACCCCGTACTCATTTGTGTACGGCACAGAGGCGGTTCTGACCATTGAACTCCAACCTTCCTAACTTCTTGTTTCCATCTGTGACCAATTATCCAATTACGATCAGTCAGAAAAGTGGCTATGTGAAATTGAACATCTAGACGAGAAGCAGTTGCACACTTTGCACCATCTTGAGGTATAACAGAACTGGATCGCACAAGCCTTTAACAAAAAGGTTCTTCTTCTGTCTTTCTTGGAAGGAGAATTAGTCTTGGTCCTCCAGACGCCAATGATGCCCGGAAAGAAGCCTCTAAAGCTGGAGCCCAAGTGGAGGGACCATACGTTGTACACAAGGTCTACTCCAACGGAGCATGTACCCTGATCTCCATGGACAGAAAAATTACAACTGCTCCTACAAATGCGAGATTCCAGAAGAATTATTGAACATAATAACTAAAATCATTTATTGTCCGAGCTACATGATGTTAAACTACCAAGCACCCAATGGTCCAAACACTATGACCTTAAACTTAGATCATTTCATCCTCACCGCACAACGTTAAACTGCATGGAGCACGTACTCACCGTATGACGTTAAACTCCATGGATTTCATCCTTACCGCATGACATTAAACTACACAGAATCTAATATTGCCCCTCGTCCTAACCAAATGATGTTAAACTATATAGCTTTTTTTCATACCACATGACTTTATATTGCACGGATAATAAGATTTAAAAATGACTTCTGCCCCCATATACGGACTAGACCTACATGGGGTGTATTCCTCATCCTCACCGCATGATGCTAAACTACACAGATTTCAGAGAACTACGTACGGCTTGATTCCTACCCTCACAGGATACGTAGTGACACTGGGATCCCCTATCCTAGCCCAGCCACTCCCAAATAAAAGATAAAAATGCCTTCTTCCCCCTGTGTACGGACCAGACCTGCACGGGGTGTATCCCTCATCCTCACCGTACAACGTTAAACTGCACGGAAAATATATTTTAACAATGCCCCTTCCCCCGTGTACAGACCATCCCTGTATAGGGTGTACATCTTCCAGAGAACTACATGCATCTTGATTCCTGCCCTCACATGATACGTAGTGACGCAAGGTTTCCCCGTCTGGGCCCAGCCCCCTAAATAAAAGATAGAAATGCCCTTCCCCCCATTTATGGACCAGACCTGCACATGGTGTACTCTTCATCCTTACCACATGACGTAAAACAGCATGGATAGCAAGATTTAAAAATGTTCCCTTTTCCCCATGTATGGTCTTGACCTGCACGGGGTGTATTTATGCATCCTTGCCACATGACGTTAAACTACACGGACTTTGTCCTCACCGCATAACGTTAAACTGCACGGAATTTGTTGCGACCCACCCAAGACACATGGAGATACGATATGGAGATAATCTTTGCACATTTGGATGCATCCCCTCTATACATCATACTCCAAAACCCGGACAATTTTGGATCCTCATAACTATTCATAGCCATCGGAAGTGGAAGGTCATCGACCTGTGGACACCTTTTCATGACTATGCATACCATGCTCTTAGTGGATTTGCATAATGATAGACCCTGGCTCGTCTACCAAAGGCAATATTTCCACAGGTGACACTCTTCCTAGCTCCGTACGCTTACCGGCCTCAGAGCCCCCATCCCATACCTCATGATCCAGAAGTTTATGGAAAAGTGGTTTACAAGTTCGTCCCCTCTTCACATCCAAGTGTTGCCAGGGTATCCCTACCTGTCTAGCCTATGTGTCCACAGGTGGTTCACATAGTGACCTGCATCAACGAACATCAAGACAGGACTAGGCTACTTTGACTCAACAGACATTTTCAGTGAAGATGTTTCTTGTATACTCGGACACCATTATCACCTCGTGTCGAACTCTGCACTGTGAGCGACCGCGGATCCTCATAACCATTCATGGCCATCAAAAGTGGAAACTCATCAACCCAAGGACACCTTTGTACGACTATGAATACCATGCCCTCAGCGGCTCTGTATAATGATAGCCCCGGGCTCGTCCATCAAAGGAAAGATTTCCTTTGGTGATACTCTTCCTAGTTCGGTACTCTTATCGGCCTCAGAGCCCCTACACCACACCTCTTGATCTGGAAAACTCAAAGTTGCAGTTTTCAACCTTCCTCCCCCACCTTGTTCCAATTATATCAGAGCATGATGACCCAATTATCCTTTAAGTGTCTGCAGTAATAGTAACCCAATGGTCCAATATCTATGACCGCTAATCTATGAGTACCTCATCCTTACCGCATGACGTTAAACTGCATGGAGGGAATGTACCCCCCGCGTACAATACAAATTAGTGCATGGAGCCCTCTATGATTTATCATAAACCAGGGAAAAATATCCCTAACATTCCCAGATATTTCCTTACCCGATGATAGACTTCATGACCCGTATAATTGTGGATCATCATAACCATTCATGGCCATCGGAAGTGGAAAGTCATCGACCTGGAGACACCATTGCATGATGATGCACACCATGCCCTTAGCGGGTATTCATATTGATATCCCCGGGCCCATCTACCAAAGGTAAGATTTCCCTGGGCGATACTCTTCCTAGATTCATATGCTTACCGGCCTCAGAGCCTCCATGTCATCTCTCTTGATCCAAGAAGCCATGGAGCCATGATTTACACCATCAACCCCCCTCCACGCCTTGGACATTCCAGGATACTCGGGCCCAGTTACATTCTAATCAAGAGCGGCCCTTTTAACTACATCCTTGCTGCATGACGTCAAATTTCATGGAGCACATCTTGGCCTCTTGTCATATGGCTGCAAAGACCAAGCATTAAACATCTAGGGGGATGCCTCCAATAAAAAAACTTTTCATTGGTTTAATAATGCTCCTCTTCCAAACCACACAATGTTAAACGGCATGGTCAATCGTCCTTGTTGTGTGATGTTAAAATGCACAACATTGGAAAAGGAAAGAAGAATACCCCCTTCCTCACTGCATGACGTTAAACTGCACATCATCCTTTAATAATACTCTTTGTCTTTACCGCATGATGCTAAAATTCACGGTCAAACCCGTTAAGGGTTTAGTAAGGAACAATGGATTTTCTCTGTCATTCAATGCATGGGTCAGACTAGAAGAAGCCACTGTCTCACACCCGCGTGAGAAGGGATTACATCACCCATTCTCGGGAAGTTCAGTCTACAAATTTCCCCCATATCCAGGCACCGTTTAATCATAAACCATACTCTGTACGAAGAAAAAATCCGGACTCTCATAAGCCACCCCTGGTGGTCCCAAATCTCAACTTCCCTGAAGATGCTTGGCTATCAGGGGAATACAATCATTGAACTAAGGATACCATTTCATGACTATGCATACCATGCCCTCAGCGGCTTTGCATATTGATCACCCATCGCCCATCTACCAAAGGCAGGATTTCCTTAGGCAATGCTTCTCTTCGTACGCCACTTGGTTTCTTAGCCCCCATGTCTATCCTGATTATCAGAATCGCTCTGAGATATAGTTTACCAACCTATTTCATAATACTCCCTGAATATGGTGGAACATCTCTGACAAGATTACCAAGGACCAGGAGATGTCGTTCCATTCATGATGATGTCCCAGCTACACAACTTTAAACTGCGCCAAGCGTCAACCATCCCTTACGCTAACTAAATGCGTAGGAAAGTGGTTTCCCGACCACACTGTTCACTAATACAGATGTTATCAAAACATTTCAGACGTCACACACCCTTTCCAAGCCACCCCTGCTGGTTTTCATAATTCTCCAAGCCACCCATGGGGGTTTCCATTAGTCGGACTTTCATGAAGTCCAATGGCCATCAGAAATAGAGATCCATTAACATAAGGACACCTTTGCACGAATATGCATACCATTCCCTCAGTAGCTCTGCATATTGATCGCCCCTGGCCTGTCTACCAATGGCGTGATTTCCTTAGGCACTTTTCCTCCTACCTCTGTACACCGACGCGACTGCCATGCCTTTAGACATGCCCTTCGTGTCATTCCAATCTAATCATGCTCCCTCCACATGCGTTTGAAGGACACAGAGACATATTTTGATCAACCAAAACCCATTGGGCCCCTTTCCCCACCATATTTGGTCAAAGCTGTTCAACCTAAAACATTCGTAATGATAGTATTGATGGAAGGAAATTAAACGGATCACGATAGAGGCACAAAGCTTGTTAGGCCGAAAACCTGAAAGGGCGACCAAAGAAAATTTCAGGACATACCCGCTGGGTCCACACTAAATGGCCCCAGGTAAAATTAGGGAATTCAATGAAAAGACAAAAAGTTTGTGGGGTTTTCCTATAAAACCCTAGAAAAAGTTGAACCATGCTCATTGAGTCCCTTGGCTCATGCAAAATTTAGAGCATTGTCCAATCACTCATTGATTTTCAGGACCACTCTACATCGGAATGGCCTCCTGTTCATTCTGATCAGACCCCATTCCAATGGGGGGAATTTGTAGGGTCCTGAAAAATCTGCAAAGGAGAATGATGATCCCCTTTATCTCAAGGGATATTCTGCCCAATATCCCCCAAAAGGAGTAGGAAAATGTGGACAATACTCAAGGATAGCGAAGGAGGAATCGGTCCACGGGCCGGTCTAATGTTAACGACGCACGACCGGTTCCTCGAAGCATCCCTCCACTGCGGACCGTCGTCATTCATGAGAGGGAGGCGAAGATCCTTCGTGGTCATGTGGAAGGGTAGGCGCCAACCCCGTTCAACATTCTGAACTGCCCCAGCAGCGAGCTACGTCAACCGGCCCGAACCGCCTCCACTGTCATTCGTAAAATGGAGGCGGAGCCCTCCGTCTTCGCGAAGCACTCCCCGAGTATGGTTCGCGAAGGAGTGTTTAATGCCCCGCGAATTCCGGATTGACCAAGTCATCCATGAATGGGGTTTTCGGTCAAGGGCCTCTGCAAAAGGTGTAGCATGACCCAAGATACATCTCTTTACCCACTCTATAAAAGGAGACTGAGGGGGAAAGGGAAAGGGGATTAGGATTCAGAGGGAGAATGGAGACGGAGAGGAGATCGGTCAGATTCGGGTGGAAGGATTTCAAAGGAAGGCTTAGGATTTTGAATGTTCCAGTTCGTGAACCAGAGTAAGTATAAACCTAGTAATTAAATAATAAGGAACTAAAAATGCATAATAACTTGGTGAACTGCGAACTTAAAATAACAAATAAGAGAAGACCGTAAACCAGGGTCCCTCCGCGGATGTAATTCCCACGGACCAGAGAATTTATGCCTCTTTTCTGATTTGACGCGCCGCGTAACACCCTCCTATTCGGGCGAAGCCCTGATCGATGAGCCTCCGGCCGGCACCGCCCTTGGCCATCGCTGCCTACATAGTTCCCTTCGCGGACCACCATGGTTTTCGGATCGAACCCAGAGCCACGAACCACCTTGGTTTGTGGGATTCCAATTAATCATCAGACCCTCCTGGTTCGCCGATGACCAATCAGTCTGCGGACCCTCCTGGTTCGTGGATGACCAATCAGTTCATGGACCCTCCTGGTTCACGGACAACCAATCAATCTGCGGACGCTCCTGGTTTTCGGACGGCGAATCAATCCACGGACCCTCCAGGTTCACTGGTGGCCAATAAATCCACCGACCATCCTGGTTCGCGGAAGGTCCATCAGTCCACAGACAACCAGGGTTCGCAGACGGCCTCTCCAGCCGCGTAGCACTTCCCTACGCGAAGGGCGCCACCACCCATACCCCCGTGTGGCATGCCAAAACCTTCGGAGTTCCCATTCTCCGAGCCAGATAAAATCCTTCCAATTTCAATTCGTCCTAATCCTTTGCAACCTCCTCATTGTCATACAAATAGGCCCCAAACCAAGGCCTCCACCAGAGCCACCAGATTCGTGTGGTGCATCAGCGTGCCATTTTGAGTTCACATACCTATGGTAAATAGGGGCGAAGGTGTTTCCCTGACCCTTGGGTAGATTCCAGAAGCATGCATGGGTTCACATTCCCCTGGTAATGCGGGTCTGATCCTGAGAGCCCCCTTCCTGCCTCTACTCGCCATGATGGGGAACTACACGCTTCAGCGGTCGGGAACTTCTCCCCTCCCTAGAGAGGGGGCGACATACCCATCAGAATGAAGCCATCCCCATGCACCTCGGTACTTCCCCGGGCACTTCCTCGAGGAACAAGAGAGGCGACGGGCACAGGAGCACCCCTTTCCCTCTACCTCTGCGCTATGTCATCGTTCTCGTCCAACCCGGAGTAAGACCTGACTTTATGGGCAGCCCTCATGCATAATCCCCACTCCACTTCTCATGATCACACCTTTCACGACGTGATCCTATGGTCCCTTCTGCCTCTCTTTTCTCACACCGAGCATGACTCACGTGGGCTAAGAGTAAGCATCGACTATGGAATCCTCCTATGGGCCTTCTCAGAGTGTAAGCCCCAATCCATCTCCATAGGCCTCCTCATAGTGTAAGCCCCAATCCATATTTCTGGGATTCCTCATAGCTTAAGTCCCAATCCATTCGAACTACGTAGACTTTGATCCCTATCCCCTAGACAGGGTACGTTGGAAGCCTCGCCGAGGTTCAAGCCTGATCACAATCAGACCCCTGGGTCCACCTTCACGTCGGTTCTCCAACTCCCCGATTCAAACTACATGGACTTTGATCCATGTCCCCTATGCAGGGTACGTAGGAAGCCTCCATGAGGTTCAAGCCCAACAACCGATCGATCCAACTATCTTCACATCGATTCACCGCGCCACTCCTAGTGCCGCCTCAATGAGTTCCGACTCTTCGGGGTCATTAATCCAACGAGGGATGGTAAACCTCGGGCATAAATGATTCCGACCCATTGAGTTCTTCTGACCATTTCCAACAAAGAGAAATTTGTGGATACTATGCTTGGGTATACACCAAAGATTCGCAAACATATGAATACATCTTAAATCTATAAGAGAGTCCCAGAACATGCAATAATTCCTCCCAAATGGGTGCGATGATCCCGACTTCCCATCCTCTCGACCAATGTGAGTTCTTAAACATCGCTGGTTAGACCATCCAGCGAACACCTGCCTTTGAAAGTAGGTCCACGCGTTATCGGATACGGAACCATTGGGTGTTTTGAGACTGAAACCCGAAACAGACCTAATATAATGATTCAATACACTATCACATCAAAAAAATATAATATTTTGATTTGGGTATTTAAGGGACTAGATCAACTATTTTTAAAATTACTTATAAATATTTATAATTTATTTATAATGAATATTCCAAGGGTTCCTATTGATAGAGGGATGCATTGTTTATGATTGAAGTTAATTTAAGGGTTAATTCAAAAACTATAATTAAATATAAAATTGATAAATCTAAATAAAAACAACAAAATTCAAATACTAAGGTTCTTTTAGAGAAGACATTAACTAGATAGATAATTTCAAATGGATTTCTGAAAACTTTTAATCAACATTGATCATGATTATTAATGATTATATATACATTACTAATTATTAGATGATGGTTTATTGAATAATATATATATTTATATTGATATAAAATTTGTTTGGTCACATTAGAAGAAATTTATTGTTTAATAAGACTGATTTAAAATATGGATATTGTCATATATGGTTAGGAGTTAAGGAAGTCATTTGGATAGTGTTTGGGCATAAATATAGATTATATGAGTTAAATGTTGTATCATTTGAGTATATGTTTCCCTACATATGTTCATAGTTCAAATATCATGCAATTATATCCATATATTATCTATGTTATAATGCTTATTAAAATAATATAGTTAAATTTAGGATACTTGAGGGAAATTAAAGGAATTAAAAACTTATTTTGGTAACACTATAATGATATCATTAATATGGTAAAATATTATAATATTCTAGTGTAATGTGGTGTACCTGTCTTCTATCTAAGTAAAATATAGATTTGTTATTGTTTTAATATATTAGTTAAATCCAGTTATTGTGTTTTCGACTACTAGTAATGTTAAATAATATATATATATTATCAATGTATTATACATTATATCTCATGAATAGAATAATTCATGATGCCCATCAACATGATGGTGGTGTATTCTAACATGGATTATCTAGCGAGATGGATTTTCAGAAGTTAAATAAGATAGCCACAACTACACCAATTTATTTGACAATTGGGATTGATAAGAGTGATGTAGTATATGTTTATTTCTTATGCACTAGTTGAGTGGTGTATTAACACTGGAGGATCGCATTCTAGACTACGGTTATTAATTTATAAAGTTAAATTTGGAATAACAAATAGAAAAATGATCTAAATTTTTTTTCATCTATGATCAAAAATATTTGAATGTATTTATATTTGGTGATAATTTCACAGTTTATAATAAATTTAAGATGTTGAAATAATATTTTTTCACTATATACTTTAAAAAAAGAAAGATAAGGTCAGTTTAATATAATTGACATTTTATAAAAAAATATTGTGTTTTGGATTTGTTATTTATAAAGGTTATATTCACTTATATAGACATTCAACTTATATTAAAAGGCCATTTTGATTTCAATGATTTCTAAATTAATTAAGTATAACAAGGGAAGATTTATTATAAGGGTTTTAAAATTGAATACATGAATTATACATAGTGATGAAAGAATTACTTGGAAAGTGATAGGCCAAGAACATTATAATAAGATATAATAAATTTCCATATAAAGGATTTCATTGATGGTTTGATAATAATGGTGGATCTAGAGTCTATAGTAGAGATATGTTGAAGAGTTATTAATGGTAAAAATAAAAAAAATAAGAAATAGAATGTTAATTATAGAATAATTTATGTTGATTATCAATATTGAATTGATGAAAAATTAAAAGTGTTGTATACATTTATTCAAGACTATTTGAGTAATTATTCATTATCATGTAGTATTGTAAATTCGTAAACACCTTTTAGTGTATTGAATATTACAATTACACAATAAAATTAATAATATATGGGTTGAAATATCCCCATCTTAGTCGATGGTGTTTTTTACAACATGTATTACAGTTCATTGTGGATTTTTAAGAGAAAAAGTTAATTTAATATAATTAAAATCAATATATAATCAATGTAACACTAACCAGTCATAATTGGAAAACAATATCATTGATTTTTTTATTTATGAGGATGTGTAAATTTATAGCCTTTATATTCCATAGTATGGTATTCATTGTCATGGTTTTTGACCAGTTTCTGTGAATTTAAGAGGTATTGAGAATCCCACATCTTAGTGTTCAGAATTTTAAGAAATTGTGTATTCTTGAATAATTTTTATAATTTCCATGTAATACTAACATATATATATTTTTGATAAATTTTCATTAAAATAAAGATGATGAACATAGTACAAGACTATGTTATGGGTGGAATATATATATATTTACAAGAAATATAATGAAACAACTATGTGTTTGTTTAGAATAATATTTCATGGGGTATATTTGGTATTAATTTTAAATAAAAGAAAGACTGTATTTTTCAATGGATGTGTGGTTTCCTGGAGATGATTCCTTTATTCAACACATTGATGATAAAATAGTTTCATGGTTTCCATGTACATGTTATGTGTTTAATGGTTAAATAGATTTAGTGATATGATGATATTTTTAAATTTGGAAACTTTTGAAGATATTTATTACAAGAATATACTTTTTTTATTTATATATCATTAATGAATTGTCTATAGGAGACACATAGTTGGTATACATAATAAAATTTGAAGATATTTTGTTGAAAATAAATGATAATATTTTTAAAAAACGAATTTTAAATTTTCATATAAAAATAGGACAAATGTAATAGGAAGTTAACGTAAAATCATGGAAAATAATTGGAGACATTTTAGGGGAAAATGCTTCTGAAAATTCACTATGGGAGAACCACAATAATTTTCAATATTTTTCTATGATAGAAATATAACTTGGTGAATAATAAAGAGAATATATACATTAATATTTTTTGAATATATATTCTTGATTAATACTAAAACATTATTACTAAAAGTTCACATTGATCGTTTTTTAGTGGAATAATGTGACAACTTGGGTATTTTAAACAATAAATAAATTTTATAGTTTATTATTATCCATGACAATAAATTTGCATATATTATTTAAAATATGTACAAAAATTTTATTATTTTTTCAAATATATTATATATGAAACAAGATACTTATTATAAATTTACAATCATTTTGTTTACTATATGAAATAAATACAATTTTATTTAATGGTTTCATAAATTTCATTAACATGGTATGAATTTTAATTTAGTAAATGATTTGTTTTAATATGGTATATTATATATATTTTAAATTATTCTAATTACATTGATGTATAATCATAAGTAATAAAATATATTTTACTCATGGTATCAAAAATAAATATGGTTTTTCATTTGAGAAGCTAATATTTCCATTTCTATTTATATTTTTTACACAATATAGTTTTATTAAATAATAAAATTATAAAATATATTATTTTTAATTTTATAAAAATTGAATTATATTTTTGTCGAAATTATATTAGGTTTGATGTTTTTTTACTCTGCAAGTTGCTTTTTAGTGAATAGTAGAAAATACTATTTAGATAAATATAGTATTGTTTATGAAAAAACATGTTGAAAATATGAAATGATATTTTGTAAATCCTATGTTATATATTTTAAATTATATTGTACTAAAAATATAATATATTTATTAATTAATTAATATAAACTTATTTTTATTTTAAGAAAATAATGAACGAAAAATTTACTAATAATGTAGTGCATATGCATCATTATAAAAGTAAAATTTTTAAAATTTTTAAAAATATTTAATATTTGATAAGGATAATATGTAATTCAAGGTTATTTATGATAAAAAATCAATGATTTTGTGGCATATTTTCGAATAATAAAACTATATAAAAATTTTTTTATTCAAATTATTACAAAAGGATTCTATAAGTTAAGAAAAGTCAAAATTGTTATCTTAATATAAATTAGAATAAATAGTATTATTAATGTTATAATAGCGTATTAATGGTTTCTAATAATATTTATTTATGATATTAATTTTTTTTAATTAATATATATGGATAATTATCAAAAAAATTACCAACAATCAACACAGAGCTTCTGAATATATATAAAAAGGTAAATAAGTGGTTTGGGAAATATGATGAGTGATATGATATAGATGAATTAGTATTGTGGTTAATTTTTTATTATAGATGTTATATTTTAGAAATCAATTAAATATTTAACTATTAATTATATTCTTATTTAGAAACATTTTTATTCCAATTATAAAATAACCCCATAAATGAATTTAAAGAAATTTTAAATATTAAAAAATATTTATAAATAAAAGAAAAATAATAACACCATATAATAACTCTTTTTTAATGGTTAATGTTATATAAAATCATATTTTTCCATTTATAAACACTTTCTTTATTAATATTACATTCTTTACCCTTGAAAATTAAATATTTTTTAAAATTCCAATAAATTTTTCCAACAATAGTAGACTCATTATAACCATTATAAATGATATTTATTTTTTTATGTCAATAATATATAAAAATTACTCTTTTAGTATCCATTTAAAATTTTATAAGGATCATTCTTTTAAAAAATTCCATTCCTTGAGTGTATTAAATTCAACTAAAATGATGTGATTAAAAGTGCAAAGTGAGGGTATCCATGCCTCTTTCTCTTCTTTCATTTAAGATTATTTCTAATAAATATATTTTAAAACATATATTAAATTATTAAATTATTTCTATTATAATATTATTCTATTAATTTAGTTCTATAAATTATGGAAAATCACCCATTACCCCTCAACAAACACTTTTTCAAAATCCGTTAGTATATCAAAATACATGTGTATCAAAAATGATGTTTTTTATTTCAATTATACTATTAATATCTATTCATAATTATGTATACATTTTATATAACAACCAAAGTTTTGTATAATTATTTTCAAATGATATTATAGAGCACACATATTTATTTTTCTATGTTCTTTAGAACTCTATTGAATAACATTACCCACTGTGATGGTTTTATACTACATAAGAGAAAAATTATGTTTTCAAAAACATAAACTAATCATGGATATTCATAATCATTTATTTAAAAATTTAATATTAATTTAATATTAATTTAATTTCATTATTATAATTATGTAATTGTTTTATATCCATCAAAAAAGTGAAATTAAATGTAAATAAGAAAACATGTATTTATCTACAAACAAAAGTTTAACATGTATGTAAGGTAATTATTTCATGAACAATGTAGCTTTTCAATTATATAATGATATAAGTAAAATAAAATTTTCTTTTTGCTATTATATAACTATTAGACATTGAAATTTAATTATTACAATTATTCAACATTTGTTTTAGAGATTAAAAAAACCTCATAACAACCAATAATAACTATATAGATTTTATATAATAATTAACCATGATACGATAAAATCTATAATAATAATGATAATGAAAGTAAATGTGTTTTTTAATATGGTTAATAATTCATTTATATTAGTTATCCAATATTTTATATGACATAAAAGAAACATTGAGACTCAAGGTTATGGGATTATTAACTAAATTTCCATTCATTGATTAATATCATATCGTAAATTAATATGATATTATACTATTATCTATATATAATTGTCCTAAAAAAATTAATCATTATTTTTAAGTCATTAATTAATTTTTATCTGTTTGAGGGTCTTTTCAGTTTTATTGTTATATATAATAAGGTCTTAAGTTAAACATAATAAAAACCATATCATATAATGTGTATAATTAAAATGGGTATCCTTTTCTATAGAATATAAATTTTTTAAAAGAAATCATTATTAATATTCATTTAAAATATTAACAAAATTCATCATTAACTATTCCTTTCCCTTAACCATCCATAAACCCGTTGAATTTTTTAAAAACATGGGATGGGTACAAAAAACTCAACAAGGGACACAAAATAAAGAAAAATGGTTAGTCAAGTGAAAATAATTAAAACCCATGAAATGTTTTGTCATTGTCTCAATATTATTTGATAGAAAATAATAAATCATTTTCACATGAAAACACACAATTTTGTCTTATGGAAATCATTAAAACACATTTAAATCAATTCAAAACCCTTTTTGGGATCATAAAGAATAATATTTAGAATTTCTTTTAAACATGCATTATATGTAACTTGATGCTAGTTAAATCCACTATAGAAACACTTTTTTACTTGCTATTTATTTCCAATTAAGGCAATACACAATACCCATTTAACAGGAACACAATATATATACACCTATCATTTATGTTATACCGAGATCACCATGTGTTATCCTAGCATACCTATCTTATAATTTGTATTGGGCTCATCTATTTCTCTTATAATTATTACATTCCATGTCACGAATAATTAAATTTTATCCTTTTTTTTCATCGTAAAATATATTAAATACTCTTTTATTCTCAGGTGAAAATCACTTTTGGATATAAAAATACTAATTTTTTTTAAAATACAATTTTTAATACCAAATTACCCATATCAATCATAAAACCATTTTAAATACATAAATACCCAAAAAATTAAATAGTTATTTCATTTTAATACAAATGTAAATATTATGAGGGAATCTAAAACATCAAATAATGGTTATGGTAGAGTGGAAAATTACCATCACCATATATGTGAAAATAATAATTTTTTCTTTTGTAAGGAATGTAAAATATTCCCAATATTGATTATTTTTTGAAAAAACATGAAATAAAGACAATAATTCACAATATAAAACTCTCATGTTAATATAATTAAATTCATAAAATAATTTTAAAAACATGTAATTGGAACATAATGACTATTTTGAAGAAAACCTTATATAGTTATTTTTAAGAATATTTCCTTATTACTTTGGAAAATTTTAAATCATAAGACCCATTAAATAATTTCAAAAAAATATTAAATTTTATGAAAATAAATATATTAATGATATAACATTTCAATGTATCTATATATACCCATCATAAAAGAATATATTTAAATAAAATGAAAATTTCCCACAAAAAAAATAAAAATTGAGATGAAGACCCAAACCTTGAGTTTGATTCCTCGCACTCATTAATTATCATATTGAATAATAAAATTATGTAAATTTATAAAATAATTAAGAAACATTTTAATTTTTATTATTAATTTTTCTTCACGCAGTGAAAGGTTATATGTAATTACTTAATATATTATTTTTAGGTCATCTATTTTGGTGATAATTGGATTATATGTCCAAAAAATGACTTCAGTCGGTTAAAGATGTCATTATGTTAGCGTACCCATGATAATAATAATAAAATAATAATAATTTATGTAAATAAATAAACCATTTTCGATAAATAATGTAATATGGTTATGAAAGTAGAACTATGTAACAATCATAGTGATGGTAGATCATATATATGCATGAGTAACATTCAATTTTAAATGATCATTATATAAAAAGGAAACTAAAATTTAAAATTTACAAAATTATTGTTATATCAGGAATACCATATTTTTTTAAATACACTTATATATATTATCCATTTGATTTTTTGATGAATAAATAGCATATCACTTCGTGGATGTGGTAGTCCACACGTACACATGAGTGAAATTATCTTTTTTTAATGTATTAAATGAATAGATATATAAAAATAAAAAAATTATAAAATGGTATGAATATGAAAATTATTTCATATATATAACATATATTAATTAAATTTATCTATATTACCTTCCGTGTAATGTGTTAGTGAAAAATGAATCACATCGCTTCAAGGGATTAGAGTACACCGTACACAAAAGTGATGTTATTGTATCCCCCATGGAATTAAATGTAATGAGGTATATGTTATATCATTAATATATATGTATAAATATATTAAAAATATCATATATTTAATTTAAATTCTCCATTATAAAAATCCATGAGAGGTAATTACAAAAAAGAACAACATTAGTTCATTAGGAAAAAATTGTCTTTACACACAAAGGATGATTTTTTCCCATTTGATAGAATAATATATTGATTTAGGATATCATATTAACATAATAAAATCTCAAAATAACTATTATTACTATTTATAAAAAAATAAAAATCGAGTAACACCTTAGATATGTGGAATAAGAAACAAAATAAAATGTTTGGTTAAGCACGATACCTCTTCTTCAAACAACCTCTTCAGATGTGCATTGATATCATTTTTAAGATGACATAATGAAAAAAAAATACTCTAATTCATGTTTATGGAGGATTGAATGTTATTTAAGTATATAATTTCTTTTCCAAATGTATTGTAATGTGTTAATAGTCGAGGATATGAGGTGCCCTTTTGTATGTGGGGTGAGTTGTACACTTATAATCTCTGAAAATAATTTAGTGTACCAAAATTTTTAACTTGAAATAATGTTAATAAATAGATATTATCGAGCCTTAGATATAAAATGGTATAAATAGAGCCACACAATATTTTTTAGTTATTTTTTAAGTTCATTTTAACCCTTATTTTTTAGTTTAACCCTCAGTAAACTTGTTTTCTCCATAATTATGGTAGTTAATTTTTTTTTTCACTTTTCATTATTATCATAAATTAATATGATCATAATAGAAAATATATATTTTTATTATTATTAAAAATAATGGGTCCTTTTTATCAAATTAAATCCACATAAGTGTAAAATTTTAATTTAAAATTAAACCCACAAACGCAATGAAAAAGCTGGTTTTTGAGAAGTATATTTTTCATGAAAAAAATGATTTTATTTTAAATCCATGATTAATAATATTTATTTTATTATTATAATTTAATATTTATTTATTTATAATATATAAATTTCATTTAAAATAATTCAAATTAGGTATTGTTTTAAGTAATTTAATTGGAGAAACATTATGCACATTAAAAACGTTTTCAGAATAATCCCATTTTAAAACATAAAAATAAACTTATACGAAAATACAATATAAATTTCATTAAAAATTAATTAACTAGATTAAATATAAGTAACTAATTAATATATAAATTTTAATTGTATTCAAATAATAATGGTACTTATAATCTACATATTTTAATGATAATAAATGTTTTTTTACAAAAAAATAAATATTTTTCACAATTCACTAAAATATCAATACATTATAAAAAACACATAAATTAACCCCATATAGATTGAAATATTATAATTTATAAAATTATATTCTTCTTCTCAATTTATTATTCTAAATTTTGGAAATAAAAAAAATTAATTAATAAAGATGATAATTTTTTTAACTAAAACTATTTCTTTTTTGATGTAAAAAAATTAACTAATATTTTTATAATGCGTATAACAATATCAATATATGTAAAAGTGGTTGATTCTATCATTACTTGTGTTCTTACATTATTTTTACTACATGCCCATTACTAATTTATAATGTAATCCAAAATTTTTATGTTTATTTAAGATTCCTTCAAATAATTTATTCTATTAAATATTTTTACATTAAATTTTATGATCAATGTATGATTTTATCTTTTAATGTCACTTTGAACATGAGATTTCATATGTATAAATTCATAAGTAAGGATATTTTACATTTTTTATCACTAAAATCCCATATATTTTCATATAATATTTTTATTTATATGGTTTAGTTATCTCATTTTTAGTTACACATAATTTGGTATATGATTCAACTATAGTGTTGCTTATAAGTGGAGTGAAACTTATCTCTTCTATTTGGTCATGAACTATTTCCTTGGATTGTTATATTCATTAATTTTTAAAAAATAATAATATATATTGGTACTTTTTTTCTTATATTAATATTATATTCTCCTTGACTACCACTTTATATTATTGTAATGCAAGTCATTTAAATCGCTTTAAAATAAGGAAATTTATATTGTATTTGACATTGTTTACAATGGTGTAGAAGGAAATTTTTTTAAACTATTCTAGATAAATGAATTGTCCTAAATATTATTTATTCTCATGATGAATCAAACCATACAAATTTTTAATGTTATTATAAATTATTTTCATTTCCTGAAAAAAGATATTGAAAACCTAAATGGTATTTACATTATTTTTTATAGTGATTTTATAATGCTCTGGGTAATTATTTTATATATGTCAGAATTATTTAATATTTCTTATTATTCACTAAGAATATTATATAATTATAAAATCCACCTTTATTCCCTTGATCCATTATAATCATATTTTATTGAAATATTCATCAAGACATTTATTTATCACTGGTTAATTAAGTTAAAATAAAATTAACAATCATTTCTATTTCATGTGGATATTATATATATGGTTCATTCACATTATATTTGATTATGGTTTTACATAGTATGTCATTGAATTTATTGAATTTATATATATTTAGTATAAGGCCCCAGCCTTAAACCTTACTTAATCTTGAGTTATTACAAGATTACTCATTGAGGATCTTTTAAGGTTTAGAGTTTTAGAGAATTATAGCATAAAACATGCATTACATTCCACATATAAACAATGTGGGTACATAAAGATAATATTATTTTTTCCGCACAATGGAAACATATTTAAAATAAAACATGGATTCATTCATGACACATCCTTGAAACTATCATCATATCATGTACATTTCCCTTGACCTGTGAAAAACATTTCACAAAAACTTGGGATGAGCATAAAAAGCTCAGTATGGGTTATAAAAATATGGAAAGGAAACATAAGTTCATATATACATAAGAATGAAATCATACTTTACCCATAAAACATAAGCACTTTAACATACCTCATAAAATGATGAATAATTCATAGAAATCATAAGACATAAAGGTAACTTGAGGCATTCATCACATTCTTACGTAGGGAGTAACCCTCTTGGTTACGTTTGGAATACCCATCATAGTATATTCACTAAATCTCTTCGGAGAAACCTTAACGTTTCACTCCTTCACGTTACCCAATGCATTGGAGAGCTATATCGGGCTCACCCGCCCTTAGTTTATCATGGAACCACCCGTCTTCATAATAATGCCCAAGAACCTCAACATAATCGTATCACATAAAACATGCACAAATAAAACATAACATTTCCACCTTTCAATCACGAAATATAAATACAACACATTGATATAAAAACATTATGAAAACCATTTTCAATACCACAATAAAAGAAAAGTAAAACATGGTATTTATTTTTCTTTTAAAAAAAGGTATGGCTTGTAGAGGAAGCCAAAACTCAAATAATGGTCACGGCGGCGGAGAAGTCGTTGTCGCCGCATACATACGACAAAAACATTCCCTTTTTTCATTTAGTAAAATTCTTCGTATAAAAAATATTCCTTTTTGATAAACGTAAAATTCAAATAGGTTTATACACCATATATAAGAAGGTTGTATATAAAACAAAATATGCCTCAATGAAAGGAGATTGAAATGAAGTCACATACCTCGGGTCCGACATGACTCGGTCATTCTTTAACCTCCTGAATAATAAACTTGAGTTAATTTCTACTTGTTTAAGAACCTTTTTAAAGTTCATTATTCATTTTATATCACTTATTTCCATGTCATGAACACTATGTAATTATTTAAGTTAATAACGGTCGTTTTAACGATCATTGGTACTTGAGTCAAAAATAAACCCTTTATAATTACAAGTTGTTCATGTATCCATTATATCCAGAATTATAATCATGATATATATATCATATATATCATATATATCCAGTGTATACATGTATTTATAATATTAAAAAATCATTTAGAGATAAGAAATGAAAGGCACCGTTCATGGAGACGGTATGCCGTACGTACGCATGAACACTACTTTCATTTCTATTTCATATTTTATAGAATGAAATCATAATGATATAAAGGTATATTATTATTAAAGTGTAATATCATATATAATATCATAACTTCATCCTTTATACATCCCACATATGGTATTAACGAATCAAATCACTTTGAGGGGGCGGTAGTCCGCACTTCCTCAAATGAAGATATCGTGTTTACCCATAATGCAAACCATAAAGGAATGCCCAAAATGAAAAATACAGAAGCTTAAGGAAAACATAAACATATTATATATCATATATAAATATATTTTCATCTTAATGGCCATCTTTGATGGTGTTAAAAGAATATTGAACAATCATCGTTTCGAGAGGCAGAAATTCGTCATCCACGGAAATAGTATGTTCTTTAACTATTAGATATAGGTGTGTGTAAGTGTAGCTATAATCCTTCTTATAAAAACATCCTAGTATATTGAAGATAATTTAGTTGTTAAAAAAGAAATGAATAAAAACTGTTTAGGGGGTTGGAGAAGTAAAATAAAACCAAAGGACTCAAGTGAAGACATTACCTTAAAATCGGGTAACTCCCATTGGTTTGAGATCAAAGGCTTCCTTGGGAAGACTTCTGCCCAAAGTGAGGCTTCAAGGAGTTTGAGAGGGAAGTGGAGAGAAAAAATGGTCAGGGGTTGGCCGAGCCAACGGCTTTGGATGTGTGGGTAATGAGGTAGAGGTGGGGGCCTTTTATAAGAGGAGTGGAGAGGCACTCTTGGAAAGTAAAGAAATGTTACTTTATTTTAAAATGATTTTCAGATTCAAAAGGTCCCACATTGATATAATTTGATGGTAAGGTGATAAGGGTTATAAATCCACCCATCCAATAGGTTTTGGACATGTGTAGGTCATATATTTTACATTATCATTTCATTTTATTTAAATCCTTTATTAATGAGGCAATCACTGCATCATCATAATGTCATAAATAATTTAATTTATTTAAAGTCTAAAAATTCTAAAAAAAATACTATGATGTAGTAAATCTGTTTAGATTTAAAATAACTATTTATAATCAAAAATATGACTTGTATAACCCCATGTAAAAATTATTTTAGTAAAACATCTCATGTTTCTGTTATTTTTACTTTAACATTAAATAAATAGTTATTTAAGTCATTTCCCAACCAAAGTGGCTCCATGGGGTCCCCAAGTTGACCCATGGATTGTCTTGGTCAGCCATGACACATACAATGAGTGTAGGACATGTGTTAAGCTCATCTCATATTATTAAAACATTATTTTTACCTTAAACTACACTAATTACCTCTAATCGCGATTAAAAACATAAAAGTTACCATTCACCAAAAAAATATTTTAATCTCATTGAACAAAATTTTAATTCTTAATGAAAACCATTTATGTTGAATTTTTGAAAATAAAATCATAGAATTGACAAAGTTTCATTTAAACGAAAAATAAGTTTCTTTAACTACCACTTAGTGGTTTCACTATTCATCAAAAATTGAAGTTTTTCAGAAAAATTCCAAAACATAACCCTAAGCTATATTTGATATTCTGAATTCAAAAATTATGTATATTTTAAAAAATTCAAAACATATAAGATGAATTAATTAATTTAATAATTAATTCCCACTGTCATGACAAATAGCGTGTTTTTATGAAACAATAAGTATCAAAAGATTGACACTAGTTTAAGCCCAATTTCAAAGTGAAATTGACTCCAATGACCACCATTGGATTAAATGGTAAAAATATATTCTAATTTCACTTTAAAAACAATTAAAAAGATAATCTAATAATATAAATAAATTAGATTAAAAATAGGTTTTGAATTAAAATACAACATTTTTCACTATTCATTAAAAAATGAACTTTATCGGAAAAATACCAAAAATTCACACAAAGTAAATTTTGATGTCCCAATCATAAAGAATAAGTTTATTTGGACAAAATTAGCTTACAAAATTGTCAAAAGATAGATTTAAAAATGGTTTCCCATTAAAAGGCAGTGAAACAATCTTTTAAAAATATTAGTGTATTTCGTGCTTAATATTGGATTTATTTTCATTTTAAGCCTCTAAAACACTATATAATTCATTAATAGGCATAGATAAAAATATCTATTATTCATTACTTACTTGGGATGTTACATCCTTCCCCCCTTTAGAAAATTTCATCCCCGCAATTTATTTACTTATTGAATAAATGGGGGTACTTATCCCTCATTGCATTTTCAGATTCTCATGTTGCCTCTTCCATCATGTGGTTTTTCCACAAAACCTTTACCTGATTAATCACATTATTCCGTAACACTTTCTCCCTGTGGTCAAGAATCTGGACCGGTTGTTCCTCATAAGATAGGTTCTCTTCCAGCTGAACTACCTCTGGACTCAAAACATGAGATGGATCTGGCATAGACTTTCTCAACATCGAAACATGAAAAACACTGTGTACCTGAGATAAACTCAGAGGTAAAGCCACCTGGTATGCAAATGATCCAACTCTCTCCAGAATTTCATATGGTTCAACAAACCATGGACTCAGCTTTCCTTTCCTACCAAATCGCATCACACTTTTCCATGGTGAGACTTTGAGAAAAACATGATCCCCTACCACGAAAGATAAATCCTTACTCCGGTTATCCGCATAACTCTTCTCCCTGCTCTGAGATTTTCTCATGTGTTTCTGTATTAGCTGACTTTTTCTGCCAACTCTTCTACCAATTCTGGTCCCATCAACTTCAATTCACCCACTTCATCCCAGAAATCTGGAGTTTGACACCGCTACCCATATAATCCCTCAAATGGTTCCATCTGTATATTGGAATGAAAACTGTTATTATATGAAAATTCAGCCAAATAAAGATGTTGGTCCCAACTTCCCTGATAATCCATCGAATAAGCTCGTAGCATATCCTCCAAGGTCTGAATTGTTCGTTCTGACTTCCCATCTGATTGAGGTTGAAAAGCTGTATTAAAATTTAATTCAGTACCCAACGACTTCTGAAGGCCTTTCCAAAAGTTAGAAGTGAACCTGGGATCATGGTCAGATACAATGGAGAGAGGAACTCCATGTAACCTGACTATCTCTTTAAGATACAAACGGGAAAGTTGATCTAGGGAAAAATTATCTCGTATAGAAAGGAAATGAGAAGATTTGGTCATGTAATCAATAATTACCCAGATTGCATTATTACCTCGAGGGGTCTTCGGCAATCCCACAATCAAGTCCATGGATATATTCTCCCATTTCCACTCTGGCACTAGTAAAGGCTGAAGCATACCTTTTGGTAACTGTAGCTCTGCTTTAACCTATTGACAAGTCAAACACTTCACAGTAAAATCATCAATATCTCTTTTCATTCCATCCCATCAGTAATACTCCCGCAAATCTTTGTACATATTAGTACTACCAGGATGAACTGAAAATTGAGAACTATGAGTTTCACATAACAACTCTCTCTTCAACTGTGAATCACACGGCACACACAATCTCTTCCCAAATCTCAAAAAGCAATCATTATCAATGTTGAATTCAGACAACTTACCTTTCTGAAACAGCTCTACCTTTTTCTGCAACTCAATGTCTTGCATCTGTGCTTGCTTGATTCTGTCTGATATAGAAGATTTCACTGATACCTGAAACAAAACAGAAGAACATCCTGCACCAACAACTTCTATGCCAATGTTCATCAAATCCTTACCCAAAGGATCACGTTCCAACCGCAACATTTCTAATGAATCATTACTTTTTAGACTAAAAGCATCTGCCACTTTATTTGCTTTTCCCGGATGGTAATGAATTGTACAATCATAATCCTTGATTAATTCTAGCCATATCATTTGTCTCATGTTCAATTCTTTCTGAGTGAATATATAATTTAAAATTTTGTGATCAGTATATATTTCACACTTTACTCCATACAAATGATGTCTCCAAATTTTTAAAGAAAAAACAACAGCAGATAATTCCAAATCATGTGTAGGGTAATTTACCTCATGAGTTTTCAACTGTCATGAAGCATAAGCAATTACCTGATCATTCTGCATTAGGATACAACCAAGTCCTTTCAATGAAGCATCACTGTATATAACAAACTCACCATTCCTGGAAGGTAGTTCCAAAACCGGAGCATTCACCAATCTTCTTTTCAGTTCCTGAAAACAATCATTACATTCTTTTGTCCAGATAAACTTAACACCCTTCTGTTTTAACTTAGTCATTAGACTAGATAACCGTGAAAAATTTCTAACAAACCTTCGGTAATAGCCTTCCAAACCAAGGAAACTACGAATCTCTGTTACATTTGTGGGTCTTGGCCATTCTTCAACAACCTTTGTTTTTGCAGGATCAACATTTATCCCATTTTTAGAAACAATGTGACCAAGGAAAGAAATCTGTTGCAACCAAAACTCACACTTTCTGAATTTCCCATACAATTTCTTTTCATTTATGGTTTGCAAAATAACCATTAAATGTCTTTCATGCTTCTATTTACTTTTCGAAAACACCAAAATATCATCAATGAAAACCACCACAAACTTATCCAAGAACTCAGGGAAAATTCTATTCATTAAGTCCATGAATACAACAGGTGCATTAGTTAGCCCAAAAGGCATTACTACAAATATATAATGGCCATATCTTGTACGAAACGCAGTCTTCAGAACATCTTCTTCCTTTACCTTCATTTGATGGTACCCCGATCTCAGGTCAATATTTGAAAAAAACTGAGCTCCCTGGAGCTGATCAAAAAAATCATCGATATGAGGCAAATGATATTTGTTCTTAAAAATGATGTTATTCAGGGATCTATAATAAATTCAAAGTCTCATAGAACCAGATATCTTTTTAACAAATAAAATAGGAGCACCCCATGGTGACGTGCTAGGTTGAATGAAATCTTTCTCTAATAAATCATGCAATTTCTCCTTCAACTCTAAAAGTTCAATTTGAGCCATTCGATAAGGAGGTTTCGAAATTGGCTTAGCATCAGGAACTAAGTCCTCAGTAAATTCAACTTCCCGATCTGGTATTATTCCAGGAAACTCATCAAGAAAAACATCAGGATACTCATTTACCACTGGCACATCATTAATCTGAATAGTTCCCTTGTTTTCAACAATATGTGCAAGGTAACATTCATTTCCATCTTTTATAAGTTTTTATCGCCCTCTTGATATGTTATCCACAATTAGGGTTCATTCTTGTACACAAACTAAAAGCCTTTCTAAAAAGAAACGTCTTTAGCTCTACAGTTAATCTTAGAATGGTAAATAGAGAGCCAATATATACCTAGGATAACATTAAACTCTACTAGAGTTAAAATAATAAGGTTCGCAAGTAGGTTCTTTCCACGGATAAGGATAGGATGGTTCTTATAAATTATTTTTGCCTCAACATTTCCCCCAGGTGTTTTTACCACAAGTTCAGGAGTCATTTCTTGAGATGGTATTACCATTTTACTAGAAAAGGTTTCAGAGATGAAAGAATGTGTAGACCCCGAATCAAACAACACACTGGCATAATCTGTAAAAACAATCAAAGTACCTGATACAACTTCATTTGATGGCCCGACATCTGCTGAAGTAGTTGCAAAGGATTTCACCACCCCTTTCTGCTTGTAGTCTAACTGCTTCCCATCACTCAAGCTCTTTGTTGGACACTCATTTGCATAGTGACCCATCTCATTGAACTTAAAACATTGCACTAACTGTAAATCAAATTTGAAGTTACCATCACCTTGATCTTTTTTAGTGAAATCACGAGCCTTATGTCCCATCTTACCACATCAGTAGCACTTTCCAGAATTCAAAAGACATTCCCCAGCATGGCTTTTGCCACATTTATCACAAACTGGAAACTTATATTTCTTACCATTAGACTTTTTTGAAGAATTCTTCCCTTTCTCCTACCACCTCGGTCTCTTCATCTGTTGGTTGTTATAGAACACTTGATCATCGACAAACTCCATTTCCACCTTCTCAGCACATCAAACAAGATTTTCATAACATTTAAACTCATGAGAAGCTAATTCACTTTGATATTTTGGCTTTAATCCTGAGTAAAAACGATTGATTTTACTATCAAGGTATCAGATAATATTTGGAGCATACATTGCCAATCGAGTGAACCTTTCTTCATAGGTAGCCACTTAGTCTTCCTCTTTCCTCAGTTCCAAGAATTGTTTTTCCATCCTAAGTCGAACAGACTTAGGAAAATACTTCTCAAGAAACATACCTTTGAATTCATCCCAGTCAAGAGAATCAATATCATCAGCGTCCCTGATATTTTTAACCACCAACCACCACTGATCTGCTTCACCATCCAAACTGTAAATAGAAAGACTAACCTTTTGATTTTCTAAACACCCCATGACATCAAAAATCTTCTCCAGTGCTTTAATCCACCCTTCAGCTAACACAGGGTCAGATGATCCTCTGAATGATGGGGGATGTTGCCGCATTAAATTTTCCACCACTGACATGTTCCTATGAGGTTGATCTAGCTGATCTCGTGCATGGATACCACCACCATTTATCGCTTGAATCAACTGCGCCATTACAGCAACAAACTGTTCAGTTCCAATTCCGACCATCTCAGGATGCTGTTTCGGAAGGTTATTTCCTTCTGTATGCCTTCCTAGCACTGCTTCACTGTTTCCTCTACAGAAAACCATTCTGAACAAACATGTCTTAGATGAAGCCACATGGTAATCTTCAAATTCTATATCATTTAAAAAAAAATATTTTTGTATAATCATTTAATATAATTCTAACTCCTAATGTTATCTAAACCGACCTCTGATACCAACTATAAGGCCCCAGACTTAAAACTTACTTATTGTTGAGTTATTACACGATTACACATTGAGGATCTTTTCAGGTTTAGAGTTTTAGAGAATTAGAGCATAAAACTTGCATTACATTCCACATATAAACAAAGTTGTTACATAAAGATAGTATTCTTTTTTCCCATCAATGGAAACATATTTAAAATAAATCATGGATTCATTCTTTAAAATTCCTTGACACTATCATCATATCATATACCTTTCCCTTGACCTGTGAAAAACATTTCAAAAAAAACATGGGATGAGCATACAAAGCTCAGTATGGGTTATAAAAATATGGAATGGAAACATAAGTTCATATATACATAAGAATGAAATCATACTTTACCCATAAAACATAAGAACTTTAACATACCTCATCAAATCATGAATAAATCATAGAAATCATAAGACATAAAGGTAGCTTGAGGCATTCATAACATTCTTACATAGGGAGTAACCCTCTTGGTTACGTTTAGAATACCCATCACAGTATATTCCTTAAATCTCTTCGGAGAAACCTTAATGTTTCACTCCTTCATGTTACTCAATGCATTGGAGAGCTATATCAGGCTCACCCGCCCTTAGTTTATGACGGAACCACCCGTCTTCATAATAATGCCCAAGAACCTCAACATAATTGTATCACATAAAACATGCATAAATGAAACATAACATTTCCACCTTTCAATCAGAAGATATCAATACAACACATTGATATAAAAACATTATGATAACCATTTTCAATACCAAAATAAAAGAAAATTAAAACATGGTATTTATTTTTCTTTTAAAAAAAGGTATGTCTTCTAGAGGAAACTGAAACTCAAATAATGGTCACAGCGGCGGAGAAGTCGTTGTCTCTGCATACGTACGACAACAACCTTACCTTTTGTCATTTAAGAAAATGATTCGTATAAAAAATATTCCTTTTGGATAA
Organism: Viscum album; assembly: GCA_963277665.1. NCBI lineage: Eukaryota > Viridiplantae > Streptophyta > Magnoliopsida > Santalales > Viscaceae > Viscum > Viscum album. The sequence continues at coordinate 1,467,924,998 of OY728135.1, forward strand.
ACGTAAAAGTCAAAGGGGTTTATACACCATATTAAAGAAGGTTGTGTATAAAACAAAATATGCCTCAATGAAAGGAGATTGAGACGAAGTCCCATACCTCGGGTCCGACATGACTCAGTCATTATTTAATATCCTGAGTAATAAACTTGATTTAATTTCTACTTATTTAAGAACCTTTTTAAAGTTTATTATTCCTTTTATATCACTTATTGCCATGTCATGAACACTATGTAATTATTTAGGTTAATAACGGTCGTTTTAACGATCATTGGTACTTGAGTCAAAAATAAACCCTTTATAATTACAAGTTGTTCATGTATCCATTACATCCAGAATTATAATAATGATTTATATATCATATATATCATATATATCCAGTATATACATGTATTTATAATATTACATAATCATTTAGAGGTAAGAAATGAAATGCACCGTTCATGGAGACGGTAAGCCGTACGTACGCATGAACGCTACTTTCATTTCTATTTCGTATTTTATAGAATGGAATCATAATGATATAAAGGCATATTATTATTATAGTTTAATATCATATATAATATCATAACTTTATCCTTTATACGTCCCACATATGGTATTAACGAATCAAATCACTTTGAGGGGGCGGTAGTCCGCACTTCCTTAAATGAAGATATCGTGTTTACCCATAATGGAAACCATAAAGGACTTCCCAAAATGAAAAATACATAATATTAAGGAAAACATAAACATATTATATATCATATATAAATATATTGTAATCTTAATTTCCACCTTTGAAGGTGTTAAAAGAATGTTGAACAATCATCATTTCAGGAGGCAGAAATTCGCCATCCACGGAAACAGTATTTTCTTTAACCATTAGATGTAGGTGCGTGTAAGTTTAGCTCAAATAATTCTAATAAAAACATCCTAGTATATTGAAGATACTGGATTTGTTACAAAATAAATGAATAAATATAGTTTAGGGGGTTGGAGAAGTAAAATAAAACAAAAGGACTCAAATGCAGACATTTCCTTAAAATCGGGTAACTCCATTTGGTTTGAGCTCAAATGATTCCTTGGGAAGACTTTTTCCCAAAGTGAGGCTTCAAGGAGTAAAAGAGGGAAGTGGAGAGGCAAAATGGGCAGGGATTGGCCGAGCCAAAGGCTTTTTAAGTGTGGGTAAGGAGGTAGAGGTGGAGGCCTTTTATAAGAGAAGAGGAGGGGCACTCCTGGAAAGTAAAGAAATGTTACATTATTTTTAAATGATTTTAGGATTCAAAAGGTCCCACATTAATATAATTCGAGGTTAAGGTGATAAGGGTCCTAAATACACCCATACAATAGGTTTTGGACATGTTTAGGTCATAGATTTTACATAATAATTTCATTTTATTTAAATCCTTTATTAATGAGGTAATTGCTGCATCATCATGATGTCATAAATAATTTAATTTATTTAAAGTCTAAAAATTATAAAACAAATACTATGATGTAGGAAATATTTCTAGATTTCTAATGACTATTTATAATCAAACATCTGACTTTTATAACCCCATTTACAAATTGTTTTAGTAAAACATCCAATGTTTGTGTTATTTTAACTTTAACATTAAATAAAAAGTTATTTATGTCATTTCCCAAACAAGTGGCTCCATGGGGTCCCCAAGTTGACCCATGGATTGTCTTGGTCTTCCATGACACATCCAATGAGGGTATGAAATGTATCAAGCTCATCTAATATTATTAAAATATTATTTTTACCTTAAACTACACTAATTACCTCTAATCGCGATTAAAAACTTAAAAGTTACTATTCACCAAAAAATTATTTTAATCTCATTGAACCAAATTTTACTTTTTAATGACAACCATGTATGTCAGATTTTTGAAAATAAAATCACAGAAGTGGCAAAGTTTCATTTAAACAAAAAATCAGTTTCTTTAACTACCACTTAGTGGTTTCACTATTCATCAAAAATTGAAGTTTTTCAGAAAAATTACAAAACATCACCCTAAGCTATATTTGATATTCAGAATTAAAAAATGATTTATATTTTAAAAAATTCAAAACATATAAGATGCATTAATTAATTTAATAATTAATTCCCACTGTCATGACAAATAGCGTGTTTTTATGAAACAATAAGTATCAAAAGATTGACACTAGTTTAAGCCCAATTTTCAAAGTGAAATTAATTCCAATGACCACCATTGGATTAAATAGTAAAAATATATTCTAATTTCACTTTAAAACAAATTCAAAAGATAATCTAATCATATAAATAAATTAGATTAAAAATTGGTTTTGAATTAGAATACAACATTTTTCACTATTCATTAAAAAATGAACTTTATCGGAAAAATACCAAAAATTCACACAAATTAAATTTTATTGTCCCAATATTAAATAATAAGTTTATTTTTACAAACATAGCTTATAAAATTGTCAATATATAGATTTAAAAATGGTTTTCCATTAAAAGGCAGTAAAACAATCTTTTAAAAATTTTAGTGTATTTCAGGCTTAAAATTGGATTTATTTTCATTTTAAGCCTCTAAAAAACTATCTAATTCATTAATAGTAATACATAAAAATATCAATTATTCATTACTTACTTGGGATGTTAAATTTATAATATATATTTTTTTTTCCAATGTTGATAAGTATTAATTATTGAATTTTTTTATCAGTTATTATATTTTTACTCATTCCTTTCATATGATTAATTCTTTGGAAATTATTCATTTTTGGTGGGATAGGGATTTATATAGAATCTTGATTCACTTATAGGAATGATAAGATAAACTAGTTTAGTAATTTTTTGTATTTTTTACCCTTCAATGTTCGATATCCTTTCATGATCGTTTGGCATTTTGAGTATAATGAATTAGAGATGTTTGGAGCCTAGAATTATATATCCAAACGTTGAATTAGTAGGTATAATGTGAAAAACATGTTTATATATTTTGGTATGTATTACTTATTTATATATGATTAATTATATATGGCCTTAAAATTTTAAATTTTATTTTATTTATTATTTAGTTTATCACTATGAAGACATTTATTATTGTTCTTTTCATTTTTTTACTATTTTCTCATATATAGATATATTTTCTTGATCATTTTTTTAGTTTTTTCTTAATTATTTAATAAAAATTTATTTTATAGACATTATTCATACATTGTTTATTTTAATATAGATTATAATGTATTCTTCCCGTTATTATTAATTTTTTATCACCCCATTATTCTATTTTAATTTGCTTTGATTTACTAAGTACAATAATATAAAGTGTTTCATTGATGTACTATAAAAAATAACATTTTAGTCTTAAATTAATAACATTTTTCATTTAGAGAATTTTGATTAGTTGGAAATTATTTTGTTGATAAAAGTAAGTTTTTTGTTTTCTAATGTATTCTTCTACTTCTCTAAAACTCTAAAAATAAATGTTCTTGGGTATGTAAGGGATGAAATAGTTTCGATAGTCATTTATATATAGTTGGTTATGCATGGAGTTTTATAATCTACTATATCTACTAAACCTGGGCGTATCCTTGCTTATGTGTCACCTCCTTAATACACCATGTCACTGAAATCTCATTTCCAATTACCATTAAACCCTCAATTATCCACTCGCACTCGCACATTTCCACATCGTTTTCATCTCCAACATACGCATGAACCCAACCCACCTTCACGATTCGGGTTCCCGCTGCACTACTCAACTCCAATCTCCCGCTGCCATCCATGACTCCCCTCTCATTCTCCCCTGCACGTATCTCTTCTCCATCCGCGCCTCCACTGCTATGTGCTCTGCCTTCAGCTCCTCTGTCATTGGATGCTCTGATCCACCCAAGGATCCCGCATAAAACCACATGTTATACCTCTTGTTGATCAGCCTCCACCTCTGACAGCTCTGTATCCGGCTGCTCCACCTTCTCGGCCTCCACCTTCTCCACCTACACCACATTCGGCTCCTCTGGCTCCTCTCATTCTACAGCTGCGACCACGACTCAGAGTGGATATAAATATTCTTCATAATTCTAATATTGGAATTGACGACGGGTTCTCTAAAAATCATGGGTGTTGACGTCCCTCAATCGAAAGGCGAGGTACTTTACATCAGATAATGGGGCTACTAGGTTACCTGTTTCTCGGATCCCTCTACCTCCTCAACTACCCTAAAAATTTTCATTGGAAATCATCTTATTTGATGGTTTTTGTATGTATATCACCATAAACTATCTGTATTTTTCACTTCTTTATATATACTTTGTTTAAAATTGAAGCCATGGTGAGAGATGTCCTGGATGTTGATTCAGGTTTGTCTCTATCCCAAAAAAGTACACATATCTACATGTATCTGTTAATATTTTTATTTAGAACATTATACTGCTAATAGTTTGTGTATGCATTGTTATATTACAATGTGAATCCAAACCAAACAAAATAATTTAATCAGGTTCTACAAAACGATGCTTGTCATCTCAAAAAAGGTCAATTACATACTACTGTAGTAGTTTTTCATCGTTTTAATAGGTTTTATTGGGGTATTTTTTCATGTTTCAGTTAATTTTTCATCATTGATATCACAGAAACATTTCCACTTCCAGATTTTATAATACAACTAACCTTTTTTGTTTCATGGAAGGGGATAAAAAGTTATCTTCATTTGATATTATAATCTAATAACTAACTATTTTCCATTATTTTTTCTTCAGTTCTTATAAACTAATTTATATTTAGACAAGATGTGTTTTTATCTGAGGTGTTTAGGGATTTATTTTTCTTTATGACATGTAAATTTAATTGATACACTTTCTATTTTAATATATCATTAATAATGAGTCAATTTTTATGATTTTTACTTTTGTATATCACTTGGGTTCTGCTTGGTTCAGCTCCCACAATCCCTTCCCCGACAGGTATGTTATCCAACTATCCTTAAATATCAATCCCTTCAGTGCATCTTCTGTTTATATTTCTTTCGTATTGGACCATTTATGTTTTAATTGAATTACATGTTCAATAATCCCTTAATAACGAAAATCCTAATAAATGCCTCAATTTTACTCCATATTTCAGGATTATAATGAACTTTGATTTAAACAATTTAAGAGTAGTAGTTAGTGAGGATATTAAGAACCATGATATCATAGGAGTTATTATATTATCCAATCTATCATATTGGTGTCATGTTTTATTTATTCATGTATTGTAATCGATCATCTTATAGTCTGAATTTTTTATATTGATTTGTGATAATACCAAACATTGAGGTATATTCAACTGTTTTGTACAGATGTTAGGGAATTTATGAACTATTCTTTGCAGGATAACTTATATTATTTTATTTTTCATGTACAATAACTATTCAACTTGTTGAAAATCAGATTGATTAGTTAACATGTGAATTATGGAAATATACTAACTGTGATGGAAACTTTTGTCTCCCAGACAATAGAATAGAATATTAACTTATTCAAAGTAGTATTTATTTTGTTCTTATAAAGCTATTAGAATTTTCAAAAATTGTTAGATGAATTTCCATTATAAATATCTAACCTGTTATGGTTATTTTACATCCATCTTAGAAATATGGCATGCATTCATGGAACCTACTACAAATCCATGGATGAAGAGGACCTTTGAATACAATGTGAAAGGGTGACTTGCACTTGATTAAGAATAATACACCATCATGGAAGATTTAAGAAATGGTATATTTTAAATAATTGGGTCATTTTTTCAATGAATAGTTTGTTTTACTTGTAATAATGAAGATTTGTCATTAATTTTTTAAACTGCATTTACTCTCATTCAAGAAGTGGATGTTGGGGACCTTAAAACTAGGGATGAACCTTCTATCTTATCCATTGAGGTATGTACTTTTTATTGTTTGACTTTATTCCCTCAACTCATATAAATTAACACCCTCTAACCTTTAATCTTTCAATAGATTTTCTTATAAAAACCCAAAAATTCATTCTTAAGAAAACGGTTTAGCTTTTAGTTGTGCTATTTTTTGTGACAAAACATCTATTTCAATATAATCTCATTTATTCTATGTTCTTTTTTCTGCAACATAGAACATAAATTTAATATTTTTATTAATTTATCCACCAATTTTCAGGATACCTGGTGATCCATTCCTTTGAAACCCTACGAAACACCCTGCATCTCCTATAATGTTCCTCACTATAGGAAATTTCTATGTTTGCAGCTTCAGCTTCAGCATCACTGAGTGATATTTGGTTTCATAAAAATTTGTATTCATTTTTCATTCCCTAAAGTACTTGTCATTATTTTCTAAATATAACATTTCAATTTAACATTATTGAGATCATTATGATTTTACATGGTTTTATTCCAGAAATTTTCACAAATAATATGGTAGTACTATACGTGGAGACTACCAAGGGAACAACCATAAATAAGTTATCAGATACATATTAATGATTAGATGATTTTATTTTGTAAGTTATGATTCATTCTCTCTATTGATTTATTTTATGTTGTTTATTTTGTTGGTTTTATTCAATGTTTCCACTCATCATTATTAATTTATTTTATTTTTTGTTTTCTAGATGAATTAATTTAATGTTTATGTGTGGTTTTTTATTATATAAATTTATAATTTATGGATTGATAGTGTAATGATGTACAATTTTCTCCTATAGTTCAAGATGAGTTGTAGGGATGTTAATTTTGGCATTACATGGAAACTGGGAGTTGTTATATCTTTCCTTTTTGTTTTTGCATTACATGTGAATACATAAGGAAGAATTATAAATGTGTTTGATTACCAGTAATTTTCCCACTATTTTGCTACATGTTTTCTTTGTTCGACTTCTGATGTGCGTATTCTTCTTATTTCAGGACATGGGTTCCCATAAACAGTAGGTATTTCTATGGGAGATGCATTAATTAGGAATACGGTGAATATTGGTGAAGTGTACCACCACATGAAGTTTATATTTGTATAAAATGCATTTTTACATATTTTTAATCTTTATTCATTTATTTGATTCTGATTTCTTTATCAAACACCATTTATTTGATTCTAATTTCTTTATCAGACACCATTATAAACAATAGGTATTTTAACATATCTGTAATTGGCAACAATTTTGAATGATGTTTTGCAACATTCTTATACTAGAAAATACTATTATCATTCTGTTGGATGGGTGGGTGACATCATTGTTAATCATTTTTGTTACATAGTTTTTTCCCCCTTCAATAGTTTTATACATAGTTGTGTTCCTTTTCTTTCCACATTAATCTATTCTGATGTGTCACCTACACATTTTTCTCTTTCATCATTAAGAGTTTTATCTGAGGTTGTGGTTATTAAATATTCTATTCTCATTTAAGTGACTTTAATGTTTTATTTACGGCTTATAATTTTATAGACAAATATTCTCATCCTCACATAGAAAATAACATAATTCATGGTGAATGTGTATGGTTCTATGGAATTAATTTCTTCTATTTACGTGCATGGATCAAGGAAGTTTGATCTTGGTGTTTATTTACCAACTCATTCTTCATATGTATTTGAATTATGTATAAGTACTAGAAAATTATATATTGTTTAGAACTCAAGGAGATAATGATTCAGTGATAGTGATGTGCTTCTTCAGTTTGACAAAACAGTACTTGAATATGACTTATTTGGGAAGGTATGAGTTTTTTGGTTTTTTTTCCTATTCATGAATTTTCATTATCTAATATATTTTTTTAGATTCATGGTTACCTTTTTATATTCAAAATTTCATACTCCCATTTCCTTATGTTTTATATCATTTTATTTTGGCTTAAATTAATCTCACTGAACATGTTTTGTAAGCCACGTTTTATATTTTTTTTGTAATTTTAATGAAGTTTCTTGTCTTTGTAAATTTTGAATTATGTTGGTTATTTTCATTAAATTATTTTTATATTTCAAAGCTGGTAATCTTTTGTGGGATTAAATGATACTTGCTGAACATTTTTGGCATGCCCAGATTTCCTAGTTTTTAATCATATCAATGAAATTCCTTATCTTTGAAAATTTCAATATATCTTGGTCATTTTTTAATCATTTTTTGATTTAAATGGTGGTCATTATATAAAGGCTTATATTGAACTTGTTGTACAAGTTTAGTAATCCCAATTATTCCATATTTTAATCATTGTAATGAAATTTTTTATCTTTGTAAATTTCTAAATATACTTGTTATTTTCATTAATCATTTTAGAGATATAAAATGTGATAATTTTATGTTGGTTTTATTACTGATTTTCATTGAAACCAAACAATCACAAAACATTACAGTTTTGTTCATTACAATATAGGAATATCAATCCATTTGGTATTCAAGAGTTAGCAGTGGCATTGATTATATCCAGGTATCATGTCATTCAATTTTTTCAATTTCATTCTCCAAAAATTTCATATCCAAATACTGACATTATATTAACATTTCATGATAGGTCCATCAAACTGTAAGTTATTCACCTGGGATATTAAATTTTGGCACAATGTTTTATATGTCAACATCGATCATGTCTTCTACTAGGGTATATAACTGTTCTCTTTACTATGTTCTTCATTTTTTCCATTATTAAAATAAAAATTTCTATAAAATAATTTCTTTTATATTTTATAATTTATTTTAAAAATATTTTCCTTTCAATATTGACATATATACTATTAAATAATAGTTAACTATTAAATCAATGATGTGTGTTTCATTAATTTGAATTGATGTAGATTCTATCATCAAATCATTAAATAAAAATTTATATGTTGAAAAATTCATCACATTATTTTGATAATGAGGATGAACTTCAAGACTATCCACATTTTTCGAGACAAGAAGGCTACATCAATACATTCATTTGAAAATAACACTTGAATGAAGGGAAATTTAAAATAGAGAATATAAAAACATCCTGAAATGTGATGCTGGAAACCAATGGTAAAAATGCATATTCACTATTTAATTTGTTTTCATTGCTGTTTTTCAAATTCCTATTTGAAGTGAAATAATAATTACATTTTCTACAAGTCTTAAACATTATTTCAAATTTTTGTTTCTCCCTAGAATGAACTTTTCCATTTCGTTATCGTATTTTCTATGTGTTCAATTTATACTTCCTTAATTATTATACTTTACAAATACGACATGTTGTTGCCTCCTATCATCACAATTTCTTGTATGAATACTATACATAAACTCCAACTTGGTATGTAATATAGAAATGCCATATTATTCATATTTTATTTTAAAACTATATTTCAATGCTAATGGTTTGTAAACTTTTCATATGATGAAATAGGACACCATATCTTCCAATCCTATGTTTGGTGGACTTAGAAAATCCAAACCATTAATTTGATTAGACATACAATGATGCTGATCATTGTTAGAATTTATCATCTTCTTGATCTACATTTTGTTCAATTTTCATGATGTATAAAATATTGGGCCAATAACATGTAACAAATATGTGTTTAATTTGTAAGATTTATCAAAAAGGTGACATAAATATTACATGTTCACTATGCCATCTTTTTACAGTACCTATTTCTGTTATGATATAAAAAAACCATGTTTTATAACTCTTCATAAATGTTTTTTTTGTATATTTTATAAAGAAACCATCTGCGTATATTGTAGAAAATGAAATATTATTCATCTTTATTACAACACAAGATTTATTTTTTATTTCAGTTTTTTACTATCTAGTATACTATAAATTTCCAGAACATTCACTTCAATTACTACATTTCTATGTTGAACTGATAGATTGGATTTTCATATTTAAATATCTATTACTACTTATTAATCTATTTTGTTAATTTTTTATCTATAGAGTTCATTTTCTAGAAAATGAAGCTCAATATATGTCGCAACGATCCATTGTTCATGTTACACTTATCGAAAATCACATACTAGAAAAACATCTATGAACATGGAGTTCATAGACAATTGGGTAATTATAGATTGGGTTTTTTCATTTTTTACTAAAATTAATCCCCTTCCAGTAATGGAAGAGAAGTAGGACTTGTATACATTTTGAATTGATTTACAATCATCCTCCGTGGAACAGAAACTTCTTTTCCTGTATCCATTCTATGTTAAAATTTTATTTTGTTGTATCAATATTTTTCCCCTTCTATTCGATTAATATGTACCCATAATATCTGATTACAAATTAATAAACATTACTATTACAAGGTGACTTTTACATATACAATTTCTTTTTCAATAAAAACCCATTAATTTGATAGGACGTGCGTACGCACGGGTGAGGACTAGTTGGTATCAAAGTAGGGTTTAGATAACATTATCATATATAATTTTATTAATCATGAAAATTTATGAGTTATGGATATCATGTCATGTTGAAAAGTTTATGGTTGATCATAAATTCAAAGGAATATATACCCTTTTGAAAGAAAATGTGATATAATTTTAAATGGTTAGGTGATATTTCTTGAGATATTATTATGTTTTAAGAAGATTATATGATTGAAATATATATATATATATATATATCATTTATTATTAATATGTTATTTTTTATGTTTATTAGGGAATATTGTTATTATATTTTTATGGATATAATCAAAAATTTATAGATAATCATTAGGGCTATTATGTGATTTTTTATGAGGTAATTATAAATAATTGAGAGAACTGATTATTGGATTATCAAAATAATATATATATATATATCCATAAACATTGATAATTTATTCGGTAGAAATAAGATTTAAATTATTAGGGTGATTCTATATAATTATTATAAATAAAGTAGATTATTATGGTACATATTGAAAAATATTATGAAGTATGTGATTTTAAAAACGAGGAGAAAATGGATGATTAATTTTTTTTATATATATTCTTTCATTGTAATTTATGTAATTTTAGTTAAGTATTAATCTATTTTGGGTTTGTGAGATAGTAAGAAATGTTTTTTATGATAATCAAGGATCAATAATTATTTAGAAAAAATTATGATGAATTTTTGAAAAACCATTTTATTATGGTTTTCTTATTTTTCTAGTTTTCCATATCTATTTGTTTTTTGTTTTTATATATTGTACTTATAAAGACTATACCTTAAATAATGTATTAACTTTATTCCTTAGAAATTATTTTATTTTTTTGAATTCGTGGAGACATTTTAGGTTTAATTTTTTTTGTAAATATTAGGCATTATTCATTTATATATAAATATTACATAACAAAGTAGATATTACATCTTAGATTCCATTTTTTCCCATATAAAATTTTTAAAACTAAACCATTTATTTTTAATGAGAAATCATTACAATTTTCATCTTGAGATTATACTTATCCCTCCTCATACTTATAATCTTATATAAAAACATTTTAAAAATGTGAAAAGAAAAATAATATTAATATGAGACATATAAAAGTACTAAAACCCATTTATTCCACAAAGAACTTGAAAAAGATTCCATTTTAAAAACAATTGAACTCAAATTAAAATAATTCATTACTAAGTTATCGACCTATCCTCTAAAATATTTTTATTAAAAAATTCATAATTTATCTAAGAGTTAAAACCAAACTAATAAAGGTTCCATTAAAATCCTCAAAAACTAATGAAATGTTATATAATTCACATGAAATAAGTATCATAAACATTGATTTTAACTAATTACATTTTTGATACCTTGTAAAAATACAAGATTACTGTGAAAGACCATAGAAAGCAATGATACGTCATTTTTTGTATCATGGGAAATCATTTTCATGTCACTCTAATAATTAGTATTAAAAATATAATAACCAACCTAGTAAATTCCAATAATCATATAGGGAGTATATAAGTAGTTAACTCTATCCCTTTACTAAATGCATTGGATAGCTATATTATGGTCACCTATCATCACTAACTATATTAGGATCACCTATCATATTGAGTTACATCTGACCCCCCATCACCATAAATACATCCCAGGACTGATAACATAATAATAATACATTAAATCTTGAATTTACATTATCATACTCATAAAAATATTCATTCCATGTGTATGTAAATAATTTAAAAAATTGAAATATAGATTCTATTTAAATCACTGTTTAAAAATACTCAGAAATAAAAGAATAATTGGTTTTCCTTATAAAAAAATGAAATCCTGAAATGAAATATAAACATAAAGTAATGGTTATCATGGTGGAAATAACCATTGATGTCTTACACTAGAAAATAGATCATTCATTTTTTTATTTTTCATCAAAATATTTCTTATAAAATATGTAAGAATATTTTTTTAAAACCATTGAAATAAATAAAAAAGTAAAATTAAATTCCCTTCATAATTCATTAATGTCCAGAAAAATACCTGAATGAGATATCGTTAAGAATATTGACTTAGAAAAAAAATATTTTTATTTTAAAATTTTAACGCATTTAAAATGATGTTCTTAAGGTAACGATCTGGTTACATCGAGTCAAACTCATCACCTACATTATTTATCATCCTGAATAACAACATTTTCCAAATTATATATATTATTAAGAACATTTTTTCAAACTTATTATTTCTTTTAATATATTTTTCTCTATTCTATAATAAACATTTTAATAAATTATGTTCACAACAGACATTATGATGATATTCACCTCATTTGTCCAAAATCACATTAGTAAGTTTATTGTGGATAGAGTATTCATTATTTCATCATATATGGCCTAAAAATAATTATGTATTGTAATATTTATATTTTAATTATAATTTTACAACCATCCTTGAATTGTGGTGACAAAAAATGAATTATGTTACAATCATGTGGATGGTAGGTTGTATATTCGAATGAGTAAGGTTTTCATTTTTCAATATGTGTGAGGTATAGAGGGTTAATATTATTTTAATATTAAAAAATTATTATATTTTAAAAATATTGTTATTTATTTAAATATACTTCTTTTTGAATGTCCATGTTATGTTGTAATGCGAACTGAATCACATCACTTCATAGAGGTGGTAACCCAGATGTATGCATTGATGATGTTATAATTTTTAAAAAGATGAATAGGTAATAAAAAATATTATATAACATATTTAACTAATGATAATTATTTCATGAATAATATATATATATATATATATATTAAAACATTCATTAGAACTAGCCTTGAGAGGTGGTGATGGAAAACTAATTACGTTAGTTTGCAACACAATAGTTCACCATCCACGTGAATAATGATTTAGTTACCCATATGATGGTTGAGAGAGAATAATTTAAGTTATGAAATTAATATAAAAAAATATAAGTATATGAATGATCATAGTGTAATTATTTCAGCATGTTTGAAGACACTTTGAAGAAGATGGAAGAAGAAATAAAATGAAAACACTCATTAAAAACTATACCACTTCATCAATAAAACTATTTAATATTATACATAAAGTCTTATTAGGTTTTTTTAATGATACAAATGGTCTATATGACTTGGGTGGGATTTATTGACGGGAATGTGGATTATAGTATTTGAAATGAATGCACATTATGTTTATATATGAGAGGAAAAGGGGTGTCCTTTTATTAGTGCGAGAGAGGAAATAATTTGAATTTGTAAAACAATTTAATATATTAATAACTAAATAAAAAAAATGCATCCAAAATGGATCATTTGTATGTAATAAATTATATACGGTCAAAATATGGTCAGAAAATATAATTTATTAAAGTTTCTAGGCCTATTTAACCCTTATCGCTTTTGATTAATAGTATGTAAAAAAATATTAACCTTATCCATGGTAACAAATATTTACTATTCTTAGAATTCATTATGACCATAAATAAGTTGATATTATTACCTAATATTAATTATTATAATTATAAATAAGGAATTTATTTTTTAAAGTTCAATTCAGAGAATTCATATAATTTAATTTAAAATGATACCCAAAAAATGCAATGAAAAACATTATTTTATAAAAATATATTTTTAAATACTAAAATACTAAAATACGAAAACAAATTATAAAATAGATTGAAACATATATAATTTTATTACTAATAGTAAATTTCAATTAAATATTCATTTAATCTATTTTAAAAAAATATTTTAAATTTTAAATTCTTGAAACAAAATGTGATTTTCTACAAAAATATGTATTTTTTACAATTCATTAAAAATTTAATCTTTTTAAAAAATTCTCCCAAAATAAATGTATTTTGAAATGTTGAATTCATATATATTTCAAACATCTTGAAATTAAATTTATATAATTTGATGTTCATTATTTTAAATAAAACTATAAATTTCATGAAATTTTTTTTAGAAATAATTATTTTTTCTTCTTGATTAAATTTTTTCCACATATTATTTTAATAAATATTACTATATGAAATATAGTTAATGAATTGTAAAATGGAATTAAAATTTCATATCTTGAAATTACCTTGTTTTTTTACATTCTTCCCCATTTTTTAAAATTTAATCATCGAAATGTTATTCATTACTTAAACAAGTCGGAATATTTATCCTACACAACATTCTATGTTGTTTCATCAATCATGTTGTTTTTGAAAATTCCTAATCTAGAATGTTACTTTATTATGAAAAAAAATTATTTCTATGATCAAGAATCTATAATGGATTTTCTTAATATGAAGGGTTTTCTTCCCTCTAAACTATGTTACAGATAATGACATGAAATTCCTATTGGGTATATATTCTTGATAACAAAAACATGAAATAAGTCATGTACCTGTGATAAAATAAGAGGCATTTACACGTTATAGGAAACCGATCCAAATTTCACTAGGATTTATATTTTCCAATAAACCATATACAGAACATTCCATTTTTACGAAAACACTTTATACATTTTTAAGGAGGTACTTCAAGAAAAGCATGGTCAACTTCCTAAAATTAATGATGTTTCCTTCGGTTATCTATAAAAAAATATTATTCCCTAATTCATCCCTATATGTTAAAAAATACTCACAACCTTCTAAATAATTTCTTATACCGATTTTATTCCTATCAAATTTCATTCCTAGAATTCATCTTAATAAGAATCAGCCTAACAACTCTTTCTATATAACACCTCAAATGGTACTATGTGTTTATTATATTGAAAACTATTATTATAATAAAACTCAACCAATATTAGATGTTGATATTAACATCCCTGATAATCCATTGAACTATCTTGAGGAATATTCTATATATTAGAAATTGATCACTTTGATTATCTGCAAAACTGAGTATGAATGACTATACTAATATTTAAATCAATACCCAATGAATTATGAATACTTTTCTTAAAAAATAAATTTAGAACAAGAATCATTGTCAAATAAAACAGTTAAATGGACTCAAATAAATCTATTTAACCATTTTTTATAAATTCTATAATGTTGATCCAAATATGTGTATATTATAAATGGGAAAAAATGTTAATATTTAATAAATTGATTATAAATAACTCATGTTTAATTATTAACATGAGTTTTATTTGGTAATCCACCAATGAAATCCATAGATATATCCTACCATTTCCTTTTTGGTATTGGAGAAGGTTGATGTATCCCATTCTATTATTGTATTCTTAATATACACTATAGTTATATAAAACAAATTTATGGTCAATTCTAATATTTTATTATTCATTCCATCCCACAAAAAATGTTCTAAAAGGTCTTTATAAATATTTTATTATCAGGATGAGTCAAAAATTAAGAGCAATGAGAACCACTAAATGGTTATTAAATCAAATGGAGTGAACATTAAACCCATCACATTTTCTAGAATTAAAAAAAATTGTTAGAATTAAATTCATAAAACATAACACTCTTAATCAATTTTACCTTTTACTTTGAAAAGTTAACTTCTTCGTGAGTTTTTGTAGTCCTCTATGAAAAAATATGATTTAACTACACCAAAAAAACATAGAGGGAGTTTCAACATGAAAAATTTCTAATATATAATTCATAAAATCATAAACCGAAGGATAATGTTATATATTCATAATAGTTAATATAGAATTACATTTCTGACTCAAAGAATCAACTACTCTATTTTCATGACCTGGTAAGAAAGGAATTGTGCAGTGGTAATATTTTATCAATTGTATAAATTTTTTATGTCACATGTTTTACTATTTATTGGTGAATATATAATTTAATCAATTATGATCTGTATATATATTTCAAACAATACTCCATATAAATGATGTTGAGATATTTTTATATGAAACACAACATCTTATAATTCATGGTCAATGGAAAGAAAATTTTCATAATGATTTATTAATTTACATGTAGAATATGTAATTACATGATCATTATATATTTTAACTAAAACTAGTCCCTTCAATGAAGAATCATTATATGAAAAAAAAAATTAATTCATAATCGAAGGAAAAAACTAGAGCATTCGCTAATATTATTTTTAGTTCATATAAATAATCACAATATATCTTTGTTTATATTAACATAGCCCCTTTTAAGGATGAATATAGTTAGTGGGATATATAAATTGGAAAAAATTCAACTAACTAACGATAATATCCTACTAATCTAGGGAAAAAATTAATCATACGTCATTAATTTTAGGCCTTGGTCATTCATAGATACATTAATTTTAACATCATCAAATGTTATGACAGAATTATTTATAACATATCCAAGGAATGGAATCTAATGAAAAAAAAACAATTTACTAAATTTCTTGTACAACATATTTTTTTCAATTTTTTTAAAAAATAAATATTTTTTCAGGATCCTCATAAAATTTAAAATGAACCATAATATAATATATAAGAACTTCCAAAAACATTTCCAAATAATCATATAAAACTATATTGATAAGTTCTCTGAATTTGGATAGATATTTTCTCATCCAAAAGTGCCTACCTAAAAAAATAATACGAATAAAAACTATTAAATTATTATTTAGGGATTTCATCCTCATTCTCATTCAGCTGGTGGTACCCATACCGAAGATCAACCATCTAAAATTACTATGCTCCCTATATTTGATCAAAAATTAATCAATGTGAGATAAGAAATATATATTCATAATAATATTATTATTCAATTATCTATAGTTAATTACAACCCACATGTTAGAAAATTTATTATTAAAAAATAAAATAAGATTTATCTTGGTGAGGTTCTTGGATGAATAAAAAAGTTATCAAGAATCTTATGTAACATCATTTTCAATTATATCAGTTCTACTTTATCAATTCCTTAAGAGAGTTTTGAAATTGGTTTATCCTAATGAAATAAGTTAATATAAAACCCAACTTCTAAATCAAGTGCAATATTAGCTTACTTATCATTAAAATTTTCCAAATATTCTTTTACTATAATTTTGTAAATAAAAAATATAGTTTTATTACATTCACCAACATGAGAAAGGAAACACTCATTTTCATCTCTTATTATTTTTTCATAATCTTGATATGTTATCAATGGTATGAATATATTGTAATTTACAAATAGAAACTCATTTCATAAAAAAATTTATAACTTCATTCTATCATGTAAAGATAAACAGAAATCTCATACCTTTCCAAAATAACATTAATATCTATAATAAGCAAGACAACAATTTTTTGTATGGAAAAATATTCCACAGATAATAAGATGTGGATAATTATAAATTCTTTTTGTCTTAATACTACACAATATGATATTACAAAAACATATTAATTCATTTCCTTTGATAATTTTTTTACTAACAAATTTGTCCGAAATAAATGGATGTGAAACCCCCGAATCAAACAAGAAAATAGCATAATATGAACAAACATTTAATATACCTATTTCAACTTCATTCGATGGTCCAAAATCATCCAAAGTGTTTTAAATGGATTTCACCACACCCTTATACATTTAGAAATTCTACTTAAAAATATTCATTCTATTCTTTAGATTAGTATCTACATAATAACCAAAAAAATTTCATTTAAAATACATTACAACATACATATCAGAATTGGTCTTACCATGACAAGGATAATTTTATTTATAATACAGATCCATTTTCCAAACCATATCATATGAAAATAAATTCTTATATTTCATATAGCATTCTTAAGATGATTTTTACCACAACTATTAGAAACAAAAAACATTATTTTCTTACTTTGGATTTATTCGATTTTTTATCCCATTTGTCATCCACATGGATATATTTTTTTACTTATTGTCAGGAAATATAAGATTATTAGAAAACCTAACTTTAAAATATACTCACAATGAACTAGTTTCATATATAATTTAAATATTCTAGAGACTAATTCTCTCTAGGTTATTTTCTATAATCTTATGTATAACCTATTAATTTTACAATCAACATCTGTAATATAATTTTGTGCATACGTTTCTAATAATAAGACATTTGATTCATAAATATACTTTTAATATTCATTATTATACCTCAAATACGATAATTGATTATTCATCCTAAGTCAAACAACATTAGGAAAATGATTCTTATGAAAAATGTATTTAAATGAATCCAATTCAATAGCATCAACATCTTCACTTTCTCTAGTATTGTTAAACATTAACCAACATTGATCGACTTCACCATAAAAACTATAGATATAAGGGGTTACATTTTGATGATATGAACAAATAATGACTTTAAATACATTTTGAAAATATTCAATCCATTTATAAGATGTCACTGAGTTAGAATATTCACTCAATGTGTGAGAGAGAGATATCAAAAAACGATCCGCAATTTACATATTACTTTGTGGTAGATTTGGTTACTATTTTGCATGGATACTATTGAAATTTATATCCTATTTCAACAACTACCTCATAATAAATTTATTAGCTCTAATTCTGACCAGTCTGGTAGATGGTTTGGATGGTTATTTCCCTCTAGGTGTATTAGTATTTCAACATCAATGTTTTCTTTATTGCAAAAAATTCAAAACTGACATAGTTTAGATGAAGAAAATTTGCATTTTTAATATTCTATTTAATGGTAACCATAACATAGAATACCTAGGGGATATTTATTGATTTTATCAAAACCTCTAAAATTATCAAAACCATTCCACCAATACAAACTATAAGAACATAATGTTAAAATATTTGTATAATTAAATATTTATATAATAATTAAACAACACACATTACAAATAATTTTTTAGGATTATATTTCTATAGAAATAGATTATCACCCTTACATAAATAAATGTTACATCACAAAACTCATACTACCAAGTAGAATATATTTTCCCATAATACAAAACTCTTTAAAAACATGTTTTCATTAAATTTTATATTATCACAATTATCCTCATTACCTCATATTTGTCCCAACACATTCTTAATAGCCTATGAATACATTTTTTAAAATATAATGATCATAAAAAACATAGTAAGGTACATAGAAATTAATGAAGTAATCCTCTTTTTCCATGAATACCCATATAAATTTTCATTTTGAAAAATAAACTATGGGGTCAAAATAAAAATTTCCATTTCTAAAAAATCAAATTATCTACTCAACTATTTTAATAAAATATTTCAAAAGAAATATTTCACTTAATAATTTATAATAAAATCAAATTGTCTACTCAACTATTTTAATAAACATTTCCATTTCTAAAATAGTTGAGTAGATATTTTTTTCATTGTTTTATGCGACCAAGGCTTCACTCTCCCTCCTTCGTAGCTATTTTCATCTACTCTGCCATGATAAACCCCATATTGGACTAGTGTGATGGTTTTGATGAATAGTTGTGAAGTTGTCGGTGGTGCATTGGTTTGGGTATTAAGTATTTCTAGTTTGAGGTTTTGTGTTTGTGGTGTTCTTCTTTTCTACATTGGTTCTAGTTTTCATTCTTTTTTGTCCGGGTCCTCACGTTTTCATGGAGATGAAACTCTACTTCGCCTTTGTGTCTACATCGACATCTATCATGGATATTATTGGGTATGAAGATGGTTGTGATGATGAAATACTTGTATTCTATAACCTCTCTGACTTAATGTTCCTATGCACATCTCCTAGTTGGATCTAGCACAGTGGTTAATACGAGTTTCGAGATTTGTGGTTAAGTGTTTAAAGGAATTCAATGTGTTCGTTTCTGTAGGTGTGAGTCCTTTTATTTCTCTATAATTATGTTTGGGATTTTTCTTTGTTTTTGGAGAAGTTTATGATGTTGAAAAGTAGATTGATTTATAATATTGTGTCATTTTAGGAATAAATTTTCTATATTTGTTGGTTTGTTGATATTTTTATGGTGTTCAGTTGTGGTTTTTCATTGTGGTGATGATTTTTTTTAGTGATCGGTTTCCACCGCTACTCTGATGTGGTTATGAATAAGTGATTATGATGACGTTGTGATTAATCAAGGATTATGATTATTTGTTTCTTGATGATGATAGATGGGGAGATGACAGATGTGTCAGACGATGACATGAATCATTTTTGTGACTTTGACTAATGTGATCATATTCCTCATTTTGTGCTGCTGTATTTCTACATATTAAAATTTTAATTTGACCGAAAACATTTATATCGATTCATTTTGAAAATAAAATTAAATCAAAATTCTTATTCATTATTAACGATTATTTGAATAATTTAGTTGTAGAAATAAAATGATATCACTTGGTTATGAACCATAACTATTCTATAAAGACCTGGAAATTCCATGGAAATTTTTTTCATAAATTTAGGGAATTTTTACAAGTCCGCAGTTTCTGACGACAGTTGATTCTGATGCCCGGTGTGTTCGGAATCAATTTCTGAAGTTTTGTTCGGGTACCTTCACCAAATGTACAAGCGGGATTTTATATCTTTTCAACCGGGGCTCAGAATTGAAATCCAAGGGAACCGTTTACCTCACAGTGTCAGTGATTACTTAGTGATACCTTCACCGCAGTTTCGTTTTGACGAGTTTAGAAGATAGTTTTGGGGGTTTTTAATTAAATTGAATACAATAAAGTATTAACATTATTTTATTTGGGTGGTTAAAACCTCAAAAGGAAGGTTGGAGGTGGGGGACACCACACCCAAACCACCCATGAGAGGTTACGGTGGTGGGGCCCACCCACAAATAACCTCCCTTCACAGGATTTTATTAGGTGGGGCCCACCGGAGCTCCATAACTCCTCTAACCTCCTTTATCCCCTTGGAACTCCCAATTATTTGGCAAGCCTCTACACCTTCCCTCATTAGTGTGCCACTCAACATAAATTAATTAATGGTTCATTAATTAATTATTTTAATCCATTTAAATTCATGCCAACCATTTATAATAAAGGGCATGCTATTACTTTATTATGGTTTGCATAATACTTTGGTGGAGCCTTCAGAGAATTGAGAGAACATCCTCTCAACAATGGACACGAAGAACCTTCACCATCTTCTTCCTTCTTCAACCGGGTCAATAAAGGGAAGTGAAGCCCATGAATAACTCCCATGACATCTCCAACGAACTTCATCCACGTCAATGGGGAAGATGTCGCTCGCAAAGAACGTCACCAATGACGACGTCAACTCCTTTCGCCGCCAACAAGGGTCAATCAAGGTAGGGGTTATTTTTACGATTGAATATTATACTCTGTACCCCGTTGTATATTATATGATATTTGAACTAAATTATATTAAATTAACGAGGAGGGTTTGGACCGCTTGAACACGGACATACCCTCCCCATTGTTGGTTCTTGTTTGATCATAATGGAGGTGGTACACGCAGTGACCGACAATGAGCTGGCCACAACGAAAGCTTGTGGTGCAAGGCCACCCGGTCGCCACAAGGGTGCGGCACAGCCATGCCGAGTTGAGAACCGAGCCGCGGCCAGCTGGTCCACAGAGGTGCCGGAGGGGTGCGGTCCCATCACATCGTGGTGTGAGGAAGTTCTGCGGACAGGAGGGTAGCTGCTGTCAGACGACGAGCGCAGATGCCAGAAAAACCGTGGTGTCGTCGCGTCGCGGCAGAGAAACCAAGGGGTCTGGCTGAGCCGGCCCCCGGTGCGCGCTACAGGCAGGACCCAAAGGGTCCTGCGGAGAAAATAAACTGGCACCCAGCACTGGTTTGGATCGATAATAGGGGGCATGGAACCCCCTCTAATTCATGGCTAGCTAGGCCACACAGGTCGGCCAGCCAGGCCACGCAGGCCGGCCAGCCTGGCCACCCTCGGGTCGGGTCGCCCCTGCAGGCTAGACCTCCCATTTCAAGCCAGGTGGCCCCTTCAGGCCTACCTGTTTACTCAGACCGGGTCAGACCCGTGGATCGGGTCAGAATCCGGTTAGGACCGGGTCGGGCCGGGTTGGTCTGACTGGGTCAGACCTGACCCGGACCCGCTATAGCCCGTTTACACCTTTTCGCCCATATCTTGGGCTATGGGCATCTGTTTGATGAACCCTCAGTGGTGCCGATATTCTTTGAACGAAGTCGTCCCCTTGAGAATACTCCACAAGAGTTTGGGATATTTTTGAGATACGGTCAGGTTGGTTCATAAACGAAACCAACTAGGCCCCTAAGACTAAAAGTCTAATAACTCACAGATTAGGAATCTGATTGAAACTTAGCCTATTGTGTTGAGACCCCTATGACGTGGTGGACCATTAAGATACGTCTTCTTTGAAATTATCCATAGTTTTAGTTTTTTCTGGAAGCTCGGGGAGCGGATCCATCCAGTGACGAGAAAACTGAGTGTGGAGACCTAGTAGCTGACAGACCTGACGACTGCTTGATTTGACTTGCCCATTTGGGAGCACCTGGTAGTTGGAACCAGACCCATGGTGGAGGAACGCCTATTAGTTGGTAGTAGGCACACGGTACTCGACAGGAGGAGTACCTCTACCGGCTATTAGGGGGAGTGCCTGGTATTTAGCAGCAAACCCACAGTGGAGTAGCGCCTAGTAGTTGGCAGCAGACCCGTGGTACTCGACAGGAGGAGTACCTCATTAGTCCAAGGTTAGTGAGAAGCACCTCGGTGTCACGACAGGCCCATTATACTCAAAAGAGGAGGATTTCTCCCACAACCATGATCTCTATAATGAAAATCCTAGTTTGAGCTGAGTCAATGACCGTTGTGTTTTCCTTATGATTTAGTTGGGTTACTAGATATCTTAGGTATATGTATGGGAATATAACTAAGTAATGGTTATCCGTTGATTCATGCTTTGTGTTTTATCATTGTTTAAGAGTCTCAGGTACCCTACTAAGTATCGTTATACTCACCCTTGAATGGGCTATGCCCGCACCTCATTGTGTTTGATGTACATGACGAAAAGCATTGATCGAGACGGAGTGTATGAGGATGGGACGGTACCTGGAGGTTGACCTCACGATGTGACGGTACCAGGTGGAGACAGACGGATGTGGAACTCTGAGGAGGCAATCTGTACCTACCCTTCAAGTAGGATCTGTGATGGATGATCCAGGAGCTACTAGACACCTTCTAGTTGTTTGTCCTTTTAGTTGTACATGTTTGTTCTTTCCATGTACTTTACTGTTGGCCCTGTATTTATGGCCACGTTTTCGTTCTAGAACATATTTTTTATAAATTTTTTTCTTAGTGTTTTAATTCTAGTAGTGTACTCTGATTTGGTGTGTTAATGTTTTATGAAGGAAATGCCTTCCCAGCATAGGGAATTATTCCTTTGGGGATAGTCCTTATCCCCTAGCCTATGTAAAGCGGGCTTGGGGTAGAAACAACATGGGCCCCGAGGATGGTTCGTGAAAAATTGGTATTAGAGGAGTCGGTTCTACAAATGTAGGACTCTGATCATTATTTTCGGTGAAGCAATTGTGTTAAGGGTATCGAGTGTGGTTTTCAATTCAAGGAGTTCAGTGTTGGCGCGGCGGCCGAAATATCCATACACTAGGACCCTGACTTCTGATTTCTGACTTAGTGTATGAAAACTCTAATTGTGTCTGTGTTTCAAATTTTTTTTCTTCATGTCAGCTCAGCAGGTCAGCTCACCAGGTATAATCGTTTGCCCATGTCGCATCTATTTCATTCAGGAAGCCTCCCCACAGACGACCAGTTAGAGTCCTGAGATTTTTACGCACTGATATCCCACTGAGCGATGAGGCCTCAGTGCAGGGCCACTATCTAGTTGATGCACCAGTGGAGGCACCAGCGGTACCACCACCCGTTGGGCCACCGATGGAACCAGCCCCAGCAGCAGATGCCGCACAACTTTTGAGCACATTGCATGAGTTCCAGTGCCAGTGGCCACCCTGGTTCTAAGGAGAGACGGACCCACAGGCGTCTGAGGATTGGTTGGAGTCTATGGTGAGAGTTTTCAGGCTAGTAGGGACACCAGGAGACTGTATGGAGATCCTTCCTTCCATTGTCCTTTAGGCAGAAGCAGGAATATGGTGGATCCCGATGATCTAGGTCCACGATGAGGTGACGCTACTCTGGGTACACTTTGAGAGCCTGTTCCAGGTAGAGTTTGTCCCGAAAACCCTTCGAGTGGTGCAGATATAGGAGCTACTACATCTATAGTATGGTAGCATGACAATAGCGCAGTACTCAGCGCGGTTCACTGACCTATTTTGCTACTCCACTGATATAGTACAAGACCCATTCTTTAGGGCCCTGACATTTGATCAGTGGATTATTCGAGATATAAGTTCCTCGATGTCCTCTCAGAATTCAGACGCAGGAAGGAGTGTTGGAGAGAGCCCTCCTAGTGGAGAGTTTCCTTGCTAAGCAGTCTCCAGCAGTGAGACCTACTACTAGTCGACACGCAGTGGAGTATTCTACAGATGACAGTAGATAGGTGTCACAGAGGTCCAAGAGGACCAGACCTAGAGGTGAACGACCGCATGAATCAAGATCTGTTGTGTGGGCACTCAGAATGGAGACAAAGCCAGACATGTCAGGAGCGGGAAATGTTACTTAGGCGGTGGGCTTGGTCACATGGCATGTGATTGTCTAACCCTCTATGAAGACGATCAGAAGTCAGTTGAGGGACCTCCCAAAAAGTGGCAGAGATTCAATCTAGGTGGTCCACATGGTGCAGGCAGATGTGGAAGAGGAGCTGGTCGAGCAGCTGGCAGCGGTCAAGGTTACAAGGTGATACTGTCACCACCACCAGGAGGTTCACCCCAACTATAGGGAGTGGGTTGATAAGGGAGAGCTCAGCTTCAGGCAGTAGAGGCATACGACCATGGCCCTCCATAGATAATTCTAGGTATGATATGTGTCTACTCCTCCTTATCCACAGTTCTTATAGACATAGGTGTCAGTAACTCTTTCATAGACACTTCCCTCATTCAGATCATGGAGATTTTGACGGAGTCATTGGCTCGATCTATATGGCTAGAGACTTCTACGGGAGTAGACTCAATGATTACACACTGGTTCCGGCAGTGTGCTCTTACTCTAGAAGGCGAGATCTTCAGCTGGGATCTCCACATTGTAGCATCGAGGCTATACGATGTTATCTTGGGTATGGATAGATTATCTACAGTCCATAATCTGATCGACTATTTTAGGCACAAAGTGTAGTGTGTTTGCACGGATGGGACCATTTTTACCTTTACTGGTGAGAAGGGAACCTTTACATCCCAGGACAGACTTAGTTGGAGGAGGTGCATCCAATCGCTCATTAGTTGGCCTGCATTACCCTCAGAGAAGTTGATGTGGAGAGTCTGACTTATCCTGTAGTGGTGGACCAGTACGCGGATGTTTTCCCTGATGATGTTCCCGGAATACCTCCTCACAGAGAGGTGGACTTATACATTGACATGTACCCCGGGATGGCACCGATATCTACTCCATCATATCAGATGGCTCCCGCCGAGCTTTGTGAGCTACGGGTATAGTTGGAGGACTTGTAAGGGAAGGGATTCTTCTGGCCCAGTGTTTCTCCCTGGGTATCCCTGATTCTATTCTCCATGAAGGCGGACGAAATCTTGGGGATTTGTGTCGACTACCGTCACCTGAACTAGGTTACCATAAATAACAAGTACCCACATTCAAGGATAGACGACATCTTTGATCAGATAAAGGGAGTATGATGGTTCTCGAAGATGGACCTCAGATAAAGGTATCACCATCTAAGAGTTCGAGACGAGTATGTGAAGAAGACGACCTTTAGGTGTAGGTACGACCACTACGAGTTCTTGGTTATGCACTTCGGCGTAACCAATGCTCCAACATTGTTCATGAGTCTCATTAACAGGATCTTCTAGCCTTACCTCAATCACTTTGTCATGGTCTTTATCGATGACATTATGATCTACTCAAAGACTGAGGAGGAGCATGCCTACCATTTACAGGTAGTACTGGATACACTCCAAGAGCATCATCTTTTTGGTAAGCTCTCAAAGTGCCAGTTTTGGATTCGTGAGGTTCACTTTTTGGGACATGTCATATCGGAGGCTAGAGTTACAGTGGATCCAGTGATGATTGAGGAAGTACTTTCTTAGAAGGCACCCAAGAGTGTCACATAGGTATAGAGTTTCCTTGGCTTGGATGGATACTATCATAGGTTCGTTCTAGAATTCTCCAGAGCCACATCACAACTATTAGCCTCGACGAAGAAGGGGCAACCCTTCATGTCGTCGGAGAGATGCCAACAGATCTTTCAGGAGCAGAGGCAGAGGCTGACTAGTGCCCCCATCTTGTGGCTTCTAGAGGAAGGTGTATGGTATGTAGTCTACTGTGAAACATCAGGGACCATACTTCGATGTATCCTGATGCAGGAGCGAGCTGTGATCGAGTATGGTTCTCAGCAGATGAGAGATCATGAGCAGAACTACGCTACCCATGACCTGAAGTTAGCAGTAGTGGTCTTCTCCATGAAGATGTGGCGACACTATCTGTTGGGTGAACATTTTACCATGTACTCCGATCCCAAGAGTCTCCGGTATATATTCTCTCAGAAGGACCTTAACCTGATATAGGGGTATTGGCTTCAGTTATTCCAGGATTATGAATTCGAGATAGTCTATACTCCGGAGAAAGGGAACATTGTTGCGGATGCTCTCAGTAGGAGATCAGGCATTCAGCTGCTAGGAGAGGCGACAGAGCAGCTGGATACCTTGAAGATATCCTTTGTGGATAGGGATGTAGCATCCCATCTTCAGTCTCTTACATTCACACCTCCACTCTGTCAGTGAGTCAAGGAGGCACAACGTGGAGACGCTAATTGTGAGACGCGACGTGCTCAGAGATCCATAAGGAATGCACCTGATAGATTTTCTGAAGGTGGGGAGCACGTCGTCCTCTTCAAAGGATGTACCATGGTACCAGTTGCACTTCAGGAGGAGGTGTTGGGGGAGTTCCACACTTCCCCTCTAGCATTATATCCAGGAGTGGTGAATATGTACCATGACCTTCGACAAAAGTACTGGTGGCCATGTATGAAGAAGGCGGTATCAGAGTTTGTCTCATGATGCCTCACTTGTCAGCAAGTGAAGGTAGAGCACCAAGTACTAGCAGGCTTGGTTTAACACTTAGAGGTCCCAGAGTGGACATGGGATGGGATATCCGTGGACTTCGTGAAGAGTCTTCCACGTACATCTAGGAGTCACGGTTTTATATGGTTTATCGTTGAACGACTCACCAAGTCGGTCCACTTCTTACCGATATGAGAGCAGGGCTCAGTAGAGAGCTTGGGATTCCTCTATGTGAAGGAGATTATACGTTTACAAGGAGTACCTTCCTCGATTGTCTCTGACTACGGCGCACGGTTTACTTCCCGGCTATGGAAGAGGCTGTGGGAGGCTTTCGGGACGCAACTATGTCTAAGCATCGCCTTCCATCCTCAGATAGATGGTCAGACTGAGAAGACCATTCAGACCCTCAAAGACAAGGTCAGTGCATGTGTCCTGAACTTTGGTCGTAGCTGGGAGGATCACTTGCCTTCAGTGGAGTTTTCCAAGAACAATAGATATCACTCCACCATAGTTATGACACCTTTTGAGGCCTTGTATTGTCAGCCTTGCAGATCACCACAATGCAGGACAGACCCACGGGAGTCAGCACTAGTGTGACCAGAGAAGGTATGGGCTACCACGGAGAAGGTCCAAATCATCTAGGAGCTGATGAAGACTGCACTGAGTAGACAGATGTCATATGTTGATAGGAGACGGAGCCCTCTAGAGTTCGAGGATGGCGACCACATATTTCTACAGGTCTCACCTCGACGAGGTTTATAGAGATTTGGCTGAGGCGGCAAGTTATCTCCGTGATTCATCATACCTTTCTAGGTCCTCAGCAGAGTAAGCGAGGTGGCTTACCACTTTGCTCTTCCACCTCAGCTACATCGGGTGCACGACATCTTCCACGTATCTCAGCTAAGGAGATACGTGCACGACCCATCCCACATCATCGACCACGGGGAGCTGGACATCGATGATGGGGAAACATTCATGAAGGTTCTGGTAGAGATTGAGGATCAATAGGATCGGGTCATATATTGATAGAAGATACCTCTGGTGCTCGTTTGTTGCCAACACGGGAACCTCCAAGAGAGCACATGGAAGTGGGAGGCTCAGATGCATGCTCAGTACCCCCATTTGTTCCCTTAGTTCGATTTATAGATTACGGTGACATAAATAACCAATGTGGGGAGAATATAAATAACCAGTAATTCTATAGAAAAGTTTTTCATAAATTCATGTAATTTTTACGAGTCTGTATTTTTTGACGGCACTTGATTCTGAGTCCCGGTGTGTCTGGAATCAATTTCTGAAGTTTTGTGCATGTATGTTCAGTAAACGTACGAGCGGGATTTTATTACTTTTGAACCGGTGCTCAGAATTGAAATATGAGGGAACTGTTTAGCTTGTAGCGTTGGTGATATCATAGTGAGACATTTACCTCATTTCCATTCTGTCGAGTTTGGAAGATAGTTTTTGGGGGGTTTTATTTAAATTGAATAAAACATGGTATTAAATTTATTTTATTTGTGTGGTTAAAACCTCCAATGGGATGTTGGAGGTGGGGACCACCACACCCTAACCTACCATGAGGGGTTATGGTTCTGGGGCCCACCCGCACATAATCTCCCATGGGAGGATATTATGAGGTGGGGCCCATCCGAACTCCTTAACTCCTCTAACCCCATTTAACCTCTTAGAACACCCAATTAATTGGGGGGCCTCTTCACCTTCCATCATAAATGTGCCACTCCAAATAATTTAATTAATGTTTCATTGATTAATTATTTGAATCCATTTGAATTCATTCCAACCATTTCAAATAAAGGGCCTCGTATTACATTATTTTGGATGTCATAATTCTTTGGTGGAGCCTTGGAAGAATTGTGAGAACATCCTCTCAACGAAGGACAAGAATAACCATCTCCATATTCTTCCTTCTTCAACCGGGAAATGAAAGGGATACGGCGCCCATGAAGAACGCCCACGAAAACTCCAATGAACTTCATCCGTGTCAAAGGAGAAGACACCACCCGCAAAGAATGTTCCCAATGCCGACATCACCTCCTTCCGCCGCCAACGAGCGATAATTGAGTTAGGGGTTATTTTTACAATTGAATATTACCCTCTGTACCCTGTCATATGTTCTGTGCTTTGAGAACCGAATGATATCACCATAACGAGGTGGGTTCGGACCGCACGAACATGGCCCGACCCTCCCCATTGTTGGTTCTTATTTGAAGATGAAGGAGGTGGTACACGCGGCGATCGAAAATGATCCGGCTGTGAGGAAAGCCTATGGCGCAAGGCCACTGTGTCACCACAAGGGCGCGACACCGCCATGCCGTGCTGAGAACCAAGCCTCGACCTGGTGGGACGCAGCGATGCCGGAGGGGCACAATGTCATTGCACCACGCCGTGAGGAAGGTCTGCGGAAGTCGAAAAACGAGCACGACACCGTCGTGCCGTGCGGAGGAGTGGGAGGCCGTGGCCAAGCTGGGCCATGGTGGAGAAACAAGGGGTGGTCGGGTCAGCTGGCTGCCGGTGCGCACTACATGCAGGACCCCAAGGGTCCCGCAGAGAAACAAAACTGGCGCCAATCGCTGATTCGGATCGGTAAATGGGGGGCACGACACCCCCTCCCACGTGTGGCCAGCCAGGCCACGCAGGCCTGGCCTCCACGTGTCAGGCAACCATGGGCAAGGCCACCTTGGGCAGGGCCGCCTCTTGCTGGGCCGTCGTCAGGCCGGGCCTCCCTCAGGTCGGGCCGCCCTCGAGCCAGGCCACCCACATAGAGTCGGGCCGCCCCTTCGGGCATGCCTGTTTCCTGAGACCGGGTTAGACCCACAGACCAAGTCAGACCACGATGCATATCGGGTCACTCTGACTAGGTCGGACCGGACCCAGACCCGCTATAGCCTGTTTACACCTTTTCGGCAATATCTTGGGATATGAGCATCTGCTTTACAAACCATCAGTGGTACCGATATTCTTGGAACGAAGACGTCCCTTTGATAATACACCGCGGGGTTTCCCGGTATTGTTGAGATACAGACATGTTGGTTTGTACACGAAACCAACCAGGCCCCCGGGACTAAAAGACTAATAACTCATAGACTGGGCATATGATTGAAGCACTATCTATTGCGTTGAGAGCCCTATGACGTTTCAGACCTTTAAGATACTTCATCGTGGAACCTCGCGATAGTTGGAGTTTTCTCCAGTTGCTCGGGGAGCAGATCCCTCCAATGATGAGTAGACAGATTGCGGAGACCTAGTAATTGACAGACCTGATGACTGCTTGAATGGTTCGACTTACCCAGTGGGGAGCGTCTGATAGATGGTGGCAGACCCATGGCAGGGGAGAACCTGTTAGTTGGCAGCAGACCCGCGGTACTCGACAAGAGGAGTACCTCTGCAGTCTATTAGGGGGAGCGCCTATTATTTGGCGGTAGACCCATAGCAAAGTAGCGCATGGTGGTTGGCAGCAGACCCGTGGTACTTTATAGGAGAAGTACCTCAGCAGTCCAAGGTTAGTGAGAAGTGCCTAAGTTTCATGATAGGCCCACTATACTCGATAGAGGAGGAGTTCTCCAGCAGTCGTGGATTCAAAAATGAAAATCCTGATTTGAGATAAGTCAATGACCTTTGTGTTTTCCTCAAGATTGAGATAGGTTACTAGATAACTTAGGTATATGTATGGGCATATACCTAAGTAATGGTTATCCATTGATTCATGATTTGTTTTTTATCCTTGTTGGATTATTTGATACCTTGAGGGTCTCGGGGTCCCTACTAAGTATCGTTATACTCACCCCTACATGGGCTATACCCGCACCTCGTTGTGTTGGATGTAGACGACGGACATCACTGACCGAGGCATAGTGTACGAGGACTGGATAGCACCTGGAGGTGGACCTTAGGACGTGACGGTACCCAGAGGTGATGGAAAGACGTGGAGCACTAAGGAGGCTATATATACCTACCCTTTAGTTAGGATCCTAGGTGGACGATCCAGGATCTTTTAGACACTTTCCAGCTGTTTGTCTTTTTAGTTGTACTTGTTTGTCCTTTCCTTGTACTTTACTGTTGGGATTGTATTTCTGGCCCCTTTTACATTCCAGAACATCTTTTGTATACAGTTTTTTCTAATTTTTTTCCTACTAGTTGTGTACTCTAATTTTGTGTGTTTACTTTTTATAATGGCAATGCCTTTCCAGCTTAGGGAATTACGCCTTCGGTGCTCGTCACCAGCCCCTGGCCTATGGAAGGCAGGCTTGGGGTAGTCAAGGCACGGGCCCCGAGGACGGGTTGTGAAATATTCTTTTCACAACCTATTATGAATTATACCCAAATACTTCATAGGGTGGTTTTAAGAACAATCTATAGACTCTAAAATGTTGGTAGTGATGTAGGGAATCTGTTAGGTTTGGTAAAATCCAAAAAAGGATCCTGAAGTGTGGAGATGAGAGGAGATGTGGTGACCTTTTAAAAGTGACCTAGATGACACAAATTTAATTTTAAAAAATTATTAATGTCATAAAAAAAGAAAAATGAATTTAAAATGGAATTTTTTAGAATATTAGATGAAATATCGTAAATGTATTTCTATAATTTAGAATTTATAAAAAATTATAATTTCTTTTAAGCCTTATTGCATATGTTTAACACCAGGTAAACCTATTTAAACATTATTTGTGGTACTAAATATTTACTATTTTTACTATTAATTATAAAAAAATTAAATTGGGCTTATTACATAATATTTATTTTGATGATTAAAAATTTATAATCAATTTTATCAATTTTAATTCCCAATTAATGTAGAATTTAATTTAAAATTAATCCTGAAAATGCATAGAAGAACAATGTTCGCGACAATGTTTTTTTATGTATTAAAATGATTTTTTACCAAATTCAAGTATAAAATTCCATAAAAATAACATAACAAGAATATCAATAATGTAAATAATCTGTTTTTTCATTGAAAAATATTCTAAATAAAATATATCATTTTTAAATTCCTGAAACCAAAAGTTAGTTTTAAATATAAATTTTTATTTTTTACTATTCATTGAGAAAACATTCAACTCAGAAAATTATAAATAATTAATCCTAATAAAATTTTGACAAAATTAATTAAAAATTGATGTTTATTTTTTCAAGTTTTAAATATATAGTTTTAAATAATTTTTTTAATAAAACCATATTAGGGATGAAAACCATATTTATTCAGAAATAAATATATTTTCATTTTAATTGAAAATTACCAAATATTCTTATATTAAATATAATAATAAACAATTAAAGGAAATAATATTTCTAAAAAATTAAATTAAATTATCTCTACATTTAATGTTCTTTTACTTTTATGATGTCATATACTTTTCTCCTACCTTCAAAATAATGCATCTTGAAATGAATATGTTAGACCTTTAAATTCATTTATAAGTAATCAATTGGATTATTTCCTCTATTATGTATTTTTAATTCATACACCATGATGTTCAAAAGAGTTTTATCAACTCATGTTCTTACATTGGGATATATAATCTTTAACTTTAAAATTTATTTCTGTATTTGGTTCATTCTATCCTATGATTATATTTTATTATGAATCCACATTATTTTATTATGGTATTAAATTTTCTATCAAAATTTAATTTTCAAATTAATCTTACTTTATAAATATTGATGTCTACATGGTTTTTTATCTCAATTTTAATTCCTGGAGATTCATTTCATATCACAGACCAATTATCTTTTTTATTAGGTACATAATTCCCTATTCATGTGACTCATTATTATTGATATATGATTCATGTTATTTATAAATCCATTTTATGTTTTCTCTTTCAATTGAATTTTATTTTTATGTTACTAAAGTCATTAGTGTTTTCCTTGAATCTATATATTTTCCTTTATTTATATTCATTCTTCTTTGACCATGTTCATTAATGATTTATATATTCTTCCACAACCTTCCAAAATGGGATTATACCTTTTTATAAATGGAGATTTATATTTTAAAAAAATGATCTTCCTCATTGATGAATTATTTTTTAAAAAAATTGATATTGTCAAGAATAATTCCCCACATTTTATTGACTAAATATCTCTCATATGAAATTATATTCATTACTAAAAATGGTTTATTTCTCATTTTATAAGATAAGAACATTCAACATTAACGTTATCTCTTTTTAAATTGAAATTTTCTATTTATCTACATAATATTTTATAAAAACAATAAAATATCCAAATTGGTATTTTACAACCTATGTAAATATCATTTATCTTCCAACCCAAATTTCATCTATTTAAATTGACTTCCATTAATATTCTCATTATTAACGATTCTTTTGAAATTAATGGTCTTAGAAGACATTTCACATTGAAATGTATATTGAAAATAAGTTAATGTATTGATGCACTCCATGAACCATTTTTCTTCAAGACTCACACAATGATAGAAAATTAAAAATTCTCATAAATATACAGTTTTTTATAATAAATAGATTATATTATGATTTTGTGAACTTTATGAGATTCATATTGGTAAAATATTATTCATCATTATCTAAGTAAATTATTAGGAAATAAAAAACTGAAGATTGGTTAAAATATTAATGGTTTATATTTATGCCTGATTGTAAATTGTAACTTTTTTTCATATATTCTCTAAAAAGAAAACATTTGAGGATGCAGTTTCCTGAGCGGTAGAATTAGAAAACCCATGTATTTTTAATAACAAATCTCTTTTATAGTTTTTCTAATATTAATTATTTTAACATATATGTGCTCTTTAGAAAAAAAATTATTTTTCTATATACTATCTCAAAAGATATTATACAATCGATATGATGTCATTTATACATTTGAAATTATTATTTTTACATCATGTCAACTAATTTTTTTATTTAATAAATAAATTCATTTACATAACATGATAATTATGTTTATTTTTTAAAATATATATATTTTTGTGAGTTATTTTATAAATGGATATTTTTTATAATTATAAGTTTTCTCATTTCCATTTATCATTGTAAATAATTTTACTCTCATATGAAATTATAATATCATTTTTTAATTTAGAAAATAATAGTTTTTGATCAAAAATATATCTTTCTCCATATGTGATATGTTTTTTTGTAAAATGTTAAATCTAAAATGTTTAGAAATTTAGTTTGATAAAGGACATATTTTTTTTAAATTTTAATTAACTTAGGTTGTATTTTGTGGTATTTTACTATGAAATATTTTATTTATTTAAATGATAAAAAAATATATTATTTAGGAATAAATCATCTTTTATGACCTTATATAGACATATGTATGAAATTAAGATTTATCTAAAAAAATTAAAAACATATTATTGTATTTAATAACCAAAATATTTTATAAATATTTTTGAACAAAAATTTATTAATTATTATTCCAATCTAACAATGAAAATTTATATCATTAAAAAATATTATCTCCAAAAAATTTCCAATATATAATTGAAAATATATATTATTATTTTGGTTTATCATTAATGAGATTGTGTATAAAATAAATATTTTGTTTTTTTTTCAATGTTTATATAAATGAATAATTATTCAAAACACTTACACAACATCACAAAAAATCTGGTACTAGAGATGACAAATTAAATGAATGGTTTTAAAAATATAAAAAGTGATAATATATAGATGAGATTAACACTAAAAAATATTTTTAATGATGAAAATTATTGGTAATAAGTAAATTAATTGTTTCAAATGGAATGAAATATTATTTTGAAATTTTCAAAGTGTAATTATAAACAAAACACATAATAGGAAATAAAAAGTTATATAAATATTAAACATTAATAATAAATTTATAAAATCATAAATCATTATTTAAGGACAATTTAAATTTTATGTGGTATATAATGTGATATATTTCCCACTAATGGGTCACTTTTTACTCCAAAATTGAATTCCTAACTATTAAAGACTTAATATTTCTGAAAACCCAAATGAATTATTCCTATATAAGTAGAGTCTCTTAAACCATTCAAATAGAAATATCATGCCTTATTTTCTATACATATTAATCCCAAGTCCATGTATAATCATCCCTCAAAATGTTTATATTTACCTTTCATTTAAAAAATTCTTTTCTTTAAAAGATTAATAAACATTCTAATAGTGGAGATTCCAATAAAAATTTAAGAATATCAAAATACAATATCTTCTTTATTATTTTAGATTATTTATCTTAAAAATAATTTAAAAATTCCCCTATTTTTCGTACTAAATTCTTTAAAAATGTCATATAAATAGTTTTTATCCACAAATTATGATCTAAAACCCATTTATTCCTAGTTCAATCCTTTTAATATTTCATTAATTTATCAAAATCAAGGGATTTAAAAAATTTGTGATTTATGATTCAATTACCCCTTAATCATTTTAATATCATAAGTAATGTAATTATTTTATAAACAATATTTATAAGTTAATTATATTTAATTATTTATAAAACAATAGTGTGATCATGATCATTTAATGTTAATGCAGATCTTCTTTACAAAGGTCATAGAACAATTAAATTTATCCAATGAGACCTTTAGAAAAATTATTTGGCTAATAAAATAGTAGGTCAAGATAAACACACCATTTTGAGGGGAACTTTTTACAACTCCAAGACTCGGTATTTGATTTATTATGTTTTCATAAATCCATTAATAAATATGATATATAAAATTGTCCACCCTTATATTACCAATAATTTATTTATAATATTTTTATTTTAGAATCATATAACTGTATCTGAGGTTCTTAATCAATAGATCTATTTATATGTATTAGATGTTATCTATTTACGTAAAAAAATTTAATGAAGATTATAGATTATTGTATAGTTAATTATCAAAATTATTGATTTAAAATACTTAATGGGGATCCCTATATTTTATAATCCTTTTATAATATTGATGTGGTTTTTATTTCTAAACAATTCCTATGGGTTGGGATTGCTATATATCCTCATGAATATAATTATAATTCAGGTATTTCAGTTTCACATAACGGGACACATCATACCATTTAATGTAATGTGATGGGGATCAAACCACTCAGTTTACCATCATGTAGAAAGGAATTCTATTTAAAATATTCCTATTGAATACGCGATGTGGGACATATAGAAATAAGGCCCAGCAAACCTAGATGGGATATGGCCTCCCATTTTGGATATGAGCCTTCCTGGAATATTCCTTAGAGATGATTAGGGAATGTTTTAGGTTTTTGATGTAGACCTCAAGGAGGATTCAAATGTATCCCATTTAGAGGGGAATCAAAGCCTGTGTGTTTTGGTTGGGTTGGGTCTCACACCTATAGAAGAGGCCCAAATGTGGGTATGGTTGGGACATAAAATAAATGGGATAACTATAAGTTAATTCATTATAAATATTTCCCATTTAATATTGGAGCATGGTTTTGAAAATTATAATGAATTGGAGGCCCATCAGCGAGGGTGAGGGGAAGATCCAAAAAGTGAATCCCATTTGGGGTAAGTACTTGATCATGAGGATATCAAGAAAATTATGTACCTCTATGACCATGCATTAAATGCACTATTTGGGAAAAGGAGGAAGCAAATAGAGAAAAAAATGGTATCCATTTTCCTCTTGTGGATGAGATTGTAGATTTGGGGAATAGAATGAGAATTGATGTTCTCGTCTCCTTTTTTATAACTATGATCAGTACCTACACACATGTATGTATACTTTCGGCATGAAAGATTATAGGATTACTCCCGGAGGGTTTCCCTTTTATTGGTTTCAGATATTAGAGGAGTATAAGAAAATATCCCTCATCAAATGGAAAAGTAATCAGTTCCCCTGAATTTATGAAATGGGGAAGATCAATGAACTATATCAAAGGTTAAGATCCTTATTACTAGATAAATGTATTATTAGAAGCATTATGGATAATTTTCCCCCTACTTCGGTTACTTATTTTACCTTATTTACAATGGGAATGTTTAATAAAGATGACCTACTATTGTGTCCTCTAGATGGATCATACATATCTAGAAGATTTGGAATATTCTTTATCAATATACATTGAAAATGATTCCATTTATAGTCTAGATCTTCACATGAGAGTTTTATAAAGATGTTCAATTGGATAGTTCACAGAGGGGTCGAGATAAAGCCGAACACCATGCGAAAGGGTACAAAAATAGAATGATCCCATCCCACCTACTATTTTAATGTGATATAGTGGTCTAACAAAATTTCATCCAACATATTATTATTCACAGATGAGTTGAAGAAAGGAAAAATACTATATGGGATTATTTTCTCCAAAGGATTACACTATAATAATTTCTACATAAAAAGGATGTTCTCAATGAGGGTGGTTGTCGGTAAATGGTTTTCTATGTGGATTGTGACACATAATGGGTAACTGGTTAACTACTAAAATTTGTTGTTTAGAGTATCTATCTCTTTGTCTCAACTTTTATCTCTTTCTCATCTCTACATATGTTTAAACCTCCTAATTCCCTAGATAGGGGTTTTTAATGGGTATAGTTGTAACATCACTATTTAGATGCTAATAAACGATTGAAAACTACAACTAGTGATGGATTTTGGTTTGGTAGTGGACTAAAAATAACACCTTATCCTGAAAAGGTAAAAAAATTTGTGTGAGCCTATAAAATTCCCTCACCCTAAAAAGATAAATTATTTTGTGGGGGAAGAAAAATCACACCTCACCCTATAATGAAAAATTAATTTGGTTGGGATTGAATATCAAGACACCCCCCAAATAAAAATTGTTTTTTTAAGGAATGAAAATCACACCTCATTCCACAATAGTAAAATAACGTTTTGGGGTCAAGAAAGTAATGCCTCACCCCATAAAAAATTCTATTTGTTGGATGGATTTCTATGAGAGAGTGATGTACAGAGATAAGACTTTCATAGAGAGTTTTCTAGGTATATTATCATGCTCCATTGTGTCTTTTAGTCCTCAAACATTTTATTATTCATGAAATAGAATAATTGATTTTAATTAAACCCTTTGAAACACATTACTGTTTCTAATCATTCATGAAATATTTTATTCAATAAAAAAATTCCGCCCATCAGAATCTTGACTTAGTGGCTAGATGATGAGTCTATTATAAAAAATAAGTTGGTCTATTTGAATGATTTTTGAGATACATCTAGATATATAAGAGATAACATTCATATAAATGGTGTCAGAATCATGACCCATTTGGAACGTAGTGAAATCCAGTACTTTACAGTCCAATCAAAGCTTACCTATGTAGCATCCTTCTTTTCATAACATTTCTTTTATAGATGGACTTCACCATATAGTGAAAAATCTCATCCTAGAACATATATTTTTGTAAGTTTTATTATTATCTCTTATGGAAAAATTATTCCTTAATATCAATAATGTGTCCTTTATAGAGACTGAATCACTTCACGTCCCCCATAATAGCTTATGGTACTTTCTAGGATTTTCCATGCATGTTTTTTTAACCCATTGATGAATGTTAAATATGATTATTGGTTTTTCATACTGTTGGGATAAAATGTATCTCGAAAATAACCTATATCTTGTTCTTTGATTGCATCTACCTCAACTGATAGGATAATTTCTATTACCGATAAAATCAAAAGAGATTCATAACATTAATCATTCCTTAAGAAGATATTCTGATGATTAAGAATTTTCTTATGAATCTAGATTATCCATTTTACAAAAATTACACCTATACAATTTTACCCATCAAGATGAAAAACCAAATTTCCAGCCAATACAAATCATCGATCATATTGGTTTGAGGATTATTTTGACATTATTCAAAGGAAAATTTACATTGAGAAACACAATTTTTCATAATCAGGTCATGATAAGGTCATCAATATAAATGTCGCCTTGGGGAATCAGATTGATTAGTATAATAGTTGTAACGACCCAAAGTTTCATTAATAGAAATCCCTCTTAATCTAGTTAAATATCTCTTTATGTAAAACATTTATATAAAATGTTAACTTCTTTGGTTTTATGTTAAGAATTCTGACTGTTACTTTTATAGTCGTTGAACAGTGATCAAATGATTAGTATAAATATAGGGCTTTAACAAATCCAATTTACTCAGACAAAAGAAGCGATGGCCATATCCAGTAGAATTGCTCCATACGAAGCCCATTTGTCGGAGCTCGGAAAAGTGGTGGCGTCCTTGGGCTTCGCTCTTGACCAAGCCCATGCTGAGCTTCATAATGTCAAGCTCGAACAAGACCTTCTACGGGAAAAGAGGAACATTATAGAGATTACCACTCGAGTGATCTTATCTAAGACACCACAAGAGTATGTCACCATAGCACAACTTACCCTTAGGCCTTATGCGGCTTTTTTAAGGGGTTATGTAACAAATCTCTAGTACTATGTTCATGTAAATTATTTTTTGTATATAATAATGAATATACTTTCTTGTCATTATTGATACATTGTAAA
The DNA here is from genome assembly GCA_963277665.1 of Viscum album. NCBI lineage: Eukaryota > Viridiplantae > Streptophyta > Magnoliopsida > Santalales > Viscaceae > Viscum > Viscum album. The sequence goes on from OY728135.1 coordinate 1,467,964,887, forward strand.
TAGTTTTTAAAGTGAAAATAGTGTTTTTAGTTATTATTTAATTAAGAATTATATTTTATTAAATTAATGGATTTTTGAATTAAATAATATTTTAATAAAATATTATTATTATTATTATTATTAAATTAATTTTATTATATATAAGGGATCATATAATTTTATGAATGCAATTGTAATTTTTATTATGGTTTGAAAGCCATTTTTGTCAAAACACGTGAAATTTTTATAAATGTCATTTTTTTATTTTAAAATTGAAAATTAACATATTTAAAAAATTATTTAGATAAAATAAATTTTATTTCGGGAATCTGGATGTCGAAATTATCCGACGGTATATTTTCCATAATTTTCTGAGACAATCATTTTTTGGGTAAAAGTTAAATACTGTTTAAATATATAATGTGTTTTATGACATCATAATAACTAAATAGTGATATAATAAAGTACTATAAACTTTATTTCTGGCCAATATATGTTTTAACATAAACATAATGTGATTTTGGTTTTTTTTGACTTACTTTTCAAATCATTAATGGACCCTTCAAGACTTATTAAACACCTTGTCTTTTTAAATTGTTTTCTATGGGAGTGTGACTCACCTCCACATATGCAACCCTATTATTTTAAGAAGTTCGTACTTTGTCCTTATAAAATATTTTTTCCTCTTCCCTTTCCCAAAAACTATGGCCAAAAACCATGGGATGGTTTTTGGTTTGCGTTAATGTAATATAAAGGGTGTCAAACCTAAATAATAATGAATTACCTCACCTTTCTTATATAAACCCACCCAATATCCCACTTCCTCCTCACTAAAAGCATTTTTAGTTTGTCCAACCTCTTCCCTACTCTCTCTAAAATCCTCCCACGGTGCCCAGGCTCCCATGAAGCATCTCTCAATCCTCTCTTAAGCCTTTGGATGCACATTTCCATGTATGGTTTGTTTCTTCCTTTCTCATTTTTGTCCAATTTTCTATTAGTTTTTTTGCCCTTTTAATTTCAATTATGAATGTTGGGGTATGGTTTTGAACCTTCCTCATACTTCACTATTTATGTTTGAATTATGGGAGACCCCATTCTCTCTCATTAAATGCCTCCTATGTACACCCGTTACTATGCTGAAATTTCGGAAGGAATTTCTCTCTCCTCTTTTACATTCAAGCAATACTTTTGTATCATGAATCTAAATTCCAATAGAATTTTTGGGACATTTATCTATAGTACCTACTTACTTTCCATTACATTTAAATATGATGTGGAACCCCTTTCTCTCTCATCAACCATTTTTATGAATTCTTATGTCACGCCGTTACACTGCCAAAATCGCACCAATTTTCTAAGCCAATGTCATTGTGTAGTGAATACCATGCCCATTTCTCCATCAAGGGTTTTCACCTTTATGCACATTTACTTATTAATTATAAAGTTTCATGTATGAATTCCACATTCCTTTATCATGGAATAAATTATTATGTTTTATAAATCCATGTTTCATGATCCATGTGGCACACTTATGCCTGATACAAAATGTTTAAGAACGGTGCACCCTTATAGAGCTCTAATGCATTGGGTAAAGTATAGTATCACGATACATAATGTGCAATGAGTGTCGACTCATGCTAATTCAAGTGAAACAAGGGTTTACTCGTGCTTCATGTGCAATTAGAATTTACTCATGCTCCATGTGCAATGAGCCTTGGGTCATGCTAATTTCATGTTAAGTGTTGTTGCCACATTTCCATGTTATGATTATCATGCTTTATCATGCCTTTATGTTCATGTTACTCTTATTCTCTATTGATATACCTATTGTCTAACATGTATTTTACTCCTCAAGTATTCAATGTTTATTCCCTTACTTGGATTTATATCTCACCCTTTTATTATGCTTTTCATCAGGTTATCCCATGAAATGTTAAGTATGAGGGAATGTAGTGGTCATGTGAAGGATGTTTTCATTAAAGATATTGTATTTCATGTTTAAAGTTGTTCTTTAATGATCCTACACCCCAAAGACACTAGTCCTCTCGATCTTCTATGTTGTATCTAGTGAATAGTTTATATAATAAATCATGTTTAAGTTTGTAATAAAAGCAGAGTTGTCATTGTTGGTATCAAAGGATTGGTTTAGTTATTTATGGGATTATGATTATAAAACCCTAGTAAAGCCTTAGAGAAAAGAATAAATATAATAAAATCATCCCTATGTTTTGGTAAGTACTAAGTAAGTGGTTTATCATGAAAATATATCCCTGTCTGGATACCAGTAGATAGAGGCGGCTCTGGAACAGATGTTTCCTAGCGGTAAAACCCGAAAAAACCGCTTTGAGCTAGACTCGAGCGAGAACTGGTGAACGAAAACGGGCCTTGCTGCACTCTTGGTTACGACACTCCTGGGGGATATGTTTTGATAAATTCACAAGATTAGTATGAACCATTATTAAGGGAATTAAAAAAATTCCCCTAAGAATATATGTTAGAAAGTAGATAATTAAAAGCCTATATTAAAGCCTATAGACTCATGAGTTAAGGAAGTAAAAGTTTATTTATAAGTCCTCAACTTTTTTCGTTGTATTACCAGTTATGTGTTACCCCTAAATTTCCTGTTATTCCAACCAATGGTCGGTAATATGAGGACTCTGGCTAACAACCGATGTGAAGATCAGTGTGATGACTGTACTAATGAGATGCCCAATCCAATGGGAGTGGGAATTGTGAACTTTGTCATGCTTCTCTCTGAGCTAACTCAAGATTTGAATAGAAACACGGGTCAAGAGAAATGTTCAACCCCCCCCCCCAATTAAAGAACAAGTCGCTATCAAGAGCTTCATGAGACAAAGGCCTCCTACTATTAGTAGATCATCAGATCCCACGATCGCTGAACAATGGATCAACTCCATTGAAAATATCTTCTACATCCTTCAATGTTCTGAACAATAGAGGGTTCTCCTGGCGGCTTATCAAATAGAGGATGAAGCTGATCAATGGTGGACGTTGTTAAAAAATACGAAGCCTGAGGAGTATATTGAGGCGTTGGAATGGAAGGATTTCTAGAAGATGTTTTTCGATAAATATTTTCTGCGCACCATCTGGCTTAAGATGGAAAGGGAATTCCTTTCCCTCAAGAAAAATCATGAAGAATATATTGGAACGTATAAGGAAAACTTCATAAGGATTGCACGATATGCTTCCGGATTTGTTGTTACCCCTGAATGCAAGGTGGACCGCTTCTTTGGTGGGATGAATCCTAGCCTACGGAAAGCATTATTGATCTATGACTTAAAAAGCTATGAGGAAATTGTTTGATGGGACCTCAAAGTTGAAATGGAGATCGGGGAACCACAGGGGTATCATGGGGACAAGAAGCGTAAGGTGGACTTCAATGCTGGTGGTTCGATGGATAAATCCAACAGTGCGGAAAGAAGAACCCTGTAAATTGCCTCAAGGTGACAAGGAAATGCTTTTGGTGTGGAAGAGAAGGTCACCTAGCTGTTAACTATCAGCAAGAAAGACCTGCAGATCTGACAGAGGAAAGGAACGCTCTGTTCAAACCTCAACGCGTTGTTCATTACTACAAATTTAAAAAAAATAGGGAATCTTGCAAATCAGTGCCCTAATCCAAGGGTTTTCGGAGGCAACAAACAACCTCCAAGGAAACAAGGAAGAGCATTTTCCATCACTTCTATCGAAGTGAACCCCGACAATGAAGAGGTTACAGGTACGCTAATAATTCATTTAAGAATGGCGAATGTACTTTTTGATTCAGGTTCTATGCATTCTTTTATATCTCAAATGTTTAGTAGAACAATCCCAGAACCACCACAAATCATGGATGTAAAGATGTTAGTGAGTATGGAAAATGGGGAAATCATTGCATCCCATGAATATAAGTCCTTCCTTGTTATAATCTGTGGATTGAATTTCCTGGCGAACCTCTTCATACTCCCTCTGGTGGAATTTGATGCAATTCTTGGCATGGATTGGATTTCCTTATATAGAGCCAACATAAATTGTCGGGAGAGGGAAATCACACTTTATATAGAGAATCGACCCTCAATTCATTACAATTGTAAGGAGGAATATGAATCTCCTTCAGCTCCATCATCTCAAGCATGGATATTACTACCCTATGAGCACACGTATATTTCTCAGATGATTGAGTCAAAGGAAGAAACCACCCTTGAGGAAATTCCTATTGTGAGGGAATTTGCTGAAGTGTTTCCCGAGGAACTGTCTGGTCTTCCTCCTAAAGGAGACGTTGAATTTTCAATTGAACATATACCAGGGACTCTACCAATATCCAAGACTACGTATAGAATGGCTGTCGTGGAGCCTGAAGAGCTGAAGAAACAACTATAGGAGAATCTGGATAAAGGGTTTATATGCCCAAGTGCTTCACCATGGGGTGCACGAGTCTTCTTTGTCAAGAAAAAGGATGGTTCAATGCAGATTTTCATCGATTATCGTGAACTTAACAAAATCATGATAAATAACAAGTATCCTCTACCACATATCGATCACTTTTTCGATCATCTTTGTGGAGCACAATACTTCTCCAAGTTAGATTTGCGGTCGGGATATTATCACGTAAGGGTGAAGAAGGAATATTTCCCCAAGACTTCTTTTCGCACAAGATACAGGAACTATGAATTCATAGTAATTCCATTCGGACTAACTAATGCTCCAGCAATCTTCATGGACTTTATGAATTGAGTGTTTAGAGATTACCTCTACAAATTTGTGGTAATCTTTATAGATGATATTCTAATATACTCCAAAACCAACGAGGATCATGAGGAGCATTTATGAACTATACTAGAGACTTTGCACAAGGAGAAGATCTATGCAAAGTACATCAAGTTTGAGTTCTGGATGAAGGAGGTATCATTCTTGGGCCATATCTTCACAAGTAATTGGATATCTATGGATCCCTCCAAAATAGATGCAATTGAGGGATGGTTGAGGCCAACATCGGTAACAGATATCCATAGCTTCTTGGGGTTACCTGGATTTTATTGACGATTGGTGAGAAATTTATCATGATTGTCAACCCTCTTACCAATCTAACTCGAAAGGGAGTATAGTTTTTTTGAGTGATGAATGCGAAGAAAGCTTCAAGGAGTTGAAAAGGAGGCTTATCACTATGCTCGTTCTCACTTTACCAACAAGTGGGGAAATTTTTGTGATATTCAGTGATGCTAGAAATAAGGGCTTAGGTTGTCTGCTGATACAGAATGATAAAGTGATATCCTATGTCTCAAGGCAGTTGAAAATACATTAGTGAAACTATCCAACACATGATTTGGAGTTGGCGGTAGTGATCATTTCCTTGAAAATCTGGCGGCATTATCTCTATGGGGAGAAATGTGAGATATATACTGACCACAAGATTCTTAAATATATATTGACATAGAAAGAGCTTAATATGATCCAGAAAAGATGGATAGATCTATTTTCTGTTTGTTGGAACTTATGGTTTCTCACTTTTCCACCAAAAGTGTCTTTCATAATAAAAAAAATAATTTCCATTGTGGTTGTCCATTGGATAAACTGGCACAAATATATATCAGGGAAGTGGTAAGGCTGCATGGAGTGACAATATATATTGTGTTTGACCAAGATCCAAGATTCATATCTAGGTTTTGGTAGACTCTTAAACATGATCTGAATACTGAACTGAACTTCAGTACGGCCTATCATACTCAAACTGATGGCCAATCCGATCAGACTATCCAAACACTTGAGGACATGTTGAGATCATGCTCAATGGACTTTAAAGAAGGATGCGATCAACATCTTCCTCTGGTTGAGTTCCATTATAATAATAGTTTCCACTCAAGCATCCAAATGGAACCTTATGAAGCAATGTATGGGAAAAGGTGAATAACACTAGCATGTTGGGATGAGGTCAGTGAACATTAGCTTCTTGGACTAGAAATGGTCGAGGAAATGGTGGAGAAGGTGGATACCATTCAGCAGCATATCAAGGCAGCCCAGAGTCGAAAGAAGAGTTATCCAGATAATCGTCGATGAGACCTTGAGTTTAAAGTTGAAGACATGGTTTTTCTACGCATATCTCTGTAGAATAAGGTCATGAGGTTTGGAAATAAAATGAAGTTATGTCCAAGGTACGTCATCCCCTTCTAGATTATTGATCATGTAGGGGTTGTGGCCTATCGACTAGCACATCCACCTACAATGGCCAAAGTATATGATGTCTTTCATGTATCCCTATTAAGGAAGTACATACCAGACCCTTCACATGTACTCTCTTCTGAGGTGGTACAGTTGGAGGGTTATCTTTCTTATAAGGAGAAACCTATGAAGATATTAGATCGTAGAGAAAACGTTCTAAGAAATAATACAATTCCACTCGTCAAGGTGTTGTGGAGAAACCAAAAGTTTGAATTTGTGACTTGGGAATTGGAGGAAATGATGAAGATAAGTTACCCACATCTGTTTCAGTGTGGGAAAAAGAAATTTCGAGGGTGAAATTTCTTAAGGGGGGAATATTGTAATGAACCAAAGGTTTATTAATGAAAATCCCTCTTGATCTAGATAAATATCTCTTTATGTGAAATATTTATATAAAATTTCAACTTCTTTGGTTTTATGGTAAGAATTTTGACCGTTACTTTTATATCCGTTGAACAGTGATCACATAATTAGTATAAATATAGGGCTTTAAAAATCCAATTTACTTAGACAAAAGAAGTGATGGCCTCATCCAGTAGAATTTCTCCATATGAAGCCCATTTTGTGGATCTCTGAAAAGAGGTGGAAACCTTGGGCTTCGCTCTTGACCAATCCCAAGCTGAGCTTCATCATGTCAAGCTTGAACAGGACCGTCTACTGGAAAAGTGAAAGTTGATAGAGATTACCACTTGAGCGATGTTATCTGATCCACCCCAATAGTTTGTCACCATCGCACACATTACCATTAGGTCTTATGCGGCTTTTTTAAGGAATTATGTAACAAATATCTATTACTATGTTCATGTACATTATTTTTTGTATATAATAATGAATATACTTTCTTGTCATTATTGATAGATTGTAAATAGTTTTTAAAGTGCAAATAGCATTTTTAGTTATTATTTAATTAAGAATACTATTTTATAAAATCAAGGGATTTTTTAATTAAATAATATTTTAATAAAATATTATTTTTATTATAATTAAATTAATTTTATTATATATAAATGATCACATAATTTTATGAATTCAATTGTAATTTTTATTATGGTTTGAAAGCCATTTTTGTCAAAACACGTGAATTTTCGATAAATGTAGGTTTTTATTTTAAAAGTGAAACGTAAAATATTTATGAAATTTTTTAGATAAAATAACTGTTATTTCTGTAATCAGGATGTCGAAATTATCCAACGGAGAATTTTTCACAATTTTCTGAGACAGTCAATTTTTTTGAGTAAAAATTAAATACTGTTTAAATATATAATATGTTTTATGATATCATATTGACCCAATAGTTGTGTAATAAATTACTATAAGATTTATGTTTGGCCAATATATGTTTTAACATTAAAATAATGTGATTTTGGTTTTTTATGACTTACTTTTCAAAGCATTAATGGACCCCTCAATAATTATTAAACACTTTGTCTTTTTAAATTGTTTTCCATGGGAGTGTGACTCACCACAACCTAAGAAACCCTATTATTTAAAGAAGTTCGGACTTTGGACTTATAAAATAGTGTTTTCCTCCTCCCTTTTCCAAAAACCATGGGCAAAAACCATGGGATGGTTTGTGGTTTGGACTAATGTAATATAAGGGGTCCCAAACCTAAATAATAAATAATTCCCACACATTTCCAATATAAACCCAACCAACCTCCCAGTTTCTCCTCACTCAAAGCCTTTAGAGTTCGTCCAACCGCTTCCCTACTCACTATAGAATCCTACCAAGGTGCCCCAAGCTCCAAAGAAGCCTATCTCAAGCCTCTATCAAGCATTTGGAAGCACACATCCAAATAAGGGTTTTTTCTTCCTTTCACATTTTTGTCAAATTTTCTTTAAGTTGTTTTGCCCTTTTAATTTCAATTATGAATGTTGGGGTATGGTTTCACACCTCCCTTATACTTCCCTATTTATGTTTGAATGATGGGAGACCCCTTTCTCTTTCATTTAATGCATCCCATGTACACCTGTTACTATGTTGAAATTCCGAAAGGAACTTCTCTCTCCTCTTTTACATTTAAGATATACTTTTGTATCATGAATCTAAATTCCAATAAAATTGTTGGGAAATGTATCTATATAAACTCATTACTGTACATTAAATGTAAATATGATGTGTAACCCCTTTTTCTCTCATCAACCATTTTTATGAATTCTTATGTCACGTTGTTATGCTGCCGAAATTGCAACAATTTTCCAAGCCAATGTCATTGTGTAGTGAATACCATGCCCATTTCTCTATCAAGGGTCTTCACCTTTATGTACATTTACTTATTGATTATAAAGTTTCATGTTTGAATTACACATTCCTTTATCATGTAATAAATGATTATGTTTTATGAATCCATGTTTTATGATCCATGTGGAACACTTATGCATGAAATGAAATGTTTAAGAAGGGTGAGCCCTTATAGCGCTCCAATACATTGGGTAAAGTATAGTATCATGATACGTCATGTGCAATGAGTGTTGACTCATGCTAATTCATGTGCAATGAGGGTTTACTCGTTCTTTATGTGCAATGAGTATTTACTCATGCTCCATGAGAAATGAGCCTTGGCTCAGCCTAATTCCATGTTAAGTGTTGTTTCCACATTTCCATGTTATGATTATCATATTTATCATGCCTTTATGTTCATGTTTCTCTTGTGATCTATTGATATTACTATTGTCTGACAGGTATTTTACTCCTCATGTATTCAATTTTTATTCCCTTACTGGGCTTTATAGCTCACCCTTTTATTATGCATGTCCTCAGGTTATCCCATGCAATGCTAAGTACGAGGGAATGTAATGGTTTTGTAAAGGAAGTTCTCAATAATGATGTTGTATTTCATGTTTTAAGTTGTTATGTAATGATCCTAAGCCCCAAAGACACTAGACCTTTTGATATTCCATGTTTTATCAAGTCAATAGTTTATGTAATAAATCATGTTTATGTTTGTAATAAAAGCACAATTATCATAATAGTAACATTTCCTAATTTACTGATTTACAAGACTATCCTTCGATTTTTAAACTCTCACATTCCAATCCCAATCGAGGGTTTTGTTCCAACTGGTGTTTTTATTCTAGAGTGAGTTTTTCTGATGAATTCTCTTAGTAATTATGTTATCATTGTAATCGAGTGTAATTATTTGAATTGTTGTATGACATTATAATATTCCTAGGGGAACGAATTTACCAATTTATAGTATTTTCACCAACCATGATCTTGTATGAATTAATGTGTTGTTGGTGTTCAAGTACTAAAACATTCAACTTATTAGATAGTGACTTCATGATCATTATGTGGGATATTCACATATTAAGGATAATTCCCATTCACTGTAACATGTTTGATGATATCCTTCATGAAGCTAACACTTGGGGAAATGGATAATAGGTTTTTCTATTATCTAAATACATAAAGATTGGGACAGAGAAGTTATTACATGATTCTATTCATACACATTCATTTATTCTATTTAGGTACTAGATAAATCTAGTTCTCCAAGCTATTGGTCTGAGTATAATGTTTCAAAACACTGTGAACCATCCAACTGAACAATATAGAGGTGTTGTAGTATCATACTAATCAACTCTTAAGGTAGTCCAACACACTACATAGAGACATAGGAATAATCCATAAATATATATAAAATTCATGTTGGTAGTATTTTTTTCATGTTTTGGAGTGGATAACTCTTTCCATCTCATTGTGAATATGATATTGTTTGGTTCCCCACGTTGATTATTGAGGACACAATGGTGAAGGTACAACCAATAAAACTAGTTTTACCCACCCAAGATCGTATTTATTAGTTGTTGTGTCAAATATGGGAGGGGATATCCCCACACCCATTAGAAGACCATTTAAATATTTCTATAGCTAGAAGTGGAACACTGTAGATTTTGCAAATATTAATATACCCTAAAAATACCTCATTCTAATTTTTTCCCACACTCCTGAACATTGTTTCATTCACCTGACCACCCAGGGAATTGATAGTTCTATTAATTTATTTTCAGATGTCATATATTTTGATTTAATTCATAATTGATCGCCTTTTTAAGTTGTTTTAGATAACAGTGGGGGAATATTGAATGAATGATCCTATATCATCTCCTTACAACATGAGATTCAGATCGATTTGGTATATAGTGTTATTTTTTGTGATCCTTATGGTCACTATAGGTTTTCATGAAAAATTTTATGGTAGTAAGAGGTTCTATATTTACCCCTCATTAGGATTAAAATGGAATCTCCCCATTCATTATTCTGTAATTTTGGCTGATGATGATGTTTGAGGAATCTAGCATGGAAATTTTGTTACCTTCTGGGAGAGATCTTATTAAAATTTCCTTGGGTTATTTCAAAATGGGTCGTATAATATCCATATAAAAAGTTAGGAAAAACTATCCGATGAGTTCATAAATTATTGGATTTATGGGTTTTTTGTCTATGGAGCTCTCCTCATCAATTTATTAGGGAGAAATACACATTTATTAACATTCTAAGTGTTTCAAGAATGTTTCTTATTTAGCATCTTATTTTTTCAGAGTAGCAAAGACCCATCATTTATTATTTACACTATTCTAATCCCTATTATAACTCTTCCTAGAAAAATGGTGTTGGGAATTATGATGATTGATCGAAACATGGTGAAACCATTTATAAAATTAAATAGTAGTGAGTGTGGGAGTAATTTCCTATAACCATGACACAATTTGGAGCAAGTATTCACACAAAAAATTCTAACCCAATCTATATACCCATAGTATTGAGTGAGTTGGGTCTGGATCCGAGAACAACAATTAAACATCAAGCCCTGAGAAAATTGGCTTTCTGAAAAGATTACAAAATCATAATGAAGACTCTATTAGAAATTATTGATGAAAAAGTAGAAAAAATTCATCAACATATCCTTGGATAAGGCATAGGTGAGTTTTATTACTAACATATTAATTCCCTAATTCACAATGTTCCTAATTATCAAGTGGGGATGTATAAATATGAATATTATCCCATTCTGTTTAATATTTCCAATCATCATGATGAATATTTACATGATTCTACTATTGGGTTGTGTCATTTAACTAGTGGGGATTCACAACATAGTGATTAATATCTATATATATTGTAGATCATTGAGAATAAAAGGCTTTTAATTCTTGAATAACGGAATTTTATTCATCAACAATCCCATACATAAATCTATCATGTTAAAAATCATGGATCTATGTTCCTTCATTAAGAAAACTTGTACGTAAACCAAAGATGAAGCTGTGTATAAAACTATTCTTGAGTTGGACCATAATTCATTTCATCAAGAATTAGCAGATATATTGAATAAAGTATTTAAAATCTCACTACAGTCACTTCATTTTCTTATCATTTCCTAATAATGTCAATAATAGACTCTAGAATGGGGATGTTCCTCAAGGATTTTTTTAATGAATTGAAACATTAATGTTATCAATTTTTTGTATCATCAATCTAGATTTACCATATAATTTTAATAATAATATTGGTGTTGGATTTCATGTTATAATTTCCATGTATCATTTTATATAACATGAAATAATAAAAAGAACAAAATTCTCTAAATATTTACATAGATCACATTAACTAGAGAGCTGAGACATGACCACTACCCTGATTTCTCTTTGTATGTTTTCTACATGATGTGTATTACATCACTTTTCATTGGAAATTTATGTTCTTGAAATTCTAACCAATGAATCTCAGGTTTTAGGTCGAATAGAATTTTCCAATGTAACAATCCCAAAAAAATTGTTTGTAGATAATAAATAAGAATCTCTTTACATAGATCTAAATTGTGTGTAGGGAAAATGGAATATTATTCTAATCATATGTCCATAAATCAGATCACTTGTTTCAAAATATTCATTGAAAATCAATATAATACATAGGAAATGGGGGATTAATATTTTAAGGAATCGATGGTTAATGTGAAAAGGACTACTAAACTAATCGAATTCTCATATAGGGATGGTAGAGGCCACCAAAAATATACCATCTAAGAAGTTTATATTCCTCTGTGATGGAAATAGATGTTCAATAATGTAGGGTTATTCCATGATATAAAGATTCATGTCTTTGACTAATGAATAATGAAACTCAATTAGGCTAACTAAAGGGACTATTCGGCCTCTCCCTGATCCCATGAGTGATTAATGTCCTGAAAAAGAATATGACACATGGAAATAATTTGAATCCAAGTAGGAGTTCATGATAGGGAACATGTAGTGAAATTATTACCTCAATCATAATTTATGGAGGGACATGATTGGATATAACAAAAACTCATGGTCGGTCCTGATAGCAATGACCAAAACATCCCTGAAAAATGATGGGACTTATAAATATATGAAACTCTTATATAGAGGATGGTAAATTTCATAATTCACATGGTATAGGACATGAATAATGTGAGTTTCTAGAGCTGGTAATATTTCATGGATAAAACTACAATATAGGTAATAAGTTATATATATTTGACCATGTATCATTCATTTTAATGACATTATACATGGGATTTATAGAATAGTTTATAATAATGTTTTGGGGAAATTTTCTTCCCAGTTTATTGTTTTATGGCTTGGATGAAAAGATTAATAATTTTCAATCAATAGTGATCTGATTGGGTACGTTCTATTATCATTATGACATGAATAGGGAAGGTTGTAAGTAGTAATATGGGGGCCTATGGATTGAAATAGAGATATGGGAAAAATATTCACATAGTGAAAGATAAATATGTTTAAAAAATGTTTCCTAATATTTCTTTTTCAGGAATTAAAGAGGTAAAAGAGGTACCTCTTATGGATAAATTTACCTCCAGTTTATAGGAATTTTGAGGCTGACATTGGCATATCCAAATGGTAGAATATTATGCAACGTCAAAACAATGGTGCCCTCCAGAATTTGAAATTCCATCTGTGATGTATAAGGAAAATATTATGATGATTTAAATTTTCCTATAAATAGATTTTGATTTTTCTGAGGAAGGTTCCTTGATATAGAAGTATAGTGTTATTCCAAAATCCCTGAATGAATGGGGAGAAATGTTTCTTATATATGACTAGCACATACAAAGGGAAAAAATATGTTTATATTCTAAATGGGATAGAGGCATAATTTATGGGTATCACTATCCATCTTACCAAATAAAGAATCAATCCACACGTATTTTTGGAAAATATTCCCCATAAAAGATATCTTTTTTTGGGTGGGTAAATTCATCTGTTTGAATATGATGTCACAAACGTGGTCAGAATCCTTAATGAACCTTCCTATACAGATCTATATTGTATATAGAAGAGTGGGGGGGTTTTTATATTATGGTTGGACTAGCATGTAGAATCAAGGGTTACTATGTTTCTTGTCATAGTGTTAATTAAGATATATGTAGTACTTGGTAGGAGGGTTGGTGGGAGACCAACACCCATGATAGTGGTCTAGTCATGCACAAATGAAAATGTTATGTAGTTATATGTCACGAAATGAGTTCATGGAACATGTAGTTCAACATCATGAAATGATGACATGGATTATGCATTGTTATATATCTCAACAAGGACATGAATCATGCAGTTTTATGTTGTTCAATGGGGCCATCATCAATGAAATTTTACATTTTGATGTAAATATATGGATCATATTTTTCCATCACACAATAAGGTTGTTCACCATGCATTTTTATGTTATGAAATATAGACTTTGACCAAACAGTTGTACTTCACGCAATGAGGACGTGCACCATGTATTTCTGTGTCTTATAATGAGGACATGTAGTTTTTATTTTATGGTCTTTATTCTATTACCAGTGAAAACCTTGACATGAATAGATATTCCTTGATTTTTCGGGGAAAACATTACCAAAAATCTTAATCCCCTGTGATCTATTCTTGGTGTGACAAACAAAGAGTGTCAAAGGTTTATTTCACTACAATAAAGAAATTATAAGGGAGGATTGTAGTATTTTATTATATGGTGGTTGGTCCATGATTTTCGATCCCAGCATCACTAGATATCTCAATGGGGTTAAAATCAACTATTACATAGTTCCTGGAAACTGTGTAGTTTAACATCATAGGATAAAGAATAAGGGTATCTAATTTCAAATAAATTGTTATTCATAAAATGAATTTCACTCCAAGGAGGTTCCATAATGCATTAGACATGAGGAGTGAAATTATAACCCAATATCATGTGTTTTATCAGATCTGGGAAATGATATATGATAAGTATGCAGGGGATACCCATATTCTAGGTTTAAAAAGAAGTACCCAGTACATGGTCTTTAGAGATTATGATGATAGGATAAGTCTTTACTGATGATGAATGCTCCTTTAATTTTCTTGCCTTTTGAGAGGGGGGTTGTAGATCCAAATTGAGGCATATTATGAATAGTCCAAAAAAATGTATCCCCAGGAATCATAAATTCTGTCGCTGACAGAAGAGTATTTTTATGGGGATCCATAATTCATAGAGGACAATAAGGATACTACATGAAATGAAATTTTTCATTAAAAAATGAAGCATTTGAACTGGTACTGGAAATGGAATGTGGAAACCCATGTATAAATCATTATTTGTATGCTGGATTAGGGTATTTCCTATGCTTCGTAGAAAATTCCATGATGTAGAATATGGGTACCACTACGTATCATATTGATATGGGAATTGATTGACATGTATACCTAGAATATAGGTGAAGTAGGATATCAACAATAAAGTATGTACTCACCTCAAGTAAAAAATGATATTTCATGTTGTTTCACATCATGAAATATTTAATTCAATAACATAGTTTTACATTATGTTTCAAGGATGTTGTTGTATAGTTTAATATATTGTGACTATGATTAAATATCATGAATTTTATCATCTTGTGAGAAGAATAATATATGTGCATTTTGTGGTTTTAAAAATTGGGCCAATGATGCTATGAATTTTAAATTTGTGTAGAAGAGATAAATGGAAACTATACAGTTTAACATCATACATCTAATATGAAGGTTTTAGGAATATGCCCATATAGTAAGCCCATGTTTAAATCACATTAAGTAATTATTGAGAAATATTTCATTAGTAGGTAATGTATTGTGTTCCCCGTCCATTTTTATTATTAAATAATCTCAATTGGGATAGATTTAAAGTATAATTTAAGTTCATTATCACTTTGGTCTAGGATTTGGGGGTTTCATCCATGATATCATTAGAGAATTTAGAACTAAAATAAGTACTAATTAATCGAACAAACATAGATGAACATTTTTATTTAAGCCTCTTACCATCCGATTTTGTTATGTATTAAAATTATGTAGGGTGTAAAAAACTTCCTCATCAAGTCTCCTGGACATGTAAAACAACTTATGTGATTGTTCATCATTTAAGAGTTATTCACATAAATATATTTTGAGTGAGGTAAATTAAACATCTATGGGAAACACTACTTATATTTCATAAACTATTAAATATTTGGTTACCTAGGTATAATTTTGATTTGTGGTTCAGTATTCCCATAATGCATGTAGGAGCTTTACAAGACATTATATCATTTCCATATCCACAATTTTATTACGAATATTCAGTTGAGTATTGCTGTAAGACTATATCTAACCATTTATAGTTACATGATAGTGAGTTGAATGGTTGGATTATATATTATTATACAGGTTCAATTTCGTCAATTTATAAGGAAAAAATATAGTTTAATTTTCCTTAAGTATTTAGAGGGACATAAAATATGGAGATTAGGTTTGAATTTATGAAATTGATGATACTTTTGTCTTAAATTTTATAAGAGGCATTACCTCGGACCAGTTAGAGAAAAATTTGGTAGTAGTGAGGTTGTATTGTATCTTTTTATTCATAGTTTAAGGTTATAACCCTATTATTTTCATCCCCCATAAAGTGAATATCCAACAGTATTTATCTCTATGTAGCTCATTTGGAATGAACTTGGTAGTAATGACAATTTTTGAAAAATTGGGTAAAATATTTCATCTCCAATGGATAGAAATACCCAGGCCTCCAAATTTGGTGAGACATCATGGTACCTGATTGCTAGGCATTGCAACTGCCAACATTCACTCCTTATATGGTGGTGGTTGTCTCCTCTATGCCAAAGAAACTGAATTAATGACTATAAAATCATTGATTATAAAGATCCTTATGATAACCTTGGGTATCATAATGTGCGATATTAACCATCTGTCATGGAATAATTATTTTTACCTGAGTCTAATAGAAGGATCACATTCAGATATATTAAAGGATGTGAATAATCATCCCTTTTTAGAGTTATTTGATTTAGTGGTAGAATTGATCTCATCGATCTCATATATTCCACTTAAAACAAATTATGATATTGTTCTATGATGGGAGATTCTAAAGATAGTTTTGTCCCAATATGGATCAACAGAGGTAGTTGTAGTAATTTAAAATGATTTTAATTTTTTATAATATGAATGTACAACATGATTTATTAATGTCCAGTAATGGAATACATCCCTCAACAATCAAATATAATTAAAAATGTGGGTCATTTCTCTTTCTCTGATGGCATAATCACTTTTGATCTTATTAATTACTAACTCAAAATAATCATTGTTTCTATTTTGAGTCAAAAATATTATTAAAGCTAGATCAAATACAAAAATGAAGGAATTTTATTAAGAATCATTTTTATTATATCCTTCCAATAATAGAAATTATTAAGGTAGAACTACCTTTTCCTGAGAAATTAGAATGATTCCCAACCCAAATTTATTGATCATGGATTCTCCCATTCTCTTTCTAGTTTATCATATGTATGTACCGTCAATATACATTTTCAACATTTGGGTAGAGTCTAAAATGGATAATATTTCCACACATGATTCTTTGATACTCAAAATCACTTCTTCTATAGAGGGATATTCAGAAAAAATGATGTGGCAAGTCCTTTTTCACATTATTCAATATAAAATGGATGTAAAACTATATCAAAATAGCCACTCATCATGTTACACATCAATTAAAAATGGAATGACTGAGGATGTATTTTTTTCAATTCAAGAGATCAAATGGGCCTCACAGTGCTCCAGGAAATTTCATAATTTCAATTGTTCAAAATTCAATGATAAACTGATATTCTCAATATACAAATACTAAGTATTAGCATCAATATTGGTGAGAAATAGATAATAAATGATATTTTCTATATTCTCTTCATTCATTTATTAAATAAATTCACCTAGTGATCAGTCCCGATTCTTCATATATAGGTTGAGCAACATTCCATCGATTATTGGAATAATCCTTAGAAGCTAAAAATATATTTCATGATTTTTTAGATCAACTATTTAGTTATCATTATAGTTTGATAAAAACACTTTTTATTGACTCGGTGAAGGTAAAACACCTTTCTATGATGTTTGATATGAAGTGTCAAATATAGGAAAGGTGACTCTTTAGATTAAACTCATTGAGGATTCTATGAGGTGAAATACCCTATATTTTCATATTATTATATGGGTAAACTTCAATTCCATGATTAAATATGATTAAAATGATAAGTTTTACCAAAGTAACCCTATAATCACTTTTTAGTTGATTTGTCTTTATAATGTGTTGTCGAATTTTGTCGATGGAGATTTTCAAATTGGTTATGTGTTAACATAATTTCCAAGATATAAACACAAAATAATCGACATAGAATTGATCTAATTTCTAAAGGAATGGTTTAATTAGATGGTTCTTATAATGTTGATGTGTGTCCCTAGATTTCATTAAACCAAAAGGGATCACCTTGTAGCAGAATATTCCATGGGTTCATTTGAAGGTGGTCTTTTCTTCTTATTTTTAGGAAATTAAAATTGTTTCTCTTGAATAACTATCCCAGAATGATAGGACATGGCATCCCTCCATTTCAACAATTAGTTGTTCAATTATTAGTATTCGGAAGTATTCTTTCAAACAATATGTATAGGTCTCTGAAGTCGATGGAAACTCTAGTATTCTCATAATATTATTTGATAGAAAAACTGTTTAATCCAATTTTAATAATAAATTCCCCAATGAAATCATTTTGATTATTTATTGAAATTCAACATCAAAAATGGAATGATGAGTCCAAATTGATTTTCTTAATAAATGTTTTTAGCCATGATGGTATTTCAATAGACTGGGTTGACATGTATACACATCAGGATATTGGCCTTTCATCTCTTTATAATACAAAACAACACATATTAATTCCCTTTTGGGAAGGAGTTGAAAATTTCATATCCACCGAGGGGTATATCTATACAAAGGAATTTTGGTCAAATATCCTCCTACGTACTCAAATTTATTTGCTTGAGTTCATTAATAGTGGTTGAGACTCCTTCATCAAATTCTAGAGGAGAGTCTCTATGTTTGTTCACTTTCTCTACTTCTTTTCCCTATTATTAATCCTCTGTGTCCATGTTATTTGTGATGATAGATGAAGGGAACCCCTTAAAGATATGATAAAATTTATTTTCCAAGTATATTTCTTCAAATGGTGATATCATAACATTAACAGGTTCAACAGACGAAGTGTTTTCCTACTGATGTTCTGATAATATGGTTGGAGCATTTCCATATGTGGTACTTCTACTAAAGGTGGAATCAAAGAATCCTTCAACTCCTTTGGTTTCAACTAACACAATGGATATCATGAAGACAAGTTATAATTTATCTTAATATGGGATAATTATGTCATCTTGATAGATGGGAATCACATATTGATCACTGATGTATTTGAATGGGTTATCCGTGGTCATTTCCAGACCATTTCGAGTGGTAACATGGGAGACACTATAATTTATGTGTATATTCCCTTCTATTTCATTGAATATGGTTCAATATATTTAGATTGAAAATAATATAATGGATGATTCTCACCATCTAAGGTCTCAATCTATCCATTATTATAGTATTTATTTCATTATAGGTATAATGAAGGGATTGATGAATACTAATGTAACCAAGGTCTTTCCAGTGAGTCATTGAAAGATGTGTCTTGATAAATGTACAAGAACTTATAATTAGATACTATATCCCTGAACATATATTTTATATTAACTCATTTGATTGGTTTTCATTTGCATTTATAAAAATCCTAAATCATTTATGTGGAAGGGGACATATCTGGTTTAGTGTACCCCAAATGGAAAAGAATTCTAATATGAAAGATATTGAATCATAATACATTACTAATGAATGATTGATAGATGTCGATTTTATTTAATTTTATGGATACATTCAAGGTCCTGATATGTCCCTATATAATATCTTCTATGTATTACATAGTGAAAGAGATGAGTAGATGAAATTTTGTGGGATCGTCCATTGTAATATATCACTCTCTTGTAGAATAATCATTATATAATCAATTATGGTATAACAATACCACTAAAATTTCATATCTTAGATCCTTTTACATGTTATGGGAATCCATAATTGAAATCCATGATGAAATTGTGGTCAACTACATCAGGATATCATAATTTTGGGTTCACGGTCTATGTTTCTCAATGGGGGACTATTACCTCGAATTTTTTTTAAATAATATGCTTCTAGGGAATATGAGTTGGGTTTTGAGAATTTTTTGATGGAAAGCTTCTTTTTAAAATATTTATCCATGTTGGCCTTCCCACTTTTCTTTATTGGTCATGTTTTTTCTTATTCATCAATCGATCTTAAAAATTATTGGTTACAAATGATATTTTATATGCATAGAGGCATCTTCTCTCTCATATTAGGATTGTCTAAGGGATTTAAAATGGGATAAAAAGTTATAGATTACAATACCTAGGATTTGGCGGGCATAATGTATATGGCTAATATGGAACCTCCCTTATTTTACATGGATTTTGTGACCTTGATTCATGCTTCCCCAATTTTGGGTGGAAAGATCAATTTTGTAATAATACTCATTATTAGATATGAATCCATTAATTTAATTGAAATAATTATTCTTGAAATAAATTATTTATCTGATGATGATTATGTTTGATGGTTTGGTTCCAATTTTACATTTTTTACGATGGTGCTCGTTGTATTGTTTATTGGGTTTAATCCCATTGTATCATTTTTCAAATCAATTATATTTCTATTTGTACTGAAGATGAGAAGGTCAAGAGAATCTAGTATAACATTGGACTATGTTTAGTTTAATATTCTCTCATTTTTTTCCCGCACATTTTTCCATGATCTTTCATAAATAATTGTAATTTTGAGGGTTGTAGTATTGAAGGAACCAGATGTGTTATAGAAAATAAAACCAAGAACATAGTTGATTATTTCAAATATGATATATGAATAGCTTTATTTTTGTTCATAATATTTTTATTCTTCCAATCAATGAAATTTCATGCATTCTTATTGGTTACTTCCTGCCACTAACCATCTTTCTCCGAAGTGGCGACAGAAACAAATTATAGTAGTGCTAAAAGTGGAAATAATTTGGGTGATCCTCAAGGATATATTTATTAGGTCTTTTCGTCTCTAGAACATTTGGCATGTTATTTTTCAAGGATCCTATTATGTATTCAAGAACCTTCTCATATTAGATGGAATAAAACCGTCTTTTAATATCATCAAAATGTGAGAGTTTTGTCTCTCTCATTTAATCCACAAAAGGTTTGTTTTGCTTCTATTAACACCCTAGAGGAGGTAATGCATGATAAGGTGTTGGATTTAGAGAATGAACTGGAACTAGGGATAGTTTTAAAGGGAAGATTGTAGTTTCTGGTTTTTTATCCACATTCTCTAAAATTCTAGTAATATTTTGGATTTGGATATAGTTCTCAAAATGGATTCTTAAAACAATTTTGTGATTACATCTAGGTCTTGTAACCCACCTATTTAATTGTCTAGAATTAGTGGAATTTCAAATCATCATGGATGTTTCAATTGTGAGGAAAAAAAAAACATCCTATGAAAATTGAAAATTCATTGAGTATGTTTTGCCCTTATACCAAGAAATGAATTCATTGACACACTAATTCTCTCACTTTTTATTGTTAGAGAGGTCCAAGACCATTGTATTTCACAGTTTTTAGTTGAAATTGGAAATGAAATTTTTGACTGAGGTCTTTCTATACATTGATAAACCATATCGTTAAACTATGGTACCAATTGATATCTTCTATATAGAAGAATTTTAAAAACACTATATTTTTGTGGATTGTTACTGTAACAGATTTCCTATCCTGGGTCCACGTTGAGTAATGTAATCTGAAAAATTATTATCCAGATATCCCAAACAATTTATCTTTAGAATCCTAGGATTTAAAAATTTGGAATGGGAAGGGTCACATCTACCGACTTGGGCAAGGTTTCTATGCCTACATCGGAACATGCTTCCCTTCGATTTCTCCAAGATGGGATACCAACGATATAATAGTGTCAATAATTCCTATGCAAATTTCCAACTAGGAATGGGTTATAGCATGGGGAATAATGGGAAAAAACATACGTGTTGGTCCCATATGTACTTGAGCATGAGATAGACAGTTATAACTTGACTAATATTGTTCTGGTTGTTTTTTCAAAAGTTGGGAATACCATTATTCATCTATTAATATTTATAAATTGAATATTTTACCATCCCCTTCATTGAGTGAGTATTTCAAATCAACTTATTTTTGTTAGGATGAAATACTTTTATGTAGTGATATTATCTAGAAGAGTTAAATTAAGTTACATTGTATGAAAATTTATAGTGTAAATATACCCTCAAGTAGTTCACCATTGATCTTACTTAGTTCACTAATTTCTATCTTATAATCAAGTATAATTTAATTTAGTGTAATTGGTATGACACCCTTAGGTAGTAAGTGGGATTGCACCATTGCCTTATCATTTTCTTTGGTTAGTTCTCGTTAAGGAGGTAATTTATCATTCTAATGATTTTCCAAATTATGGGAAATCATATGGTTTCTAGTACACAAACCTTCTTCATTAATATTTGTGTGGACTATTTTTCAAAGGGATAAATATTTCTCTAAATGTCCCATAGTGTCTTGATGGTATAAAATATATTCAGAAGTGGTACTGGTAATGTTTAATGACATGAACTCCACTGTGGTCATTTCCATAGTATTTTAATAATGAGAGAACCAGTGTAACGAAGAAAATATATTATAAAATTTGTTTATTGTTTCTACGGTTGCATTATTAACAAGATTTTTTTGTGACAATCAGGGGTGTTCTTCCTTTCATTCAAGAATCCCTTCAATCCATTCTAGTGAACAGTGTTCTAAAGGGATTCTTAAGTGATTTTTTTAGTTCACATCTTTGAAATAGAAGCTGCATAATTGGACATGATAAACTAGGAACATCCAATTTATAGAACTTATTCTATATGATAAAAGGATAATTTTCACTATGTTGGAGCTTTATGTAAAACTTTTCTCAATCCCTATGGGATGGGGTAATCTAGTTACACATTCACAAAATTTCAGACCAGATTTTTTGTCCTCGATGGTTGTGTTAAAAATGTCCCCTGACCTATAGGTCAGGGTTTCTCATGTACTTAAAATACTACATCTATTATATATTCTCTTGATTTCTCAAATCCCATTACAAACATTGTATGGGAGAATTGTATGATTTTCACCTAAGACACATTGTTCTAAAGGGATTTATACTTATAGGTAGATATATTCCATCAAGCATGATTCATACTCCATATTTTCATACTTATGATGAAAGACTCATTAGATGGTTCAATATCATCCTTCCCAACTACTTTGATAGAATTTTTGGGTCATTTCATGAAAATCATACCATCTATTGTAAACAAAAAATAATTTTTTAAGTTGTCCTGAGGAAATGAATTTAAATTAAATCGCATTCTGAAGGTTTTGAAGATATGGTAAAAGGGAAATTGAAACACCTAGTTTTCTCACCATCATATGATATTAACAATGTATGGGGAATATAAAATCAACTATTAGATTTATTTATGTTCATTTATATAAGTGTAATGGAGGTATATTTACTGTATTTCCAATTTTGGGTATTCAGTAGCTCGGACTTCCACCAAATCAATTTAGTAGCTGATCACTTCTGTTATCTTACCATGATTTATGTATTCATTGTAATTAAATACATTTGTATTAAATTTATGATGAGTGGTCTATATATTTAATAGGATTTTATGCCCACAATCATATAAAAACTCTAATACAATTTAGAACTAGAGAGTGGTTGATGGATTGATAATTATTATTAAAACATCATTATCTAATGGTGTACTCATAGGAAACATCTATTATTAATATTTAATAATAGTTTCCTCAACACGATCTGACCAAAGTGGATGTTTCACACTATTTTATTATATAAAGTGACGCTAGTAGAGGTTTCTTATGATATGTTGTAATATAAACTATTCATAGGTGTTTTGGAGAATAAATGGTGTCTTATGTTTTCTTCTCGTTAGGAAATAATCTCTCTTGTCAATGAGGATATTTCAGGCATGACTGGCCACATTTTATCATTAAACTCAAGGTATGATGGATTTATTAGATTTTATTCTGTAAGGGGAATCCTTTTGACAATATTATGTTTCATTGTGTGGGGGAACATTACAAAAAAATCTATCATGTGGAGGACTATCATCAGGTTTTAATTCCTAACTCCAAGAAGATAGTTTGTGTTGTACACCCTAGGGGGAGCTTTAGGGCAGAAAATAACATTTTTAGGATCTTTATGTAATTGGATCATCAGGCCATTTGGATTACTACCATGGATGTTGTCATTATATAGGAAATCAAGATCAATTTCTTTAATATAATGTGAGACTTGATGGTAAGATGTTCATGGATGCCCTAAAAAACTACTGGTAGCAAAATTATAGATAGGAAATTCACAGTTACCACTAATAGATCTATAATTTGGTAATGATGGAATAGTTTCTTAATATACCATATAATGACACCTAATGTCTTCAATAAAACATTCATTTAGTAGATCAAGGTCATTGACCATCTCTCAATTTTCCAATTATATTTAGTGAGAATTCGTTTTCAGGTTCTTACCTATGGGAGATTGGGGACACCTAATCTAGGTGATGTAGTTCATATACAAAATTATGTTTGGTTGGATCCCATGTCACATTAGGAATTTTCTAACAAGTAATTAAAATTTTAAAAACGTCTTGTTCCTACCATAGAGTGGCCATTAGGATAGACCAATAATCATTAGACGCAAGAGGGATAATTCCTTGATCTTGTTGTCCATTTATCATGGGATGTTTTCCTCAACCCTCATGGATGGGAGAAATAATACGTTTCTTCTCCATGGGTATTCTCAAATTATTCTACTTAGTAACATAAAATGTAGACGTAGGGTTGTGTTCAGGAATCGTACTCACCACTGATGTTGTCATTACTTCATAGAAAACTTGTAGAATGTGGACATGAATAGATACCTCTCCTTCAATCATTTTCATAATTTAAGGGGTGAATTCTTTATCTAGGAATGGAATTTATACCAATTTTATAGATGGAGGAGGGATTTTTTCCTTATCCATTCCCCTATTTATTTTTGGGATATAAATAAAATCAGCAGGTGAAAGTTATGATCTTTGGGTCTTTCCACATTATTGTTGCTAGGGTCTTTCATCTTGTTTATCTTGGTGCCACCATTTTTTTGGAAGAATTTATTGATGTGGGTAGGTGTGTGCGCATGTTTGTGGTCTTCCACATAATTTTATTAGAAGGATTTTATGGATGTTTTCAAACTGTTTGGGTGGGGTTGAATAGTGTGGGAAGATTTTATGCCTACACAATGTTTTCCAAAGTACATTACTAGGTGGATTCTATAGAGGGAATATATGTTGTGCCTTTTACTGGATGATATGGTCTCTTCCCTTTGTGGGTTATATTATGTTTCTGAGTTTGAGTGACCTAGGCTAGACTCCCATGTGTGGAACTTCCATCATACTTAGGATTTTTTTTGCAGTACGACATTGCAAGGTGTGGCTACTAGGAAGAGCCCATTTGAGGGACACCAGTGAAATCTGGATGAGGTCTTCATTTTCCTATTGATCTTCATCAATAAGCTAATAGAGTAACATGTTGTATCTTATAGGTAATAGGACCCGAAATCAATCTGACAAAAAAAATGGGGTCACAGAATTCTAGGACATTGACAACCATTGATAGGATGGTTGGTGGGGCTTCATGATCAAGTGGGATTATTAAAATTCCTCTAGTATTGATACAATTCCATTTACATGGTACTCTAGAACTAGTGTGTTTAAAACATGGCATTTAATTCACTAGGTTATTGATAATGTCCTCATGTTTTTTGAGGACTCCATCTGCATGACAACCAATGTGTATGTTTAGATTAATTGATAGGATTACATTGGATTTGTTCAAATGGATTAATTTTTCAAAAAGATCCAATATATATATATAACAAAAAATAATTATACCTTATTAAATAAGAATCCTAATAAATGAACACATGTATAATCAATTATTTTGGGACCGTGTTTCTAACAACTTTTATTCTACATGAATGGCCCTGACATGTGGTTGATATAGACATGTTTTGGTTAAGGATTCGCATAATGTTCAGATTTTTTTCCACATGGTCTCATGCTTTTGATCATTTTAAGTTGATGAAGAACTGATTTCTAATGGTAGATGGTCACATGAATTTATCCATTATACCATTAAAAAATTATTTAATAATAATGTAGGCCGAGTTCTTCACACCCATTTCTGCGAAACTATTTTCTACTTTGATACTCTATTATATATTTAATATGTATTCATGAAACCATTATTTAATACCTATAAAATAGGTCTCTATTTTATTAATAATCAATTTAATAAAATGAGTTTAATTAAGAATGATTTGTATATATCGAAGTTTCGTAGTTAGTGATTAAATATATATGTGTTGAGGTCCTCCATTAATGTTACACATGTGAATTTGTATAAGATATTCTTATTTTATTTTTTATAGATATTTTTTTAGTCGCTACATGGAGTACTATGGATTTTATCATCATCCATAAAGATGGATGTGGTTTTGATTTCTCGATCAGGCTCGTGATATGGGATTCATTTGTATCCCCATGAAGGGAATTATAACTCATGTTGTTTAGTTCCACATAAATAAACACACCATACCTTTTTATAAAAATTTCATAATGACAAAAATCGTGAAGCTTGGAATCATGTGGAAAATACCTATAGGTGAAAGATGCCATGTCAAGAGTTAGTGTGGATCTTATACTTAGGATTCCCAATGTACCTGGAAGGGATATGTAAAACTAGGTTGGATATAACCATATTGTAGATATTTTCCATAGAAAATTGAGTTATGTTTTTATGTTTTGGGTTAATCGCTCAAGGAGGATTCCAAAGTATCACATTAAGATGGTCATTAAATCCCACATAGTTCTATTAGTTAGGGGATTACACCTATAGAGGATGCCGATAAATGGGTATGGTTGGGGATTATATATAATGGGATACTCATTGGTTAATCCACCTATAATATAACCCATTTATGATTGATTCATGGTTTTGGATCTTATAGTGAATTATAGGCCCATAGGATAAGGTGAGAGGATGTTCTATAAAGGGAATATCTGTTGGGGTAAGTCATAGATCATGAGGATGAAAAGATCAATAATAACCTATAAGACCATGTGATTCATCTTAACTGTGATGAACAAGAGGAATTATATCATGAAAACCAAATAATATCTTTTTTCCAAAGGTGGATGAGACTGTGGCTATAGGAGAGAGAGTGAATTGATGCACCAGTCTTATATTATGTTTTCGTAACCAAAATTGGAAATTATGCACCCATATGGATGTGTCCCATATGAAATAATAGGGTCCTACTCCAAGAGGGATACCCATTTCCATGTTTTATAGATTCTAGTAGAATATGACGTATTCCTCTTCAAAGGGAATCCAATGATTCCACTCACTCTCTGAAACATGGAGGTTCCTGGATATACCGCCATGGTTTAGATTCTATCTACCAAAGGGATATATCATTGGGATCATTCTGATCATGTTTAATGTTATGTATTTTTTCTATATGGCCTTATTTACCATGGTAATGTAAAATTAATTGGACACATTGGAGTTACATATTGTTTGATCATATATATATATAGGCTTTGAAAGAGGCCTTAAACTGGCACTTTGTAATCGGGCCATTTGTTTCCTAGATCATTGTGGGGAATGTTGACATAGAGGTTCAATTGGACAATTCACAATGGGGTTGAGATACAGATGACCGCTATGTAGAAGTGTACTGAGACTGAAGGACCCCATCCAATTTATTATTTTCTATGTTGGATAGTGTTCCAAAAAAATTACATCTATACAATTGTAGATAGTATATGGGTGAATGAAAGGCCAAAGGCTATATAGAGGGATTTCATCCTTCCTAAAATAGATAATGGAGTGGCCAAGGGAAGGAAAACACTATGCAAAATCGTATTCCTAAAAGTATTATTTTATTCTAATGGGTGTTAGTAATGGATTTTTTATATTCAGATGAATTTCCTCAAAGGGTTTTCTATACAGAATGCTGTCCAAAAAGGTTATTTAATCAAATTATTAAATCTCATTCTTGGACTATATATTTTCCTCTATTATTTCTATCTCATATATATATATATATATCCTCTTATTCCTCATCATCCCTTATGTAGGTCTTTTGGTTTCGCCCAAATTTACCCAAGTTTTAAGGGTCAAGCGGTCGCTTGTAGTGTAGCTTAGGTTGTCGAATACTCAGAGACCTAAGAAGAACCTTTAGACACTCAATAAAAAGAGATGGATTATTGGCTATGAATTGGCCAACATGGGTTGATTTTAGATTTTTTTTAAAGAGCATTAAAAGATCTATGTGAATTCAAATTATGAGAAAATGAGTTGATCCTAGGTTATTACTCGGGGTGGATTGAATAAATTCCTTTTTTTACGATTTTAATTTCATTTAATCGAGAAGGATTCATGCAATGAATTCAAACTAAACTCATCAATTACTGATTAAACATATTAAAAACACATGATAATCACCTATACACTTGTAGGATCATTTTCATGATCACTCCAAGGTAAAGGATGTAATTAGCACATGAAAGTGGGGTGAATAAATTCAATAAGGAAGTGGAAGAATAAAAATCATTGAATGAAATAACCTCAATTAAAATAAATTAATAACTTTTAGGGAGTGATAAATAACATTCAATCCAGTCCAATTATACTCCCTTGGATGAACCCATAAAAGATCTAGCCCTCCATTGATGACAAGTTCTCAACGGAAGCGGAAATTAGACTTATGAGGGTGGAATTGAAGAAGTAAAAACAACAAAAACGACGATCACTCCACCATTGTGTGAACAAAATCATAATTTTTGGTGTGAAAAATTTCACACCTTGAGGAAACGGTATCAAGGTGATATGAACAAGAACAGAATAAGAGAAGAAGAAGAAGTTTTATTGAAGACTAAGGTGATTCAAAAAACTTACATGAGATGGAAGAACATTAGAAAGGAAAATTGGCATAATAACATTACAATGAAAATAAAGCACCAAGATCCTCATATCCTCCATACATACTACCTTAAATAGGAATTTTGGAAGCCTTTGGTAGATCTCCCATCATACCATGTGCCTGTAATTAATTTTTTTGGTGAAAGGTGGGTGGACATTTAATGCATAAGAGACTTTTCAACTCGTGCCTCGAAGTGGGAGCCAGCTTTCTACACCTAACAGAATCGCCGAAAGAAACATCTAGAACGAATAATTGGAGTTTACCATAGAAGACTTAAATGTACCCCCGGATGACCCCTAATAGACTGTAAAATAGCAGCCCAATATACTCTGTGGTTCTGGAGATATCATTGAAATAGTGCGATGTTGTTCTGGGCCGTAGAATCTGGCCCAGAATTGAATCTTCAACTTTGACCGCATTAATCACCCCCATTGAGGACGAATTAGCACTGGATACAACATATTAATTTGTTCCTATATATGTGTAATAGACGCCCATGAATGTTGGGTTTCATTGGGCATGTATTGTGGGCCCCATAGTCCGATCAGTGGGATGATATCCAATCTGCCTTCTCCAGAATTGTTTCCTTTCTTCGCCAAAAATCTTCACCATCCTTTATGAATCCTCCATTGATCCCTGAATGAAAAATGTTCATATTTAAGTCTATATAAATTTACAAAAATATCAAATTAAAATATAAATAATTACATTCTTTGAAATCAGATGAAACATTGGGCCTAAATTGGTGCATATTAGGCATGAAGTGCACAAATGCTGAGAATGGATGTTCAAAATTAAAATCCACTAACTCAGGCCCATAAGATCAAAAATAAACATTTAATACCATTATAATGTAATCAAAATATGTGTTTTTATTGGATAATAACACCCCCAGCTTTAGTTTTTCTAGTCCCGAGCAAAATATATCTCACAAAAATGATATTCGAATGACCTTTTCCAAAAACATTTTAATAAACATTTCTCACCCAAAGATCACATACCAAAAAATTATGAAACCCATGAAAATCATTTAAAACAAGCTATATCCACAGGCATATATCAAGACCAATCCAATTCCTTTGTTCAAATTCATTTCCATATTTTATCCAAATTCAATTAAGCATGATGAAGTATTGTGCGTCACAATAGACATGGGGGTTCATTTCCATTTGAAGGAGAAAAGATGGAAGCGCTAGGAGCAATCAAATTTTAATAATGAGATGAGTACTCATTTTTTTATTTTATTTTTTTGGGTTTTTTTTGCATTTTTTCCATGGTAATTGAAATTGAACTCAATCTAGTCAACCCATGTAGCAAGACTTTACCATTGTCTCCCAGGCTCAAAGACCTTAGGGAACCAAGTGAAGCTCACATACTCGGGCATCATCTTGAGTTAACTCAATCAAAAACAAATTCAAATTACCACAAATAGAGATAAAATTCCCAACTATGGGCCAAACAACTATGGAGTCACGATCCCCAAGTGCCGAAATCCACACATTAGGTCAATTTATTCCTCTACGCAGAATTGTTTTATTTGAATACTCATGTTAAAATTAAAATGATCGCCAATCCTAAGTTATTTATAATGTGTCCCAAAAAACTCAAACTAAAACCCCACAATATAGAGGACGTGCATTGTGTTTTTTTATTAAATGGATGAAAATATAACAGTGAAAAATCACATCGGACAACCACACTTTCCAATATATATGCACATGAACATAAACTTTCTTTAAAATCAGAATCAAGGCATGCAAAATTATTTGATATCCAATTTCAGAGTTTGGAATGTGTGTTATCATGTTCAAGATTAATGAAATTTTTCCTTCCACACATTTTCATCCCCCCCAACTTGGAATAACATTTTCCCCAGTGTTTAAAGAATTGAAACATAGAAGGGGTAGGATATAAGTTCAACAAAGACATTGAAAATGAAAATTATGGAATGAAGTCACCTGGTGGTTGAGGTTGAAAATGCATTATCATGTCTCCCTTCAGTTCTGGTTTGTCTCCCAATGGCTTGGACGGTTGTGACCAGCTTTTCCCAATGACCTATGACATGACTTAATTTTTTTTAATATATATATATATTTTGTATTTTTTTAACCTAAAAAAGGTACAAATAACATAAACTGTTGATACATTGTCTTCTCTTAAATTTCTGGGTAAGGTATTACTCAGGGATCACACCGCGTGACACGAATGAATACGGTGCTCCCCTTTCATACCCATCCATACTCATAAAAGAAGAACAGGTCAACAATCTATTTTTTAAAAAAAATACATACAAAAATATGAAATAAAATAAAATAAACTGATGAAACATTGTCTTCCTTATATTTTCTGGGTAATTTATTATTCAGGTATCACACCGCATGACACAGATGAATACGGTACTCCCCTTTCATACCCATACTTACTCATAAAAGAAGAATAAGTCAACAGTCTATATATATATATATTATAAATAACAAAATTAATAAGAAGGAAAGAAAAAAAATTACTCACAAAGATTAGAAACATGAAGACCACGGGTTGCCTCCCGTGTAGTGCTTTATTTAACGTCTTTAGCTCGACTTGAACCCCCCAACATAGCCAATTACAACTTTAAAAATTTTAATAACCTCATCTTTCTCCACTTCAACATGATTGAGAATCCGTATCCCTTGTGGTTGGTAAGAATATTTGGAATTTGATTCATGAAAACTCTTATTTTTAAAAATAAATGGGAAAATCCAAGGAATATCAGAATTGGTTGATCTTTTTTCTTCTGTAGTATTTCCTAATAAATCAAAGTTAAACCCCCCTTTTGGGTTTAATGAGATGAATGAATGAAACCCCCAAGCTCTTGATTAACACAAATGATAGGGTACTCGAGTGGGGAATGAAGGACAATGATTTGGAGCTCGGTTTGGATGTGACATTTAAACACAGGTTGTGAATTTGAATCCAACATATTTTCATTTAACAAATTTCTTGACAAAATTATTTCATTTGACCAGAAGATTCATCCAAAAAATTGGATCGAATAGTATTAGGAATGGGCAGGAACTCAATGTTTTTTATTTCTCTTAGTGGTTCAGTGATGGGTGTTTTTGAAAAATCATCAACAAAGTTACACTTAGGAGACTTAATCCACGATGTCAAATTCCCCTCTTGTGAATACATGAAATCAATTTACTCCTGATTTAAAGACCCTTAAACAATTTCTTGATTCACTTCCCCTACCCCAAGTCCAAATGTTGGTTCTTCAATTAATTTATGAGAGTATTGTCAGAAACCAGACACTCCACATAAGGTTTTGGAGGGTACAATTGGTGTAGGGATGAGTTCCTCAGACGTTTTAATGAATTGTAGTTCTAATCTCAAAGATGATACCTCAGAACTCATTATATCCATTTTATTGCACAATATTTAAAGAAATGATTGAGGAACAGATAGGATGGGATGTTGAACATTTTGGACTTCACTAAGATTAGTCTCTTCAATCATCCTTGAGAGGGAAGGAAACTGATCATTTAAACATTCATTATCCCATTGATTGTACATATCATCGGGTGAGGGGTAATCATTCAAAGGTTGATCAAAGAAATTATCAAATTTAGAGGTTTCCCAATAATTAATTTCCATTTGATTCCAGCATGAGTTTCTAACATGGTGATTTTGAAGATACTCCATTGGAGAAGACAGAAAGTTGGATTCTAGATTCTTAGGATACAAAAAAACAGAAAGGGGGAAAAGATAAGAGACATGGGGGTGAGAATAGAGAAAGTGGGGTGATAAAAGGATGATAGTGTCTAAGGTAACTTACTTGGGTCCTCGGAAATGGTGCGAAAATTTGGTTTCGCCCAAATTTACCCAAGTTTTAAGGGTCATGCGGTCGCTTGTAGTGTAGCTTGGGTTGTCTAATACTCAGAGACCTAAGAAAAACCTTTAGAAACTCAATAAAAAGAGATGTATTTTTGGCTATGAAGTGGCCAACATGGGTTGATTTTAGATTTTTTTGAAAGAGAACTAAAAGATCTATGTGAATTCAAATTATGAGAAAATGAGTTGATCCTAGGTTATTTCTCAAGGTGGATTGAATGAATTCCTTTTTTTTACAATTTTAATTTCATTAACTCGAGAAGGATTAATGCAATGAATTCAAACTAACCTCATCACATACTGATTAAACATCTTCAAAACACATGATAATAACCTATACACTTGTAGGATCATTTTCATGAGCACTCGAAGGTACAGGATGTAATTAGCACATGAAAGTGGGGTGAATAAATTCAATAAGGAAGAGGAAGAATAAAAATCATTGAATAAAATAAACTCAATTAAAAGACATTAATAACATTTAGGGAGTGATAAATAACATTAAATCCAGCCCCTTGATACTCCCATGGATCAACCCATAAAAGATACAACCCTTCATTGATGACAAGTTCTCAACGGAAGCGGAAAGTAGACTTATGAGGGTGGAATTGAAAAGTAAAAACAACAAAAATAACGATCACTCCACCGTTGTGTGAACAAAATCACAAGGTTTGGTGTGAAAAATTTCACACCATGAGGAAAATGTATCAAGGTGATATGAATAAGAATAGAATAAGAGAACATGAATAAGTTTTATTGAAGACTAAGATGATTTGAACAACTTACATGAGAAGGAAGAACATTACAAAGGCAAATTGGCATAATAACATTACAATGAAAAGAAAGCACCAAGATCCTCATATCCTCCATCCCTACTGCCTTTAATAGTAATTTTGGAAGCCTTTGGTCGATCTCCCATCATACCATGTGCCTTTAATTAATTTTGTTGAAGAAAGGTCGGTGGACATTTAATGCATAAGAGACTTTTCAACTCTTCCCTCGAAGTGGGAGCCAGCTTTATACACCGAACAGAAGCGCCGAAAGAACAATCTAGAAGGCCGAAGTGGAGTGGTCCATATAAGACTTAAATGAACCCCCGGATGTCCCCTAATAGACTGTAACATTTCAGCCCAAAATACTTTGTGTTTCGGGAGATACGATTGAAATAGTGGGATGTTTTTCTGGCCGTAGAATAAGGCGCAGAATTGAATCGTCAACTTGGACCGCATTAATCACCACCATTGATGAAAAATTTGCACTGGTTACAGAAGAATGATTTGTTCCTATATAGGTCTTCTAGCCTCCCATGAATTGTGGGATTCATTAGGCCTGTATTGATGGCCCCACAGTTCGATCAGTGGGATGCTATCCAATCTTCCTTCTCCAGAATTGTTTCCTTTCTTCGCCAAAAATCATCATCATCCTTTATGAATCCTCCATTGATCCCTTAATGAAAAATGTTCATATTTAAGTTTATATCCATTTACAAAAATATCAAATTAAAATATGGATAATTACATTCTTTGAAATTAGATGAAACATTGGGACTAAATTAATGCATATTAGGCATGAACTGCACAAATGCTGAGAATGGATGTTCAAAATTAAAATCCACTAACTCAGGCCCATAAGATAAAAAATAAACATTTAATACCATTACAATGTAATCAAAATATGTGTTTTTACTGGATAATTAGCTTTTAAAGGGGTACAAATATAAGTGTTATCCTGGGTTGATAGAAAGTAATGAAAAACATCTTTTAGTGAAGGATTTGTTTGGTGGGAAACATGAAAATAGTGTCGTACCATATAAAGTGAAAATTACTTTATGGGGGTATTTGACAATATGTCACTCCATTTAAATAAAAATTCATTCATGGGGCCTATAAATCACACCTCACCCTGAAAGAAATATTCATATGTGTGGGGCCTAAAAATCAAGCCTCTCCCCTCAAAGAGAAAATTTATATTCAATGGGCCTATAAAATCATGTGTCACCCCACAAAAAATCATTTTTGGGGGTACTACATGATAGAACTGTGTGGGGTAGAGATTCGGATAAGAGGAATTCTATGTGGAATTCAATGATCCTTTATGTATTCTTGTCTACAATCATTTAAAAATTAATGAATTATCTGGATTTAATTTAATAAAGCCATTACAAAATTCATAAATAGTTCTCATCTTTCATGAATGAAATTCAGAATAAAATATATATAACTCAATTATTTATTTTTTTCTTCTCTTAAACCATTTTAAGAAACATAGTACACTACTATTGTTCTAACCTACCTAAGAGAATAATAATGTTTTTATAAATATATGTATTTTTTAAATACTCACTAGAAATTATTTAATGATTTAATATACAAATAATATTAAATGATTATCATTATATTAATTCTTTTAATGGAAAAATATTCTTCCTAACAATAAAATTAGCATGTTTCAAATTCATTTTTGACCATTGAAAATAATATTATCAAATACTATTCTCTAAATTATAACTATTTCATATACTATTGAACAAACCAGATACATGAATGATATGGGTATAAAAAATTGAATATATTATAGATTATAGATCAATTCTCAATGAATTTTTACCCTTAAAATAATACCACAAAAGTTTTGGTGATTATAAATTGAATATGATCAAAACAACTAACATGAATTATAATAATTTGTTTAATGAATAGAATATTATATTATATGATATAAAATTATTATTAAATATTAAATGAAACTGAAATAAATTGTTAATTATGTATAAAATAAATTTGGTTATATTTCTTATGATGTTAGATGATGTATGATGTGAGTTGAAACTTAAGGAAAGGGTACTGTTTAACTTTTTTCCCTTTATTGTGTTATATCATTCCTTCATTTTATAAGTTATTTAAAAAGTATGTTAATCATAAACTATGATTATTAAATTTTTTACTTTTCACATAGCATTTATTTTACAAAATACCAAACCTGATGGATATTTACATCAAATGATATAAAATTTGTAAAGGATTATTTTTCAATGTCACTTTTAAATTGCGATTTTATTCTTCTAAATTATTACATATCAAAAATGTATATTCAATATCTATAAAACCACTTCTATTTTATTATTCTTATGATATTTCTATTTTTAATGTTTATTACTTCCATTTCACCTTCATTTGGTCAAAAATTCCCCCAAAATTAATAATGTAAGAGGAGTCTTCTTTTTTTAATCCATTTAGTCTGCAATCAGTCTCCTACATTTGGAAATTAATTAATTAATTTTATAAAATTATTTATCATAATATCTATATCTACTATGTTTATTTTCTATTTTCTAATACAATCATTACAGATAAACTTTAGGTAATACTTTTTTATGTTTCTCAAACTAACTGTTTTTTATTTACCACAAAATTCTTAACAACGATGTAATATCAATATTTTTTAACATCTTCCCTAATAAAAAATTTTATCGCTATCTTTTGTAGTTTTCTTCATGATTATTCCATTATATTTTTTTATTTTTCAAATGTAATTTGCAGTCCCATTTTTTTTAAACATATTTATCTTCATATAAATGTTATAAAAAATATAAAGGTAGTTTCATCTTTTTTTCAATGTAAATATATAATTCTGATAGTATTTTATTTTCATCTATACCATCATTTTTTTAATATTTATTAATTTTTTGAAGGATATAATATAATAATACCATCTATGATCATTTAATAGATGGATTATAATCATGTTTTTGTGAAAGTCTTCAGGAAACCGACTTATTTGTCATCAGTAAATTAACATTAAATTGAATAAATAATTCCTTTTTGTTCATGTGTCTTACATATATATAGTTCATAGAAATTATATATTATGATTACTATGAATATTTTAGTGCATTTATTGATAACTAAATACTAGCAATCAATATATTTTTTTATTATGGATTACTATTTATTACAATAGCATGTTTCTTATATATTTTTATTTTATGCGTTCCTTTTATATTATTAATTTATTGGAATTTTCTATTTATGTGTGGGGACTTATATTATATAGCCCCTGGAAACATTGATATATAAAATGAGATGATCTAGTTTTGATATTCGGTGTGTCTCATACTTAATTATGTATGATCTTTTTTAACACCCCATGATTTTAAAAGTCTACCATCATATTAGATAATGTGTGTGACACAAAACACCAATTATATAAGAACACAATATACACCCTAGTGTTAAATTATATTAATTTTTATATCAATTCAACCACATTAATATCTTTTGATGCATACAATGTAGAGTTTAAACAAAACAAGATACTCATTTGATATATAATTATAGAAACATGGCCATTATAACATTGCAATTAAATTGAAAGATATGAATAATACTAACAAAATTTTGATAATTATATTGTTGACACATTTATACAATAAAATCACGTGTTTTTTCTGATTAAAAATAAAATAAAACAATTTTAAAATAAAAGAATGTTTTTTGAAAACTGTATTTTGTCTAAATGGAGGCTTAGTAGCACATTTCTCACATAATGTAAATTTTTTTCCATGTTTAAAAAAATAAAAAATTGTAATTAATAATTGATATAATTATTTCAAAATTATCTTAGGGTTATTATTTTGTATTTTTCTTAAATGCATCATTTTGAAATGAATAGTGAAAAGTAATGGGTTTTATTAAACATAATAATTTATTTTAAAACATTTTAAAACATATAATTTTTTTTATAATTTTATAAAGGTAAAATTAGTTAAATTATATATATATTAATAAAATTTATGTCATTAGAACCAATTTCTTATATAATTTTGATATAAAAACACTGTAATCGTTTGAATATTTTCCCTTTAAGAAAAATGATTTGTTATCACATATGATGGATTTATTTTAATTTAAAATTTTTCACTTCTGTGAATTTTTTTTGGAAAAATTTATTTCCATGTTTTTAATAAACATAATATATATTATTTGATAAGTTTAACAGAATATTTTTTTACCATAATTAATGGTAAAACCCATAAAACTTACTTACCACGGTTAAGGTAATTTTTTTACCCGAGGTTATAAAAAAAATGTGAGGTTTACAAATTACACCAAACATGTAAAACTACAATTATCTTCCCATATTTCATCATAATATATTCAAAGATTCATAATTACTCGTTTGGATGATTTTTTCACGTTCAAAACTAGGGTACACTTTCTTTCATGCTTTATAATTATGCCACTCACCTCACTTATAAAGGGACACCCCTTATCGAGTTTTCCCAATCTTAAAACCCCATTGGTTTCAATAATTAATAAAAAATTAACTTCATTACATACCTCATATAATCATCAAAGCCTAATTTTCTTTATAAATTAATATAATAATCCTATTGGTGTAAACAAAATCATGTTGTAAGAAGAAAATGTAACGGCCCTAAGTGGTTGTTTTATTTTATTTCTTCTTACACATATTTAAATTATTATTATAACATGATAATATAATTAAATTTTTATATTGAATATATCTATATGTTATTATTTAAATTTAATAACCTGAATCCTTATCCTCTTACATCAAATGGGTTACTAAATCATTATTCTAGAGTACAACGGACTACCACCTCACGAAAGGATGTCATTTATTTTCAATTACCAACATCAAATTCAAGACGAAATAATGGATTTAACATATTTATAAAATATTTTTATATTACTATACATATTTAATATTAGTACTAAATATACCTTATTACCTTACATTCCATGAGGGATATGGTAATTTTACTCGTGTGTGTAGTGGAGTAACACCTTACGAAGCGATTTGATTTATTTTTCACAAAAAATTTACTTGAAAGTTAGTAAGGATAAATGTTAATTAATATATGTCATATTTATTATATAAAAATATGTATTGAAATATAATAAAAAATATAAACACTTACCTTACAATCCATTGTAAATTAATAATATCGCTCATGAATATTTCTGAACTACCACATTTTTATATCGATGTGATCTTTTTTAATTTTATTTTTATATATATGTAAGTAAGGATGGATTTTAATAATAAAAATGATCTATCTATAAAACAATAATAATTAGTTAATGGTTAATTAATGTTTATATTCCTTCTATTTTATTCACCAAGAAAAATGGAAAAAACATTCATCTGTACATATAACCTATCATGTCCATGGATGGTGTAATAAAATTTACATATATAAATATTATTGTTTAAAATAAATAATATATAATCATTAAATATGATATTCAATATAATTTTTAACATTTTGGGGATTATTTTACCATTATCAAATTCAAAGGACAAAATTTACATAAAAAACAAACATGAAAGTCGAACCAATTATCATCTCAAACAATGAAATTAACAAAATAATATTAAATTAGACATAAAATAAAAAAATAAAATCATATATATTATTAAATATATGAGAATATTTCTATAATATATGTTTAAAAACGATTTTATGATTGGTTCAGACATATACAAAGGATGTCGAATAAGTGGTATGGGTTTCTCATCCCACCTTTACTTTCATGAGACATACACCATATACACAAATAATCCCTTTATGTTGTGAATATAATTCCTATTTTGATATGGTGTATCATGAATCCATTTATAATTTTTTAATTTTACGTTTTATTTGATGTTATTTATTTCATGGTAATTATTATTCAAAAGATACCAAAATTGTAAGAGTTTATTTAACAATATAATCATTATTCAGAATTACTTTTTTAAGTATCCCTTGGGGTAATTATGTGTATTTATATCTTAAAAAAATATATTTTCTTCACCTATGGTTATTCATAACTTCATTAATGTAATAGTATTTTTCCCACACTTATGTATATAAAATTATTATTAAAATTTAACATTATTTCTCTCTTTGGTCAGGAATATTTTTTTATCAAAGCCCATGTTTTACTAAAATGTTTTGAATAATTTCTAACCATTTGAAAATGATTTATTAAAGAAATTTATACCCGTAAATAGTTTTTTTAAAGTAATATTTTTTTTAAATAATAAATTTTTTCCTTTTATTAAAAATGTGAAAAGAATCCTCATTCTAACATGTTATACATGAATAAAATTTTCAGTGTCATAAAAAATAAATATTTTAATGATTATTTTACATGTTTTAAAAGTATATTTTCAAAAAAAGTTCCTTCAAAATGTTTTTTTGAGTTTTTTTAAAATATTATTTTCAAAGTTAAAAGTCTATTTTCATCAAAAAAAAAATCAATGACATATTTATCGAATTTCAATTAATCAATTTAGTCAACCTTTTATTTTACTTATAATCTGGTGGGGTTATATTGTATTCATGTTATCCTTATTATTTATCTAGATTTTTAAGACCATTTTTAGTAAGGATGTAAACTATTATTACCATTATCTATGTTTTATAGGATGTTTTTTGGTTATGTTTGTTGATAGGGGAACATATTAACATTTCATATTCTAGTTTTTATATAAACATTTTTATATTTTTTTTATTCACCCTAATCATTTGATGTATTTATTAGAATTAGTGAGTGAAGGTTTGGGCTGGATATTGCCCCTCTATGCATGGGTAGGTCACAAGAGACATCAATTATTGTTTTCATGAGGTCCTACCAATTTATTTAGATGACATTGAACAAGGCCTCTATAGTATTTGGATGTCTTAGTACAGGACATAGATTTTATGTTTATAGTGTTTCATGTTATGTATTTTATCATTATGAATTAATTTAATGATATTCCATTGGATTATTTTATTAGTTAGAATATACATGGTTATGTTTCTCTCTCATGCGATTATTTATGTGGAATTATAATATTTTATTTTATTTTTACCATATTATGCTCAGGTTATTGATTAAATGGAGTTTTTTTCTGTTATTTAACTTTTCATTTTCTTTCATCCTTATTTATTTTGGACATGTTATCTATTACACTTACCCTTACTAGGAATATATACTCAGCCTTCCTTATGGTTTACATTAAAAAGGATAAAATGATTTTTTTATTGATATATTGGAATATGATAAGGGTAAAAATGTTTTTCTAAAATAAAATTATATATTTATTTTATGTATTAAAATGTAATGTGAATTTGAAGTATGAATCTATTTTACCAATAAATCTAAACTATTGGACCCTTAGATATATTATTCCTTTTGTATTATGATAATGTAATAATGTAGACACTTGCTCAAAGATACTAGTTTTAAGGTTACTAATGTTTTTATCATAGATATTTATGTATAAACCTTGGGATATAGATTATTTAAAATAAGGATTTGTGAACATAATAGTATGATATACGTTGAGGATTATTAAATAAAAACATAATATTGTTTTTTGAGAGATTATATGGTTTTCCTATAACCAAATCCCTATCTGGATTCTACAAGTGGATTTGGTTATGGAACTGATGTACCAAAGGGCGATAGAATTGAAAAGTGTGTATTAGGTTTGACCAAATCCACACCAACTGCATGAAAATGGTTCTTTCTCCATAAATATCATAACTCTCCTAGTGTATATTCTTCGGATAAATCAAATTTATTATATACCAATCTAATGGAGTTAAATATAAATATATACCCATATAAGTCATTCTTATTATTATGAGATTAACCACGCATAATTTTGTCAATATATGTTATGTATTTAACTATTTTTTAATAAAAATTGTGTTCCATAATGTTATAAAAAGTATAGTGTATTCCATCATTTACATATGCCTCTTAGAATAAGTAATTGTAACCATATCAATGTACATAATCCAAAGAGTGAGTATTATTGTTTCTATGATGGGATTGAACTAATATTTTGAAGGTAAATAGTATACTAAAAATTATCATCATATGAGTACATGGTATCATGTTATAATATTATGGGGAAAGAATTACCTATATTATAGAATATAAGAATAAAAATGAAATAATAGTATGACATGGAATAAATATAATGGTGTTAAGGGAATAATGATTCTCCCACATGTTTTAATTTTTGGAA
Source organism: Viscum album (assembly GCA_963277665.1). Classification (NCBI taxonomy): domain Eukaryota; kingdom Viridiplantae; phylum Streptophyta; class Magnoliopsida; order Santalales; family Viscaceae; genus Viscum; species Viscum album. Next base: position 1,468,006,558 of record OY728135.1, read on the forward strand.
GAAACACACAGGTGCATTATTATAGGTAATTGATGTTTGTAACATATTTGGAAATAGATTCCACCATTCTTGTGATATTAATTGTACGAAAAAAAACAAAAAATGTTAAATGATTAAAATATTATTATATGAAGAACTACACAAGTGAATTCCCCATGTGTGAAAAGAATATACCCAAAAAAATCTAATGGATCATGGTCAAGATTATGATGTTACCATAGATAATGCAGAATGATTAATTTCATTATTTATGTATTCAATAATTCTTCTATTTAACTCTTTTATAAATGGAATTATACTAATATGAATTATTAAATGTATAAGGGTGTTACTATAGTACTATCTCTTAATTTATTTGAGAGAATATGTTGAATTTTCCGATGAACATGTAAATTTATTCAGTGTTATGTTGAACATCATATAAATAACATAAATAAATGATTACGTGTGATTTAAGACTATAGTCTAAGTTGGTTATACCTTCAAAGTACACTTCATAGACATTCAAAACCTATAATTGGTATCATATGGGTCACATGTTTAAATTATAATTAATTATTATTCATTTCTTTATTTCATGAATTTTCATTTTATTTTACTTAAAATGTTGTTACAGTAATATGAAATAATCACCACTTTTTTTCATCATTCTCAATATCATAATTTCTAATATATCAATTTTTAAAAATTAAGATTCATCTAGATATTATATGGGGTTTTCCATCAATTTTGTTTAATAGATAGATGACTTGAGGACTGAGAAGATGTTCACTCTCTGTATCTGTGCAATTGATTCCCTTTACATGTCATATACCTAAAACACAACCACTCCAAGAAGGATGGATTCAAAAAAGGTGTGTTTCATCGTAATGGTTGATAAAAAGTGCATGCCATGTAAAATACTACACATCATGTTTTCTATTGTCATTAGTGTTCTAAAATATATATGGAATGAAAAATTAAATGTATAATTAAGCCTATTTATTATGTGTTCTTTGTTTCATTCATTTTATATAACATTCCGTGTCATAGGATAAAAAATTATATATTAAAATAATTTCCATGTAAAAATTTTGTTGATCATGTGAGTTTTACTCTAAGTGGACATGTGTTACTAATTAATTTTAAATGGGAGTAATTTTTATTAAAAATTATAGATTATGGCAGGTTAAGGATGATTGGATTTAAGTAAGATAAATTAAATAAATTATTTCCAGTAATTGTGAATTATATTAATTATAAAGCCAATCAATGTAATTGATAATAGGATTGAGATTTTATTCTCTTATTCTCTTGATGTGCGTATGATCATGATATTATACCAGCCCTTTCTATTTGATTGGTTTATTTTAATTTTATTTGAATAAATAAAAATGATGGACTATGATTCATCTCATACCATTTTTACAGAAGGGTATGTGTGCTCAAAGTTTCTTTTATATAAACCTAAATTTCTAATCCATTGTATCTCATCACCAACATGTGAGAAAAATATTATGTAAGGAGGGACATACCAAGTTTGTGGATATGGTATTAGTCAAGGATTCAAGGAAGAATAGAACAATGAAATACATTGGTGGAAATGATGAATGCTGCAACACAAACCAAGTTATGTTTAATGTTGTGTTTTCCCCTAGGTTTCAGGATTATCTTTTCATCTACTAGATAAACTAACCATTATAGAATATAATGAACATGTCCTCTATATTCTATTACTATATGTTTTATTGATAATTATTTATATTTATTGATTATTTCAAATCCCTAATAAATGAATTAAAAATAATGATAGTTAGAATAAAATATAATAAGATTACTCATAAATATTTTATTATATTTGGTTAATCACTTAATTAAAAATATTTTAATTTTAAAACTGAATATAAAAGGTGAAATGGGATTTCTGAACAATGAATAATAAATCACTCAACAAAAATATTTTTTAATTATTTAATTCCAATAAAAAATTTTGAAAAACCCTCATAGCTTAATGTTCATAACCATCCTATGTTGGGGTTATTTAAATTATCATGAAAACATTAAAAATTATGTTTTGGTTTGACTTTACTTGGAATTTATATTGGGTTGAATTCCAAAGAAGGAACTGGTGTAACTAATATTAATGTTTTGAGTAAATCATTAAAACACGATTTCTATATTGAGAAATCAACTCAATAGACCAAGGAACTAGAAATTAATATAGTTGGAAATTAACACCTACCTAAAACCCTTTATATAGCTAAGCATGACAATATCCATATTATAAATAGGGGAATATTCATCCTTGAAAATATAATTTCTATGTTAAAAAATATTATAAAACTAATATTGATGGTAATTAGGTTTAAAGAAATTATGTTATATTAATGGAATTTAATTCATTTAAAATTTTATAAATCTATTTTTCAATATAAAATATTTCTAATTATTTTTATTAATTTATAGAAACCAAAAACGAATCGAAATAAACTATATAATTGAGATCCATACTTGATAGGGATAAACTTATTATTGGGTAAAATTTCTAGGAATTGTATAGGTGTTTCTTTGTTGTACTATTCCATGAATAGAGATTGTATGTAATGGAAACCCCACTTCATAAGTGTATATCCAATGAGGAAAATGAGGAATAATTATCTCCCAATTTGATGCATGTGGAATACACAATGTATGCCCAATGTTTCATGATATCTTATATGTACAATGAGTTATTAATGAAATATGAAGATATGGATGCGCATAACATTGTTTCCCTCATTAAGTATGTCTATCAAGAGATTGAGAGATCAAAGAGATATGAGAAATCCATTACACTATTCATGTGTAATCTTATCGAGTCATTTCCTATTGGGATACATGTGTTCAATATTATTGTTTATATTTAGAACCTTCACATTTGGGTTTTAATATCCTTTATGAGATTTTAACTGATATCACTCTATCCTCACTACCCATAACCTTCTATAGTTTTATTTTGAATTATAATATAAGTAATAGAAAGAATAAACTTGTGTAACTACGTAAATTTATTCACCATGATTATAAATACATGGGGCATGAAAAACCAATTATATTTATGGTGAGTAATATTTGGAATAAAAGTGGGATGGAACTAAAGAATCATTCCAATTCTAAGTCTCTCAAGTTGTATCCTTCCATGAAGAGGGAGATTGAGAGGCAAGTAAAGGAACATGATTTTGTTTGTTTTTTGTGTGGAAAATAGGTCCCCTAGAAACGAAATTTCATCCATCCAAATAATAAAGGGTAATATTTAGGAACATTTATTTTTGAGGTTGATAATTTCATATCTATAGGTTTGGTATTATAATCTACTTGTGGTTCTACAATTTTATTCAAATATAGGAACCAAGTAAATTTCAAAAAATTACCAGGATGAGGTGGATACAAAGGATATTAATGGACAGAGCATGTCTTCTCTATCCATTGGAGACTAACATCTCACATAATCTACATGTATGATTTTTAAGTAATTTTTTATAACACTCCAAGAGTTAACTAGAACATTTTTTTCATTTCATTTTTAGTTATGAATTGATTAAATTTTTTATTTGGAAGTAAAGGTTAATACTTTTCTAAAAGATAAAATATATTAAGATATGAAATAGTTTAATAACAGTTGATATATATTAAATTATTAAAAAAAATATTGAACATGATAAGGAAAAAAATGCATGAGACACATTTAACACACACTCATTTAATCACTGACATGCTCAATTATATGAGAAGTACATTAAAAGAAACTTTCAATATAGTTCTTTGGACTCTATTAAGATTAGTCCACTTGAATGATGTCATTATTATTTATAAGGTAATATTACCATAAAACTATTCTATGACCATGGTGGATGTGAAATAGAGTATCAAAAATAGGTACATGGTAATATGTATTGACCTTTTCATGTAGTGGATAGAGTTTGTAATTCATACATTATCAATTTTATAAATAACAAGAACTTTTATGGTTATATAAAATTATTTAGTTCAATGTCCAAATCATTTGATAATTTCAAAGAGTTAAATAATGAGGTTTAGAATCATCATTTTATGAATATAAATAAACTTTTATTGGATCAAGGTGGTGAATATCACGACCATGAATTTATCAACATTCTACAATAGTTTGGCAATTTATTCAAACTCAATAAAACATATAAAATATATTTGAATGGTGTTAGTCAAATTATGATACATATTGTTTTTTTAAATAGTATAGTCTATTATCATTCATGTTAGTATTTTATTATCCTTTTGGGGGTATTAATTTAAAATATAATTATAATTACAAAATCGAGTTATAACTAAAGCATAAAATGGTTTCCCTTAGATATATAGTGTTTCATGAAAACCTTTTTGTCACATCGTCATTCATGGATTTGAGGGTTTTTTATGTCTAGATCAAGAAACAATCTAGCACTGTGAGGAATCAAGTGTAACATCATAGGGTATCCTAAAAAACAAGGGGATACAATTATTACATCAAATCATTTTATTTTTCATTTTATAAAGTCGTCTTAGGGGTGTCTGGTGCCCAACATACAATGCCAAAGAAAATAAAAATAAGAAGAAACACCTATCAACACAGAGTTATACATAATAATATCCATAGTCATCACCACACCCCAAACCGGACTCCTCTTCTCTAGTAGCTGATTCCCACTACGGGTTTCTCCAAAAACCTACACTTTGAACGTGATTCCTAATCTGGTCCAGATCATGCATATCTGGTGATGTATTCTTAATTACACTATACTTATTGACCACAAGAACCACCTAGTTATTCCTTATTGAAGTGGACCTGGTCTGCATTGGTCACAAGATATCAAAATAGTCCTTCCTTGGTCTTCTTGTTGAAGTTACAGCCAAAGGACTTTCCCCTGCAGCCTCTTTCTGATTCCCATTTTGAACAATATCACTGAATGAATGGCCAACCAGAGTACTCAAGATCTTCTTTCCTCGCCTAGAGTTCTCCTTTCCCTCCCCGAGTTGTTCAACATTGCGTCCCCACCTTTGATATGGCATTTTATTCTCCCTCAAATAAAGACGCTCATCCTCCATAGAAATATTCTCCACAACTGTGTTATGTGCCTCCATCCCTAAAACTCCAACCTTGAAATATCTTTGTCTCTAATCCGTACCTTCCACCAATGTTTATCTCCTAACCATATTGGGGTTGCCTTCCAGATTCAAGACAACTGGATCCTACCCATGCCTTCAACAGGTAGAACCTCCACAATCTCCCTTACATTCCTAGACTGTTCAATCCCCATGACTTCAGCCTGCTGATTTTCCAAGGACCACCACCTCACCCCCTCCCTGAAATATCCTCCACCTACATTTCTTCAGCCAACATGTCCTGAGACATTCCATTAAACCTATTACTCAATGAAATAAAAAATATAGCCAACAAATCCAAACATATAGAATTCTTATCAACAGTCTTGACAACCTCATATTCTATGTTTGAAACCCTTTCGATCCCAGCCTATTCTAAACTCATACCAACCATTAAACTAGAAGATTTTCTATCTTCCTAAAAATAAGCCGTACTAGACCATGTTTTTTTACACTCTATAACCAAACCAGACACACAGGAGACCCTCCCTCTGTCAGCGGGTCCCACCAATTTTGAGTCCATACCAATCTCCACGCCATCCCCCAAGGCATTGCTTCTATCATCACCACCAGTGATCATATGAACACCTTGCCCCTTACTGCGATCCTCCCTCGACCGTTCGGGATGACCACTTTGACATACCTCAACCGAGTGGCCCAGTCTCTTGCAAGAACCACAAAACATGGTCAAATTCTCATAGATAACCCTCTGCCTACAACGGTATTCTTCTCTAATCATGATCCAAACAAAATCAAATGGGATGTGAGACACATCAACTTCAGCACATACCCGAGGATTCACCGGATGGAAAACTGCCTCACTGCGGCTATCCGAACAAAGAAATCGACCCACCATATTCTAAAACATGCGGATAATCGAAGGATTTTGAAACAGTGGTAAGATATTAGGAAAACATACTCAAAACGCCATGGAAGGTGAGTCATGATTCATATGGAGTTCAAACGACCACCGAAAAAGTAGGAAGTGAGATCCATTGAAGATGCGTGGAGCCCTTGACCATGCATGAATAAAATCTGCCTCTGTCTCAAACAGGATCAGGATTTTTTTACTATCGAGAAAGCAAACTGCCGCTCTTTCCTACAGATCCCACGACCTGAAGGAAAAACGGTCTAAGGCATCAACTGAAGGCCTCTTTTGTTTGAATCGGGCCACCATGGTAAAATTCAACAAGCCTGAAGCTTCAGAAAACTCAGAAGGGGAAAGATGATGATTTGGCACCCTATCAAATAAATCAAAAACCTTAGGGTTTAGCACAGCTTTTGGAAGGGGGGGAGAAAATTAGGGTTGGAGAAATGCCGAAAGAACCTTTTCTCTCATGAAACGATGATTCCCCCTCCCCCACCTAGGGGGGAGGAGCCGGCGTGGAGGCATCTTTCATCACCAGAGGGGGTGACGCATCGAGGGTTCCTCGTGATGTATTTTATAGGAGGGATTACATCCTTAAGGAGGATTGTGTAATTGGGGTTATATTTGATTAATATGATGGTTGTGATATACCATTGTTTGTATAAGAATATATTTCACATTTTCCCATAGAAAAAAGATGTATCTGAAACAAAAGTGATGTGTTGGAGTTTTAGTGATGTAATATTATTAAAGAGATATGGTTTTCTAACACCTGATTATGATGAATCATTATTTATTTAGAATGAATATCTCCACTCCTACAAGGAGGAAGTAGAGATCTTCGAAGCTGTTAGATGGATGTAATCCATGAATTCTAAGATGAATTACTATTATCTAGACAATGTTTGGGTTTTGAAAAATCCTTTAATTGACGTAAAACCCATTGGGTATAAAATTTAATTCAAGAGAAGGATGTAAATGGAAGTTAAATTGAATACTTATAAAGCAAGTCTAACAAATAAATGGTTTATAAAACAGAAATTCATTGACAATGATGAATCCTTCTCACTTGTTTCCATGTTTTAATCTATTATAGTGTTATTTTTTGTAACAACTTACCATGAATACGAGGTTTTATATGTGGTTGTTAAAACTAAATTTCATTATAAGAACCTTAAAGATGAGTTTTTCGCAATGGATGGAGCCTGCAATATTGAAGATGGTTAAGATTTTTTCATGCAAGGCATGATTCAAGGTCAGAACATCAAAAAATGACAAAGGCATGGAGTGCGTGGAATTTTAGGCAAGTTGCGCGGAAAAATAATGTGGTGCGCAAAATAGTAGCAGGTTGTGTGAAATAGTAGCGGGTTGCGCGAAATATCAGTAGGATGCGTGAAATATCTATAGGATGTGTGAAATATCTATGGGATGCACGAATATGATAGTTGTGTGTGAAATATCGACGGGCTGCGCGAAAAATGAAAGACGCGTGAAATGTTAGTGTGGTGCGCGAAAGAGAGGAATGGTGTTTTTCGCGCAAAAGGTGTTTTTATATTAGATGTTCGAAAATTGGAAAAGGAATGAGGGGCGCAAAATATTGGAGCACGGCGTGAAATGTGAAGGTGCGTGAAAGATTTTTTACGCGCATGAAGGGGGTTTTACACGCGGATTAGTGGTTTTTGGGCCAGGTCAAAAATGCCTATAAATATGAGGCTAACCCTTATTATTTGTTAATGTTCGACACATAGAAGAAATCCCAAGCTCTAGTGTGAATAAATTATATGCTGAGTGAGTTGGAAGAAAAGAAAGAAGTTCGTGCGAAAAGAGGATAGCAACACAAAAAATTGAGAAGGTGCACGGAAAGAGAAAAAATTGCGTGAAAAAGGAATGTTTTGAGAAAAAAGTTTTTTCACACCAAAAATAAATTTTTATGCACTAGACACTTGAATTGTGCGCAAGATATCTTAAATGTTGCGCGAAAAATTTGGTGTCTTCGCCCATATTCAGTTGTGCATACGAAAGTTCTTACCAGATTCTAGGTAGGAATGTGAAGATCTGAACATCAGAGAATACATCTGTTCAATTGTAAAGAATCACTGAAATACTGTAATTCCCTATTTGTGATAAAAGGGTGCACACACACTTGCAGAATGTTTTCCAAGTGCTACACGAGTGTAAGGGTATATCCTACTCATTGTATTCTACATCAAAGGATTTTTCTCTAGTGGATTGTGTGGTACTAGATTATTTTTGAACCATACCACGGACGTAGCTACTCTTGTTGAGTAGTGAACCTTGTAAATCTTGTGTTCATGTGGTTGTGTGTGTTCAGTAGAGAAGAAAATATTTAACAGGAGGGGAAGGTTGTTTCAATTCGAAAGAAACATAAAAAGAAAAATATATCACTGATTCACCCCCTCCCCCTCTCAGTGATACTTGGATCCTGACTGGGAACATCAGTATAAATATTTCCATGAAAATTTCTCTTTATACATAATATGAAAGATAGAGACTATGTAAGATACCATGCGATTTAGTGATAGGATCTTTCACGTACTCCATGTGATGTACAATGTTTTATGATGCCTATGATTTGAGCATGGTAGGAAGATATTCATAAGATCTAGTATAACAAAATTTTACTACTACTAGGACTATACTTAGGTATATAATTTGAAATAAGGATATTTTTCTTTTTTATCGAGGGGATGACAATATAGTCAATTTGGTTTATATAGATGCTATATTTTAGAAGATTCGAAATGATATAAGCTCATAGTATAGATATATTTTATATCTCAGTAGAAGATCTATGAGATAGAAGATTTCAAAGAACCCAGTTGTATTTTATTCCATATCAGAGTTCCAGTATATAGTTATTTCCAATGAATCCATGGAAGTATTATGGAGTCACATGTTTCTCCAAGAGCATGATGTGGTACATATAAGTTATGAAACAATATATTTTAACTATAATAAAACCAAAGTGGTGTCTCTATCCAATTAGATAAGGATATTAAAGTGTGGTTAATTGATGTTTATCAACTATTCAAATGTTTAGAGCTTTGATAATGTGTATAGTTGCAGTTCATTAAAATCCTTAGTGATATTACTTTTTTTAATAGTCGGTTATTTTTTATTTGTCTTTTGAATGAGGGATTTGTTTGGTCATCTTAATTAAATTGATTTATATATAATGATTCATTTACCAATTTGTTAATTAATTTTATTAGTTAATTATTGGGGATTAAATATTTTTATATCCTTGACCTTCTTGTGATATTTCATTAAATTAACACCCATATTACAAGATTATTCATATTAGAATTCATAAGTATTGAGGATTTAATCCAAACCATAGCGTTACTAGGGTTATAATCTCAATATATACTTGTTTATTGTATTTTAATAATATTCATTACAATATATGGAATCCAAATGTTAAAAAACATTTTATTAGTCCATGAAATGTTTTTTTGACATACATAATGATATACTACGGAATATTTAACAAGGAAGAAATAATCATTCACTTGACAACCACAGATTATGAATCGCCCAAATGAGTGATCTAATCATACATTTTGATGGTTATTTATATTTTTTGATTCTTATGGTGATGATTTATAATGATATTTAAAATAATGGGATGACAAAAGGGTTGTGTTCCAAACACACACACGAATGGTGAAGAGAATTAAAATGAAATTTTGATTGAATGATAATGTGAACTAATTGAATGGTATTCAAATTTATTTAATTTTTTAAAAAACATTAATATTACAAAATATATGGTTTATTATTATATTTCAATATTATTTTAACACCCAAAGCTTACACAGGAAGCTTGTCTTTGAATAATATAGTAGCATGTGTTGTACGCAACTTTTAGTTCTAACACAATCCACAACCAATCAAACTATCGGTTATGAATAGTAATACCCACTTTTTGAAATTTTATAAATTATATCATTCAAAATGGACTTCATATTTGGATTCGGAATATCGATATTATCCTCAGGTGAAATTTTTTGTATTTTTCTGAAAACTTTCATATTTTGATGAATAGTGAAAATTACTAAATTTTAATTAAAAAAACATTTTTAATCAAAATAATTAATAGTGATATATTATGAATTTTAGTGATTTTAAAGTATCTTTAGAATATATTTTTACCATTTAATACAATTTTTTTCATTGAACATATTTTCACATTTAAACCGGACATAATCAAGTGTCAATAATTTGATAGTTATTATTTCTTAAAAACACACTTTTTGTTTTGACAACGAGAATTAATTTTAAATTAATTTCTGAAATTTCTTTGTTTTGAATTTAGAAAAATGGATTACATATTTATAATAAGGAGTTACAAATTGTGTAAATGGGTGACTTTTATTTTTAGACATTTGAATAATTACTTAGGTAAATATTTTATTTACCGAGGTTAAAGTGTAAATCCAGAAAATATGGGTAAAAAATAATATTATAATAAAACTAAATTACCATAAAAGGTTTCCTAACCATATTGGTTGATACATGTCCTAATATGGTCCTCTTTGGGTCGATTCTAGGACCCCATGGATCCACTTTTAAGTGATAATGACACTTTATATTAATTAAGTTAAAGTAAATACAAAAATGACAAAAGCATAAATCTTTTAGAAAAACAATTTTTACATAGGGTTATATATGTTATATTTTAGACTATAAATATTCATTATAAATATAATAATATTTAATATATAATGGTATTTTATTTATAATTTTTTAACATGGAATAATAATATTTATTTTTGACACAATAATGATGCAGTATTTTCCTAATTAATGAAATAATCAAATAATTGGTATTATAAATATTAAAATAAATATAATTTGAATGTTTTCATGACATCCAAGAATTTTATTGTTTAATATTACATTTTATGATTTCATATATTAATTCGGTTTGAATTAATAAAGTTGTTAAGACTTTTAAAAAATCCCTTATTAAATAGTGTCATAATTGACAAAAAAGAGTATTTAAAACAAATATTATATTATTAAATCATATTATATTCCTAGAAATCTAAAGTTAGGCCAATGAAATTATATGATGATAGGTGTATCATTAATGGACCACTTGGGGGACGTTTGGAAGTATATAGTAATTTTAATAACCAAATAATAAAAAAATACAAAGGGACATGGTAAATGTCAAACTATTTTTTTTAAATCAGTAGAAAATCTGTTTGATAAAAAAACGGTGGTTACACACTTCTAATGTATGGAATTTTTATGAAATCCCGAGTATATAAAGGGATTAATTCAGGAGGGAGGCCATCCATCCAATGTAAGTCATGAACAATACCAAGGTTGGAATCTCATCAGCGATCATGTTGGCTTCACGGTAGGTGTCAGCGGCTGGTAAATGTCAAACTATTTAACTAAGAGTAAAATATAAATGATAAGGTTAATATAGTGACCCAAACCTGTCTAAAATATGTTGGATGAAATTATTTCAACCTATCCCCACCTTATATTTGAATAAATCAATTTGGAGCCATTAAAAACCGAATATGAATTTATTATAAATTAATACTTTAGGTTTTTCCCCAAGAGCCCCTCCTCCCCCTTATAAAAGAACACAACTTCTAACCAATTCTTCATACCTTCAAAGCCTTTTGGTTCAGCCAAACACTACCAAAATATCCTCTCGACTTCCCTCACTTCAACCTAGAGGCCTTTTTTGATCATAAATCTAACCTAAGGTTCCCTTTTAATCAAATCAAAAGGAAGAACACGAAGAAGAGGTAATGTTTTCACCACCCTCTTTCAAGTTCCTTTCTTCTTCGACATCTTCTTTATTTGTTATTTCCATTCTAAAACAATTACTCTGGTATATTCTATATATTGTGATGTTATTATAAATATGGTACAACCATATTCAGTATTCTATCCATCTTTTTAATGACATGTCACCATACATGCGTACATACGGCTTACCATCTCCACGTGGTGGTGTAATTGTTATTCAAAACATTTTTATTTGAATGGGTACGGTATTGATGTGTAATTGAATTAAATAATAAATATAACATTATAATGATTCTGTATATATGTTATACCATCCAATTATATATTATTTTAATATCAAAAGAATGATATTGTCACTCGTGCGTACGTACGGACTACAGTCTCCACGAACGCGATGAGATTCATTCCCCATCGTATTCATTCAAGTATAATTCTCATTTTATGATTAAAAATAATGTTTAAGGACATTATATCATTATGTATATTAATAAGATAAAAACATTCCATAAAAAACATGGCTTATGTATCAAAACATACAAAATAAAATGAGTAAGTGAACACCCGAAATGACGATAATACTAAGATATTATTAAAAAAAGAAATGTTAAAAGATCATATATGATATCATATTAATGTATATGATTATTATATAATTTAATAACAATTATTTCACCATTATACATTAGTTTAAACTACCCTCAACATAGTAAAATTACAAGGTAAGGGTTTATTTCACAATCTCTTCATTATCTGAGGTTGTTTATACATAATTATCTACTGGGACCTCTTTATCATCCACATCCATGATTCTTACAAATGTATTTCCAAACATTCTTACTATTTTATAGAATATGGGTTAAAGTAATTTATACCCTTGTTTTACTTTTAAAATAAAATTATAAGGGAATCTTTCCGTCTTTTCTCAAACAAGGTCCTTTTTATCCTTTTCGACAAAATTTAGGTAAGAATGTCTTTTTTTAACTTATACGGCTGATGCGGCTATTTTCCACCATTATAAAATCGTCAAAGCTTCCCTTAAAAACTTATAAGAATATTTTCAAATCAACGATTTTATTTTATAATTATGTGACTTTAGAATGATTTCAAAATTAATATTTTCAGAATTTGTAAAAGGTACTCTTTATCAAGATCATAATTTTAAATTTTTTAAAGATTTATCTTTATAAATCTTTTTAATTAATGTCCATGTTTTCAAAATTATTTTAAGTATTTTTTTTATATGGACATGAATGTTGTGAAATGATATTTCTATTAAAAAGTATCAAAGTGGTATGTGACACTTTAATTCAAAAATCTATTTAAAATTACTTCATTTATAAATGTGTGACTTTTCAATGATTTCAAAAAAGAGATATTTCTCTCAAATAGTTGTGATTTAGTATATGTTAACATCTTTTGATTGATTTTTGGCTTATTTGAAGTTGATTTATTATGATTCAAAACTTCCATATTGTATTGAAGTTTTTGTGATATGTTTAACTGTGGATGTGTTATTTTTATATCATTCATGGTTTATGGAATAAGTATTGGATGTTTGTATGCAAGTTTTAATAAAAATGTTTATGTTAAATATAATCCTTTTCATATGAGGAATGAATTGAACGTAGTATGTGGGGGGGTGGAGCCCGTTATAGCTTCACGATGCATCGGTAGGTCTCATGAGACAAACTGGTATCTTGCCACGAGGCCTTGACAAAATCTTATTTGATATTTTGGCATGAGGCCTTGGATACGTGGTTATGATAGTCTAGAATTATGCATTCCATCATTATGAAAGTTGTTATTGATATTGCATGTGATTATTCGACTAGTAGAATATCCATGTGAATAAATAAATTGCATTATTTCATTTTATTTCTATCATATTATGCTGAAGTTCAACTTTAAAAAGATTTTGTTTTAGTTATACATTGCCTTAAATGTTTATGCTTATTTATGAAAGATTATGCTATATTTTTATCCTTGCTAGGAATTTCATCTCACCCCTTTCTATGTTTTATTTTTCCCAGGATGTGATGTAGTATTTTATGAATGACCTACAGGGATAGTATAAGGGGATATGAGTGTAGAGACAAGATGTTGTTGTAGTTTTCACTTTATGATGTAATGTAACATCTATGAATGTATATAGTGTTTCCAAGGCTACTAAAAAAATTGGACTTTAGAGACTTGTTCTTTTGTGATCACGCTAATGTTATGTAATAATGCACCGAATCTGGGTAACTGGGGTCGGGGTGTTACAGTTGGAATCAGAGAAAGTTTACTACAAACCTTGGAAGCTAGATTTATATAAACTCAAATTAGAGGACATAGAACTAAGATGGACATTGAGGATTTGTATATAATAAAGTCCTTGAATTTTGTTATTGTAGTTATTTTGTGAGTTTTCCGAGCAATACATTCATGTCTTGATATGAGCAGGTAGAGGCAGCTCTGGCACATATATACCTAGGGGAAAAACTCGAAAATACCGCATTGAACTATACTCAAACTGGAACTGGTGCACGACAACGGGCATTGCTGCACTCTTGGTTATGACACTCATGGGGGATATGCTTAGGATAAATCTAATTTTCTTTAAAAACCATTATTAAGGGTTTATGTGTATATACTTTCGCAAAGAAAACATTTTTATGATTATGGATTATATCCATAAACTCTTCAATTCATGTTAAGTGTTTTACAAGTTTGGACTTATGTATAGTGATTCATAAACTAATCTAGTGTATTCCATTGTTTAGAAATGGTTCCTAGTGGAAGGAATGGAAACTGTATCAATGTACACACTCCATGCATGGATTTACCTTCTGTTCAAGATAATTATAGTGGAGTTGGTGATACAACAGGTGCTGATCAACTTATCACTATATTGGGAAAACTCACTCATATTATGAATAATAACCTTACCTGTATGGAGCACCCTGATCCACAGAGTGGAGGATCAATGATATATCGCTTCATGAGACAACAACCACAAAAACTATATGGTAGTAAAAATCCATTAGTAGATGAGCAATGGATAAGTTCCCTAGAGAAAATATTTCAGGCTTTGGGTAGTAGTGAAAAAGAAAAAGTTATCATAGCAGTTTACTGCCTCACTAGAGGTTCTTATCAATGGTGGTCATTGATTCAGAACACGAAGGAAGAGGATAAAGTATAAAAAATGGAATGGAGGGAGTATAAAGAATTTTTCATAGAAAAATACTTTCCTTGTGACCATCGAGCATATTTGGAAGGGCAATTTCTGAGTCTGAGGAAAAAGGAGGATGAGAATGTTGCAAAGTAGGAGGCTAACTTTACAAGGATAATGAGGTATGCTGCAGATTAAATATGTAACCCAATAAGTTAGATTTATTGTTTCTTTGATGGGTTAAAACTATTTCTCCTTCGATCATTGGTCTCACAATCCTTCTCATCATATGAAGATATTGTCTTCTGTTCCATCAAGACAGAAAAATAATTCTCCAAGTCTAATGAATTTAAAGCAATGTAAGAGAAGAATAGAACGGTGGAACAAGAGACAGATAAAGGGAAAAATGGAAAGCTGGATTTTCCATTATGTGATAACTGTGGTAAGAAACACACTAGTTCTTGCCTAAAAGGAATGGGATTTTGTTAAAAATGTGAAGAAAAAGGTCACCAGACTCGTGATTGTAAGGGAAAGAAATTGGTTGTCAATGCTGAATTCTACAATTGTAGAGAAATGGGATATTTTGCAAATGAATAGACTAAGCGCCAAGGAAACTTACCTCAGAAAATAAAAAGGGAGAAAGGCCAAGCTTATGTTGTTACTAAAAATGAATTTAAATAATTATTGTATTTGTGTTTTTGGACTCAAGAACTATATTATGGTTATAAGAGTAATGTGATATATATAAGGATTGTATTGCAGTACTTGTTGTTTTCATTAAGGTTTTTATATGATGAAGGTAATCATATTTTTAGTATGTGACAATAAGAGAAACATTATTTTGTTTGGGGATTCAGATGTTACAATTGTTTTTGGAATTTAGAGACCTTTTAGAGAAAGTCTTGACATAGGTATTTTGGATAACTATAAAGGTTGGAATGGATTAAGTTGAACTTTTGATAGTATTTTTTATGGTTAAAACATTTTTGATGATTATTTTTAGAATATTATAATACTATAGTTTTAGGAAAAGGACAACCTGCAGGTCTAGGGATAACTTGTCGCGTCGTACAAAGCTGTAGAAATCGAACCCAAAACCATAGTGCGATAGGCCTTTATCACCTACCACTAGCCTACAAGAAATCCCTATTTATTAAAAAATATTTTTCCTAATATAAATGGTATGTTTTATTATTTGGAACATTGTACGATTATTATAAATATAATATTTTTGAGTTATATTATCTTTTTGAGTGAAAGATGAGTCTGTGGTATAAATTAGTTGATGGTTGAAACTCTACTTGTCATATATATATATATATACATATCTCTTGTTATATGAAAAATCAATTCTTAAACATTAGGAAAGTGATATTAAAACAAAAAATATGGTATCCTAATTTCTTATGTTTTTTTGAACTGATGATATTTTAAATCACTATAGATTAAAGGCTTTGAGGCCCTCATTTTTACATTTTTTTGTGATTGATGACCACAATCACTCCCTAAAAATATTTACATTTTTCCTCCAATTATGTGTCACTAATTGCCACCAATTTTCTCTTAATCGAGATCATAATTTTGCGGTGAATGTTTTATTTCCCTTTCCTTCTTATTAAGGCTAAATTTTATTAACCATATTTCCGGTGAGGGTTTTCCACAATGGTATTTTCAATTTTAAACCTTTTATTTTCGAAGAACATTTTCAAATTGTGAGGATGAAATTTTTGATGGAGGGTAGAATTTAACACCCCATGCTTCCACGATACGCTTCTCTTTGAATAATATTGTAGTGTGTGTTGTACGCAACTTCGAGTTCTAAGACACACCACAACCAATCAAACTGGCTGTTATGAATAGTAATACCCACTTTTTGAAATTTTATAAAATTTATCTCTTAAAATGGACTTTATATTAGGATTCAGAATATTGAAATTAGCATAGGGTAAAATTTTTGTATTTTTCTGAAAACTTTCACATTTTGATAAATAGTGAAAATTACTAAATTTTAATTAAAAACAACTTTTTTAATTGAAATAATTAATAGTGATAAATTATTAATTTGAGTGGTTTTAAATTATATTTATAATTTATTTTACCATTTAATACAATTCTGGTCTTTGGACATATTTTCACATTTAAACCGGACATAAACAGGTGTCAATCGTTTGATAGTTATTATTTCTTAAAAACACGCTTTTTGTTTTGACAATGGAAATTAATATTAAATTAATTTCATCCACTTATTTTTTTTTGAATTTATAAAAATGGATTCCATATTTATAATCAGGAGGTCCAAATTGTTTAAATAGGTGAATTTTATTTTTAGACATTTTGAATAATTACTTCGGTAAATATTTTATTTACCGTGGTCAAAAGGTATATCTGATAAATAAGGGTAACAAAATAATATTATAATGATAATAAATTACCATAAAACATTTCCTAAACCTATTTTTTGATACATTTCCAACCATGGGCATATTTGGGTCTATTTTGGGACCCCATGGATCCACTTGTAAGTGATAACAACACTTTATATTAATTAAGTTAAAGTAAATACAAAAATGGCATAAACCTATATCTTTTAGAAAACTAATTTTTACATAGTGTTATATATGTTATATTATAGACTATAAATATTAATTAGAGAGATAAAAATATTTCCTACATAATGGTATTTTATTTAAAAATTTTAGACATTGAATAATTAAATTTATTTATGACGCAATAATGATGCATTATTTTCCTTATTAATGAATGAATCAAAAAATTGGTATTATAAATATTACAATAAATATAATTTGAATGTTTTGATGCCATCCCCTAGTTTTATTGTTTAATATGACATGTTAGTATTTCTTTAATGAATTTGTTTCTAATTAATAAAGATTTTATGACTTTAACAAAAATTTATTATTAAATAGTGTCAAAATTGACATAAAATAGATTTTAAAATAAATATTATTTTATTAATTCATATTATATTCCTAAAAATATAATGTTCAGCCAAAGGACTTATATGATGATATTTGTATCATTAATGTACCACTTGGGGGTCTTTTGGAAGTATATAGTATGTTTACTAACCATATAATATAAAAATACAATGTGACATGGTAAATTTCAAAACATTTAACTAAGAGTTAAATATAAATGATAAGGTTAATATAGTGACCCAAACCTGTCTAAAATATATTGTTTGAAAGTATTTAGACCCATACCCACCTTATAATTTGAATAATTTACATTGGATCCATTATAAACGAAATATTAATTTATTCTAAATTAATAAATTAAGGTTTCCCTAAAGAGACCCTCCTCCCCCTTATAAAAGGAAACCACTTCTAACCAATTCTTCATACCATTAAATCTTTTTGGTGCGGCCAAAACCTAACCAAATATCCTCTAAAATTCCCTCACCTAAACCTAGAGGCATTATTTTGATAATAAAGCCAACTTAAAGATCCCTTTTGATCAAACCAAAAGAAAGAACCCGAAGAAGTGGTAATGTTTTCACCACCCTCTTTCAAGTTCCTTTCTTCCGAAACTTCTTCTTTCATTGTAATTTACATTCTAAAACAATAAATATACTATATTATATATATTTTGATGTTATTATAAATATGGTACAACCATATTCAGTATTCTATCCATCCTTTGAATGACATGTCACCATACGTGTGTACATACAGCTTACCGTCTCCACGCCGTGGTGTAATTGTTATTCAAAACATTATTATTTGTAAGGGTATGATATTGATGTGTAATTGAAGTAAATAATAAATATAACATTATAATTATTCTGTATATATGATATACCATCCAATTATATGTTTATTTAATATCAAAATAATGATATTGTGGCCCATGCGTACATACGGACTATCGTCTCCACGAACGCGATGAGATTCATTCCCCGTCGTATCCATTCAAGTCTAATTCACATTTGATGATTAAAAATAATGTTTAAGGACTTGATATCATTATGGATGCGAATAAGATAAAACCTATCCATAATAAAAATGACTTATGTAACAAAACATATAAAATAAAATGAGTAAGTTATCACCCGAAACGACGATAATACAAAGATATTATTAACAAAGCAATGTTAAAAGATCATATATGATATGATATTAATTTATATTATTCTTGTATAATTTGATAACAAATATTTCACCATTATACAAGAGTTTAAACTACCCTCAATTAAGGAAAAGTACAATGTAAGGGTTTATTTCACAATCTCTTCATTATTCCAGGTTGTTTATACATAATTATCTACTGGGACGTCTTTGTCATCCACATCCATGTTTCTTAAAAATGTATTTCAAAACATTCTTAATATTTTATAGACTATGGGATAAAGTCATTTATACCCTTGTTTTAATTTTATAATATGTTTATAAAGTAATATTTCCGTCGTTTTCCAAACAAGGTCCTTTTTAACCTTTTCGACAAAATTAAGGTAAGAATGCCTTTTTTAACTTATACGGTCGGTGTGGCTATTTTCCGCCATTATAAAATCATCAAAGCATCCCTTACAAGATTATAAGAATATTTTCAATGTAAATGTTTTATTTTATAATTATGTGACTTTTAAATGATTTCAATATTAATATTTTAACATTTTGTGAATGGTACTCTTTATTAAGATCAGAATTTTAAATATTTTAAAGATTTATCTTTCTAAATCATTTTGATTAATGTCCATATTTTCAAAATGATTTTAAGGATTTATTTATATGGACATGAATTTTTTTAAATGATATTTCTTTTCAAATGTTTCAAATTGGAATGGGACACTTAGATTCACAAATCTCTTTTAAATTACTTCCTTTATAAACGTGTGACTTTTCAATGATTTTTAAAAAGAGATATTTCTCTCAAATAGTTTTGATTTCATCTATGTCAACATTTTTTGTTGGATTTTAATCTTATTTTAAGTTGATTTATTATGATACAAAACATCCATATTGTATTGAAGGTTTTGTGATAGGTTTAACTATGGATGTGTTATTTTTATTCCATTCATGGTTTATAGAGAAAGTATTGAAATTTCATATGCTAGTTTTAAAACGAATGTTTATGTTATGTTTAAACCTATTTATATGAGGAATGTATTGGAATTAGTAAGTGACGGGTGGATCCCGCTATAGCTCCTCGTTGCATCGGTTGGTCTCATGACACAATCTAGTGTCTTGGCACGAGGCCTTAACAAACTCTTATTTGTAGTTTTGGAACGAGGCCTTGGATACGTGGTTATAATAGTCTGGTATTATGCATTCCATCATTATGAATATGGTTATTGATATTGCATGTGATTATTTGACTAGTAGAATATCTATGTGAATATTTAAATGGAATTATTTCATTTTATTACTACCATATTATGCTGAAGTTCAAGTTTAAAAGGATTTTGTTTTAGTTATACATTGCCTTAAATGTTTATGCTTATTTATGAAAGTTTCTGCTATATTGTTATCCTTACTGGGAATTTGATCTCACCCTTTCAATGTTTTAGTTTTTCCCAGGATGTGAATAAGTATATTATGAATGACCTACATGGATATTATATGGGGATATGAATGTGGAGACAAGATGTTGTTGTATTTTTCACTTTATGATGTAATGTAACATCTATGAATGTATCTAGTACTTCCAAGGCTACTATACTAATTGGTCATTCGAGACATGATCTTTTTTATCATGCCAATGTTACGTAATAATACATCGACTCTAGGTAACTGGGGTCGGGGCGTTACAATTAATGTGAAACATTTACCAAAATTAATATAAAATTAAAAAGAGCTCACAGGATTAAAAATGAAAACAACTAAAATAAATGAAAATAAAGCACCTAGGAATGGTCTCTAAATTAAAAACATGAGTTTTTAATCTCCTTAAAATCCTTTTTAGGGATATTTTCATAACAGTATACACTCTTATGTGCTAAATTTCTTACCCCTTTCATTGAGAATAGGGGTATGTATTTATAGAAGATGGTGGTGGACTATTTTAATTTTAAATCTTCTAATCAATTGGGATCTCAAATATGTCCAATTATAAAGTAAAATATATAGATTTATTCTTATGAATTTTTTTATACATTTCTACTATTCACCATCTAAAGTTTGTAGTCATTGGACTTTTGGAGCCAAAGTAATGATTATTTCAATAAACAGTGTACTGTTATCAATATTTGTCACATAACTTTCAATGAAAAAAATGTTTATTCATAATTGGATCGGATGATTCCTTTCTATTGAAACCATTTATTCTATATTTTTATTGGCTAAACCACACATTACACAATAGAATTCAGCACAATTGGTATATTGGATTGGGTGAAATGTCATGAATAGTGGGTAGTTTTAAATTTTTAGAAAAATGGTAGGCTACTGTTTAATAAATCAATTGGGCTCCATATTGGTTGATTTTGTCATTAAAATATTCATGCATGTTCCAATGAATTTTTCTTGGAATTTTGGTGATGAATCAATGAATTTGGTCTACTTTATTAAACCCAGAATTTCAATCTTCTTGGCTGGTTCAGTTTTAATAACAGATTTGGTGGGCATTCTTGTGTGGTCCATATATCCCTTTAGATGGAATAATTAGACAAACTCTAGTTTGGTGACCATAAAAAATAATAATCACCCAATTTGGATATGATGGTTTAGAATTATAATTATAATAGTAAACTGACCCAAATCTGGGTTTATTCAAATAATGATAAAAAATTATATTTATAATTAAAACATAGGCATTTCACACAAATTATAAAAAATTTAATTGAAATTTACTATTGGGTGTAGTCAATAGTTTTGGAATAAATGATTAACATTAACTCCACCACACTTAGTCTCATGCATAACCTCGTGTACAAAAAATAAAAAAAACATATCAAAATATTTTCCTATAACCCACAATATTAAAAAAAATATGTATCAAGGGAGGTTTATAATATTTCACTCATACATAATGAATTATATCAAAAATTATTACAAAAATGATGTGTAAAAAAAATTCTTCCTTCATGATCATATATTTAATTTAAAAATGTAGGCACATAGAACTCACTCCTTACCTATTGATACAAATTTATTTATGGAGGTTCATTCGTTGACCGACCAAAAGTGAAAATAATATAGTAATAAAGATGTATCAACATACATTCCTTATTCATTACTAAAAAATAATAATGTGTTCATTTTTAGATGTTTTTAGGGGCTAGGGGATGACATGAATATAGTTTCCAAAAGAGCACAAAATTGGGGTAAAACAAAAACATAGAAAAAATCAATGAAATATTTTTTAATTATGAAGTAAATGAAATAAAAACACTTATTTAAAATTACATGAATTTTTTAAGGAATAAATGACATGAAGAAAATTATAATGTGTTTACATGATTAAATATGTTTAAATACCTTCTCTCATTGTCACATGAAAAGATGATTCAACTATTCTTTTTTGTTCTTCTTTTTTTAAGTTGAACTTGAAAAAAATCTCAAAATCACCTCAAACCCTTTTTAATCTCATAAAGAAACAAATTTTTATAGTAATAAAAAGATCAACATTTGAGGAATAATAATTTTTTACCCAACCAAGACAAATACCATTCTATATTTTTCATTTTATTATGTTTATAAATTGATAACACTTTTTAATAACTTCTATAAAAAATGATAATAACATATATTTATTTATAAACCTCACTGAAGGAAAAACTCTTCCTCAAAAATAAATATATGATTTACCTTAATGATATGATGACACATTTAAATTAGTGGAAATAATATCTAAAATAAAATAAATTCCCCCCACAACCACACTGAATTTTCAATATATTATGAATTAAAAATCTATAATTATATTGGGTGTGTTATGTTTTTGGCCTTGTAATGTGGATATTACGAAAAAAATTATACTCATGAAGGGTCCTTAAAAATTAGGATCATTTTCTGTGTAACGTGAGGCTATTTTGTTGTTTTCATTGTCATGTAATTCATGAAATGTCTCAATCATATTAATTTATGCTAAAGTAGAAAATTCATCTTGAAGGTCCACAACCTCAAGAATCATATTTATTTGTGGAAACACAAAATATGAAAAGAATATTGTTGGTCGACTTAGCATGAAATCTAACATTTTTCATCATGGTTGGGGAAGAATCATTTTCAAACTAAACAATTGAGCGTTAAAATTTTATTGAACTTCAAACAATATTTATTATACAATTTTATAATAAAAATAAAAAATAATTGAGTTGAAAACAATTATTTTTACTCCCCAATATGGTTTTACAAAATTTCAAATTTTATTGGTGAGTAATTAGGACCCTTTTTTGTATTTGTTTTAATTTTTTGGTTTTTTAATACACACACATAATAAAGTGAAATCCAAAAAAGGGGTTGATGATAAATTTTCTACAAAAAATATTAATGAGTGAGGAAGTATAGATACAAAGAGAGATATAGGGAGAGTGAGGAAGGAAGAAGGAAGAAAGAGGGAGTTGAAGGGAAATTGGTTCCCCTTGTTGGGGTTTGGTGGCTTTTTTTCTCTATTGAGTGTTAGGTTGGTGGAAGTAGAGTTTGTTTATTGGGCATGTGTCATATCTAGTGATAGGTTATAATCTTTTCATTACCTAAAAGGGAATCAGAAGAATAAATCATTATTCATTTATTGAAAAGCTAAAATGAAATTAAAATTCAAAAAAGTAATAGAAAACGTGGTTTGCCTCCAAAAAAGAATTGTATTGATTTTTTCAATACCTAGAAGGATTCAATAAACTACCAATAGTCTAATGATTCCCACCATATTTTATTAACTCAATTGTTCTTCCATTAAAAATTCTCCTTCCGTATCCCAATTGTTCATTCGATAATTTAATCCTTCCATTATCGATGTTCTTGTAATTCAATGTGCGCGGAAAGGAAATGTGGTTATCCTCCCTTTGGTCTTCAACATGACGAATGATTTTATACTCCAAGGGTTGGTTTTATATTCTTGTATGTTCCTGAATATGACTTAATTATAATGGTGAATTTATGTGTAATTCAAACAATATGAAATAAAATTATGAGATCCATGTTTTTTTAAACTCATTTTTCATCTCATTCCAATGTCAAGTAATGATTATCAAAGGGGGTGTGTGACTCAATAGATATTTAAATTTTATTTTATATCAATGTTTTATTCAAAATAATAGTGTATATCCACCTCACCATTGATCACTTTATTAATGAGGAAATTTTTTTAAAAAACATCACTGCCCTTGGGACAAGATAATCCCATTGGTTTTGGTTGAATGAATTATAAGAGAATTTTTTAGATAATAATTAGAAAATGATGAATGTTTTGTTATCTGATTTGAATAATAAAATTATCATGGTAGTTTATTTTCTTTATTTCCATCTATGTAGATATAAGAGGTGAGATAGGATTTTAAATAGTTTTCATTATGCTTTAGATCGAAATATTTTACATGTTCAAGGTCATAATAAACATCTCTATTTATGACATTGATAATAAGGATGAAAAATTCTAAAAAACCTCCATCATTATAATAAGAAGAATTTGATGGATTAGGGTTCAATAAATTCTTATAGAGACCTTAAAAAATAATTTATAGAGAATACATGTGGATTTTATTATCGACATTTCATAAATTTAAAATATTATACATGAACAATTGGACACCAAACTCTATGGATAAGATTCCATCATGGACATCTATTTTGGTTCAAGAATTCATGAGTAAAGGAACTATGAGAATTAGATAATACTGGAAATAAGTTTTCTAGCCTTCCATTTCGAAAACATGAAAAATGGTTGGGAAGAAAAGATCATTGACCTCGATAAGAAAACCCTAGATTATTACTTTAAGACAGTAAATGCTATGATTGGCTAACTGGATTACAACATCTATTGGTCTTAAGGGAGCTAGAATAGTGTTGGAGATTATGGATTTGGTCATTAAATTTATTGAGTCTCCTAGGTATATGAGTACATCATTAGAGTTTGAAATATCTATTTGGCATGGAACCGTAAGGGTACCTAGAACATTTCAAATCATGGGTAGGAACATCTAGTTTAAAACATCCTTGATGGTCCTAAGTTATTTCTCATTTGTTCAAAAATCCTTATGAAAATTTTCTTACATAATTAAATTTTGTGGTGTATAATAGGGGAATGTTGACCTCAATAAGTCTAAACATTCAAAGCATTTTAGATTCATGATCAAATGGTTTCTTGGGATTATATATATCTTTAAGAATAATAACTAGGTTCTTTTATGTAATGGAAGGAGGAGAGGGAGTGTGTTTGGGTTCATTTACATATTTCCATTCCTTTTATTCATTTCATCTCATAAATTAAAGTGAATTTAAAGGATTATTCATGGGGAATTGTAGTTTGATTTCTAGATCAAACTAAAATTTCAATGACATTACCCTTATGGTTGGTAAATAGTTAAGTTGGTCAATTGGAATAATTTGATTGTTGCTACTGGGTAAGGTGGAATGTAAGTTGGACAATTTGGTTTTCAAATTTTCTAAGGCTAGAATGAATAAAGTAGGGATGATCTTCTGCATTACATTCCCATGGTTTTCTAGAAGAAGAGGCTTGTCCTGAATTATGATTTCATGGATTTTGGTTCTTTGGAAATTGATTATATGGGGTTGGGAATTAATAAGTCTCACTAGGATAGTAAAAGATGTATAGATTAGAAGGATGTTTTCTCTTTTGATATTGTGAAATAGAAGGAGATGGTTGTTGGAAGTTACCAACACCTTGATTATATTAAAATTAGTTTTTATTTTCTGGAGGTAATTGAGGGGGATGAGACAAGGGATTGAAATAACTCAAGATAGGATTATAGGTAGAAGATAAGGGCTCATAGAGGGGTTAGTTATAGTATCTAACAAACTTTCCTAATATTTCATGGATTCTATTCTGGTAAGCATATGCTTCACTAAGATCCATTGGTTTAGATTAGTCTGATCGATCATTTGGAAGCTATGGGAATTTTATTTGGATGAGATGGTGAGATATGGATTCTACAATTTTTTATAGTTCTAGGGGATAACGATTATGGAGAATATAATTTTGGATCTTTGGTATCAACCACTAGATTTCACAAAATACATGTCTGATCACTCATCCACTCAAACATATTGTTGGTATATATGGATTTATTCTCTTGGAACTTTTCAGGTTTAGAATCGATATATTTCAGAATTTTAGTGAGAAATATTTCTTATGAGAACTTATGAATCTATTAGAGTATTCCCAACAAGATAACCACCACTTGTGGCATTGATGAGAGTTCTCTTTATAGGTAATAATCCCTCATAGAAGTAATATATCCATAGTTTGTTAGGTATTTGGTGGTTTAGGTTGGATTCCAAAATAATTTTGAACATCTTCCATTACTCACAGACTGATTTAATGGGGAGTTGAAAGATAATACTTATATTAATATTTATAAAGGTATTTCGAGAAGAAGGGAATAATTTCTCTAACAATAGTTACTTCATGTCATTCCATGTGGTAGTATAACATGGGGGAGATAGTAGGGACATGACTTGGTATAGTTGGGTAGAGAGAAAGAGAATCCTCAATGATTGATTTGTTCTTCAGATCCCCTTGAGGATCTATGGTAGAAAACACCACATGGAACTCTTTTAGGTGAAGATGAGGATCCTCACCATCTGTGCCGTGGAAATTAATTAGAAGAAGAATAAAACCAAAACAGAGATCAAAATTAACCTCATTAATTGGATATTGAATACCAAGGGGATAGTAATTCATATCATGTGAATCAAGTTCTTTTATGGTTTATTTCCTAGGATAATCTATATCTAGAAAAATTGGATTGTAAAGAACGTCATTTGATTTATTTTATCATCCCAATTTTACATCTTATGTGGGAAAGGAGTTCATGTGATTTCTGTGTCATGAAAATATGATGGATTTTTTTCGAGGTATTGAGGAATTAAATGATATGTATAAGTGATTTGTATGGTGAGTTTTTCATTTTGTTTTTTATTTTATGATTTTAAGGGGATTGGCTTTCTTCATTGTGATTTTTTCTATTTTTTACTTTTGTGGGAAGACAGGTTTTTCTTTCTGTCTTTTTTTCTTTTTCTTTTTTGTTTTTGTTTTACTTTTTTTAAAAATGTAAAAAACATTCAATTATTTTTTGCACCATCCCAATCAATAGAACCACTTAAAGAATCATCGATCATCTCGTTTTTTTTCATGTTCTAGTTCATTACTAATGTGTGTATTAACACTCCAAAAGATTCCATGTCAATTGTAATTTTAAATAGTGGATTTTTTTTAATGTGAGGTTTGTTTTCAGAGATTAATTGAATTTATTTATAGATGATGTTTGATTAAACATTTAAAAAAATATTGGGTTGATCTCATTTTTGGGGATTTTATATTATGATATCCTTGAGTTTTCTATGATATTTCATTAAATTAACACCCAATTCGCAAGAATATTTTGATCAGAAATTCCAAGTGTTAAGTCTTCAATCAATCACGTAAATTGACCAAGGTTATAATATCAATAAATATATGTTTATAGTAGCATATTTATGATTCCAATAATCCATGTATTCCAAAAGTTAAATAAAAGATATCATTAATCTGAGACCTGTTTTCTTTAACATAAAAAATATTAACCTAAAGAACAATTAATCAAAAAACAGTCAATCACTTAACAGAACCAACTTATTATTAAATAAAATGGGTTCTTTAATCTTTTATTAAGATGGTTATTAATATGGTGTAAGATTTATATAGTTATGAGTTATAAATATAATCAAAATAAAAATATTAGAAAAAAATTTGAGTGTCTAACACTCGCACAATAAGTTAATATAATTTAAATACACTTTAGATTGAATGAGAAAGTGAAAGAATTGAATATTTGTCAACATTATTTTAAAAAAACTAATTTCATTAATATTACACAATAAATGGTGTATTATTATTGATGTGGAAGTGTTTTCATAATCTTTTCCACATCTTTTTTGTATTTTTATTGACTTTTTTACATTAAAATGATGTTTTTATTAAATAATTGATAAGTGTTGTGTCTTTGAACCTTCTGTGTAAAATAATCAGTTTTTAATTTAAAACATTTATTTTAATGTGAATTAGTGTCATTTTAAATAATTCTTAAATTAATTTTTTCTTGCGAATTAGAGTTTTATTTATTTATTCTTTTATTTTTATTGTAGTTGGTTTATTATTTTAATTAATTAAGTTAATTAATTCTTTATTCTTTAAATTGTAAATAAATAACCCTGTTTAGTTTTTGGTCTTTTTATAATTTAACTAGTTTTAACAGTTTAATTTTATTCAATTAATAAGTTTATTCTTTATGTTAATGAATTCTCTAGTTTATTGGTTACTTAATTAGTTGATTAATTTAGGAAAGTATTGTGTGTTTTTTTAACGTATGTTTGTTGATAATTTTTAATAAATTCATTCTTTTAAATAAAACAGAATTAATTTTATGATTTAATTTTTTTATATTTATTAAATTTTAAATTCAATTTAATTTGTTATTAAATTTTTAGTTTTATTTAAATTATTAATTTATTTAATCTGTTATTTTTATTTTACAGGTACTAACGGTGGCACATCGCATAGTTTCCATTATGGTGCCACCGCATACCTTACTGTCCTACACTCATTGTTTCTCACCCACAGTAGCTTCGCAGTGCCTCTGCCTCCTGCACTGTCTCACCGTTCACTTCATAGTTCCACATTCACACAACTCCACATGTACTGTATCACCATGACAGTTTTGTCCCACCGCTTCTAACCCTCATGGTGCCTCACCACTGTTTCAGAACCGGTGCCACCATATTTTACCCCCAACATCTCACCAACAAACCTCCAACCTCCACCTTCATCCCTACATCCACAGCAAATCTGGCACCATTGTGCTTTACCTCCCCCTCGTCCACGCACCACCACCACAAAAACCATTCATGCAGCAAAAGGAAAAAAAATCACATAGAAACAAAACTATCCAGAAACACAACAAATTGAAATCACAGCAGGGAAAATCGAACAAAGAGATGATTAAAAAATAATGAAGAAGATCAAATAAATACTGAAACTGGAAACCAATATACCCTATTTCAAACCATATCTGAGCCAGTGCAGATCTATCTAAACCCAATCCTCTGGGGAGCTGTCCAAACCTTATCGACGTCCTTCCCAGTCGCCACCACGAGTGTTCATCACCTCGGTTCCCATGCACCGACACACTCTTTTCATCGAACAGACCCCCACTGCGCTCTTCTCTCATGCACTGGTCACCACCGCCATCCCCTGCTCTCCCCCTTTCTCGTCTCCCATTTGCGCCGAAACCCAAACCCTCCCCTCTTCGTTTCATCTTTTTCTTTTATTATTTACTCTATTTTATTATACTATCTAATATACATATAAATATATCACATATAATACAGAAATTATAGTTATAATAAAAATTGTATATAAGATTATGTTATATTATTATATCATATTACTAAATATAATAATTAGATTTACATATAATAGTAATAATAATATTAGGTATTATATATATATATATATTAATATGTATTTTCGTTGAATAATTTAATTAATAATATATAGTTATTTTTGTTTTATTTTATTTGTTTAACTTGTTTTAGTT
The DNA here is from genome assembly GCA_963277665.1 of Viscum album. Lineage (NCBI taxonomy): Eukaryota > Viridiplantae > Streptophyta > Magnoliopsida > Santalales > Viscaceae > Viscum > Viscum album. Next base: position 1,468,036,225 of record OY728135.1, read on the forward strand.
TTTCTGTTGTTCCGTGAAGGGGGACATACTTGTAGATGCGGTGATAAAATAAGTTCATTGGAAATGCACAAGAATATTTTCCATTTTGATGCATGGGTTTTTTACAATCACTGAGAGTTCACTTAAAGACTGGTGACACGCACTCAAAGACGCGCCACATGGATTGACACTGGTTGTTAGTTTAGTTTTCTTGTTTTCGTCTCTAAATAAGAGGGCCCTCGACTTCTCTCGGTACAGGGGGCCAATGCCAGGGTTGAGGGTCAGAACATGGACTAGGGAGGGCATCATTACACTATGGGGGGGGAGGAGACGCCACCTGATTGACACATCCAATCCTTCCACATCCCACGAACTCGCACCGTCTTCGACTGGGAGACGGGTCCCTGATCCTCCATTCTCCGCCCCATCCCCCATTGCTCTATTTTAGTTTTTATTTCTTTTGAGTATGTAAATATATTGTGGTGCGTGTTTCGTAATTAGATTTTTGATGTTCTTGATGTATTGTTCATTATTTTTTCTTTCTCGTCTCGCGTTGTGATCTCGAATCTCCAAGTATAGAGATCTAACTTATAGGGCTAGATCCAGTTATGAAACACAACATGATCTGGAGATCCTCACATTAATGCTATCACGTTCATTTTTTCACCTTGGTCGATCACGACTGCGAGTTAGATTGAGCGAGAGTGAGATCTTGCACAACACAATGAGATACTTTCTTGCTTAATTTCTTCCCCCCTTCCTGTCTTGATTTCTCGAACTAATAACCTAGATTGGTTGTGCAATTTGACGATCTTAGCAGGATCATTTCACAGAGTGACAATATTTGTCTTGAATGATCTGGCTAAGTGAATCACTTTTAGTTCAGAGGAACGCTTGAGTATTGAAGAAATTTTATTCTTGAGTGTTTAATTTCTAGGAGAGACTGGTGTGTGATCTAAGACATCGATCATGCACTGTGAAAATTTGAGAATTGTTCATGTTGATCTTGGAAGGCGAGTAGGGAGTGGATTAACCTAGGTCCAACCTTGTTTTCACTGTCTTTTGTCTTCTGTGTCTTGGTGTCTTTTGTTTGTTCTGTGTCTTGTGTTTTGTCTGCGCCTGTTTTCTTTTCATGGTTTTGTCCTGTGTCTCTTTGTTTTTGCACTTCTCCATCTCTGTTTCTCCTCTATTCGTCACTGTTCCACATATACTGTGCTTTTCAGAACTGATTCATGTTTCCTTAGGAGTGTGTTTTTATTTTTTCAAAGTATTTAAAAATACAAAAAGATTTTTGGAACATACCACTTAGGCTCTCGACACATCTTCCTTGAGAGAGACCCCGAGGTTAGCCACTATGCTATATATTGGGTATTTATAAATGTAAACTTGACTGTCCTTGCAACAAGGACGCTCATAAAATTTTGGCACTGTTTCCAGGGATTCAACGAGTGTCTTAGTGGTTTTTCCAATATTTCTTTAAAAAAAATAATAAAAAATATTTAAAAAATGGATACTATGTTCTCTTTTACTGACATTTATTTGTTTTATTTCTCAAATGTGAAAGTATTATATGAGGATGTTGACTTATTCCAATTTTGGCTATAAAGCTGACCAGCAGGAGACACCTCAGAAGCGAAAAAGGTTGTAACACATGAGATCAAACAACATTATGCATACCGATTCAATCAAATTATGAGGAGTCAAGAGGGGAATCAGCCCACCAAGAAAGATTCACTGGCTTCAAAGAGGATCAAGGAATTCCTAGGACCTAATTACTTGGCTACAGAGGATCTAATCATGGATGTTTCCCAATAAGCCACTGAAGTTCCACCTTCTTTAAAGAAACTGAGAAGAAAGGAAAGTGGACAAAGAAGGAGTGAAAAAAAGCTCGAGCTGCCTATTTTTGATCCTGGAGAACCTTCTGAAACGATGCTGGATTTTAATGACCTGCATCCCCAATCAGTTTTCAAGAGCTATCAGGATTTGGGATGCGAAGACCTCAAAGAATATGTACATACATAGGGGGGTAATTTTATTTCATGTACTTCTGTCACTGATATTTTTTCTAGTGAAGTGTCTAATGATTTTCCTTGTTTTCATAGGATGTCCCAGCACATGACATCCTAATGTTTTACTTGGAAGACACCACATCAGAGATCATCTATTTCGAAGAATGGTTGGAGGAGGTTGACTACCTTCCTCCTACCACATACATTTTTCTAGGATCATGGCTTAACTAGGAGAAACAAACTGCATCACTTTAGGGAGTTGACTTCACCTTAGAAGAACTTGTTTTTGATTTTTTTGAAACTAATGTACATTGTGATGCTCCCTGGGCAGATATTGAAAATACAATACACATTTGTGATTTCTTGGAGAGCAAGGATGTTTTGGTAGAATCTGTTGAAGAGTTAATGGAACTCCCAATCCTAGATAACACTTCCAGTTTGGGAGTTATTTTTGAAAAGGATTTTTTGGATATGTGCACAAGTTTACAAGTGGATGTTGACAATGTCCTTGTTTCTCAAGATAAAATAATTTATTGGAATGAACCAGAATACAATTCATGTCCATGTTTTACAACATCACAACTTGTGCATCCTCAGCCTCATGTTGCAGAAGAGGAGAAGTATCCCTTCCTTTTGTATTCCCCTCCACCATTCAATATGAAGTACTTCATTTCCAAGGAGGGGACTATTGTTGAAGCTGCATGTGGGGTACGCCAAATATGGAAAAAAAATGAAGTTGGAAGAAATCACACCTTGTGGTTCCTGAGAAAGAAACCAAATCCCCCATCCGACTGGGGTTGATCTGAGGACTGTCCAGCTGTGGACAGTCAAACTACAGCACCCCCTAGGGGGTTATCCCAGAATTATCCTCCTTAATTTTCTGCTTTAGTTTCTTTTTGCATGTTTTTTTAATTTGAGTATTGTTTTCTTAGGACAATAAACAGGAAGTAGATTCCTCATGGCTATCATTCAAGTCCCGGAGTAAGAGAACACTGAAGATCATGGATAAAACTCCCTAACTCATACTATGTGGTTGATTTTTAATTGAACATTAAATCTCGAACACTAATGTAAAACTATTTCATCATGTAGGTGATAAAATAGAGCATCCAGAGTTTATGAAAAAAGTAATCAAAGGGAGAGATTTGTAAATTTGAGAAGCTTCTCATTTAGGGGAGTGCTTACTTTAATTCTTTCATGTTGAGTCATCCATTTTGCATGCAGCTATGAATTAAGTGTGGGGGACTTCCTCCTAATCTGTGAGAAATGACTATGTTTTCTTGCATGGGTGTTTAGCTGCTAGTATCTAGAGAGTTTGAAATTATGTTGAGCTGATTTTTGAACCTTATTGCACCCATTGCATTCAATTTCATTGAGCTGCTGATGAATGTTATTGGTAATCATGCTATTTTTTGAAGTACATTGATAAAAACTTTTGTCTTCTATTTAAACATTACAAGCATGAATGATTTAGCAATAGATTGTACATGGTTTCTGGTGATGGTTGGTGGGGTCAGGCTCTTCTGTTTTTGTTCTTTTTTGTTTTTATTTTCATTCACTTTTTGTGTGGAAAATAAAATTTTTAAAATTCATTGATACCCCTCCATATCCTTTTTCCACTAGAAATTTCCGTCTGTTTTGAACTTAAATTGTCTTCCACCTTGAGAGTCGACATTGAGGACAATGTTGGGTTTTAATTGTGGGGGATAGGGATCATTATAGTGAAGGTCGAATCCCCCCTTCTTGAACATGAGTTTGATTAAAAAAGAGGTTAAAAATGGTTCAAAATTCCTTCAATTTTTTTCAAATTCATTCATCACCTGATGGTCATTGGAGGTTAATTGGTACTTCATTTTCGTCCTGTTTAGTGTATAAGTGTTTGCTGAATGTTGAGAGTGGAACTTAGTCAGAAACTGTTAAGTATAAATGATTTCTGAGTGAAATTGTTCACTGTCTCTATGGATATGTCTATTTAGGAACTAAGGATAATAGTATGAGAAGATAGGTTTTGTGGAGTAAGGATCATGGATTAGGGTAACATGATGTTCTCACTAGAACCCAAGGGAATCACCTTTTTATTAAATAATATTTAATCACTTTAGAAAGTCAATCCGAATGATTACTGATTAATTCCTTTGTAACTGGAGTAAAATGGGAAAATAAGATCCCACAGTGAGTACCTGATATAAGGTGCACTCGGTTCATTTTTCTGAATAAATAAAGACAATTTCAATCTTAATAAGTGCTATGCACAGTGCTCCACAAATGGAATATGGCTGGGAAAAATTAAAATAAAGTGTCGTTGTTAAAAATGAACTCATTAAGGTGAGGGGAATTTTGAACCCCGATGAAGAAGGGAGAAATTTACTTGGTTAATATTCATTTGAGTTGGATTAATAAAGTGATGAAATTAATTGACCTTAATTCTTGGAACCCGGGGGATGGTGAGATTGGAAGGTTCCATTGGTTATGTTTTGAGTTCCATTTCATCTAACCTTTCATCACTCCTTGAATTAGTAACTGAATTGGATGGTGAAGTAGGATGGTTAATGATTACACATAGGAGGCATGATATACTTGACAGTGTAAAAATTAGTGATGCTCTAGACTTCTAGTGAGTATTTGAAGCTAGATAGGACAACATTTTTTTAACAACTTTGGAAAACCTGACTCATTGTTTGGTCCTGCCCATCTGGATTTTTAAGTTTAACCATTCACATTTTGAGATGAACTTCAAAAATCATCTGATTGTTTTAAAGTCAAAGGCATGTAATTTTTTGAGGACAAACAAAGATATAAGCGTGGGGGAGATTGATGTGGTACTGTTTTCATACTCTTTTCCACATCATTTTTTTATTTTTATTGGCTTATTTACATCAAAATGATTTTTTATTAAATAATTGATAAGTGTTGTGTTTTTGAACCTACTGTGTAAAATAATCAGTTTATAATTTCAAACATTTGTTTTAATGTGCATTAGTGTCATTTTAAATAATTTATAAATTAATTTAGTCTTACAAAATAGACTTTTTTTATTTATTCTTTTACTTTTATTCTAGTTAGTTTATTAATTTAATTAATTAAGTTAATTAATTCTTTATTCTTTAAAGAGTATGAGATTAGATGCATTATCTAAGGGTACTAATCAAGGTTTCTGTTTATTTCAAAGTGGGATCCAAGGATAAACATTTTTTTTCATCTACCTAAAGATTCATGTATTTTGTTCTCTGTTTGATGTGTTTACCTGTTTTGTTTTTCTAGATCTAAGGTCTTTTTTAAATTTTATTATAGATATTTCTTCCATAGATTGCTTCATTGAGAGTTTTCTATTGATTTATTTATTTTTCAACAATATATATCTAAAAACTCACGTTGCTCATTCTAATTTGTAAACTAGTTTTCATCATTTATCTAGATAATCAATTGTCCATTTTATATTATATATTTCTACATGTTCATACTATAAATAAAGGTATAATAAATGCATGTACATGATCATTTAACGTGTTCGTTGATCTTTCATTGCAAGCTTAAACTCATCATTGTAATGAACTTTTGAACGTCATTATTAGTCTCTATTATTATCAATTGAAATCATTATAGAAATAGTATTGGTTTTATATATAAAAGTATTGATATAAGTATTCTTTTGAGAAGTGGAAAATCAATTTTTAGTCCAATGAGAGTGCCTTAATGTCTAACACTTCAACCATAGAGGGTTTTCCAATTTTATACATTTCATGTAAGGAAATATATATTTTAATTGAAATCATATTTGAATTTTTTCACTAAGATACATATGATTCAGTTATTTATTTTCCAATTTTGATCTTTATTATTATATTATGAAAGTGAATTTTTTCGTTATTCTCTGGTAGAAGTGATTTTTTTCAATATAATATGAATACATTTTTTTATTTTAAATTTTATTTACATTTATTTCCAATTCCAAGTATTATATATTTTTATATATATTGTTTAATAACCTACATGAATATATTTAGGATTTAAATCCATAATTTTTATATATGTCATTACATGTTTTTTCTTGTCAAACATATATATGAAATTATTATTTTCATAGTCATATTATTTATCCCATTTCATTTAAGTATTTTCATACTTATAGAGTATACATATTTTATTAATTTAAAAAAACATCCAAATTTATATTATCCAAGTATGTGTTTATATTATTATATAAATATTCTAAAATTACATTTTTTATATGTATTAAATTATTTTAATTTACAAATTATTTTTAGTGTGTGTATATATATATATACTTGTATAGTTTTTCATTTTTATTACTATTCGTATATAAGTTATTTATGATTACCCATGTATTATTTTAAATTCTCATTAGAAGATAAGAAAAGCATAATTTCAACATGTTAGATACATGACATACATAATCATGATCATCGACATACATCCTTAATTTCTAATGACATTTCATACATTAGTATATGTAAATATATTCATGAATATTCATATATGAATAATCATTGAATAAAATTTTATTTTATTGAAATGGGATTTGAAAATGGATTCTTATTAAATTATTCATGAAATTTAAGTAAACGACGATAATTAATCTTTCATTTAAATATTTAAATTCAATTTTCAAGAGATTCAGTTGTGAAAAGTATAATAAATGATTTTCAAAGAAGGTTCTATTTATACATTTATATATAAATAAAATTGAATGTGCATTTAATACTTGTTTATTTTTTAAATAAAAAAATATAGTGGAAAACATATATATATATATATATGTTATGAAAGATGACAATGTTTTTTATAAAAATCATCACTTAAATATGGTAATTATGATAGGGATAGGGGATTAAACCAATCCCTTGGGAATGTGGGTAGGTTCATACTACCTTCCATATATCAAGTGGCCTCATGTGTTTTGTTTTCATGATCTTGCTTACTTATTTCCAAAAATCACTGTATTATTTTACATAATTTTCAAAGCATAATTAATTCCATAGAATTAAAATATTTTTTAAAACCATTTTATGAATGTATTTTTTCAATGGTAATTTAATAAAACCCCTTAAAAAGAAATTTAATACTCACCCTATGATTTAAATATATTTTTAAAAAGTTTAGTTGATTTATCTAAAGTCATTTTCTTTAAATATGGATTCAGTGCACATGGTTTTCTTTTGATGTTTTATTTTATTCTTGTACAGATCATATAGAAATGTATGGTTTGTCTAATTATCCAACACCTAGACTAGTAGAAGGTAATTTTTTGACTAATGTGTTATATAATTATTCAATTTATTTTATAAAAATATTAAAAAACATGTTTTAGAATCGGATCTAAGATACCAGGGTCTGGGTCACTACACTGAAACCTAGGTTCAATGTACCATTTGAGATTTTAGATACATTCATACTAATAGCCTATCGGTAATAGTTACCAATGAGGTATCAAGACATTCACGATGACTTCTATGATTCTATGCTTCTCTGTTATTATTTTTACCTATCTCATGATTTTATTATGTGGAAATCTAGTTCTTAAATGATGGTTCTTTGGAATAGTATCCTATTTGTATCATTAACATAAGAATAAAGGTTCTTCAATGTAGGTTAGTTCCTCTGTTTCAGTTGTTATGGTTGAGATACCATGTATATAATGTGACCTGGGTTATGGAGTATGATATATTATCCAAATGTATGGATTTTTTCTTCAATGCTTATAAAAAAATCATGGAAATTATAGTAGGATTTTTTATATACCGTAGAGGTTGTAAGATACTGATTTCACTTGGAGATATAGATTCATTGAATTCTTATTTAATCCACTTTTTTTATATGAGAATGCCTAATGAGATCATGGATCTTTTGGGAACTCTGGGGCATGTTTCAGGCCTCAATGTTTCATTTTTTCTGATACAACATAATGAAAATTGTTGGTGTATGGTTAAAATAAACCATACGGATGAGCCATGCCACCCAAAATTGTTGTGCTTGATCAGAGTAATTGTGTTATGGAATTCATATGGTACTAAAAACAATAAATTTATTTCAGAAGGAATTTAAATGGTGTGCACACATTTTGATTTACCTTAAAACTATATCGTGCAGATCATAGGGTGCATGGTAGTTCCAAACTCACAGTTATGTCATTTTTTTTAACAAATTCCATGAACCATTCATGTTGTGGCTCATGGATATTGGGAGCATTAGGGTTGGTTCAAGATTTTGAATACTATTTTCAAAAACATGAACCCATTTAAAAGGGTGAAATTACCAATTTTCCTTCATTACATTAACCTCATTTCATCAAAATTTCTCACACTTTTAAAATGTACAACATCTTTATGAGGTCTCATATGCCCCTCTTATATGAATTGAGATCCCTCCTCTTCATGACCTCTGATTTAAGTGTAGATCACCACATTAGATTACCATAAGTATGTATATGAATATTTATGATCCTTTATCATTTCTTGTCACCATATTTAGTGTAATATTCAAGTGGTCTAATTTACACAGAATGAAAATATTTCATTTAGTTTTTTAATTTCACCTTCTCTAGTTTGAATATAAGGATAATATCAAATGAGATTTCATATATCTATAAAGGGTAGGTGGTATAGTCCACTTTCATAAATGTATAATTGTTTATATCATGTGTCATTGTTCCATTCTATAGATATTCCACATTTCACCACTAAAATTCTAAATTAATTAAATATAATTATAATTAATAAAATTGGAAAGTCATTTAAAACATTGTAACTTCTTTGGAGGTTAGATACCTAAACTAGAACCATCCATTTTGGGTATGTGACTTAAATTGGAATGACCCCTATTACATGGATTCACATTAAGCCACCTTTTATGTTATTAGGCTTGTCTATTGCTAATAGCATAATAAAATGAAAATAATTGAGTTGTAAAATTAGAGTAGAAAAATAATACACCTGGAGATTTGATATTTCTATGTGAATTGGATATAAAATTTTAAAATGAAATGTGAATGGTGATACCAAGTCGCTTAAACATTGTTAATTATGAGTAATACCTATGGTAACTAATATTATGAATTATAAAGCCTTATTTATGTTATTCCTTAAGAGAAACCTAGATTTCGTGCATGTAATTCCTGGGATGGGAAGACTAGATTAATGAGAAATTATTACACATGATTTATTAATAAAAATTATTAGGCATAGATATCCATGTTATTTATTGGGAACTTCTAGGCAAGATCCTCTAAGATCAAATGAATTTAAATGTTGGAAATATCACTCTTATCTTTTATTGTGAATTTTGGACATGATGATCCATTACCCTTTGATTTAGGGTGCTAGTTATGGAACTCCACATCATCAATTGGGAATGATAGAGTGGTCAATCTGCATCCCCTGTTTCAATTCCATGGTTTACCTATAGAAGTTAAGCCATATATATCATGGTACTTGTGGATCCCTTATATTATTATAATTATATAGGGATTACTTGGTTATGTTCCCATGGTTGTAACATAATATTATAGTATAATGAATACTCGGATACATTCAAAATTAGTTGGAAGTGGGTTGTGTTAGACAAGAAACCCATGAAGAACAATAATGGAAATGAGTATTAATTTTTCCTTTTAATGATTTACATATTATTACCTACACACTACATCATTTTATATTCCTGGAAAAAATAAGGTTTAAATATATTGCTGGTGGCATACTGAGTTTTACTCAAACCTTTTATAGCCAAACTTTTGGTACCTAAAAGGTCTTCATTGAAGCTGGTATGGACATGGAAAATAACCATACTATAAATCATTGATTATTCTATACTAGGATGGTGTACATTATTAGAGGACTCATCTAGAGTTAGTTATTCTATTGGATATATATTATGGTCTTATTGTACAATTTTTTAGATAACATTTTTTTGTATTCCAACTATTATATTCCCATACCACATTTTTATATATCATGATGAAATCATCCATTAATGTATGATATTGTTAATTGGTTATTTATTGATTCAGTTTCACATTTTTCATTCCCACTACCTTATTCGTTTATTTTTCTACATTAAAATTATTATTATTTCTAATAGTCTATCTATTATTTCCCCGATATGATTTGATCGGATAAGTAGGGTATAGTCTCCCCACCCAGACATCATGGACCCTTGGTTCTATTAATTAGCCTCTAGTGTATGGGGTGGCATATTAAGGCAATGTGGCCGACCAGTTTTGGTTACTTCCGAGTGAACACAACTCAATATTACATAGAGACTTCATAAATGCTTCCAACACAAACTGAAATTCCTCTTCGCCGATTTATGGTTGATCCAAAACAAGAATGATCTTATACCTAATAGATGACAGAACTCTTCCATGAGCCTATAATATCTAGATTCCTCATGTTTAATTTTATAATATCATTATAAGTTTCTTGGAAACGGTCTTTTGGCCTTGAATATCATCTCTAGATCTACTGTGATCTGGATTATGCTGAACTTATTTGAATACTCATGTATGTATAATTCAGAGAAATCATAAATTATTCTCACTTTCTCCTCCTTCATACTGGATGAATTGATTTATCTCATAATTATTAGAGTTCTCCCAAATATCAACAATAATCTTTGATAACATCATGCTAACATTTATATTCAAAAAAATCATGATCAATATTATAAAAAATATTGCGTTTAATATTAAAATATTTTAATTATAGAAACTACACAACATTTAATATATGTAACATCTTATTTCAATCGATCAATTTATTCCTAACTTTTCTTATATTTATATTCATCTAAATTCCTATTCAAAACATCGTTTGAATATTATAATGACTTGAGAATCATTCGATATTTAATATAATATTTAAATACTAATGTTCATGTATTGTGATATTTTTTATTAAAATCATATCAGAATTTCTTGATCAAAAATATATCATTAACTCCTCATTATTAATGGAATTAATTCATGCATGAATAATTCGTAATTACTCTTAAAATTACAAAGTAATTTTACAATTCCTCATTCTACTTCACATGGATAATGAATAACCACGTTATCATTATTTATTCATGCACTAAATTATGAATCAAATGCATGCATCAAAATCCTATTTTTCAGTGAACTCGCAACTCAAATTGGTATAATCATATAATAAAATCAACACCTTCTCATCTTTACTCGATTCACATACATGTAAGAGAACTAATAAGAATGTCGTTATAATTCAATATAATTATTCTATATTTCATTAAAGAATGTATACTATATATTTTTTTACCCACAAAACCATCTTTGTGTATGATTTGTTTGTGGTACATAAACATTTCCCTAACATATGATATTTATAATTAGTGCAGTCGATGCAAGAAAGTCATGGGGTGCCCTGCCTTGCGGTAGCATGGCGGGTGGTACGAAGACTATATGTAAAAAACCCGGTTGTAAAAACGTTATTTTGGAATACTAGTGGTGAAAATACTACCAATATAAATATTTGTGGTATAAAGCTTGGTAATAGAACCCTGTTAGTACAATTATATCTGGAAATCGTGATTAATTGAAAAAATTGTTCAATGATCATGTAATATACCCAAACCCTTTACAGGCATTAGATGTGTGAATTTACCTTTATGTAAGTCAATTCAACCTTATGGAGATCACTATATACCCTTAGACAAGCTCTTTGACACCATTTGTACCAATATATATGTCACTAGATGTGTTGGATACCCATTCATCAGCCTCTTCCTATATCCTTATGAAATTTATTTTTTCTTTATAAGAGCCTCAACATGTACCCTTATATAGCATAGTGTAAACTCTAGTAACCCTAACATAGGTAGAATATCGCCTTAAACTACTCTTAAAATGTTATAGTATCATTACACGTCAGTTAGTATTACATTTTTGAAAGGAATATTTTTCCTGTAGGTTATGGAAAATTACCCTTATGCTGGCAGGGTATGTTACTCATTACCCAGACACAATGCCTGAGAAATGCGACACGCTGAGGATTTTAGAGAATATATTTTTATATAATTTTATTTATTTATTATCTTTTGTTTCACACTATACTAGTTTAATATTAAATTATAAACAAACTTGCATCACATGAAATACATAGTATACATTTGGTACATGCTAGACAAATTTTTGTATGTGTTACGCCCAACAATGAGTTCATTCGATAACTTTTCTTAAACACATGACTATGTTTTACCAAACAAAAAAATACTATTTATTTTCATAGATTTCACCTAGACATTGGAATGTTGTATGTGAATAGACATAACTGATTTTTTAAATAAATTCATTGGATAAAAATTAATTGTAAGTGAATATAAAAACCAATTAAAACTTAATTATGTGTTTTTAAAAAAAAAAATTTTCCCATAAAGGAATTTTATCATAATAAATAAATTCAATCACTATTAACGAATGATATTAAAAAAAATACAAAAGTTATATATTTAATTAAGGGTTTTTATATTTATCCAATATGTTTTAAATTTATAAAATAAGAACAAATCCAATTTTAATGATAAAAATATGTATTTTTTAAAAATGCAGTTTTGCTGCCTTTTATTAGAAGAACATTATTTAAACTAAATTTTGACTCTTTTATAAACATTATTTGAAAAAATTTACTTTTATTTTTTATAGTGGAATACGAAAAATAATCTACGGTGAATTATTGTTTTTTTGAGATGATTTATTTTTTGATGAACATTGAAAAATACTAGATTTTAATTGAAACTTTTCATTTAATATTAATATTATATAATGTTAAATTATATGTTTATTTGGTTTCAAAGTGAAAATATTGAAATTATACATCTATTAATACGATTTAGGTCTTTTAAATAATTATAATATTGAATTTAGATATAAAAAATAGTAAACCTCTTATCATTTTTAATTTTAAAACCCTCTTTCTAACACCATCTAAATGATTAATTTTAAATTAATTTTAGAAAATTTTGTATTTTGAATTTTAAAAAATGGGTTAAAATTTTCGAATAGAAATTTTCATATTCATTAAATAAATATCTTTTATTTTTGTATAATATAAATAGTAACTATATTAATTTTATTACCATTGTAAAAGGTATATGATGTAATTAAGTGTAAAAATAAAATTAAAAATATTATAAATTTCTCAAACACATGAGAGAATTTAATTTTATGAGTAATGATTGACCAATATCATCCATTATTAGAATTTATAACCTATTGTGTCCCCGTGGATGACTTTCAGAACCTTATAGTGTTTTAATTTATGAAAAGTCAAACATGTTACATTAATGTTTTCAATAAGAATAACATATTTAATATGTGGTCATTCAATAGAAATATCCAAAAAAATTATTATTTGGAAATATAATATATTAGTATTCATCATTAATATTTATTTTTTATTTTTAGTTAGAAATAAATACCATAAATAAGTATACAACAATGATACTGTAATTATTCAATTAATTAAACCAACAAATAAATGATATTTATAATATTAAATGAAATATAATAAGAAATAATTAAAGTGTTACATTAATTTTATAGATTATTATGACATATTATGAGATTATTTAAATATTTTTTGAATATATCTTGTTTTATTGATTCTCTTAGATTTAATATAACGAATAAATTCATAATTGACACAAATGATATTTTTCAAAAATAATATTTTTATAAATTACTTAAAAAATGAAAAGTATTTATAAGTAAAAATGGTATGAGATATGGTCTAATATATAATAAATTTATAATTTATGGTCCAATTCACACTTTATAAGTAAAAAATTACAACTTTCTAATATCAAAAAGTGTATTACCATAGTTAAAATTAAAATAGGTTAACTAACAGTTAATCAAAATGATAATATTTACTATAAAAACAAAAAACAAATCAAAAAAATATTATTTTTAAGAGATTATGACCCCAAATTATCTTATATTATAATCCATTTCCTTTTGTAGGTATTTTTATTGAGGTTGTATTTTTTATAAATTAATCATTCTAGAAATTCCACAAACTCCCCCCACATCAATTATAAAAAGAAACATATTCTTATATATTATTAACCCATATGAGCCTATTCAGATTGTAAAAATCCTATGAAAATAACCTAACAACTTCCCTCACATTATTCTATAATCTTATCTTTTAACATAATTCCACCCAAGGATGTTATTTGGTGGAAAAAAAAAGAAGATACCCAAGGAAGAGGCAATGTTCATCAATGATTTTTTTGTTTTATTTACTCTAAAAACACATTAAATCTTTTTTATATCTTGTTTATATAGTGAAAAATGAATATAAAATATACTTAGATATTGTTATGTTAAGGGTACAACCTAAAACGTGACACACTTCCATAAAATGGGATACACGATATTCTTTCGTCTGTACTGTGCACTCCACCTCATTAATTGATGTTGTTCATTATTATATTATCACATTTATATTTTGGGAATAGTGATTGACTAATATATAATGTATAATATATAATTTTTAGTGATTTTATTTTGATTCTAAAAATTCTAAACAATATGTACCTTCCTGATTTCCTTTTTGTTTGAATACAATAATGACGTTCATGTTGACAAAGGACAACCACCACATAGAGGGATTTCAATCATTCCTAATTTAAATTGAATATATTAAAGTTGGGTTTGATAAAAATATGTGATATATATGACATAAAAATGATTATTTATGGATAATATATCATATAAGCTTCTTTATTTTCACCCTAATCGATATGAAAACATTTTTCATGTGTACGTACAACCAATTGTCTCCATGAACGTTTTATTTTACTTTATAGATATAAATTTAATGAATCATCATAGAAAAATATTTGAGGAATATTTATTTTATTTATATGATGGCTATAATTTTGTATACGATTAAATCATGATCTAATTAAAAGGACCAAGAATAACATGAGAAAACATGTATGAAAAAAGTGGTTATTACCTGAAGAATAACATTAGCATTGAATTGATAATAAAAGAGTAATATATAGTTATAGGTAAATCATATATGGTATTATATATATGAATACGGTTCCATTTTATATGTATTGTTAAAATCTATTTATAATACTAGAGTCTTGGATCTGTATGAAGGAAGTAAAGACATATGGTAATTGATTTATTATCCCTTTCATTTATGTAGGACACTACCTTATACACTACTTATTCTATTATGTATTTTATATTTTTCCCATGAATTTATAATATGAGACTTATCCTAAATAATATGATATTTACATAACTATCTAATTTTATTTCTTTTATTTAGCATATTATTCAAAAAATCACAAATTGTTAAGGGTTTATCTCACAGTATCATCATTATTCAAGATTGTTTCTGTTTATGTATATACTTGGTAATATTTCTCTTCAGTGACCTTATTCTACAAAAAAATCAATTTTTTTTAATTTTATGTTGTGAATGTTTTATATCATTTTTAACATGTTTCACTTTTTACAAAATGGTTTTGAAAGATTATTTGTTTAATATTATAAACAAGTAACTTTTTATCTTTTTTGATAAAAATATATAGAAGGAATGTTTTCCTTAACTTATATAGTACGAATGAATTTTAAAATTTTAATGATGACATAATTTTTTTAGGAATAAATTTCAAATTTAAAAGGTTCATTTAAAAAAAGTTTTTCTTTATAATTGTGTATCTTTTTAAAATAATGAATGATTTCAAAAATGGAAATGATATTTTCCTCAAGTAATATTTCATTTGGTCTTTCAAACCCATTTTCCAAATAATATAAAATTATTTTATATTACTTATTCTTTATTAGGGTTATTATTCAAGGATTAGATCTTTATTATTTCTACGGTCAATTTATGATTATTACGTAATGAAATTTATGTAACCCTTTTCCTTTTATGGGTTATAATATCTTTAATGAATTATTTTCTTGGGAACACCTATGTATGATTTAATTTTGTAAAAGGTGGGACCTATAACTCCCTCCAATCTAGTGGGTAATCATAAATGTTCTGAGTTCAATGGGTACATGGGTGGTATGTCTAAGCTCTCAACAAATAGATACATAGGTGGTCATCTCAATCCTATAACGAGGGGGTACATAGGAGTTCATCATAGGCCAACACCAAGATAAAACATGAGATTCCATCTTAAGAATTAAGCTAGAGGGTATATGAGAGGTCATCCTAAGCCTGAATTAGATACACTAATGATTATCATATTCCAAACTTGTTATGAATGTTTTTGTAGGTATCATTGAAATAATTATTTTTAAACCAATGAGTACCCCAAAAATTCCATGTCATATTCCATTATTATATTCTCAGTGATCATGTTAATTGATTATCTAATGATTCATGTATTATGAACATCCAACATTTTTTTATTGATACATTATTATAATCTTGGATATGTATGGTAATATTTTCAAATGTTATTCTCAATTTTATTGTACCCCTATGATCATGTTATGATTATATATCATTTTTTTCCCTTAGTAGAAATTTGATATCACCCTTTTTTATGTTTCATTTCCTTGAGTTATAGAGAAACATTTGAAGAATTAGTACTAAATTATAAGATATTTGTAGAAAATGTTGAATATATTATACATGACTAGAAGTTTTTGTTCCATGTTTTCAAAGGCAGTAAACTATTAAAGTCCTCAGGCATGTGTTTGTGTAATGTAAGGAATATTAATCTAAAAGCATGTAATATTCATGTATGAAAAAAATTCACTATATTTCGTATCAAATTAAAGTCTTATTCTACCTTTGAAATATAGGTTTAGAAAACATTATTATGATCCCCTAGGATATTTCTATGGATAAGTCAAAGGATGAATCAAAGTTTAGAACTACTTCAAGCAATGATGGAAAAGGATATAATGAGAGGTTTTTGGGGAACACATAACTATCTAGATTCTACCAGTGTATGTGGCTCTTGCACCGATATACCTAGTTGTAATAACCCGAAATAAAACATATTAATATAGACTTGGTTGAGAATTGATTCATGAAAACGAGTCTTACTACACTTCTCGTATGACACTCTTCAGGGGAATATGATTTTGGAATTAACGAACAATTTATGTATCATCATAAAGTAGTTAAATAAAATATTATTATAAATAATATATGAAAAAAATGTTTTTTACTAAATAATGTGTCATGGTATAAAAATCATGTAGGGTATTTTTCATTATTATGTTGTTTTCTGCAATGAGAAGTATTTCTCACAATATTATTTTTTTAGTTAAAGGCCAAAACCTGAAAGAACTGTATTAGAACTGAATTAGTTGAGAAATGAAACAATTTTCTTCTAGAGATACTGAATGCTATCAGATATGAAATAAAAAATCATGTTTCTATTTTGAAAAACATTAATAATATATGAATCAGGTTGGACTTATACATTATTAAAGGAGGGAAAAATTTCTGTAGAGCCCTTCACGAGGCAACATCCACCTTTTTTTAGTGGGTCATATGATACACTAGTTGTAGAAAAATGGACTAATGCCAATGAAAATATTTTTTACATGTTCTAGTGTTTTTAAAATGAAAATGAAATTCTATTTATCTATTATGTGGAATGTGAAGTGGATCAATGGTAGAATCTTATCAATAATATGAGGAAATGGGATGGCATTAACTCAATAGAATGGGTTGAGTATAAGAACATATTTTCCAATAAGTAAATTTAGTGTATTTTTTGTAATAAAATAGATAAGGAATTCTATGAGACAATTCAAAAGGATGATGAATCTATTGAAACCCATGGTGATATTTTTATAAGATATGTAAGGGATTCTTCTGAAATTTTCACCTAACCTGAATGTATGTTTGATCGATTCATCTATGGATTGAAACCAAGTCTTATAAGGTTGTTTGAAATAACGGTCTTATTTAGCTACCAACAAATCATCTGATGTTCTATCATATTTGAAATGTAGGTTGGAGTTATATATCAATATCATGTTTTTTTAAAATAAATTTATTTTGGGTTTTATTAGAAAATATAAAAACCATGAAGAAATAACATAAAATTTAATTTATGCTCAATGTGTGGAAATAATCATAGAGGACATTGTATTAAGGGTACTAGTAAATTTTTTATATGTGGGAAAGAAAGTCATCGGAAAATTGACTACAAAATTGATGGGGAAATTTCTATCATATAATGAAAATAGAGAGAAGAATTCACATAATTCACCCCACAAACCTCAATGAATCAGGTGTATGGAAAATGGGAACTATGATAATCAGGTCCCAATTCAAAGAGTTAAAAAAGATGATCAATTTCCTAAACCTCTTACAGAAAAAGGAATATGGAAATATCATGTGACCAATATTTTTGATGTGGAGTGTGAAAATTAATCGGTGAAATGTTTAATTGTTTATGTATTGAAATTCAATAATAACATTTTAGATGTAATTTAATGGTATTGCAGAATAATGAAACATCTAAGGATTGGTCAACTATAGTATTTAGTTAAATATTTAAAAAAATATTTGGAATGGTAGTGGTAACCATTTAATGTTATTGTGGTAGCAGGGTTATATTTTTTGGAAAACAGTGTTAAGAGAAAGATAAATCATATTATGTGCATGATGACATAAATAGATTCTTGATTATGATTTAATAAATGGGCTGGTATTGATCACCAAGAAACAGATTAGAAATATTATGTTAAGGTAGTTAATGGATTGTGGTTATAGAATTATTTGATTTATGATAAAAGGAATGATTTAATTTATAAAAGAATGCATCGTTTCAATATCATTTTAAGGTACTTTAGGTTATTACCATGGTTTAATAGAATATGTAATAATGATCTTGAGATATTTGGTGTGTGTTAATTAATAGTTACATCATGTTTTTTGGGGGATTAATGAAAAGTTGATTTTGTAAATTTAGTAACATTCTTTCAAATGTTTTGTATTTTTTCATAAGGGTAGCCATTTATAACATCATTTAAATTTAACATTGGATGAGGTTTTATAAATTAATGTTTTAATTCACCGTGTTATGATATATCATTATTGGATAAGATGTGGTAACCATTTTGTTATGATAATGGCTTTATATATAAGGAAGAAGCATGTTATCCCATTTTGGATCTAAAAATATACTAGTTATTTCGGCATTACAATTTCATCATCATGTCTTTGAGAAAGACATGAAGTGATAATTGATAAAGGTACAAATAATGAGTAATATTTTAATATGAAATGAAATCAATTAAGTATATATTCTCAAAGGATTTTGAAATAAAATGTTATCATATTATCATAATTTTTTATGATCTCAATTTACTTTTATATAACAATTTGTTCTATGGTTTTGTGGTCATTAATATTAATATGACCATGTTTTATATCACTATATAATAGTTCTTGGGGATTTGTTTTCCCTTATAAATCCACTATTTAATGTTTTTATTATATTGAAACCTCGTTATGTGTTACTATAAGTAAACTTTATGTTTACTTAAAATCAATTTTAAAATAATTTGTATTATTATTTCTTTTGATGTGGGTTTCCATATTACAAAATCATAAAACATTGACAACCCTGATTAATTTATATAGAGAAATTTGTTTTATGGGGGTTAGAATGTGACACCCTGATATTTTTATGAAAGATATTTTTAAATAATTTTATTTCTCTAAGTTTTGTGTTTAATGCTACACAAATTTATGTATTATTTATACATAATATTTCACTACATGCAACGCATAGAATAATTTGTGGTACACAGAAGACTAATTTTGGCACATGTTAAACACAACAATGATTTCTTCAAATAACTTGTGTAACAAACAAGACTAAGTTTTACCCAACCACAATATAATGAAAATTTTGATTATTTTCACCTATCCTTTGTAATGGTAGTAATTAATATGTTCAATTGAATTTTTATATGTATAATAGGGTTACCAATTAATTACAAGTGAAGATAAAACCCAATTAAAAATAATGGATGTGTTTGTTTACCAATTTTTCCCATAAAGGAATATTTTCATAATAAATTAGATTAATCACTAATGTTGAATATTATCAATTAAATATATATGTTTTATATTCAATTAAATAATTTTTAGTTTATCCAATATTTTTTATTGTCATAAAATAAAAACAAAACCGATTTGAGCCTTATAAAAGATGTATATTTCTAAAAGGAAATTTTTTTCATCTAATTGTATAATTATTTTAAAACTAAATTTCAACATGTTTTTAAATTTTATTTGACAAAAATCTTATTTTTTTTATTTTTTAATATTAAAATTAACCAAGGGTGAATTTTAGGTTTTTTATGAGAAGTTTTATTTTTCGATAAATAGTGAAAAATACATGATTTAAATTGAAAACTATGTTATCACTTAAACAATATGTAATGGTAGAAAGTATTTTTAATTATTTTCAAATACAAAATACTTCATTTATGCATCCATTTATATAATCTAGATCCTTGGAATCATTTTTATATTTATTTTAGATATAAATCATATTAAACTTTTTAATATTTTTACATTAAAAACACGCTATCTCGCCCTATCTATGAGATTAATTTTAAAATAAAATTCGCAAATTAAATTTAAGGAATTAGTAAAAAAATTATTTTTTTCGAATAATAAGTTACACATCTAATAATTTTATCCATTTTATTTTTGGAGGATATAAATAGTAAGCGTTGTAATTTTCCTACCATGTTTAATGGTGAATCATGTATTTAAGGGGAAATGATATTATAAATATTATGAAATTAACTTTAAACCTGTAATAAATTTCTACTATGAGTAATGTTAGTCAAAAATCATACATTGGTCCAATATATGAAATCTTTGGTCTAATTGGATTACTCTAACCCCCGTATAAAATTTATATTCAAGAAAAGTCTAATATTCCACAATAATTATTTTAGAAACTATAATAGTTTGAATATATGTTAATATAGAATATATAATGGACCATAAATAGTATTTTAAGACATAAAATTATTATTTTTTCAATTTATTTTATTTGATATAGTTACTGAATAAATAAGTACCTAATATAATTACTTAATGATGATGTAATGATTATTCAATTAATGAAAAAAATCAAATAAATGATATTAAATTATTTAAATGAAATGTACATTGAAATAATATTAGAGACACACAAATTATATATATGGATATTACATATTTGGGGTGTATTTAGGTATTTTTTTCTAATATATCTTGTTTTATTTATTTCTAAAATGTCAATGTCATTAATAGTGTCAAAATTGACACTAATGAAATTTTATGAAAATAATATTTCATTAAATTATTTAAAAATAATATATAAAATAAATAAGGTACAATATGATAATATATTCTAGTAAATAATATAAATTGTCCTTTTTTGGACCAATTTAAAATTTTTAATTAAATATTACAACATTTTAATATTAGATGGAGTGTTAATATAGTTAAAATTACAATAAGTTAATTCAGGGTTATTTAAAACAATAAAATTTAACATAATAATAAAAGTTCTGTAAAATATATTGGTTGGTGATATTACAACATTATATTAACATTTCTCTGAATACATTTTATTTTGGATTTATATTTATTTATTTTTAATTTATTATATATAAATATTTTAAAAAATTCTAAAAGTGCCCTCACCTCAATTATAAATGGGAAGCACTTATTCTAGTTTTTCTCATATAAAAAACTATATTTTTTGGCCAAAAACAATCCAAATAAATTAAAAAAACTCGTATCATAATAACATAATCATTACTTCTAGAAAAAATACAAAATATTAGATTCTTTGTTGAAAACTAAAAACAAATACCCGATAAAGAGGTAATGTTTATCAACAAATGTTTCTTGTTTTTTCATTATTAAACTGGGTAATTATTTTTATAACAATTTTCTATATTTAATAAGTTTATTATAATAATCATATGTTTTTATGTCATGTTTATGACCTAAAACTTCACACATTTACATAAAATGGGATACACAATCCTCAATCATTTTTACGATAGATAACCACCCTGCGAACTGATGTTCTTCAATCATCCATTATCGTATATAACGGTTGGGAATATTGTTGGATTTATAGATTATATATGATATATATCTATATTATATTATATTAGTTATTTTTTATTATTATTAAATTTTAATATCACATATACATTTATTATTTCATTTGTGTGGGAATACAATATTGTCGTTCGTGTGTACAACAGACTGCCACCGCACAAAGAGATGTGACTCATTCACGCATTACATGAAATTTATTAATAATGTTTTTGATAAAAATATTTGATATATATAAAGTAAAAAATTAATCTTTACAGATAATATATTATATAATATTCATTATTTTAATATTAATGGGAAATTAAAATAGTGTCCATGCGTACATACAGCCTATAGTCTCAATGAACGATGTATTTTATATTCAACATCTAACTTTTATGAGTCACCATTAAAACATATATAAATAATATATGTGTTATTTATATGTTTTTATTATTATTGATATTATGACTTCTTGAAAAAAATTAATTGGACCAAGAATAAGATGTCAAAATATATTAGAAAAACAAATTATTTATCACTTAAAACACAACATTAGCATGGTTTTTTTAATAAACAAGTAATATAAATCTATAAGTAAGTATTATATTGCATGATATATATGAAAATTATTTTATGGTATATTTTTTACACAAATATATTTATCATATATGAGGTTAGAAAATGTACTATGGAAGTCAAGACTTATGGTAAGTGGTTTTTGTCTCACCTTTATTTTTATGGGACACATGCCTTTTACACTACTTGTTTCTATTGTGTGGTGCATGTACTACACATGATGGAATTTTACAAGCCATATCATAAATATTATATTGTTTCAATATATATATAATTTTATATCCTTCTATGGGAATATGATTCAACTGATTACATTTTGGTAAGGGTTTATTTCATAGTCTCACCATTATTCATTATTGTTTCGGTTTAAGTATCCACAGGGGATGATTTATATCCCATGTCAACGTTTCATCAAAATTATTTCAAAATGGATTTTAATATTATCATAATAATGTTTAAAATCATTCTATTGTTATATTTTACATTTTATAAATTGTATGAAAAAATATTTTTATCATTTTCTAAACAAGGCTCTTTGTGAATTTTTTTAAAAAATATATAGAAGATATGTTTTATTGAACATATATAGCATAAAAAAATTAATCTCAATTATGTATTAATTTATTGAGGAATCCTTTATAATTTTAATATTTTTTATTTTTACAAAATGGTTTTAATTTTAAATGCATATAATTTTAAAATAAATATTAATTTAAGAAATAGAAATGATATTTTCCTCATGAATAGTTTCAAGTGATCATTCAAAACCATTTTAAATCTAAAATTACATTTTTTGTTGTCACTTATGATTTTTTAGATTTATTATTCAAGTAAAATATATTTATTATTTCTATGTTTGGTATATGTTTATGATATAATGATGTATATGAAACCCTTTTCATTTCATGGGTTCTAATATAATCAATAAATTAGGTTCTTGTAGAACCCATATGTATAATTTAATTTTGTAACTGGTGGGGCCTATATCACCCTATAATTCCTTGGGTAATAATTGTTTTATGAGATCAAAGGGTACATGTGTGGTCGGCATAAACCCCAAAAATGGTACAAATGTGCTCATCCCAATCCAAAAAACAAGAGTGTACATGAGAGGAAATCCTAAATCCTCAACAATATGGTACATGGGAGATCATCATATGCCTGAAAGTAGAGGAACCATGGGGGTTCATACCAATCCTTATGTAGGTACATGGGTGATTATCATAATCCTAACATGTTACTAATGTTTTATTAGGTATAATTGACATAGTGATTTTTAATTTTATGTTTATTCCACTAATTAAATGACTTATTCCATTGTTATACTCTCATGGTTAATGTTATTTCATTATATAATGATTCATATATTATGAATTCCCAATATTTATTCCATGATTCATAGTTATGATATTTGATATTTAGGGTAGGATATTCAAAATTTCTTCTCTTGTTTATGTACCCCTATATTCATGTTTTGATTATTTGTCTTTTTTTACCCATACTGAGCATCTAAGATCACCCATTCTTATGTTACCTATCCCCATTCTATGAATAAATTTTTTAAATAAGGGTACTAAAAGTGATGACCTTTGTAGGAAACATTGAAGATGCCTCACTAGAGTAGTGGTTTGTGTTCGAAGTTTCCTAAGGAAGTAAATTATTATGTTCTGCAGGAATGCCATTCTGTTATATAATGAATATTCTTCTAAAATGTTGTATTATCCATGTATGAAAATAAATGGTCATTATAATTAATATTATAAGGAACCCCTAGGTTTCTTTACATAGTTCCTTACCAATACAAAAGTTGTGTAAATCAAAATGTATAGTGACACGTCCTAGGTTACCCTTATATTGGTAGTTGATTAATAGACCCTACATGGGTTACCCTTATATAGGTAAAGTATTTATAAATTTTCCTGTACTTTGGTAGCAGTATCCCTTATGTTGGTAATGAATTACCTTTAAGTAGTTCGCCTGATTATCTCAAAAAACATAAAGGGTCTTCTCAAACACCATTGGATCAATTCTCAAGGGATTCCAACATCAATATCACAAACCAAACAATGTTCCTATATCCTCCAACAGTTTTAATTTATTTCATAGTCCCTCATCCCAATGATCTGAAGATATTCTAGGAGAATTGTTTATACAAGACGTCAAATTCCATTAAATGATTCATTAATAATTTTCTAATAATCACTATGTAATCTAAACTCACTGGACACTTATTGACACATCATTGAAATTAAATGCCACAAATATGGTAAAAAAATACTTATTTTTATTTTTTTGATATCAATTACCTTTTGAAAATTCAATATGTGTGCTAAAATAATTTATCCACCAATATTAAAAACAAATTAAAAGGATATATTGGGGTCTGGAAATATCTTCATCTTTCTTTCAAGGAATTTCCTAATTCTCTTTCCCTTTTCCAAGAGAAGGGTGACACCACATGTTTAAATAAGATAATATCAATTAGGTGGTCTACACTATGTGTATGTAGTCTAACTCACTATAGAAAACAAGAGATATAGGTTTTCATTGTGGTCAATAAATTACCATGTATGTTTTATCATGTTATAAAATTATCAATTTTCAAGAAATGGGATATTAAGACAAGAAATACAAGATCCTACACACACATTAACAAGAACAGCTGAATGTTTATATAAAATAAGAAATGTATCCCATATTTTCTCACCATATCATTAACCATGCACTCACTATTTTTAAGGGTATTTAATAAAACCATAAAAAAGTGTTTCAATTATGATTCTCAAACCTCAACTTTATAGTTTAAAATATATACAAAATTTATAGGTTTATTCAAATTCAATAAAATGATATATTCTTCATAAGAATTCCATCCCTTATGGAATGTACTCCACTTATTTTATATTATTGTACTCATAAGACTCCATGAAAGATAATCATTTCATATTTTCCATTATTAAAAACTCATTCTTCTTCATGAATTACTTATATTATCATTATAAAAACATAATATGATATGAAATATTGAGGGACCTCTTCTTTTCTCATAAATAAAATTTTTTCTGAGAGATTTCTCTTAGTATAGACCATTATTTACCTCCAATCAATGTATTTGATGATTTCTTAAAACATTAATTTATATTGTGAATATCATCGATTGGATTTTATTCTTTATATAAAATATCTTTATAAACCTCATTATTTTTAATATTCATGTTTCCAATTATTTATAATGTATCATAAACTCTTACCATGCATTTTGGAGACAACTGTTTTCCTTTTTCTTCACTATGGATTTTAGTTCCTCCAATTTATTAGAAATTTTTTATTGAATGGGATAAAAAACTAAGAACTCTTTATTGACATTAATATTTTTCATTAATTAACCACATGAATTGTCGATTTTTTACTTTGTAAAATAGTATACTTTAATAGTATATGAAATCCATTATTATAATCTTATAATGCATTCACTATGCTTGTTACCCTTTAAATTTCTTACGCCATAATCTTCTTCCATATTTTGAATTTTCTATTTTGTTTATTATTATGTTTTATATATTATAACATTTTTTTGTCTAAGATTTTATTCTTATATTATTATTCAAGCTCCCCCTTTTTTTGTTATTAATAGTAACGTTATTTTGAAAAATTATGAATGGGATTTTGTCAATGTTTACTATAAGACTAGAGAAAATTCTTGAAACATTGTTCATTTAGATTTTTAATATTTTCCTAGAAGTTGTTTTATTGAAAACTGAACCTTAAAATTATAGGGGGTTATAGAATCCATTTAATGTTTTTCCTTTCCTTTAATGTGAAATATTTCCTCTCATATTTCTTCACCAAACAATTTATAGGGTTATGTTTTTACCTAAATTGTTTGTTATAACAGACTATTCATCAAAATTAATGGTATCATATTTTACCTGATTATTGGAACCCTTAATATCACCATCATTAGAATATTATCCATTTAAATCCCCTGATTAATTGAATAATTTTATAGCCTTGATTAGTTCTAGATGAACATTGATACATATGTATTATTTATAAGGTAGTTCTTCTCTATTTTCATCCAGTTTATTTCTATGATCCATGATAATGTTTTCATGATATACTTCCCTAATTTTGTACTTTTTTATCTCATTGATAGACACTGATTCGTCCTTGATTATTATTTTTATTATTTATAAATTATATTTTATCCATATAGAATTATAATTTTTATCTCATCTCTAACTCATGTTTTGTCCATTTGTCTCCACAAGTAATTCTATATGATAAATCAGATCCTTTTTTTATATAAGAAGATGAACCAATATCATTGTATTACAAATAACATGATAGTGAACAATTACAATCGTTTCTCATTAATTTTCACTTATTTATATTTAATTGTTTCTTAGAAATTTTACACCACTTCAGTTTGTGAGCTCCCTCATTATCTAATTTTAATTTTCAATCTAATTATTCAATAATATTCCCTCAAACAAATTAGAAAAATTACTAGTGTCAACACTATTGAATCATATTAGTGATTTTTTACTACTTCCCTTCATTTCCATTTTTAATCCTTTTATATATATTAGAAAAAATTTGATTAAATTCATCATTATCCTAATAACTTTACTAATAACATAATTAAAAAATATCAACTATTTTAATATTACCTTTTATTATTTCTTTTAAAGCACTTTCTAGTTTTTTATATCATCTTGAATGATATAATTCTCTTCATCTTAAAAAACAATGAGAATTATTATTATTTCATCAAGAGAAAAATCATTTATTTCATCAATGTATGAATTTATTGAGTCGAAATGATTTGAAAACTTCCTAATCAATTTTGTAACAATTATATATTCATCGATAACTTCACCAAATCGTATTGTTTTGTTCACTATCTAATATATATTAGTGAAAGAGTCATCAATATTCATTTTATCACCCATTTTATTAATGTAAAATGACTCTTATAAACATGTAGTTTCTCTACCATGACATTATAATTACCTTCATAATTAATTCTCATTTTTTCCATGTCTCATTGGTGGTCAGGATAACCATGATCTTTGTGTAGAACTTATATTATAGAGAAATTAAGATATGATTTTGTTTCTCTCTATATAACTCCATATTTCTCTTATCAGATTGTATAATAGAAATATCATCAGAATTGGGTGGATAATATATTATTTCAACATATTTAAATTCTACGATATGTTATAAGAGGTAGTAAAACATCCTATTCTAATGAATATGATAAATTTTCACATTTAATGTTGGCATACCATGGGTTTTTAGTGAATTATGAATTTTTACTCTCTTATAATTCATCTTAGATATTTAGAGGGGTCATTTTCACTTACGAAAATTTATATCCGTCAGATGGATGATCTGGTAAGAGGGTTGTATCATTGTTATATTTTTAATAATCCATTCTCCATTAAAATTTAACCTTGTGAATTGGTTAAAATTATTGGTACAATAACGATTATCTATCAATATCACCACATATAGAATGTTTTTAATAAAGTGAGTATCACAGATATATTTACAAGGTTTGGTATAAAATCGTACTTCTTTATTGTGTTGGTTAGATAACACAATATAGATTCCACAATATCAATCATTTGAATACAACCATAAACTGTCCCTCTATAATCAACAGTGAGACCCACTATGAACATCCACGTCAAAAATAAAATAGAAGATTTCATCACATATTCATGAAGTAACTAGAATACATATTTAATTATTTTATAACTAATTAAATGACTTACTCATCTATTTGAGGTTGATTCAAAACTAGATTGATCATAAAAAAACTGGATGACATTCTTACTCTATAAGAAAATAAGTTCTAGTTTTATCATGTAATTTTATTCACAATCGTTCTTATCTTCTTAAAATAGAACAGATAGTCCTGAAACCCTTCTTCAGATCTATTTTGATCTTGATTCCCCATAACTTCTTCAAATCCTTAGGTCTTTCTCTTTCAAGGGACTCATGGATTTACTTTACCTTCTTATCCTTTATATTATATGTACATATATCTATTAAAATTATGATATTCATCTCAAATATCATAAAATTTTAATCACCTACATTGTCACATTTATATGCACAACATTATCATAAAAATATCCTCAAAAATATCACCTACAATATTTCCATATTTGAATTACAGAATTCCCACAATATTCATCAATAGTATCATCTCATTTTAATCAGCCATGTTGTTCATAATTTATGTCATATATAAAATCATCTGAATTATAATTTAAATAATTAATTAAATATTATAATGATTCATTCATCAATCTATATTATAATAAATATTTCAATATAATTGATCTCTTCATAAATAAAAATATTATATCGTGATATTGTTTAGTGAAAGCGTGTAATAATTTATTTATCACAAATATCAACATAAATACTCATTATCATGGGCATTGTTACATTATTAAAAACACATAAAAATTATTTATGAATAAAAAAATAATTAGGTGTTCTTATTTCTTCTTCACAAGGTTAATGAAAAAATATTTTCTCATTATTTCTTCATGAACTCAATCATGCATCACATTGATCCATCAAAATCCTCCTTTTTAGTTATCTCAAAACTTATCTCGGAGAAATGAACTCTTGATTTCCAAATTTCCCATATTCATTGAACTCAAATGCATGAAATATCATCCACATTCATGGATCAAAAATTGAAACTCATTATCAAATCATCAATGTAATAATTGACTCTTTTTATTTTACCACACAAATATTCATGTTTTTGTGTTGTTGATACATGGCGTGGAAGCTTATTTTAAATGTCTGATCATTAAACATCATGATATTGATCTATGAAAGATGTACGGATTTATATCGAGATGATTAACCCTAGTTTTTTTAATCCTAGATGTCTCACATAGCAGTATCATGCATGATTGTAGCACTTGGTGGTAGCAAGCCTTGAGGCAACACTACTAGAAGTAGCATAATTTAAAATAAATGCAATAGATCAAACATATTTCATGGTGTTCGTGGACAATATTTATACATTTATATAGGATATGAAAACTTGGATTTAACATTATTTTGGTTTATTATTCCTTCTTTAGGATTCCAAATACACTTACAACATCATATTTACACTACACTTACCCATATGCAAGTCATCAGATTGGTTTTATATCCTTATTTATGCCTCTACCTATTCCCTTTTACAATTAGTTTACCCTTATATAATCCTCTTCCTATACCCTCACACAACATAATGTTAACTATGTTTAATATACTTAGGATACCTTTTCCCTCACAACAGTCATGGAAATATCATCATGAATTTACATTGATCTTAATATTACCTTTACAAAAAGAGTTTGTTACCATTAAACCACACCCAATTACCGTTATTCATGAACTATTAGTAAATAATTTCCCATAAATAATTCTTTGGTGTTTTTACAAAGCTCCCATGTACACCTTTCTGCAATATCACACCTTTGTGAAATAAGTGTAAATATAAATGTAACATAATGCATATTTTCTTACCCTTATATAGGTAACAAATTAACCTTATATATCATTTTTTACCCTTACATAGGTTATGAATTTATCATTTTATCTTTATAAATGTATGATTTACTTATACATGTTAAATGAATTACCTTTACACAATTATCCATATTGTCTATATCACATAGTGGGCCTTCTCAAAACATGTCCCAAATTATAAATACCTCACAACTTTAATCACCTAAAGAATACAATATTATTTCATCTACCAACACATGTGTTCTATTTAATTGAAGCTCAGTAAAAACCATCAGATATTCATGTAGGATTTAACAAACATGCCATCAAATGAAGTTAAATAGTTCCATAAATATTTTGCAAGAAAAACCACTTCATCTTATCTCACCAATCAAGTGTGGACACATAATTAAAAAAAATGAAACATAATGCCTTAACAAAAATAAAAAACACACCATGATAATCAAAATAAAACATCCCTGAAAAAGAAGAAATAATGAAACCATATTACATATGGACTCATAGTATGTGATATTCTTACTTCTTGTCATAAACAAATCTTCAAATATTACTTAATTATATTTTTTTATACTCTAATAATTTTATATGAATTCAGTATTATGTATCTTCTATAAAATATCTTTTATTTTCTCAACAATATTTTTATAATATAAATCATCATAAAAAGTTTTATTTGTTCAAATATGTAAAATATTTTATAAAGAATAAAATATTGATCTAATACTTAATTATCATTTAAACAATAATATGAAAACCATAATCAAACATCCTAGAAACACATGATTTATTATTTTTAAATAATAAAAAAATTATATGTGTTAATTTAATCCACGCTTGAATATCTATTTTCATGTATAGAACATCTTGGTGAAACCCCACACATTACGACATGAGCGATGCATCACTTTACTCATAGTAAAATTAATAACGAGGTGACATAATATGTCACGGTATAATTCTCTCCCACAATAATCTCTTCCCCACGCAATACAACACGGTTCGCTACTAATTGGATAACTACCTCTCAATCAACTAAACAAACCACAAATGGAATTTCTCCTTAATCATCCTTACAAAATTGGTTTTCTCATTATGGATAAAAAAATAATCAACCTTAATTTTACTAGAAAACCATCTTTAATCATGACTTTTTTAGAATACCATGCTATTTTAAACTTGTTATAACAACACAACATTGCATGTTTTATCATCTGGAAATAAAATATAGAAATTATTATACAATATAAATTTCCTAAATATTGAGCACAGTCCTAACTAAAATTATTCTTCCCCAATATCAAAGAATGGTATGAAATCCAAAATCGTCATGTTTTTATAGAATTATACAAGAATATCAAAATAGATTAAAAAATTTCAATATGTCTTACAAAACTCAAAAATTCTTATGAAATCAACTAAAAGTTTTTCTAAATCGCTACACCTCTTATACAATCTCGAATTGTCAAAAATTCATCACATGTATTACTAAAAAAATTTAAGTATTATGAAACCATTAAGAAATAGCCATTTTTGAAAATAAGAATTAGATTTATAGAATTATTAAATATTTCATGGAATATATTCAATTTACCTTATATCATATACATTAAGGATAATTACATTCAAAAGAATTCTCTGCACCCTAGATAAATGTGTTGACAAAATATGAAACGCCATTTTAATGTTTATTGAATGATTTACACCTTAAGATTCTTATAAATTTCAATACCATATATTTATATTTACCTTTTCCACAACATCATAATTCATTAGTCTATTTTCACCCTCTTATTAAAAATAAAGGAGAAGAGAATTAAAAGTGCGTAGAATGAAAGTATTCAAAATAATGAGCCAGATACCAATTTTCTAGAATTCTACATTAGCCATTATTATGGTGAAGAATAGTTATTCCCTAATGATTTCAATATTTAATTTAAAAATTATATAACTTATATTAGTCCAAAATCATAAAATTGGATAACAGAAATACATTTCTTAGTTTTTTTAAACATACTCAACTAACACAAGAAAATTGGTTCTACACATGATTGTTAATCAACATACAAATTAAATCCCCTGATAAAAATATTTGAATGAAATAATAAATGGGTATGCTACTTAATACATATCATACCTAGGTTTTTGAAAGTAGGATACACTCAAATTTGCTTCCTTATCATATCAAATCACTTTGTTTTACGTGTCTTGGAGAGAGTATCAGTAATTTTCTCCTTGGATGACAGAAATTTAAAATTTTTACATATTTAGTTAACATTTTATTTTGGATATTGATATATAACGTCAATATATTTTAATCTAGAATATTTTATATTATTCTTGGTTTTATTTATGGATCATTTATTATCACTCCCAAGGACTAGTGTATATTTAGTGATAACCACTATATATTTATATGTTTCTTTTATTTATATTATGAAATGTATTTTTTTGATAAAACAACATTTTCATCTTCTTGGGAACTATATATAACTCATGTTATTAACTTTGACTCCAATGAAACACATATATTACCAATTACAAAATTGAAACATGGTGTGATCTTTATATAATTAAGGCCACTATTGAAATTTATATACGTAAATACCTTTAGATAAAACACATCCTTTATATTACCAAATAATACATCAATAAATGTATATAAAATTTATCTATAAATTTTATTCTTAGTAAAAAATAATATTTTTTATATTTTATTGATTCTTAGACTAAAAAGTATCAACATAGATAACGTATACTCTTATTGATATAAAATATTTGAGACTTCCAACTATCCTTCTAAATTCTATTTCTTTTAAATATTCATTATTTAGTTATTATTATTTAGTTATACATGTATATAGGTGTGGATACCCATTGATACTTGTATACTACAAAACATCAAAATAAATCCATTGAATATTTTTCATGAAATAGGAAAATGGGAATGAAATTGTTGGTTATCTATAAACACCAAGAGAAATTTATTTTACCATGAAAGGATATCTCAGTCATCTTTTTCATTTGAATAGACATTTTTTCACAATATTTATTTTTATTACTATAAATAATAATATCATCAATATACAGAAGCATAAAGTGAAATTTTATGATTTTATTCTTCAAATAAAAATTATATTACCCACACAATTTTTTAAATTCAATACTCCATATAAATTCATACTATTTAATGTAACAAGAACATGAATATTATTTCAATATATATAGAACCTTATTCAATTAATGATTTATTCTATCATTGGTATATAGGATACAACCTTCATTCTTCATAGTCATTACTTTTTCATTTTACACGCCATTGGAAAGTATAGATTTTAGAGTCTTTTGAATGAATTGGAATCAACTATGGGATGAAATTTTTGGAATAAAATTTGATTGATTTATGTTGGGAAAGTATAATAATGGTTTCATTGAAGTAACTACACTAAATATTTTTAGTAAAACTTGCATACTATCATTTCTATGTTTTTAGAAATTTCATATTTCTTATCCATGTTATTCTTAAAAATTCATATAGGTCCAATAATAGTTTTTTTCCTTCTGCCTATGAAAAATATCTGATGTTTAATTCATTAATATTTTACTTTTCTCCTTATTCATAAGATGCATCAATTCTTTATGAAAAAAATCATCACCAATAGTTTTAGGATCAATATTTGATAGCATTGTAGTGCTACTAGAAACTATATATTTTTTCTTGTCGTATCACATTGGTTCAAATTATTGGTGATGTTTCCAAAATCAAATTGAATCCTTAATATTGAATTTATTCAGGGCGAATTCAGTTCATCATCATCATAAAATGAATAAAAAAATTATTCATCATCAATAGGAATATGTTTTCATCAATTTCAATACATGGTTCAGAACAAAAAACAAATCATTGTCATCATGGGTCATGACTGTTGTATTGATATTTTAATCATTATCATAGAATTTTAAATCATTAAAATAATAATAATCTTAGATAGAATATTTTAACATATGAAATAAAAATTCTGGTGTGTAATATTTAAGGATTGTACCTTCTACCTTTTTATTATCTATTACACCAATTACAATCTTCCTCTTGATCAAACTTACCCTATAAAAAACTATGACATGTTTTGCATTGGAAATATTATTACTCAATATCACATAATGAGATATCGTTGAATTTGGTCACAGAAGGCTCCTGTTTATCATGATTCCAATACTTTAAATTACTTTTAGTCAGATATAGCACTATGTTTCATGATCATTGAGTATTATTCATCTTGTGTAAACATGTATTCCATTTTTTCATTTATCAGAATAATTTTATTGGGGAGTATATAGATAACTGAACTTGGGATTAATTCATTCTTATCAAGATATTATGAGAAATTCTTGTCAAAATATTCAGTACCATTATTAGATCTCAACATTTTAATGATAATAACTATTTTTCATCAAGACTTATAATGATTTTGAATCTATCCAAGGATTAAGATTACTGAGGAATAAACATTTTACATATCATTTTAGTAAAAACAAAAATGAATTTGATATTTTATATTCCTATAATTATGATTTTATTAACATTATTCCCCAAATATAAGTGTGGACCACCTCTAATGGGTTTTCAGTAAAAATTTCAAATCTGTCATTACATTGATTTTTATTTTCCCTTTTGGGATTTTTTTTAAAAAAATAAACAATATATTATTTAGAACTACATGTTTCATACAGCCTATTCTATAATAATCGTAAAAAAATTATTGTTTCCAATATAACTAGGATTTCTATGTCAAAAATCTATTTTAATGCTTAAAACTCAACTGGTGGTCTATCCTAGCATCACAAAAAAATATGTTACATAAGGTTCTAAAACATTTTTTTATAATAAATATATATCATACCCTATTTAATGGAACCCCATTTTTTAAAAGATTAATTTATATCTATCAACACTGAAATTTCATACCCTCAACATATTTAGTTTAATTATATCAATAAGTGAATAAAGTTTTTGACAAATATGATTTCTCCCAATATTGGAAATTTTCACTAATTTAATATTTAATGAGCTATCATTTATGAATGGCACACCCACTCTTTCATACCTACTAATATTCTCCATGTCAATAAATTAATCTATGATGTTCGAAGAAAAATATTATTATTTAATCAATGATATTTTACATTTTCCTATTCAAATCCAATTAAAATGTAATTGACATGAAGATGGATCATTTTCATTTCTTAACAGTTATATTAATTATTTATGAGATTAGATGTGCCTAGATGAATTTAACATAATCATTTGATATTATTACCTCCTAATCCTATATAATACAAATGCCTTTCACATTATCAAAAAATCACATTTTTTAACAATTTTATCTATCAATATCCTTTATAAATTAATTAAATTTTACATTGATTCTCACATGTTGTTCTTTTCTATGAGTTAATTAATGATAGATTTATAGTCTTGTAAAATATATGATATACAAATAGTTTTTAGAATTATTTACTGAATATATTACAACAATATAATAATCATAGTAAAAAATTTCTTATTTTTGGTTATACTATTAAATTTCTTGATTTCATACTCAATTCCTAGACATTGAGGGAGTTCTCTAAACCTAAATTGTTTTTAGAATTAATAATTTCTTCATTAGAGTTATAAAGGGATACAACCCGTAATTTTCCAACCATTTATTATATTAAATGATTCAGATTAATTGTTTATTTTTAATTATTATAAATTTTTATTTACCATTGTACTCATCTAAATACATGATTTTCCTTTGAGGAGGTCTTCTTGTGGATTTAAACATTTCAAATCCAACTTCCAGATGGACAAATACACACACATTTTTTTTATTTGAGTATTATCCTACAACTATTGTAGATTTAAAGAAATAATATTTTTAAACTTTTAAATATACCACTCAATATTAATAATCATTATCTTCATATTTATGACCTTCCCCCCCAAATGAATATTAATGTAAAATATTTTATAATAGTTATTATAAGAAATTTCAAACATTGATTTTTTCAATTTCATTGACTAAATTATCTTTGTCAATCGAGATTTCAATTTTGATATTAGAATTTCCTTTGAGATGTGAATTTTCATATCTATATATTTTTATTTTCTTAAAACATAGAATGTTAACCATTATCATAGTATATTCCATTACATGTTTTTTTTATAGTTGATAACACATTTTTTAAATATGTTCCATATTTTATGGAATCAATTAGGATTATTTTTTATCCTTGATGTTTTTTGAGATGTTTTCCATTGAATCTATTTTACATCCCACATTTAATCACTATAAAATAGAATTTTATAAAAAATATTAGATTTAATTTGATGAAAATGATTGTTATTATATTCCCTCATTTCTATTGTATTTTCTTATGATAACTGCCATTGTTTTGGGTCATTTAGTTTCTAAAACATCCTTATATTATTCTGTTATATCCAATTAAAAATTGATAAGAATTATATAATATCCTATAATTAAAGTTATTTAAAGGAATTTTACAACTATATTTTCCTTCCCCACTTGAGAAACATCATTTTCAGTTGATGGATCTTATTTACCATTATTTTTAAAATTAATATAAACATTAAAAAGTATATCATAAAATTTATGCTTATAGTTTCTATTTTTTCTATAAACCCATTTAATTTAATTTCATATAACCACTGGTTTTATGAAATACGAATGATGTAAGGATTTTTTAAATACATTTTATTTCATGAATATCATAATGTTGATAGTCTATGGTTTAATTATTTAAACATGAAAAATAAATCATTTACTCTTTTTTAAAAACATTATGGTGGTGCTGATAAACATTATCGGTGGATATAATGAGATGTTGAGTATATAAAAAGAAGAACATAAGGTTATTCTCGACATAAATATAATTTAATCTGATATGTAAAAAATACAACCATTGGAGGATTATCTATTAATAGATCAATATCTCATGTATCATAAGACATTTTAAATCATAAAATAATACTCTAAGAGAAAAAATCACTTGATTTATTCAACATCATATTGACTCAATTACATCTATTTTATTTAATTTTTTAGTTTTTTTGTACTTTTCACATTATGGGTTTCATTATAAAGATTTGATAGTTTACTATTTTAATATTTTTACTAATCTACCTATTTCTGTTATATATTTATCAAGAGACTGATTTTTTAAAGGATTTTCCAAAAAACAAAATATTATAGTAATATTATTGGAAAACAAGTTGTACTTTTCAATGTTTACTAATATAATTTCTTGAGGGCCTCAATGAAATGGAATATATATCCAATATTTATATGTATACCTTTTTATTGTATTACATATGAGGATATCATAAAACTCAACAATGTTTTCTATTTCACTTTAGGTTAATTATGGAAATTTTATTAATATCTATTAAGAGTTTATTGGTTAATTATACTCCTTATATTACTAATTTTACTATTCTATACCTTTTTACAATAATTGAAAAAATTACATTAGTTAATTTTACACTCTATTATTACATTTATAGATAGTTGAAATACAAATCATCCTTTAACACACATTACATTGATATCATTCTTATTGTTTTTGTGGGTTTATTAGAACGTGTAATTAAAATTGTTTAAGTAATTAATAAGATTTAAAATTGGTTATTGATTTTAAAACTAAAAGACAACCCAAACATGTTATTTTTTTATTATAGAAATTACCAACTAGCATTTGGTATCAGAGTAGGTTTCTAAATTTTAGACATTACATTGTATTTTTTTTACCTTTACTTAAAGGATTTTAATTTTGAGTTTCATTTTAGTTAAAAGTTTATAGAGAATTAACTAATTAGTTTGGAAGGTATAAATATAGTTAAAATTATAAATATTAATCTTAACATACCACCTATTATTCATAGAATTGATCATGAATGTATTGGACATACTGTGGAATCTATTTTAATCAATACTAGAATAAAAAACTATATTATTCAAACAAGGGATAACAAATTACTAAAAAAATTCTATTTTAAAAAAAATAGAAATACTTTTTTATATTCTATTCTTGGAAATGTATACAATTAACATTCATCATGTCGAATGTCTTATAGATTATACTCTTTTCAAAACATTGTATTTTCATGAAATTAAAATAGATATTTCATGTGAAAACTATTATGATTTTAAATTTATTATTTTTCATTTAGTTAAAAAGAATCATCAAATATTCATGAACATAATAATGAGACATCGTTCACTTATATACAATAAATTTTCATATGTTCAACTTATTGATAAAATCATAGGTATTTTACTAAAACACCAGTAATCTAAATGAATCACTATTAATGATAAAAACGATATAATAAAACACATTCTAGATAGTCTAATATGAACTCTAATGTACTATAAGAGTCATTATAATATAGTAAAATAAAAATTTAATAAGTTTAATGGAGTTTCTTTTACAACCATTATAATTTCAAACACTGTGGACTATAAATCAAATTAACAAAGAAGAATTTAAAATACATGTAAAAGAGAAAATATATAATATTAAATTAAAATTATAGAGAGGAATATGTTTATTAATATAATCTTAGAAAAATTCATCTAAAAGATGAAAAAAGATAAAAGGGATATGTTTGAAAATATAGATTCTACATAACCTACATTCTATGAATATAGAAAATATGTACATATATGACATGGTATCCCTACGATAACTAGAAAGGATATACTATCTTTAAGAGGATACTCTACTAAAAAAAGAATGAAACTAATAAAACACACCAAACAATTGGACTTCATGATATAATGATAATTCTTTAGAATGGTCATAAGAAGAAAAATAATATAGAAGAAGAATCACAATGTTTTAAAACAAATTTGATAAATTTACCATGGGAAAACTAACTACTGAAGCTGTTATGAATATATCTAAAAATTCCATGAAATATCTATAAGAAGAAAATTATGACAATGCGAATAATCTAGATTAGATGATGAATGTCATCCTAAAATATATGTTTCAATGAAATATTTTATTGTTGAATGTAATGATATGTATCAAAATATGTTTTAAATAAATACAGATCTAATGGATAAATATATAGAATGGAAATATAATTTTTTAATAATGAAGTTATTCTTATGGAAATAATATTGGATAATGTATTGACTATTTCTAAATTAGAGAAGTAAAAACTGATACAAAACAATGTACCAATATGAAATGTAAATATAATAAGCATAAGATACACTCAATACATATGACTAAAAAATAATAATAACAGTTAAAATTAAATGACTATTGTTTTTCAAATATAAGTTAGAAATTGTTATGTAATGTCTAATACTAAAATAATAAAAAATATTCTAACTATAAATATAACTTGAAATAAAATATTAGAGAAATTTTATTGTCAGATAACATCAAACAAAAATAAATATTTATTGGCTACTGAATTTGTTGGAGATATAGTTTTACAAACTAATTATTCTAAACCAAGTAATGCGCATTTCTATAAATTATATCACTGGGGATTACATTGGTTAAATAACTATTCACTCCCAAAAAATTAATATTTTAGGATTCATGGATCATTCATCTCATCAAAACATGTTGAATACAAAATAACACAAAATTAAATTTGAATTGAAAATTATTTTTATAATTTTAAACTAAATAAGTATATTTTATAAAGAAATATATATCAAGAAATAATTTTTCATGATTTGATACTATAATACTTATTATTATTACCTCTAGTATTTATAAAATATTCAATTTTTTATGATTTTATATACTCACAATCCG
This sequence comes from Viscum album, assembly GCA_963277665.1. Lineage (NCBI taxonomy): Eukaryota > Viridiplantae > Streptophyta > Magnoliopsida > Santalales > Viscaceae > Viscum > Viscum album. The sequence continues at coordinate 1,468,076,297 of OY728135.1, forward strand.
CTAAATTTTTATTTATATATTTATTTTGTCCCTATTATTTTGGAAGAGTTTTTAGATTATATTTGGATAAAATTTAAACAATGTACTTTTAACCTTTCAAAGGACATAAATACTATACCACAAATTCCTAGAACTGTCTTTAAAAGAAAGAGATCTTGAAATTTATATACATAATATACCCTCAAATTTATTAAAATCATTTTTTTCATTTTTTTAAAATATGATTATTTATATTAATTTTATTGTTTTAATTAAAATAATAACACATTAAAATCTTTAAAATTAATTTTCCTATTAAATTTAAATATGTAATCATGTGTTTTGGAAGGATTCTATCTAAACAGTTTATTTACAAAACAATTTTGATCCTTTGTATCCACTAAAAACCTAATATAGAGGATCATAATGAGTTTATTGGAAACATTCATTAAAATTTATGGTAGTGAGTTTTCTATTTTTAGATGATTTTTTATCATCCTATATTTCAATTATTGGTTTCTTTAGATATATTTATATGATAGGATTTATTATATAATGGATATTTTATTGAGATCTTTTTGAGAAGTTTTATTTTAAAATGAAATACAAAATCGACTTTTATAAATGAAGAAAACTATTTTCAAAAACAAAAAATAATGAAATATATACTCCATATGTAGTAAACGAACTCTATGGATCAAAAAAATTATGATGTAATAGGAGTCTAAAAGTTTACTTTTTTTACTTTAATTAATATGTTATCTATGATCATAATGTTTTTTATAAATTTCTAGAATTAACCCTTAAGGAATATTTTTTAATTAAAAAAACTTGTAGATGTTTGGGGACGCTTATTTATTGACTAAACAGAGAAAAAAAGTAATGGTAAATAAAAATATCCCAAACCTAGTCATTTAAAATGAGAAGTAATAATTTTTCAAAGTATTCGTTATTTTATTTTCTAAAAATTTTGATGAAGGTATCATTGAAATATATGTCCTATATATTTTGGTTGGATTAGTTATTTTTTTAATTTCTCTCCATGAAAAAATTATTTGGTATTATATGAATTTCATCTAGAATGGTCTTTTAAAAATAAAAATTTTGTTATAAATCTATATACATAATAGAGTTCTTGTTAAAATATTGAAATATGAGAATATTGAAAATTATACCAATTTTGAAATATCTAAGGAAAACACTATCAACAATGAAATTATTCCTATAATGAAACTCACATGTTATTTGAAATAGAATATTCATATAGAAAAATATTAAATTGAATTATATATAAAAAATCCTAAATATTTTGAAATGGAAGAAGTTGAAAAAGGGGGAAAAATTCAGGGAAGAAAAAATATTTTGATTTATCTAACACTGATAATTCCTAAATGATGAAAAAGTTAAAAATATATTTCAATGTTGAAGTTGAAAAAGGAATAGATCCTTTAAAGGAAATAAAATTAGTTAAACTAATAGTTCAACTGAAGGAGTATACTTTCAAAAATAAGAACATTTCTTCATATGAATGATATTTTTTTGATAATTATATAATTTATTGAAATTATAAAGAGGATAAATATTAATTTAATATTTGAGACAACATAGTTGAAATGCTATATTTATTTCCTCAATAATTATGAAGATAAGTTTTTAAGAGAATATATTGACCAAAATATAATATAATCCAAAAATATTAAGTGATTTGTTCTAAAGAAGAATCAAGTTACTAAATCCATTCTACCTAAATTTACTATTAAAAAAAATGTTAATAAAGAATGATAAGAAATTATTATCAACTTTTTGGTAAATAAGATGAATGGTTTATTAGATGTGTTTGATAAATCTACATATCATTCCACAACTATTAAATAAATTTGGGGAATGTACTACAGAATCTATATTGGATTCTACTAAAACCACTACAAATTCATTCCAAATATATTTCCAAAATCATAATTTCATCAAAAAAACCAATCCTAATTCGCTCAAATTGTTCCTATTTAGGTTGAGGATAAATGAACATGAGTTTTATCTATTGAAATATTTCAATAAAAGTTTTTTTGAATAATATGTTTCTATATAAGTTTTTGCAAAAGAGGTTACTATGAATGATGTTATTGGGAATTATTTTTGTGTGGAAAATAACATTAAGAGTTTGGTACTACCTTATTATGATTATATATAGTTAATGAACTATGTCATTTAGATTATTTTATTCATACGTCGATTGTTCTAACTTTATATTAATAAGAAAATTATTTTATAAAATATGAATCATTGAATAAAATTAGGATCATGAGATTATTCATATTCATCTAAGATAATTGTATATAATCATATTTCATTTAATACATACATAATGTTTTTGAAAACTATTCACAGTTAAATGTTAAAATAATGTTAGTTCAACCTATCATTTCTTGAAAAAAGAATAAAAGAAAGTAGATTTACTTGATAAATCAATTAAATTATTAAAGTCTGTTATAGCATGATCATTCAAATGAAAGGTCACCTCGAATATGGATATTCAAAAAATAATATCATTGATCTGACACCGGAACTCAGTGAAATAGTATGTTTGATTCAAAATCATATGACCCATTCACATAATTCTTATTCGAAATAACATTTGATTGATTCTGTAGAAAAATACATCTAATGTTTTTCAATGAACATTGAGATTTACCTGATTTGAAAACGAAAAACATCAACATGTGAAAAAAATACTAAGTAAAATATATCAAATATATTATTGATATTTTCATTTCAATTAATCGTAGTTATGGAATTCTATATAAAAAATCAATATTTCTTGATAAACTTGTTATAGATCTTGAAAATAAAGTTTATTAGATTTCTATATTTTTTTAAGAGTTAATAATCTATTTGTAGTTCAAAATAAGTATATAGTTAATGAAAATTCAATATTTTTGTATAAATAATATATATTTGAATAATTTAAATATAAGATTATTTCTTTATAAGAGAAATCTTCAATGGAGGATAATTTTAAGAAATATAATAAAATTAGATTTTTTAGAAGTCATATAATATTTACTTGATGTTTAATATCCATGATTAGATTATTTATAATTAATAGAAAAACATTAAAAAGATGAAGAATATTATTTAGACAAGAATAAAGAATGGTTTATTTTAAATTTTTTATTTTTTGATAATCATTTGAAACATAAATGAATTTTTTTACCTAATTATCTTTCTTTTATGATTGATTCTTCCAAAATTATTTTTTGTATTTTCCATCATTAATTTTTTCAGAAATGTATATTAATATATTTTAATTTCATGGTGAACAAGGTTTTAATTTTTTTATAACATTAAATAGAGATAAGTGTTAGGATCAATTTTTCATATTGTAATATTTTACGATGGATACATATGGGGTGAATTATATATTAAAATTTTAAAAAAAGAAAAATAAAATCCTCTAATGTCAAAAATATATGACTCAACGAATTTTCAGATGACTAGAGTATATAAATCAGATCTAGTGAAATCATGATATGTTAGAATTATTAATAATTGTCACATATAGTTCGATATGTTTATTTTTGTAAAGAAACTTATAAACTAACATTCTAATGTATATGGAAATTGGAATGTAAACATGAAAAAAAAATTAAAATATATTTCTTATAAAAATAAGAATGAAATAAATGATTTATAAAATAATTTACTCTTTAACATTAGGAGTTAATAAATCTGAAAATCAAAACTTAATATTTCTGCTATTTTAATAGCTAACATAAAGGTCTTTATTTCCTTACTCAGAATGTCCATTATCTTATAGATCATTACATTTCTATATTCCAAACTATAGAATCACTCAATCTGATGAATCGGTACTAGATCTGTATTTTTTAAATAATAAATCACCCAATAATAATATTGGAGTGTTTGTCTTTTTAGCCCTAGATTCTCTCAATCTAATGGATTAGATTTATTTTTATGTCATTTGTTAGAATCCATTGATAAATACTTTGATAACACATTATGAATACAAAAGAAAATACTTCTATGGAATTTACAATCCACACACTAAATCGGTCGAACATAAACTGTCTATGAAATTGAATAGACTTCAGAATGAGATATTCAAGAAGATAAGAACATAGAATTATTGAGTTGTAAAAATTAAACATCCTGTATATCTTCAAATGACAAAATCTTTATAAGAAATCCTTTAATGTTCAAATTTATTATTTTATTGTAATAGTATTATAGATTTTTCACTTTGGAAGTTCATAATGTTCTGGATTATTATCTTTAAAACTATGCATTTCTTTATCTGATGTTGTGTATTTTAGCACCATTACATTTCTATTTTTGATTCCATATAATAGATATAATTCTAATAACCCTTATATTGAAATTTTGATAGTCTAAGGAACATTACTATTGTTTCTCAATCTAATAAACTGAATAAAGGAAAATATGATGTATCAGTACCAATGTACATCAGATGGTTATGAATATTGTAAGTATGATAGAAAATAAATTTTTATTACTACTATTCAGTATAATAGTATTTCTGATGTATCTGACTCACCATTAGTCCAATGGATCTTATCAAATAATAAATTTTCATATTCATTTAATAGTATAACTATTTATATAATTATTTAAAAAATATGTTTTCTAAAAAATCCTTAAAAATGTGGGAAATTTATTGTTAGTAAAATCATTTTTTAGGATAGTGTTTATGATTTCAATGACTAAGGAAAGGAAAAGAATAAAGTATAACATATGAATAAAAAATATCCCCCTTTTTGGAAAGAATAAAATAAGAGACTTAAAATGAAAAAACTAATGACATTAGAAAAATTAAAGCCTTATGTTCATTTAAGAACATCAAAGATATAAATTATATGAATTGTTTTTCCTTTATCAAATTTAAACTCCCCCTAAATTAACACATTCATTTTATTCACAATGGTTGATCATGGGTTATGTAAAACATTAGATTATTCCCCTTAGTTATAAATATTAATAATGGAAATACTCTCCCCCATTGAACAAGATTATCCGAAAAAAATTATCCGCTATAGTTTTTCTAAATATAACTTCTAATGAAAATTATACAAAATTTTTATTTAAAAAAAGTTTAAGGGAAAAATACAAATTCTTGAAATTTTTGAAAAATATAACATATGATAAAATTATATATAGATAAACTATTTATCAATTATATAAAGAAAATATCATTCATGCAAAAAAATAGAATACATTTGAATGTATAATATTTGGATATAAATTCATCAACATTAAACATTAATTTACTAATTATTTTTATTAAAACAAGAGATCTAGAAAAATTTAATTAATTATTATAATAATTTTTAATGATGTCCTTCAACTTCTTCATATTATCTGGTCTTTCCAGATTCATCAACTGATACCAAAAGCTTTATAATTTTATCCTCTGTGACTTATATCTTTAAAAAAATTCCATACAACATTTAAACTTAAACACTAATTTCCATATTTTATTTCCTTATAAGGAACAACTCATTTTAAAATGTTTGAAGTATTATATTTTGAAATTTAAAATTGTGACTTTATTCTTTCAGAACAGTCAATTCTTTTTCTATGTTATCATTTATTAATTTAAACTCTTCCACAAAGTTAAATGTATTAGAATAATTGGTTAAAATTCTATCAAAATATTTAAAAAAATTTAGAGATAAAATGTTTATTTCTAAAACTAATACTCAAGGTCAATCAAATCTTTGTCAATCAAATCATTGTCAACTTTTCAATCCCATATAACCTTCTGATTTAAATATTTCTTGTGATACTTTTTTTATATTTAAAATTTATAATTTTTACATCATATTGAATGACCATTTTAGTTAACATTGTTGACTCTACTGATTATTCAATGACTGAATTTGTATTTCTTTTTCCTTCTATAATCACTATCTTGAAGCTATTGTATTGAATCACTTAACAATTTTTGTTTAAGTAAAATTTATTCATTTTTATTATATACATATGTTGCAGCTGATCCCTTTGATTCTTAATAAACAAATGAGTCATGTGGACTTGCAGTTCTAGTCACTTATCTATATTTTTTCCCAACATTGAATTTATCTGATACATTCATAAAAAAATTTCATCCTTTAAAATTTTTATAATATCATCATCTTTATTAGTCTCACCTTTGTCTGAGTCTTATGGGTGAGATTGGTTATATTCATATTCTTCTATAGATAATGATTTTACCTCACCAAAAAAAATTTATCCCAATATTCTTGATATGTTATGATTATCACTAAATAGAAATGGAGGATGACTCTATCGAATTTATATCGTTCATTGATTATTCCTCACCCACTATTTTTTTTCTAATTTATCCTCTCTTTTTTCCTCATCTTCATCCTCTTATTCTTCATCTTCTTATAATTATTCTAATCCCTTTTCGAAATACTATGGAGTTATTAGAACACCTGTTTCCAAAATTCTTATAGGATTTGGTTTTTTACATATCATCCTTTTTCATAACTTGTATTGGGACAGATACATGAGGTTATCCTACTACTACATTACCTTTACATTTATCAGATTCTTTAATAACTAAAGAAACAATTGATTTTTTATCAAACACTAGACCATCATCTGGAAATGACTAATTTTTATGGGGAATGATTTCATACCCTTTAACAGATTTTTTCACTAATAATATAAAATAGATAGAAGAGGATTCTTTAATGATTTTTAAAAACCACTCATTAAAAATTCTAATATTTTTTTCCAAAATCCAGTTCTTTTGGGGAATTATTTTCATAGATTCTATTAGCTCACTTGTAATTTTAATCATCAGATCTAAGTCCACAACATTATCTATAACAAAAGAATCATAATATAGTTTCTTTGAATCCATTTTTTTATAATCCACTTAAATACTATATATGTAAAGTTTTTCTATTTTATTTGTTTGTTTATAGAAAAATATTTATTATTTATCTTCTCTTTACAACTACTTTATGATTATTAGGACCTATATCAGTTGTGGTTCTTTCAATTCAATCCACTATCTTTTTCAACTTTAAATTGAAAAAAGTTTCATTCTCGACATGGTATCTAAACAGATTAGAGAAATTGTTTCCATAATTGTATGTGAAATATTCTTAACATGAAATAAACCCATAAAATTGACTAAAAACTTGTGTATAAAATAAAAGAGTATTAAAATATTTTATTTTCTTGAGGATTTCATAATCAATTCCACCAAAATGGAATACAATTAAATTGTAAATATGCCTTAAATTTATTAAAAAATTAATACATGTATATCAATGGAATAGGGAGGTATACATATCAACTATACACGGAATCATATAATATTAAATCCACAAGGTTACTAGCCTATCATCTATTGTGATGTGATAAACCTTTCTGTAAAAATGTAAAAATGTTTATTCTACATTTAATTTCCTGAAAATCTCATGTTTTTCAGGATTTTTTTAGAAGGGATGTATATTTCACCTTATAGGGGAAATACTTTAAATTATATTAATTATAGGTGTGAAATCTTATACTCTTGGAAAAAATAGTAAAATCTATGTATTCATTAACATCGACTGAATAGTGATTTTCTAAAGCATTAAATTCCCACACTATCATATCATGATACAATTCAAAATATTTTTCCATCACACATATCTTTTCCCAAGACTGAAAAATTATATCCTATTTCAATAAAGACTCATTTTACTTATACTAGGATTTTGCATTGATTATTTGTCTAATAACTTCCCTTTTTGAGAATTCTTCAGCAGTGGACATCATATTGAGACTTATACCAGAGATTAGAAAAATAGAAAAAGATAAGACTAATTATTTAATGTGGTTATGAGATTTAGTATAGAATCCCTAAAATACGATGGGATACATAAGGTGACATAAAATTTTATAAGCATCGGAGGTGATGGTTAATCTTCTAGATAAATCAATGGTTGATATTAAAACAAGATTTCTAATCAGATGAATGAAATTTATTCGAGGATATTTATAAATAAAAATATGAACTCTTATTGTATCTTTTAAGAAAACAATTTATTGGATTAAGAAAAAAAATCTATTAAAAAATTACATGTTTATAAAAAAACATTTATAAGTTTAAAAAATATCTAAAAAATATTTATAATGTAATGTAATATATAAGTGAAAAAACTAAATTAATATTATCATTCAGAGTAAAAGACTCTCGTAAATATTGGCAACTTGTTCTTATTTTTCATAGTGATGTAAACTAGTTATGATTGAGATTAAAACAGGAATAATGACTAGAAAAATATTTATAACAATTTTTTTTCCAAAAATAAAAATTTACAAACATTTATCTCTAAAATTTTGGATTTTGGAGTGTTTATAAAAATTTTGACTATGAAACTTTTATAAAAAAATTGAAAATGTTAACTCTTCTATGAAAAAAATTAGAAATATACAATTTTTTAAGAAATAATACATTTTAGAGAAACAAAAAAAATTAAAAAGCATAAATTTTATTGAAAATAAATGTTTTAGAAAAAAAATTTAGAAAACAAAAAAAATATACTCCTTATTTTAAAAAGGTATAATTAATTAACCGATATTGGTTAGGAATATATAAATATATATTAAAAATCGCATAATATAGATAATTCTAAACTAATGTTTAATGTATTCACATCTATCAGAACTAAGGGTTTTAATAAAAATATCATCAAGTTGTTATTTCATTATGATGAATTGTAAAATTTTATCTCTGTTTTGCGTGAGATCTTGTACGAAGTGGTGTACTATATCTATGTGTTTATAATATGACTGATTTAATTTTTGTACATAGTATAATGGAAATTCTTTTGTCATAAAATATTTGAGTATTCGTGATACACAATATATAGTATGTGACTCTAGGTCGCATCCATGTTACGTGACAATAACAACATCTAGCTACCACATATCTGGATTTAGTAGTGGAATGTGCTACCATGTGTTGCTTCTTAGAAGAGCACAAAGATAAATTATCCCCAAAGAAATTAAATTCTCCAAATGTGTTTTTTCTATCAATTGTACATTCAAAAAATTTAGTTCTCTAATAACAATTTTATAAAAAAGTATTTTTTAAAATAGTAAAACAAAACTTAATCCGTAGTTCCCTTAAGATGATATATAATGTATTTAATATCTTTAATACGGGAATAATTTGGATTTTCTTTTTATATATCATATAAAGATGCTGAAAATATGAAATTCTCTTTACATTGTATTAAGTAAAGTTAACATCAAATCATAACTCTATAATTATTTCAATCATGTGGTTTCCCATATTTTTCAATATTTTATGTATTTAAGGTTCTGATTTTATTTCTAATAATTTTATTATTTCATATCCAAATATCATATGTTAATAGTTTATATACTTATGTTGAGAAAAATAATTTTATTTCGGTTTTTGGGATTTTAAAAACCTATAATGTTTTTTAACTCGTCCATCATACTCATGCCAATTATGGAAATCATAAAATTAGAAAATTAATTTTTTAAAAACAAATTTAATTAATCTAAGTATTTTTTCAAAAAGTATATATTTTTACAATCATAGTAATTTTTTAAAATTATTTTATAAATTTTTTTGGATCTGAAACACCATTAACAAAAATGATTTGTAACAAAAATCTAGGTAACAATTAATACCAAGCTCTATGGGAATCTCTAAGTCCATAATGTGCCTTTGTAAGTTTATAAACATGTTCTAGAAGTTTTTTATTTTAAAAAAATGATGTTTGTTCTTCATATAATTCTTCTTGAATATATCCATTATGTAAATCTGAATTCCCATCCACTTGAAATATATTGAATTTTAAGAGTGTTCCATAAGCTATGTATATATGAGTAGATTCAAGTATTGATAAAAAAGTATAAGATCTTTAATAGTATATTCCATCTTGATTATTATAACATTTATAAATAAATCTAGATTTAATACTTATTTGAATTCCATTTTAATCCACAAACATTAATATCCATTTAACGATAATTATAGATGTATTTTAAAGATGTTCAACTATAGTCCATACATGGTTCCTTTAAAACTCATTGAGTTCATATTGAATTGATTTAATATAATCCACATCACCTTGGATTATTGGGTTTGAATTGAGATTATAAATCTTGATGATAAATTTCATTTATCAACGAATTTTTATTCATCACTAGTAGATCTACATCACCCAAGATATTATTGTTATGACGATTCATAAGAAAAACTAATTTTTTTGATTTTGAAAAGACATTTTTGTTGAGTCAATAAGGTTTCATTGTGACTTTTCTATTCCTTCATGTTTTGAAAATCAAAAACACCTTATCTTAAATAAACACCTTATCTCAAACAAACACCTTATCTTAAGGCAACTTTTTCCTAAGATTCATCTTGATGAAGAAATTTTCCTTCCAAAAGGAAATTTATTCTTACCATATTTTTCATTTTTCATTCTTAATGTAGTTAATTTTATGTCTAAGTTTAAAATTCAGTTTCATATTTAAAACATCAAAATTTTATATATACAATGATATAAAGAATTCTGTTTTCAGGATCTGAATTCAGGTTCCGAGTTCTCTGGATTCAGACTCCAAACATTCTAAGTTCAGACTCCGAATTCTCATGATTTCGGACTCCTAACTTCATAAGTTTAGTCTTCGAATTATTATGATTTCAGAAATTGAACTTTTTAAGTTCAGAATCTGAGTTCTTGGAATTCAGACTCTAAACTCTATGATATTCAGACTCCGAAATCTCATGAATTCAGACTCTAAACTATGTAACATTAGACTCCTAATTTCCATGATATTCAGCCTCCGTAATTCTATAGATTTCAGGTTCTGAATTCCTTTGAAGACAAAATCCGAATATCCATGTGTTATAGACAATGGATGGTTTTTTGATTAGACTCCGAACATTCATTCTTCCTTACACTATGAAAAATTAATTTGGTTAAGAAACCATATTTTTTATTTTCTCTTGTTTTAGTTATAAAATGATTTCGTGCATTCAGTTACCAAATAACTGTTGTTTGAGTGACACATGTTCAGATCCCTCCAAAATTGAAGGAAAATATGACCGTTGGAGGAGGCAGCTGGCCATTGAGAATGTTCCAATAAATAAGTATTTATTTGAAAGAGCTCATAACATTAATGAACTGTTCTACAAATCTAGAGATTACATGTTGGTGAAGTGATTTCTAGAGAGATACTCTCAAGCTTAGTGCATACTGAACATCTTTTTTAGATTTTATTTGTGTGACTCTGAATGTTGTTTAATACATTCGAGGGCATCTGGAGATAGCAAGATAGAGGTTCAGACTACCTTGATGTTTGAGGGCTTGCGGGGATAGCAAGACAGACTCCGATATTCGTAACGAGGGCTTACCCTAGTGTGGGTAAGACAGTCTTTCTTGAATGTAAAAATCAAGGGACCTTTATCCAAGTTTGTTGGATAACCTTCTCTTTGGGTTAAAAGATTTACTATTTGTTACTTTTTTGTTTCATATTTTTTGCTGTATTTTGGTTGTTGAAGAAATCATAACTATCTTATAAATTCTTACACTAGTATAATCTGATTTGTAATATTCTATACTCTTTAAGGTAGAATATTTGTTTTGTAAACTTTTATTGATTTTCTTTTCCAGAATCACTTTTTTGGGAATTACATTCTCAGAATCACATTTCCAAAATCAAGTAAGTTCGTAGAACATAGAGGTTTTGTGAATTTATCTTTTTTAACCTTGTTAAAAATTACCACCTTTAAAAGTTCCAATAGAATTATTTAAAGTATACAATTAACCCCCACTCTTGTATATTGTGCATCTATATCATCATTTTGATCCTATAGTTGGTATATTAGAAGAATATCATACTTCATACCAACCTAAAAATTGGTATTAGTGAAGATGTCTGAAAAACATATATTCACTTATAAATTTTCATTTCTCAAGTTCTTCATTGTTCTATATTTTCCTTGCTTTGGATATTTTTATCCTTGTTTACAAACTTTTATTACTAAAATGTTTGTGTGGGATGATTTTTTCTTTAAGATGGCTGGATTGAATATTGGATCTATAGACAATTTAACTGATACTAGACAACCTATTTTTTATGGAAATGATTACGAATATTGGAGAGATCTAATGAATAATTTTATCATTAAAACTGGAGGGGATTTTTTTGTAATGCTTACTAGATATTACTAGATTATTGATAAAGAAGTCATCACTTTCACTAATCAAGAAAAGCATGAATATCAACTTAAATACATGGTACACAATAATTTGTTGTGTTCCACACTGCCAGATATCTTCTTGTGAAGCCACAAATAGAGTTTTGAAAAATCTTGAAGTTACACAATTTGGTACTTCCAATGTTATTGAAAGTAGAAGAGTTATGCTTGGAGCTTAGTGCCATGGTTTTTTCTTTCCTTATGGAGAACCTATATGTAAGGTAGAATAGAGATATATGACTGTGGTCAACAGCTTACAATATAATTGTGAAAAATATTAATATGAAGAATCTCTTGTGGACAAAATCATAGACATCATGCCTAATGAGTGGGAATCAAGGAGAACAACTATATATGAGAATAGGAAAGTTTCACAGATTTCTCTTGATGACCATTTTGTAACTCTTCTTTAACATGAGTCTAGAATGAAGAGAGATGTTGATAATATTAATAGAAGAATGGGAATAGAAGAGGTGATTTCACAAAAACATCAAATAATATAAAAGCCAAGACACTTGAGAGGGTTACAAGATCTAAATATAAGAATATTTTTATTCAATCCGAATCTAGTGGAAGTGAATCTTCAGAAAATGAATTCTCCAATCTTGCTCTAAGGATGAATAAGATTGTTGGACAAAAAACTTTTAATCCAGATACAAGAAAAAAGAAAGAAAGGATAAGAACGAATCTGAAGTCACTTGTTATGAATGCAAAAGAGCTGGACATATAAGACCCGATTTTCCTAGGCTTATGAGAAAGGACATAAAGGAAAAGAATTCTGAGAGAAATAGAAATAAGTACTAAAAATCTAAAGCTAAGAAATTTTTTAATAATAATGACACTTGGTGTTCCAGTGGTGCTGACTCTTCAGATGAATCATCAGATTACGGATCTTCTCGATAGAAGAATATTGGTTTAATAGACAGACTACCAATTAAAAATCATTGCTTAATGGCTAAGGTAAACAATGTTGAATCCATCACAAATGTATCTTTAAATAGTAATAGTAAATACTATGAATCCTCGAATGAAGAATCCTCTTCTGATGAAGATAATATTTACATACCTATAAAGATGTTTCTAGGTTTGCTAAACTCTTTGAGATGATAATTTAAAACTCAAGAAAAATATTTATACGGAAAATTCTTGAAATACTATTCATACTAAGGAAAATATCAGATCGTTCTAAAGATCTTGATAAGAAAAATTTTTATTTGGAAATTATTTTAAAAAAACATGATGAAGTTATTTCCAAAAAAGAGAAACTTTCTAAGGATCTAGAAAAAGGTAATTTCTATAAAAAAAATTCAAGCCTAACTCTAGATCTAAAACAAATGTTTTGGAAGACAAGAACATAGTTATTAGACTGAAGTCAGAAATATTTTCCTTGAGTAATTTTTTGTCAAACATTACCTTATGTAAAGATAATTTTGATGAAATGTATTCACAAATTCAACTATTAAGAAATAATTCCAGTTTTGGTTATACTATTTCAAAACCAATTTTTCGTAACAATTGTTTTGTTCCTCAAAGTACTCCATTCTATTGTAAGTGTCAGTGTTGTGGGAATTGACCAAGAGATTTTTCCTTAAACAAAACCTAGTCTTTAATAATTCTTAAAGAATATTTTTCAAAGAGGATGTGGATTCCAAAAATTTTACTTTGTGAAGTTTCCAGATCTAAGAATGTTTGGATTCTAAAAGATTAATTCTCTTATTTTCAGGAAAATAAAGATTGTACCAAAATCAATAAATGGTATATGGAAAGTGGATGTTCCCAGAATATGATTGGTTACAAAAACTTCTTTGAAAATATTATCGAGATGAAAGGATGAAAAGAAAAATTCATAGATAATGCTAAGGGGGAAATTATTGATATAGGTAACATCGTTCTTCTTGGAAAATCATTGATTTCAAATGTTTTATTTTTTAAAGGTCTAAAGAATAACCACATTAGCATAAGTGAATTATGAGATGAATATTACCATGTGAATTTTAGGAATGACAAGTTCTTAGTACACCATTCCAAGGAAGATTATATTCTTTCTCCCAATAGGCAAGATAATGTTTACACATTAAACATAGATGACCTCAGGAGCCAAGATCTACCTTGACTTAGTGCAATGGAAGATCATTCTCAGTTGTGGAATCAATGGTTAGGACACTATAACCCTAGGAACTTATGAAAACTCACTAACAAAAGATTAGTTTAGGATCTACTGGAGCACAGATTTTATTCTTCAAGAGTTTGTGATCCTTGTCAATATGGAAAGAAAGATAAATCATGTTTTAAATCAGTTGGTGAAGTCTCATACACTTATGCATTATAGTAAGTGCACATGAATCTTTTTGTTCCAATACAAACTGGAATCATTGGAGGCAAATATTATGTATTTTTCTTAGTTTATGATTACACTATATTTTTGTGGGTCTATTTTCTAGCAAACAGATATGAAGTTTTTTTTTATTTTAAAACTTTTAGAGCCCAAGTTAAAAATGAGAAAAGCCTTCCTTTTATAACTATTTATAGTTATCAGGGAGGATAATTTCAAAATTCTGATTAGAAACCTTTTGTAGTAGAAAAGGAATTACTCATAACTTCTCAACACCTAGAACACCTCAACAAAATGGTGTTGTTGAAAAAATAAATAGAATTTTGCATGAAATAACAAGAACCATGTTGGGTGAATATTCTATAACTAAACATTTTTTGGCTGAAGCTGTATGTACTGCTTGTTATACTATATATCGAGTTTTGATTAGACTTTTTCATAATAAAACTCCTTATGAGTTATAGAATGGTAGAAAACCAAGACTTTCCTACTTCAAGGTTTTTGTTTTCAAAATATTCATTCTGAATACAAATGATAATGGACACAAATTTGCACCAAAGTCTGATGAAGGAATTTTCATAGGATACTTCAAAACTTCTAAGGCTTATAGAGTTTACAGTAAAAACACTTGTACTATTGAAGAAACAATACATGTAAAATTTGATGAAACTGATCCCTTTGTTTTTCAACAACATCTTCCTACATCTTCAGATGTGTTTCCAAAAACTGATTATCAACCCTTGATAGAAGATACTTCTGATTAGAAAAATGTCTAAGAAGATATTTCTGAAACATTTACCCCAGAAGACTTCCTACCTCATGTTAATGAACAGGTTTTACAAAACAAAAATCAGTTGTTTCTAAAGAATCATCATAGTGATAGTATAATTGGTGATATATATCAACCTCTAAGGACTAGAAGTTCCTTAATAAATGAAGTAGAAAATCAAGCATTCCTTCCCCAATTAGAACCAAAAATCACTGAGGAATATTTAGGTGATGATGATTGGATAAAATCTATTCATGATGATCTATATGAATTCGGAAAGAATAAAGTATAGACCATTGTTGAAAGACCTAAGGAAACATCTGTTATTGGAGTCAAATGGGTCTTTAGAAATAAGTGTGATGAAAATGGAATAATTGTTATAAATAAATCTATATTGGTTGCTAAAGGCTATAATTAATCAAAAGTAATAGACTATGAAGAAACATGTTCTCCAGTAGCTTGACTTGAATCTATTTGTATTCTACTTGCCTTTGCAGCATTCATTAACTTCAAACTTTTTCAAATGGATGTTAAATGTTCTTTCCTTAATGGTTTTGTACTAGGGGAATTTTTTTAAATAACCTCCTGGTTTAGAAGATACAAAACATCCTGAACATGTTTATAAACTTACCAAAGCTTTGTATGGACTTAAGCAAGGGCCTCAAGCTTGGTATGATAGAATATAGGATTATTTCTTCATAATAATAATGTCATGGGAGATGTTGATCCAACCCTTTTTATAAATAAAGATAAGAAAAATGTTTTGATTATTCAATTTTATGTTGATTACATTATATTTGGTTCTACTCCAAAGTCTTTAACTGATTCCTCTATGAATCTAATGAAATCTGAGTTTGAAATGAGTATGATGGGTGAGTTATCTTTTTTTACATGGTTTTCAAATTTCTCAAAAACCAGAATGAATATATATATCCAAACATAAGTATATTAATTATCTTCTTAAAAAGTATATATATTACAACACTATGAGTATACATACTCCCATTGGTACCTCAAATGCACTTGATCTTGATGATGTTAGGAAACCAGTAGAAAAAAAATCATTTAGAGGTATGATAGGAAGTCTACTTTAATTGAAAGCAACTCATCCAAACTTAATTTTTTCACTATGCTTATGTGCAGGATATAAATCCAATCCTAGGGAATCTGATTTAAAGGCATTGGAAATAATTTTTCGCTACTTAATGTGAACAATGGATCTAGAACTCTTTTATACCTCTGGAAATTATATTGTTTTAAAAAGTTTTTTGGATGATGACTTTGGTGGATGTATAATGGATATAAAAAATATATCCTGAACTTTTCATTTCATAGGATATTCATTAGTTTCTTGGTCATGCAAAAAGTAACACTTAGTAGAACTTTCTACTGTTGAAGCTGAAATGTAGCAGCTGGAAGTTGTTATCCTCAAGTGTTGTGGATGGAACACACACTCATAGACTATGGTATGATATTTACCAAAACACAAATTTTGTGTTATAATACCAGTTTTATTGCATTAAGCAAAAACTCTTCACATCAATCTCATGCAAAACAAATAGATATTATGCCTCACTTTCTTAGGGATCACACACAAAAAATAAAATATCATTCTTCAATTTATCAGATATCAAGATTATCTTGCTAATATTTTCACAAAATATTTACCCTATTATAGATTTGAATACATTAAACAGAATTTATGAATGATAACCATAAGGCAATCTCCCATGTTAAATTCATGTTGAAACCAATCTCTTTACAGTAAAAAAATACTTTTCATAGGGAGAATATTTTTTTTTTCAGTTCCACATTTTCGTAATGAATATTTTTGTACTTCAAAATTTTTAATAATAAAGATTTTTTTACTTCAAAATTTTTCATAATAACGATTTTTGTAGTTCATATTTTTTCTTAATTAAGATTTTTGCAGTTAAAAATTTTAAATAATGACGATTTTATAGTTTATAATTTTTGTACTTTAAAATTATTCGTAGTTAGATTTTTCTTAATAAAATTTTTTCGTAGATTAAGAAACAATTTGTAATCTAAATTTTCAGAATGTAAATATCTTATGAAAAATTTTCCTCAATATGAATAATCTTCTTAGAAATTCAAAATGTATGATTCCTTTAATAAATTTTCATAATCATCTTTTACATGTCAGTATTTTCATCTATTTTTAAATTATCATAATCATTTTTTTCTTTAATCTGAATGTTTTTATTAAATAACCTCAAAAGATAAGATTCTATCAAAATTTCCTTCTGGCTATCATCTCGACCATCAGATCTGATCTCAAGTTTTTCAACCATTTGATTGAGTGTGGAATATGAATCGTTTCCCCAATCGACTATATAAAATACATCAGATGGTTGTCCCACATTGATTCCAAAGCTTTCATGTGCTGAACCCCTACCCTCCTACATAAGCTTGTTCAGGATTTTCAAGGTTTTTTTCAACTCCGAATGTCTGTCGAAGTATCTTCCTAGAGAGACATGTCAACTTTCAAGCTGATTTTTAATGGTATATTTACAAGTAATGGTTGGTTCATCCAAACATCTTTGTTAAGTATGATTCTATCATCTCAAAGAATATCAAACTGAATGGATGGGAGAGGGTTTGCATATCGAAATCAGGAGTTCATGATTTGGTATATCCAGAATTATTATTATAATTCTATGAGTCAGTAACATTATTCAAGGAATAGGGTTGAGACAAGTTTTCTTTTAAGAGATATAGAATGACTTATTCACTTTCATATACCAAGGCTGTAAGTTTGATAAGAATCCCATATGAAGGAGAAAGTGAGTTTTGTTCTTACAAGCTATTGTATGTTCAAGGAAGCCTTGTTAAGGTCAAGTAAATGGATTTCCATGGTCATTTAGATGTAAAGACTCCAAATATTGTTCACCTATCTACAAATTATCGGATTTTTGAACTCTAGGTTCAAGGATTTATCATTCTATGAAAACGGGACAAGGATACTTTGAAGAAGAGTAACTTGTATATCCTAGATTTCTTGGTCAATATAAGAATGATTAACCTATTTAAGAAAATTCCGATTAAAATTGAGAATTTAAATAATGGAAATATGAAGGCTTAGATCATCATGTATCTATCCACTCTCTCAGATATGACTATTCAATGTTTAGAATCTTTCAAGATCCCTTTCAAATCAAAGTCCATGAAATTTAAGGTTATGTTGTTCAGTGATGATAGTCTTAGGAGAATGAAAGTTGGTTTTTTCAGAGAGTCCAAAAAATTTTATAAATTTTCTAAAGAAGAGGTTGAATCAATATTGAAAAATAGGAGGTGGATGAACCATGAAAAAGGGATGGAAGGAGGAGGAAACTGAAGGAAGTAGAAGAAAAAGAAAAATTCCTAGTGGCTAAGGAAACCTAACCAGCACCACCAAATCCTAAGAAGGAAAAAATAATATCTGGATGAGGTATTATACAAATAGAGTGAAGACAAAGAGGGAAAGAAATCATGGGAGCCTATCTTTGGTTTTGATCCTGCTGAAGAAATATCCTTGAAAGAGATGACTGCTAATGAGCTTGAAAAGAATGAAAAAAACACAAGATGAATATGACTGAAGTAGAGATTGTGCAATCTCTTCTGAAGGCTGCTGAGAAAGCCTCCAAAAATATTATGGTACCACAATCCTTCTTAGCAGAAGCATTACTAGAGACACTGAGAAAGAAATACATGAATCCGTAAAAAGCTCAAGAGAAATAAGACCATACAAAAGTAGTAGAACAAGAAGAAGAAGTATAAGAATAAGAAGAAGAAGAAGTTAGTTCTGATACTGAATATCTAATAAAGCAAGTTGAGGATTTTCATGAGAATAAAATCCCTTCAAAATAATTATCATTCCAAACCTCTCAAGATGAATCTTCAAAGCCTATTAATCATGGATAATATTAATAGAAGGGTGAATAATAATTTGAAAAACCATCGAAAGAAGAAATCATCAACAGATATTTCATTCATCCAGAGGATCTTGAGGCATCAGTAGAAAAAAAAGAGATAGAGAATGATAAAATCATTCAACTGACTGATAGTGAGCATGAATCCCTTAACCCAGAGAAACCCATTCCAAAGGATGATAATGGAAAAAAGTGGTTGTTGATACATCGAGTAAATCTGTTGTGAAGAAGAAAGTAGTTGGTGGATCATCGAAAATAAAGGCAGTTGAAGTAAATAAATAATCATCTCTATGTAAAGTCTCAGATTCAGAATCATCCTCCCTTGGACATGATTTCATAGTACAGTATTTAAAGAAACTTGTTGGGACTATTCCAAAATTTTCAAGTATAGAATCAAGATTCCAAATGCTTTAACACATCTTGAATCAGAAATCGGATTTAGTATCTATGGTGATGGATAAGTGTGTCAAGCTTGAGGCAGCTTTCAAAACCTTATTCATCAACTATAAAGCCCACAAAATATCTTGCAATAAAATGACCATTTGGTTGAAGAAAACAATAGAGGACATGATAATTCTTGATGAGTTCAAATAATGTGTCATGGATGCATTTGACATAAAAAATGTTATGATCAAGGATATCACAAATAGTTTTGATGAAAATCTATCTCTAGAATAGAATTCCCGGATGCAAGAGGTGAAAGATCTGAATGGGAAGTTATATTCACTTGCTCAAAGTTGGAAAAGAGAAAGGGATCTCATGGTTGAGATTGATGAAAGGTTGGTTACGCAAGAAGAAATCCTGAAGGATTAGGAATAGAATCTTAAGGCTAAAGAAGAGAAGATTAAATCCTTAGAGAAGAAAGATGAAGATCAGGATCAGCTTCTCAAACAAGAAGAGGAATATCAAAAAGAGACTAATAATATGAAAACAATAATAAAGAAGTTGATGCCCAAAAAAAAGAAGGATAATTTTTCCAATCATAACTTTTGTGGTATTCCTTGTATAAATTTTTTCAAACATAATGAAATTTTGATTGTTCTCTATATATTGTGTTGTCTTGAGCTAATATTTTCGGTACCATATTTAATTTTCCATTCCAAGTATTTCATTTTAAAAATCACAAAGGGGGGTAAAGGAGAAAATAATACTAAGTAAAAAATAAATTTCTCTATGTCAGGGGGACTTCATCAAAGGGGATGTTAGTCATATTCACTATGACCCATAACTAAAGAGAGATATGTTTTTATATTCAAGTTCATAAATTTTCTAAGTTCTTATAATATTTTTCATAAGGATTATTGTGCCTTCCAAAAAGGGGATATTATTGAGTCAATAAGGTTTCCTTATGACCTTTCCATCCTTCATGTTTTGATAATCATAAACACCTTATCTTAAACAAACACATTATCTTAAACAAATAACTTATCTTAAGGAAAGTTTTTCCATGTATCATCTTGATGAAGAAATTTTCCATCCCAAAGGAAATTTATTCTTACAATTTTTTTCATTGTTCGTATCATAATCTGGTTCATTTTATGTCTATATTTAATATTCAGTTTCATATCTAAAACCTCGAAATTTTATATATACTTACATATGAGGCATTATGTTTTCAGGATCCGAATTCATGTTCTGAGTTCTCTGGATTCAGACTCCGAACATTCTACGTTTAGACTCTGAATTCTTATGAATTCATACTCCTAACATCGTCAGTTCATACTCCGCATTTTTATGAATTTAGACTCTGAACTTTGTAAGTTCAGACTCTGAGCTCTCGGAATTCAGACTTAGAACTCTCTGAAGTACAGACTTCGAACTCTCAAGAATTCAGACTCCAAACTATGTATTTTTAGACTGCGAATTTCCTTGAAATTCAGACTCTTGAATTCTATAGAATTTTGGTTCTGAATTCCATAAAACACAGAATCCAAATATCAATGTGTTATTGACATCGAATGGTTTTTTGGATAGACTCTGAACATTCATTCCTCCTTACACTTCGAAAAATTAATTTGGTTAAGAAACCATATTTTTTACTTACTCTTGTTTCAATTATAAAATGATGTCATGAATTTAGTTACTATGTAAATCTTGTTTGAGTGACACATGTACAGATCCATCGAAAATTCAAGGAAAAATATGATCGTTGGAGGAGGGAGCCAACCGTTGAGAATGTGTCTAAAAATAGGAGATCATTTGAAAGAGCTCATAACATTGATAAACTATTCTACAAATCTATAGATTAAATTATTGTTAATTGATTTCTAGAGAGAGACTCTCATGCTTAATGCATAGTGAACATCATTTTCAGATTTTCTTTGTGTGACTCCGAATGTTGCTGATTACATTCGAGGGCTTTCGGGGGAAGGAAGATGGAGGTGCTGACTACCTTGAAGTTAGAGGGATTGCGGGGATAGCAAGACAGACTCTGGTATTCATATCGAGGGCTTACCCTGGCGTGGGTAAGATAGAATTTCATGAAAGTATAAATCAAGGGACCTTTATCCAGGGTTGTTGGATACCCTTCTCTTTAGGTTAAATGATATACTACTTGTTACCTATCTGTTTCAAGTTTTCAGCCGTATTAGGGTTGTTGAGGAAATTATAACTATCTTATACATTCTTACACTTGTATACACTGATTTGTATGATTATACACACTTTAAGGTAGAATCATTGATTTGTAAACTTTTTTTATGTTTCTTTTCTGGAATCACTTTTTTTGGATTTACATTCTCGGAATCACATTTCCAAAATAAGAAATTTTATATAACAGAAAGGTTTTGTGAATTTATCTTGTTAAAACTTGTTAAAAATTACCAGCTTAAAAAGTTACAAAACAATTTTTTAATGTATGAAATTCAACCCCCCCCCCCCCCCGCCCACTATTGTATATTGAGAATATACATCTTTATTCGATCCTACAGTTGGTATTATAGGAAAATATCATACTTCATACAACCTAGCAATTTTATCATCAATAGGTTGAAAATATTCTTGATAATTATCATAATAAACATATTCTGGTGTTTTTTTCTCATGATAAGAACATTCCATCATCAGTTGAATATTAGTTTTATAAATAACATTTGAATTAATATATTCGGGTTGTTTGAAAATAAAGAGATTGGATTCATCAAACATAATATTTACTATTTCCTCAATAGTACTTAATTTTTATTGAAGACTCTATAACACATGCTAGTTCATGAATAACCTAAAAATATACCTACATCATACATTGGAGAAAATTAGTGTAAATTATATTTAGTATTCATTATTAACACATTGCATCAAAAAACATTGAAGTAAAAAAACTATTGGTGTTCTTTAGGTCCAAAACTCATGAAAATTTTTTATTAATAAAAGATATAATTAAAAATCAATTTATAGTATTGAATAACGTAATTACTAATTCATCCCAAAAAAATTATCAAATAATTAATCATCGAGCATCATTTTAATAATCTTACGAATTACTCTATTTCTTATTTATGCTGCATCACATTGGTATGTAGTTCGTGGTTCCAAAAGGGAATTTATAATACAATTCATACAATAAAAATTTAAAAAAATGGAATTTACAAATTATTCATCGTGATCATTGTGAATGGAAACCATGGACCAGTTTTAATCTTTTTTGACACTAGCTAAAAATTATTTGAAAATGATAATAGATTCATATTTTCTTAATAAAAACTATACCCATAAATATGTAGCTTAATAATCATCTAAAACATATACATAGTATTTTACCCTAATAATTCCAATTTATATAGGACCAAATAAATATATTTTCACTAAATATAAAGCTTAAATATTTGATACATCACCTATAGATCAAAAACATGACTTATGTTTCTTACCAAATTGAAAAGAATCAAATACTATTGATGTAACACAACAATGTTTTGGTAGGTCCGCCAATAGTCCTTCTATATTCAACATAGCTAAATATCTAAGGTTACAAGGTCCTAACCTTATATTCCATGACCAGGATTGATCTTCCACGACATTAATTTAGGTTACACCTTAACTCATAAGGTCTTCTATGATTAATGTGTATATAGACTCATGTCTATTGACAAATAGAATAAAATCATATTTTCCACTATGAATAATACAATTTTTATTCTTGATGTTCACAAGATAACCTTCATCACATAATTTTATAATTATAATAAGTTTTTTCTTACTTCCTTTAACAGATAAAACAATGGAAATAAAATATTTTTCATGAAGAAAAATATTACCTATACTAAATTAATCCATGAGCATTCTCTATAAATGTTTATTTTACACCTTTCATCATTATCATCCTTTCTAAAATATAATTTTTTTCAAGTCATATGTTTAGAGATACCATTATACATATAAAAAAAATTGTTTATACGTTATTTATTTCCCAAAAAATGATATAAATGCTTCGGAACCCAGTCCTAATTGGGGCTGGTATTATCATAAAAAAAAATTATAACCACATTTTTTCCATACTATTACATCATGCAATTGTAATTTATTTATAAAATATTCTTTGTCAAAACCTTAAGAATTAACATTATTTAACGAAAATTAATTCATATAATGTCCACCAGATTTAAATTTTTGTACATAATGAGGACCTTTTCAAAGAAAAATAGTTTTCACTGAAATGTTTTTTATTGTTAGTAAAAATCATTCCAAAAATATATATAAAATATCTAAATAGGTTATAAATTATAAAATTTTTTCCTTTATATTATTAAACATAGAAAAAACTTCTTATGAAAATAAATATGAGAATTTTTTTCTACAAATGTGTTTTTATCCCCACTTGTATTAGTGTTCAAACTAATCTTTACAAATAATTTTATAATCTAGTTATATCAGAAATAGTTTTATAAATTTCTTTTGAAATAATATTTGAAAAAATATATATATTTATAAATATATTTAAAAATAATTCATATTTAATTATTTAAAATAGTTATCATGTAATCTTCCTTTACATGTTTTTTATTTACATTATCATGATTTTTTAGAAATTTTACAATTTTTATTTTCATGATGTTTAGAAAACATAGATATTTAATTTAAACTAGGTAAAATATTATCCTATTAATATGTGGAATATTCTCCATCATAATATGTAGAATTTTTTTTATTATTAATATAGGGATAGGTTTCATTTAGTTTAAGGTTAGTAAGATATTTAGAAGTATGTACATTAGCTCTAAGATATTTTTTTACATATGTTATTTCATTATATAAACAAATATACTTCTATATGAAATACTATTTGTCTAATGAATTATCATAAGAACTATATAAAACACTTTCAAACAAATTTTTAGAAGTTTTTATTCTCTTTTTAGTATTTTTCTTAGTTTAATTCTTTCCATTTTCATCAGAATTCCTATATTTCTTATCCTACATTTTATATTTTTGAAAATATGGTCGTATATGTCTTATTTTCTTACATTCATAACATATATCCTAAAAATAAAATATATTATCTCCATTATATTTGTTACTCTTCTTATATTTGTACTGAAAGATATTCTTTCCAACATTATTATTTATCCTTTGAAAAATATTTTCCAACACATTTCTATTTATTAGATGAAATTGAATCTGATTCAATAGAAACATTATTATAATAATTATATTTCACAAGGTTCTCAGTAGATTGATCTTATTCTTGAACAATATATGTTTTTTCAAAAGTAAATCCTCCATTTTTATTTTTCCACTTTTCAGCATCCCTATTCAATATTCCTTCATTTTTCATGATTATACCAATGATATCATCAAATTAACTATTTTTAATCCGTATCATATCATTAAAATAAGTCCCTTTAGATTCCCACTCATTTGGATTAAACGTTATGATTTTATCAAGAAATATTCCCTCAGTAATTTTTGTATCTTAACAAGAAATTAATATGATAACAATACTCATGAGTCGTTGACCAATTTAGATGCTAATTATTCTAGTTAGAAATAAAAATCCTGATAGTCATCTCTAAACATAGCTCAACTAATATCAATAACATTTGGATTTCCAAAGTGAGTAAGCTCTAGAATTTTCCATATATTGTTATCTAGATCATAAGAATAAATTTTATTTCATATATGTCATTTATTATGACTAGGTAGAATATTTATTTCTCTATAGTCCATTTGATATTTTTTTATTTTTTGGTTTCTAAAAAGTAGTGATATACTTATTAGGAATTTTATAATCTACAGTCAACATGAAAATATTATCAACACCAGTATTAATAACAAAAGTCTTCATTAGATCTCTGCGGTATTCATAATCATTCCAATAAAAAAATATGTTCTCTATTGGGATTGCTATTATCAATATTTTTAACATTAAAACCTTCCATATTTTCAAATATAGATACACTTTTCTATAAAACACATTAGTGTAAATTATATTTTTTAAAAATATTTTTTTAAATAACAATGATTTGAAATATAAAACGTAAGTAAAAAACAATGAAATTATAGTTTTAAAACTTACTATGATACATATTTTTTTATCATAATAGTTTACAATGGCTATAATAGGGGGTTAATTTTAGTTTAAAATTTTAAATTGAGAAAAAAATCCTCTTAAAAAATGGGCTAAAATTTGATCTAATGATCATAGTATATAAATTAGATATATTCATAATCTAATAAATAATATTTGGTTATTTTTATCACATATAGCCCGATAAAACTATTATTTTAAAGATAAGTACCAACTAACATTCTAATGTATATTTATTGTGAAAAATAAACTTGTAATAATAAGTAAAATTTTAATCTTATAATAGTAAGAATGACCAAGAAGCTTTGTAAAATAATTTACTCTTTAACCATATGATTTAAGGGAGGTCAAAATTATGAATTAAGAAATCATATCTTTCAATAACTAATTTAATGTTTTGTATTTACTAACAAGGAATGACCATGATCCAATATATTAGTAAAACCACATCATACAAAATGTTGAATCCTGAATTCAATGGATCTGTATCATATATATCTTTCATTAATAAGAAATCACTCAATACAGCGATCTGTGTCTTTATCTTCCTATCCATATAATCCCCAGATTTATTTTATCGTATTATTTTTTCTTCCTCATGTCTAATATCCATTTACCAATATGATGATCAGATAAAACAAATATAAAAAAATTGTTCTAAGTAATTAATAATCCTCACACAAATTACTTATAATATTCCACTCTTAATGAAATTTAAAATATTTTAAAAAAGAGGTTTATTAAAATAAAAATATATACATCTAAAACTGGGAAAATGAATATTCTTCCAACTTGTAAAATAACCTCCTATTTATAGGCAATGCTCCAATAGTAATATTTCTTAAGGTGGTTGTAGGGGCCTCATGTAGCTTTCACTTTGATAGATCATAACGATATGGATATTGATATTGATAGCTAAAAATTTATTTATATAACATCATTTAGTTTAGAAACATTAAAATTATATTTTGGATTATATCAAACAGATAAAATTATATTCACATTGATTGTAAATATTAGACAGTCTGTTGTACTTAACTATTCTTTTTCAATCTGATAAAATAAAGAATGGTTAATTTTATGTGTCGGCAATAATATCATTCCAATGGTTATAACTTTTGTTTACCTAATATACAAGTCATTATTATATGTACTATTAAGTACAAAATTGTTCGAATGTATAATATTAACCTTCAATCGAATAGATCATATTCAATAATAATAGTTTATAATAATTTTACAATTGAATTATTTTATGTTCAACAAAAAAAATATTTTATACAAAATGAAAAAAATACTTATGATATATAAATTTAGTAAAATATAGTTTTATGAGAGAGTTTGTGACTTCCAAAACAATGGAAATTAAAATTTAATGTGTGACATTAGACTACACATAATTATCATATAATGTTTTAAAATATATTCCCTTAGTAAGTTAGTTACTTTTTATAGAGGAAATAACATTTTTAGGGGGGCGAGAAAAATACATTATCTAATCCTCGTTAGAATATTTGAAAAAATGAAATGTCTTTTCATTTTAAATTCTAGAAGTTTTAGTTTTTCCATATTTTTCTAGAATTATCAAAAATGGGGATATTGTTGTGTGAATGAATAACATTTCTCATTTTTTTAATATAATAATATAAATCAATAATTATATGATTTAACATGAGATTGTGGTTTTAAATTATTCTAAAAAAATTAATAAAAATATTGATAACCAATGAATATAAAAAATACTTAAGAAGTATGTATTTGTGAAAATATTATGATCTAATTAATTTTTAAATACTAATAGTATAGGGTGCCGTTATTTGGATATTTAAAAAAAAATTCTATGTCAGTTCAAGATGCACTGTACAGGTGCTCAATAACATTAACAGTGGATGTGGTGAAACATAGAGTCCTTTTTTTAAAGCATGGGGTTGAAGCCTCATTTATTATTAAAGCAATGTAAAGACCACTTTAACTGGGTAGAGGGAGACCCATTACATAGCCCGAAGGACCAATGGGAATATAGCCCATTACATGGACCGTAGGCCCATTTTTTTTGGCTAAGGGCCCATTCTGTGCATAGTATTGCTACAGTACCCATGCTATTATAGTACTGCACAATACCCACCATTTCTACAGTACCCTACCGCTACTATACTGACCTGTCGCCGCTATAGTGCCAGTTGTTGCTACTATGCTGCCATTGCTACAGTGCGCTCCAGTATGAAAACTGAGTATCTTCCAATACATTTCCACTAACTCTATGATGTGAAGATTATGATCATTGTAGGATCATATAAAAATGTAGATTTATCTCATGGATTATAACACATATAATATTATATAATAATATTATGATTGTTTTAATCTCTTGATGTCCTCAACATCTTATTAACTAGTTTAATTATGGTTTTTTATATTTTTCATTGTTACAAGAGACTATAGCTTATTGGTTTCACTATATAATCCTTTTGAATTTATTTTCATGAACATTTTATTAAGATATCAATTCATTTGGAAGATTTAAAGATTCAAAATTTTAATTTTCTTTAACTAGATACAAGTTATAGTAGTTGGTTTGTCAAGTATCAAGTTATAGTAATGGGGATTTTCTAAAATGGATGGTCGATGTATTATTGAGGGGAGGAATACATATCAATGAATTATGTAATATTAATTGGATTCCATTCTATGCCTCTATAATATATGTTTCCTAGACACTATTTTATGTCTCTCATTTCTCATTGGGATAAAAATATAGATTTCAAATATATCCGATATAATTTTATTGTTAAATCATACTCTATTATTTTTTTTCACTGTGATATTACTTTCAATAGTATTTGATAAAATATTGTAATTTTGTTTTATATATTTTTTATTTTATATTTAAATTTAAAACTAATTATATTTTTATCTCCAGTTACATTGATATTACTCTGATTATTATTTTAGGATTATCGTAAATTCTTTTCTGAGAATTAAAAAAATTATGAGGATTAAAATTTATATTTTGTTTTAAAAAAAATAAATCACCCTTTCTATTATGAGTATTTTTATACATAAATTAATATCCAGCATTATTCTTATCAAATTAATAGTTTCAAAAAAGTCATATATATTTTAACCTCTATCAGAGTCTATGTTCTTATCCTCGCCATTTGATTTTTTCACAGAATCAAAGGCAAGTCATTACATTAATAAAAGGTTATACCCAAGATCTATTCCCAATAGGTATGGATTCTATCCATTGGAAGAGTGTGTCTAGATTCTATTATTTTAACAGTAATCACCTATATAAATGGGTCATATATCTATTACCACTCCTCCCATTGAAATAGACCCTAATAGACATGGTCATAATACTAGTAGCTATAGGTTCCATGGGTGAAGACCTATAGCCATGGATGGAATACCCATGTCATTAGGGGTTTTTGGCCACCAGTATAGTTTATATGGATAAATTTTATTAATAAAAAAATATTTCCCCTTTGGTTTCTATCCTAGGTCTGATACATACTATAATACACAAGTTACTAAAATTCAATGACATGTTATATATACGTGTGTTGATATGTATGTAAATTTTATAAAAATACATCTTTTTAGTATTTTAATTGAAATGTTTCCGCAGTGCATGAAAAATATACACAAGTATAAAAAACACATGGATCATGGCTCTCTATATCCATAATAAAATGCTTTCACAACTATAGATTTGGCCCCCCAACATTTTATAGCTAGGAAAAATGAGTGTGGCTATAGGTTGTGACCCCAATGACCTGTGGAAGGGGTCTTAGTTGCTCTTTCCTATACACATCTCCATTGTAAACATATATCAATATGTGGTCAAGCCCATGGATAAATACTCTGACCACGAAGACATATATCAAATGGCCTAACAACTCATGGGTATATATCACAACCACATTGATGTATAACCATTGGAGACCATGCCCATGTTTATGGACCCCAACCAAAACACCCAATATATGTAGATCAAGATTCTTATAGATATATGTTTTTCCTTAGGCACATGTCATGTGAAATACATTTTCGGACATTGGTGTGGGTAAATGTTTAGCCATAAGTATAAGGAAATGACCTTAAACCATACTTAATCTTGAGTTATTACAAGATTACACATTGAGGATCTTTTTAGGTTTAGAGTTTTAGAGAATTTGATCATGAAACATGCATTACATTCCACATTTATACAAGGTGGTTACATAAAAGACAATATTCATTTTTACCATCAATGTAAACATATTTAAAAAAAACATGGATTCTTTCTTGACACTTCCTTGTCACTATCATCATATCATTTACCTTTCCCTTGACCTGTGAAAAAAATTTCAAAAAAAAACATGGGATGAGCATAAAAATATCAGTAAGGGTTATAAAAATATAGAAATGAAACATGAGTTCATATATACATAATAATGAAATCATAATTTACCCATAAAACACAGGCACATTAACATACCTCATAAAATCATGAATAAATCATAGAAATCATAAGATATAAAAGGTAACATGAGTCATTAATAACATTCTTACGTAGGGAGTAACCCTCTTGGTTACGTTTGGAATACCCACCACAGTATATTACCTAAATCTATTCGGTGATACCTTAATGTTTCACTCCTTCGCATTACCCAATGCATTGGAGAGCTATATCGGGCTCACCCGCCCTTAGTTTATCACAGAACCACCCGTCTTCATAACAATGCCCAAGAACCATAACATAATCATATCACATAAAACATGCATAAAGGAAACATAACATTTCCACCTTTCAATCACAAGATATAAATACAAAAAATTGATATAAAAACATTATGAAAACGATTTTCAACACCAAAATAAATGAAATGTAAAACATGGTATTTATTTTTCATTTAAAAAGAAGGTATGGCTTGTAGAGGAAGCAGACACTCAAATAATGGTCACGACGATGGAGGAGTCGTTGTCACCACATACGTATGACAAAAATATTCCCTTTTGTCGTTTAGTAAATGCTTCGTATAAAAAAGATTCCTTTTGAATAAATGTAAAAGTCAATGGGGTTTATACACCGTATAAAATAAAGTTGTGTATAAAACAAAATATTTCCCAATGAATAGAGATTTAGACGAAGTCCCATACAAAGATGGTATCCATTGATTAAGGATAAATCAATTACATAATTATGTGTGAAAAATGAATACACGATATATAAGTGGATATTACGTGTAAAAAAATCATAGGTAATTCACACATATTCATAGAACGACATATTCATGGAGTACAAGTTTATCCCAAAGAATCAAATTTGGTTTAAGAAGTTCCCTTGCAAAAATTTGACAGCCTAACGGCGTCACTACAAAATTCAGAAAATTAGTTGATGAGAGATAAAAAGGGAATCTCATCACATGGAAATAAAATTTACATCAATAAGGATATAAAAGAACATATCCCAATATAAAAATATGTAAATTAAAATACATAACAAATGAAGTCTTTTAAAAAAAAGGAGGGCGAAAGGTTCCCTTACCGATTTGGGAAACTTTCAAAACGTACACCCCATGAAAGAATGGTCATACAATGAAGATGTAACTACCCATAAATGGGAGTATATTATAATAATAATAATATAATGGGCAGTAATTACACCACACAAAAAGGAAATAGTGGCCAATGTAGCATGTATCTCACATGAACAAAAAGTGAGATGAAAATCCCCTTATGAAAATTCGGCAGCCTAATGGCGCCACATAAAACATCCAAAAATGGATTAATGAGATCAAATAGGGTCTCTCATCACATACAAATTACAGAAATAGGAACCTAAAAGAACATCATCCAACATAAGAACATGGAGCATAAAATAAATGACATAAAAGAGAGTACTTGCAAAGAAAGAGAGAGGTAGGATCCCTTACGAAAATTCGGCAGCCTAACGGCGCCACTCAAAACATCCAAAATGGATTGGATGAGAGAGAATAGGTTCTATCATCATATTAACATAAAAATTACAGTAGTAGTAATATAAAAGAACATCCCGATCACAAGAAAGATGAGCTTAAAATGAATGACATAAAAGAGTGTCTTAAAAAAAGAGAGTGGTAGGGTCCCTTACCAAAAGTCCAACTTGTCTTGTTCATTTCTTTATATTCATGAATAACAAACATTGGTAAATTTATAATTTCATAAGGAACTCCTATAAATATTATTATTCAGTTAATATCACATATTTTAATTTTATAATTATTGGTTAATAATTTGAGTTCATATCAGACGTTTTTGTCGATGTTTGGTACATGAGTCAAAAATTGAACTTGTTGGAAAATAATTTTCTGTGTAGTTATAGGTACATCATATCCAGAATAGTATTGATGATTTAAATATCATATATATCCTGTATATATTCATTTTATACTATTCCATAGAATTTGGAGATAAAAATTAAAAGCACCGTTCATGGAGACGGTAGGTCGTATGTATGCATGAACGCTAGTTTCATTTTTTGTCATATTAATGGAATTAAAACAAAATGAGATATATATATATATATATCTTATAATTACAGAATTATATCCATAATTTAGAAGTAATATATTACATATATATCCATTATATATATGTACTTATAATAGTACATAACATTTTGAGATAAGATATGAAATGTACCGTTCATGGAGATGGTAAGCCGTACGTACGAATGAACGCTACTAACATTTCTATTTCATATTTAATGGAATTAAAACATAATGATACATAATAGTATTTTAATTACAGTATGGTATCATATATAATATCATTAAATATATCCTTTATACGTACCACATATGGTATTAACGAATCAAATCACTTTGAGGGGGCAGTAGTCCACACTTCCATAAATGAAGATATCGTGTTTACCCATAATGGAAACCATAAAGGTATACCATAAACGAAAAATAAATAAGATTAAGTAAAACATAAACATATTATATATCATATATAAATATAGTTTCATCTTAATGGACACCTTTGAAGGTGTTAGAAAAATGTTGAACAATCACCGTTTCGTGAGGCAGAAATTCGCCATCCGCAGAAACAAAATGTTCTTTAACCATTAGATGTAGGTGTGTGTAATTATAGATCGAATCCATCTTATAACAACATCCTAGTATATTGAAGATATATTATTTGTTACAAAATTAATGAATATAAATATTTTAGGGGGTTGGAGAAGCAAAATAAAACAAAAGGACACAAGTGAAGACATTACCTTAAAATCGGGTAACTCCCTTTCATTTGAGCTCAAAGGCTTCCTTGGGAAGAATTCTTCCCAAAGTGAGGCTTCAAGGAGTTATAGAGGGATGTGGAGAGACATAATGGATAGGGGTTGGCAGAGACAAAGGCTTTGGAAGTGTGGGTAAGGAGGTAGAGGTGGGGGCCTTTTATAAGATGAGAGGAGAGGCACTCTTGGAATGTAAAGAAATGTTACATTATTTTAGAATGAGTTTCAGATCTTAATGGTCCCACATTGATTTGTTTCTAGGATAATGTGATAAGGGTTAGAAATACACCCATCTAAAAGGTTTTGGACATGTTTATGTCTTATATTTTACATTATCATTCCATTTTATTTAAATCATTAAATAATGAGGCCATCGCTGCATCATCATGATGTCATAAATAAGTTAATTTATTTAAGGACTAAAACTTATAAAGAAGATACTATGATGTAGGAAATATTTTTAGATTTCCAATGAATATTTATAGTCAAAACTATTACTTCTATGAACCCATGTGAAAATTGTTTTAGTAAAACATCTCATGTTTGTGTCATTTTTACTTTAACATTAAATAAAAAGGTATTTATGTCATTTTCCAACCAAAGTGTCTCCATGGGGTCCCCAAGTTGACCCATGGATTGTTTTGGTCGGAAATGACTCATTCAATGAGGGTAGGACATGTGTCTAGGTCATTTAATATTATTAAAACATTATTTTTCCCTTAAACTACACTAATTATCTCTAATTGCGATTAAAAACTTAATAAGTTACTATTCACCAAAAAATTATTCTAATCCAATTGAACCACATTTTACTTATTAATGACAACCATGTATGTCGGATTTTTGAAATTCAAAACACAAAGGTGCAAAATTTTTATTTAAACGGAAAATCAGTTTTTATAAGTACCACTTAGTGGTTTCACTATCATCAAAAATTGAAGTTTTTCAGAAAATTACCAAAAATTCACCCTAAGCTATATTTGATATTCAGAATTAAAAAATTATTTCTATTTTAAAAAATTCAAAACATATAAGTTTCATTAATTAATTTAATAATTAATTCCCACTCTCAAAACAAATAGCGTGTTTTTATGAAACAAACTGTATCAAAAGATTGACACTAGTTTAAGTCTGATTTCAAAGTGAAATTAATTCCAAATACCACTATTGGATTAAATGGTAAAAATATATTCTAATTTAACTTTAAAACCAATTAAAAAGATAATATAATCATATAAATAAATTAGATTAAAAATAGGTTTTGAATTAAAATACAACATTTTTCACTATTCATTATAAATTTAACTTTTTCGGAAAAATACCAAAAATTTACACAAAGTAAATTTTGATGTCCCGATTCTAAAGAAGAATTTTCTTTTGTCAAATATAACACATAAAATTTTCAAAAAGTGGATTTAAAAGAGGTTTTCCATCAAAAGGCGGTTAATCGACCTTTTAATGAATATTGGAATGTTTACGCTTAAAATTGGATTCATTCGCATTTTTAATCCTATAAAATTTATTGTAAACAGTAAAAATATTTGACAAACATATATAATCATTTTTTAGTTAGTTCTGTTCATTCCTGCCATTACAACGACTAGGCGTTAACGACTATTTAAATAATATTATTTTATTATTAGAGTGCAACGTAAAATTCCCAAGAAAATCGTTGTTGCATGTTGGGTACGCCATCAAGCATAGAATCCCCTTTAAAGTAATATTAATATTTTATTCACAAATATGGATAAATATGAAAATGTCAAATTCTTTATTTACCTGGGGTGTTACATCCTTTCCCCCTTTTGGGAATTGCGTCCTCACAATTTTTAAAATTGGGCTTCGAAGCTTCATTGAAAATCCCACATCGGAACAAGAGTCAGTAAAACAATCACTTCAAAATAAAGAAAGATAAGTACAAAGGTCACCCTATTTAACCCATACTAGGATTCCAAGTATGAATATATGGACATGGTGGAAAAAACAAAGGGTCGTGTTCTGATGGAGAGTGATAGTAAACATGTTTAGAAGAAAGTTAACCATAAGAAAATCACAAACTTGTTATGGGTTAAACGGTATTTGATTCCCCAGTAGGAAAAGTTAACAGACAACATTTTTGTTTTAAGTTACACTTCATTGAAGAATTTATTTTTGATCTTAAGGAAACATACTTACTTGTCATGTTGACTTTCAACTTTTACTAGATTTCTTACACAAACTCATACTTTCCCCAAAGGACGAGTATTTAGGAAGACTTGTTCACAATAAGAGTACTATAATCAACTTCTAGAGGATACACTAATCCAAAAAAGAGAACTATATGCTTCCCATATCTATAGACCTTAACAAAAACCAAAACCAAAAAGGTTAGTACAATATCAGATAATACCCAAAAAGGACAATCCTTTAAAAAAAATCTATTCTTAATCTCCAAAATTTATCAAACAATACCCAAAGTTCAACAGAGACCATTCAATAAACAAATTGTCCATAAAATACTTCAATGTAAACCAAACTAAGATTGAAACCAAAACATTTTAAGGATTTAGTCACATATTCTTCCATGTTAAATCGTAACATTTATCTCCAAACAATATCAGTTGCTCCTAAAGTATCGTATTGAAAAGTAATTAACCTAAACACATATCCTCCATGATAGGTTAATAAATTTCCATAGATAACCCAAAATCAGCATACTCTTAATTCATAAAATCATCTAACTAAAAAGATTTAGTCAAACTAACCAGGGACTTCACATAGTCTAGTGGTAGGCGATAAATACCAGTCACACTTTAGTTGTCGGTTCGATTCCCGCAGATTTGTCTGGCACGACGGGTTGTCACACGGTCTGCGTGTTGTCCTTTTTCCAAAACTATATAATTCTTAAAACATTCCCCAAAACGAGATAAAATTTTCAAAAAATAATCATAAAATATTTTAACCTCATGTTTATCTCATGCCTTGCATTTCCATCATAACATATAATAACCCATAATTACCTCAAATGTAAGGATCATATAAACCCTAATGGTTAACTTTATAATTATTACCTGAACTTCCACATCGATTGCTCATCTCATACATGATGCATTACAGAACATAGCATGGTTCAAGTGGTTGATCATGATGCCTTGATAGTTGGTTTAGAACAACCACGAGTTTCCTCATTGAATCCCCCATTTTATCTAGTATCCTAATCAGGGAACCACCACAGTTTCTTTCAAACATGTTGTCTCTTTGGTGCCTGCTATATCCTTCCATTCACTAAAAATAGAAATGTCAGTGTGAGTATGTCAACAAAACCATTATTTACTAATGAGGAAGGTAACCACTAAGATATACATACTTATTCACTTTATCTAAAACTAGGACTCTTTCTGAAATCCTAACCATTATGGTAATGTCACTTATACTTAGAGGATACCCTAACCTCTAAAGTTTTCTAAACTGAACTCTGATACCAACTATAAGGCCCCGGCCATAAACCTTACTTAATCTTGAGTTATTACAAGATTACACGTTAAGGATCTTTTCAGGTTTAGAGTTTTAGAGAATTAGATCATGAAACTTGCATTACATTCCACATTTAAACAAAGTGGTTACATAAAAGACAGTATTCATTTTTCCCATCAACGGAAACATATTTAAAATAAAACATGGATTATTTCATGACACTTACTTGTCACTATCATCATATCATGTACCTTTCCCTTGACCTGTGAAAAACATTTAAAAAAAAACTTGGGATGAGCATAAAAAGCTCAGTAAGTGTTATAAAAATATGGAAAGGAAACATGAGTTCATATATACATAATAATGAAATCATACTTTACCCATAAAACAGAGGCACTTTAACATACCTCATCAACTCATGAATAAATCATAGAAATTATAAGACATAAAAGGTAACTTGAGGCATTCATAACATTCTTACATAGGGATTAACCCTCTTGGTTACGTTTGGAATACCCACCACAGTATATTCCTTAAATCTCTTCAGAGAAATCGTAATGTTTCACTCCTTCGCGTTACCCAATGCATTGGAGAGCTATATCGGGCTCATCCTCCCTTAGTTTATCACGGAACCACCCATCTTCATATCAATGCCCAAGAACCATAACATAATCGTAACACATAAAACATGCATAAAGGAAACATAACATTTCCACCTTTCAATCCCAAGATATCAATACAACACATTGATATAAAAACATTTTGAAAACCATTTTCAATACCAAAATAAATGAAATTTAAAACATGGTATTTATTTTTCTTTTAAAAAGAATGTATGGCTTGTAGAGGAAGTCAAAACTCAAATAATGGTCACGGCGGCGGAGGAGTCGTTGTCGCCGCATACGTATGACAAAAACATTCCCTTTTGTCGTTTAGTAAACGCTTTGTATAAAAATGATTCCTTTTGAATAAATTTAAAAGTAAAAGGGGTTTATACACCGTATAAAAGAAAGTTGTGTATAAAACAGAATATGCCTCAATGAATGGAGATTGAGACGAAGTCCCATACAAAGACGGTATCCTTGGATTAATGATAAATCAATTACATAATTATGTGTGACAAATGAACACACGAAATATAAGTGGATATTAAGTGTAAAACAATCAGAGGATATTCACACATATTAATAGAACGACATATTCAAGGAGTACAAGTTTATCCAAAAAGAATATAATTTGGTTTAAGAAGTTCACTTGCAAAAATTTGACAGCCTAACGGCGTCACTACAAAATTCAGAAAATGATTTGATGAGAGATAAAAAGGGAATCTCATCACATGGACATAAAATTTACATCAATAAGTATATAAAATAGCATATCCAAACATAAAAATATGTAAATTGAAATACATAACAAAAGAAGTCTTTTAAAAAAGGAGGGTGAAAGGTTCCCTTACCGATTTGGGCAACTTTCAAAACGTACACCCCATGAAAGAAGGGCCATACAATAAAGATGTAACTACCCATAAATGAGATTATATTATACTAATAGTAAAATAATGTGTAGTAAATACAGCACAAAAAAAAATAGTGGCCAATGTACCATGGATCTGACGGGAACAAAAATTGAGATGAAAATCCCCTTATTAAAATTCGGCAGCCTAATGGCGCCACATAAAACATCCAAAAATGGATTGATGAGATCAAATAGGTTCTCTCATAACATAAAAATTATATAAAGATGAACATAAAAGAACATCCTCCAACATAAGAACATGGAACATAAAACAAATGACATAAAAGAGAGTACTTGCAACGAAAGAGAGAGGTAGGATCCCTTACGAAAATTCGGCAGCCTAACGGCGCCACTCAAAACTTCCGAAATGGATTGATGAGAGAGAATAGGGTCTCTCATCATATTAACATAAAAATTAAAGTAGTACTAATATAAAATAACATCCTGATCACATGAAATATGATCTTAAAAAGAATGACATAAAAGAGTGTACTTAAAAAGAAAGAGAGGGGTATGGTCCCTTACCTCAAGTCCAACTTGTCTTGTCCGTTTCTTTATATTCCTGAATAATAAACATTGATCAATTTATAATTGCTTAAGGAAATCCTATAAAGATTATTATTCAGTTAATATGACATATTTTAATGTTATAATAATTGGTTAATAATATGAGTTCTTATCAGACGTTTTTGTCGATGTTTGGTACATGAGTCAAAAATTGAACTTGTTGGAAAATAATTTTCCATGTAGTTATAGGTACATCATATCCAGAATAGTATTGATTTTTTAAATATGATATATATCCAGTATATATTCATTTTATACTATTCCATAGCATTTGGAGATAAAAATTAAAAGCACCGTTCATGGAGACGGTAGGCCATACGTACGCATGAACGCTACTTTCATTTTTTGTCATATTAATGGAATTAAAACAAAATGAGAGAGATATATATATGTTATAATTAAAGAATGATATCCATAATTTATATGTAATATATTACATATATATCCATTATTTACATGTACTTATAATTGTACATAACATTTTTAGATAAGAAATGAAATGTACCGTTCCTGGAGACGGTAAGTCGTACGTACGCATGAACGCTACTTCCATTTCTATTTCATATTTAATGGAATTAAAACATAATGATACCTAATAGTATTTTAATTCAAGTATGTTTTCTTATATAATATCATTAAATATATCCTTTATACTTACCACATATGGTATTAACGAATCAAATCACTTTCAGGGGGATGTAGTCCGCACTTCCTTAAATGAAGATATCACGTTTGCCCATAATGGAAACCATAAATGTATGCCATAAATGAAAAATACAGAAGCTTAAGTAAAACATAAACATAATATATATTATATATAAATATAGTTTCATCTTAATGTCCACCTTTGAAGGTGTTAGAATAATGTTGAACAATCATCGTTTCGTGAGGCAGAAATTCACCATCCACAGAAACAGTAGGTTCATTAACCATTAGATGTAGGTGTGTGTAATTGTAGCTCGAATACTTATTATAAAAACATCCTAGTATATTTAAGATACTGTATTTGTTACAAAATAAATGAATAAAAAGAGTTTAGGGGGTTGAATAAGCAAAATAAAACAAAAGGACACAAGTGAAGACATTACCTTAAAATCGGCTAACTCCCTATGGTTTGAGCTCAAAGGCTTCCATGTGAAGAATTCATCCCAAATTGAGGCTTCAAAGAGTTATAGAGGTATGTTTAGAGACACAATAGGCAGGGGTTGGCCTAGCCAAAGGCTTTCAAAGTGTGGGTAAGGAGGTAGAGGTGGGGGCCTTTTATAAGAGGAGAGGAGGGGCACTCTAGGGAAGTAAAGAAATGTTACTTTATTTTAGAATTAGTTTCGGATTTAAATGGTCCCACATTGATGTGTTTCTAGGTTAAGGTGATAAGGGTTCGAAATACACCCATAAAATAGGATTTGGACATTGTTAGGTCTTAGATTTTACATTATCTTTCCATTTTATTTAAATTGTTAAATAATGAGGTCATCGCTGCATCATCATGATGTCATAAATAATTTAATTTATTTAAAGAATAAAAATTATAAAAAAATACTATGATATATGAAATATTTTTACCTTTCTAATGAATATTTATAGTCAAAAATCTGACTTGTATGACCCCATGTAAAAAAATTTTTAGTAAAACATTTCATGTTTGTGTCATTTTTACTTTAACATTAAATAAAAAGGTATTTATGTCATTTTCCAACCAAAGTGTCTCCATGGGGTCCCCAAGTTGACCCATGGATTTTCTTGGTCGTAAAGTACTCATCGAATAAGGGTAGGACATGTGTCTAGGTCATTTCATATTATTAAAACATTATTTTTACCTTAAACTACACTAATTACCTCTAATCGCGATTAAAAACTTAATAAGTTACTATTCACCAAAAAATTATTCTAATCTCATTGAACCACATTATACTTATTAATGACAACCTTTTATGTAGGATTTTTGAAATTCAAAACACAAAGGTGGAAAAATTTCATTTAAACGAAAAATCAGTTTTTGTAAGTACCACTTAGTGGTTTCACTATTCATCAAAAATTGAAGTTTTTCGGAAAATTACCAAAAATTCACCCTAAGTTATATTTGATATTCCAAATTCAAAAATGATGTCTATTTTACAAATTTCAAAAAATATAAGTTTCATTAATTAATTTAATAATTAATTCCTGCTTTCAAAACAAATAGTGTGTTTTTATGAAACAAAATGTATCAAAACATTGACACTAGTTTAAGTCTGATTTCAAAGTAAAATTAATTCCAATGACCACTATTGGATTAAATTTTAAAAATATATTCTAATTTAACTTTAAAACCAATTAGAAATATAATCTAATCATATAAATAAATTCGATTAAAAATAGGTTTTGAATTAAAATACAACATTTTTCACTATTCATTAAAAATTGAACTTTTTCGGAAAAATACCAAAAATTTAAACAAAGTAAATTTTGATATCCCAATTCTAAAGAAGAATTTTATTTTCTCAAATATAACACATAAAATTGTCAAAAAGTGGATTTAAAAGAGGTTCCCCATCAAAAGGTGGTTAATCGACCTTTTAAAGAATATTGGAATGTTTACGCTTAAAATTGGATTCATTCGCATTTTTAATCCTATAACATTTATTGTAAAGAGTAAAAATATTTGACAAACATATATAATCAGTTTATAGTTAGTTCTGTTCATTCCCTCCATTACAAAGGCTAGGCGTTAACTACCATTTAAAATAATATTATTTTATTATTAGAGTGCAATGTAAAATTCCCAAGAAACTCGTTGTTGCGTGTTAGGTACGCCATCGAGCATAGCATCCCCTTTAAAGTAATATTAATATTTTATTCACAAATATGGACAAATATGAAAATTTCATATTCTTTATTTACCTGGCGTGTTACAATAAGAAACCAATTCCCATGAATATTTAGAAACTATAACCATTGATATTTTTAAATTATATTTATAAACCACAATTATCCAATGACAAGCTTGACCATGACTATAGGTCCATTGATATAGTTATTTTTTATAGTAGTGGTCTCATTTTATTTATTATCGTTTCTCTTGAGATCTATATGACTTCTCATCA
The DNA here is from genome assembly GCA_963277665.1 of Viscum album. Classification (NCBI taxonomy): domain Eukaryota; kingdom Viridiplantae; phylum Streptophyta; class Magnoliopsida; order Santalales; family Viscaceae; genus Viscum; species Viscum album. The sequence goes on from OY728135.1 coordinate 1,468,118,000, forward strand.
AAATATTTTTGTGATTTCAATAATGTTCATCAATATTGAAATCTTCATAGTCACTAGCAACCCGATATAAGTTCATGGAATAATACTTATTTTGGAATAATTATCATAATTATCAATAGAAAAATAGAGTAACTATGCGTTTCAATAAATCCTTGATTGGTACTCACTATCATGTTAAATCTCATTAAAAACACGTCATCTGATTTATCTTCAAATATTCTATCTGCATTAATCTATTATTTACAATCTTATGTCTTTTCAACCTTCACCTTCATGTTTCCATTATAAATTTTATATTTTATTTTTTAAATCATTTTTTCAGTTTTATAACAAAATAATTTTTGAGTTTTATTTCATTTTTAAATGATAATAAGTTTTTCATTGCCTTTATATAACTATGGAAATTTCTTTTATCATCATTAAACCACATTGAAATCTTACATTGGATTTTTATCAAATTTTAAGATGACTTTATGTAATGATTTCAGTTATTCTATGTGAAATATTTTTCCAGTTTTTCTGTTTTAGAGCCCTGATGTTTTTTTTGAAGGAAGAAATTGTAATTTATACCTACCAAATGACATCATAAAAAAATTAGATGGTTTCGTTTAAATTGAATAAAAATTTTACATTTAGGGATAAATTTGGTGAGAAAATTTTTTAAATTATTTGTTCAATGTATTTAATATTTGTCAAAAAATATTAATTATTTTACTTTTGGTATATCTTAAATAATTCTACATAATAGAATTTTAAATTTTCAATTGGTTAAAGAATAGGGGGTTTGTCTGTGGGAGATATAATCTATGTTCATGTTATGGAAATGGGTTGGGATCATTTATTGGGCTTTCATTTTACATAATTGGATATGATAAAAAACCCAAGCCTCACTATATATATCTCCCCATTCATGTATACACCCCCTCCTTATTAATTATGTAGAGAATGGATAAGTAAATTATGGAGGAAAACATTATCTAGGGATGATCAGAGTAAAAAAATTATATTTAGTGATTAAAATATGCATTAAAAGGCTTGTGTTTGTGATGCAACGATGATCCCAGAAGATGAAAAAACCATTATTTCATATTTTTCATCATTTTGTTAATAAATTAATCAATCATTTCATTTTGAAATAATTTTTTAATTTCTTTTCATGTAGATTTTAGTGTTATAACAAATTTTTGGTGTTTTATATAGATGTTTGTTTTTAAAAGGAAGCAGATTTCTAAAATTTTAGACTACCTCACTTATAGTGTTTTTATTCGATCCCTGTTAGGAATCGGGTCAATATTACATGTATTCCATATGGATATACAGTATGGGATCTTATGGAATGTAACTCAGTGCCTGGAAATACACACAACCAGACACCCTTGTGTGCCACATGACATGTATATGTTTACACCATATAAAAAACGCTACATGATCTGGGATATGGTACATATCGAGGTGCACATGTAGACTAAGCCCTATATAGAATCTTGAAACCCCATCACTAAGAGAAAAACTTATTTTTGTGATGGGTTCTTTGTGATAGTTTATCCACCTATCGTAAATAGTTAATCAAGAGAGAGAATATGCGATAGGAATCGTATCCTATCCCAAATAGTTAATAATAAAACAAAATTTAGGATGGGAATATATTCCAATCGCAAATAATTTTTGCATGTTGTGCGAGATATACTCTGAAAATTATATTTTGTGATGGGGATATGTCCATATTAGAAATACCATCCCATTTTTTTGAAAAAGTTTACTGGAATTTACCATCATCGCAAGTAATCTTCTTGCAGGAAAATATTTGCAGTGAGACCCATCGAAAAAAACCTTCCATCATGTTTATTTATTTGTTATGATATGTGATCCTATCATAAATAACATGCTAGTAGAGGGTATTTGCAATGGGTCATATCGCAAATGCCCTTTTTTATCACCACTATAATTAAAAATGATGGTACTATTTGCAACGGGACTCATCGCAAATAATCCCATCATAAATGATCTAACCAATATACCCCCACTAATTTTTCTCCACTCCATTCTTCGCTGAACTCTCTCTCCTTGTATGATCTCATATTATAATATTTAAAAATTTCAATGGTTTAAACATTACAGAGGATAAACTTTCAACCTTTGCATTCGCCGAAAGATCCAACTTTATGTTTTTTATAACATCACTTTTTATTTAATTTAATTTATTTTATAATTAGTAATAATTATTGTTAATTATCAGTAATAAGATTATATTAGAATTAGTTGCTTTTATTTTTTATTAAATATTTTTAGAAATATTTAATTTAAATTTGTAGTAGTGTTTTTAATTAAAATTAAATAGTTTTAGTTTTCAATAATTTGTTTTAAATATAAGTAATTTGTAATAATTTGAAGTAGTTTGTAATATTTAACTATAATTAGTAATAATTTGAAAGAACAATTAAAATTAATTAAAATTAGTAAAAATTGTTAAATATTACTACTAATTAGTAAAAAATTGTAATAATTAGTGGTAATTAGTAAATGTTAGTGGAAATTAGTTACACATTATTATAATTAGTGGTAATTAGAAATAATTAGTTGTAATTAGTAATAATTAGTAGTAATTAGTATTAGTTAGTAGTAATTAGTAATAATTAGTTGAAATTAGTCATAATTAGAAATAAATTATAAATATTATTAATAAACTATAATAAAAAATTAAAAATAGTAAAAATTATGGGTAATTAGAAACAGTAAGAAAGAATTTGTTAAAATAATAAATTATTAGTAAAAACTAGAAAATATTAATAGAATATAGTAAAATAATAGTAGAAATTAGTAATAATTATTTATAATTTTTAATAATGAAAAATAATTATTTAAAATTATTGGTAATTTTTAATTGTTAGTTGTAATTATAAACAATTAGTAATAAATTCTTATAATCTATTAAAAATTAGTGTCATTTAGTGATAATTTCTAATAATTTGTAATAACTATTAAAATAAAAAAAACCTAGTAAAAAGTACAAAAAAATTGTAATAATTTGTAATAATTAGTGATAATTAGTAATAATTAGTGATAATTATTCAAAATTATTCATAATTAGTAATTATTATTAATTATTAGTAATAATTAGTAATAATTTTTAATATTTAGTGATAAATCACTAAAATTAGTAAAAATTAATGGTAAATAGTAAAAATTTCTGTTAAATAAGAAAAATTGTTTTCAACTATTGGTAAATACTAAAAATTCATAATAATAAGTTATAATTAGTAATTATTATCAGTAAAACATAATAATTTGTAAAAATAAATAAAAATAATCTGTAATTAGAAAACAATTTAGTAAAATAAAGATGTTAACCAGTATAATTAGTAATAATTAGCAGTAATTAGTAATCATTAATGATAAATCACTAAAATTATAAAATAATGGTTTTATGCATTAAAAATTATCATTTAATAACATTAATTATTAAAAATAATTGGTAATTAGTCAAAATAATATAAATTGTAGGAAATTTGAAAATTTGGTGGAACTGAACATTAATTTACTATAATTAGTAATAATTAATGTTATTTAGTAAATATTAGATGTAATTAGTGACATTTAGTGATTAATAACTATAATTATTAAAAAATGTTAATTAGTGAAAATTAGTAAAAATTATTTGTGAATCAGTATATTTAAGTAAAAAAATTCAGTAGTAATAATTTCTAGTAATTAAGAATAATTAATGGTTATTTTTAATAATTGTTAACAACATGGTAATTAGTTTTAGTTAGTAATAATTACTTGAAATTAATGGTACGTAGTAATAAATCACAATAATTATTAAATATTAAAGGAAATTAGTAAAAATTAGTCATAATTAGTTTGAAATCAATATAATTAATTAAAAATTATAATTAATTAGTTATAATTAGTGGTAAATAGTAATAATTAGTGGTTATTATTATTGAAAAATATGTACATGTTTGGATAAAATTGGTTTTATCACCTGAATATTGTTAAATCTATAATTTCTAATTATTAATAATTAATAATATATTTTATAAATTAGTGAAAAGATATAAATTGTAGATTTTACAATATTTAGGTGATTATAAATAACCAATTTATGCCAGCCATATCCAATTTTTTCATTAGGTCACCTATCCTATGGTAGTAAGGATGTGAAACATTGATAACGGTATCTGCAGTATGAGGAGGAGATGTGTCGATGATAGGATGTGGTTGGCTTAAATTGGTGAAATGGGAAATTTTTACATGTTTTTCATAAATAGGTTTCATCACTTGAATGTTGAGAAAACAATGATTTTCACATTTTTAGTAATTCATATAATTTAAAATCCTTAGAGTATTAGAAATGAACAATCTGTTCCACCCTTTACCAAAATTTTCATTAGGATGCCATAATCGAGGCAGGTGGGATGAGACATATCGATGGAAGCGAGAGGAGGAGGATGAAATGTGTTGACGATATGACATGGTTTTCAAGAATTCATGGAATAAAAAATTTGGATATGGTTATATTAAATTGCTTTCATAACCAAAATACTGTAAAATATATGGTTTACACATTTTTTAGTAAATCATATAATTTTAGATTTTTAGGTGATTAGAAAAGACTAATTAATTCAAAACATGTCCACATTTTTCATTTGGTCTCTATAAATGAGGATGATAGGATGTGATGTATCATTGGTAGTAGTATCTATATCAGTTGGTGGAGATTTGTCGATGGTAGAAGTAGAATCATGAGTACATGATGGATTATAGGTTATAGTTATTTCTATTTATAAGTATTTGGTTTTACATATTAAAAATTAAAAAAAATTAATAATTATTAGTGATATGTTATTTTTTAAAAAGATTATTATTTTTTTTGTATTAACATAGTGAATATAGTTCCAGATAAGATGGTATTAATTTGGTTCCAAATCCATCTTGTCCATGAAGAGATGAGAATATTGGTGATGACACCCCACAGTTGTGGGTTGATGGAGACGATGTTGTTATTAATGTAACAAATGAATTTAAAATAGAAAGTGATGATAAAGATGAAACTCATATTGAATGTAACGATACTAAAGATGAAAATGAAGATATCAGCACTGTCATATATGAATATGAGGATAGAAATAAATATTGACAAAATTAAATGCTTGTTATAATGATATATAACATATATCTATATATATTACATGTTTTCAATTATTTTTTGAGAACATTCACTTTTTTTTAGATAGATGATGAGAATTTCTCTGGTTAGATTCATAAGTCATAGGAGGTTGCACAACCTGGTGACAAGCCTAATGCCACATCATCTGACACTCAAACAGCTAGTGGAAAAATGAAGACACAGAGGGTTTGTGGTTTTATGAGATCCATGATTCAAAAACCTATACCAGATCAATGTCCTGGTCATGATTTATATCCACTAAGGAAGAGGTATGGTTATTTGTATATTTTTGTTAGTTTTCGCTAATCTTTTTTATTTTTTATATGCTAATTTTATATTATTTTTTATATTTTGTCATATCTTTTCCCATATAGTTGTTGAACATGGGTGTGATATATTAAAGAATTATTTTTTTAGATTATTGGTGAGATGGTATCAGAATCCCATTGAAGTTCGACACTGCATACTTCATCCTTGGAAACTACATAATCAAATTATAGTTATTTTTAAATTTAATTACTTAATAACTTGATATTATTAATTATTTATAGTGTTTATGGTTTCTATTCAATGATATCATGCAGAAATCTATCTAGGATTCATGGTAAATCTTATGTGTGATTTTTGCCACCATTTTTTCACAATATGAGGAGGACATCCATGCAGAAAGTGGGAGTCAGTGATTTTTATCAGTGTCAATGCACCCACCGACAAGATTAATTCTCATCTTTGGTTTGGGATGAATTATGATCATATTTTATAGAATATAGTTTTTATAGGGTAGATTCATTAGATTGAAAGAGCTCAGGGAGGCTAGATGTCAATCACTGAGTTGGTAGTAATACATGAAGTACCCATATGTGACATATGAATTTATTTTCAAAAACAATTACATAACTATAAATGTGGGCTATTTATTTTATACTCATATAGGTAGACAAACATTCTAATTTATTAAATTTGATGTTTATAAAAGGATATATAGAGACCTTGTTGCTAGAGAGATTACAAGTGGTTTTTAGTACCATATTGTGGGCAGTATAATTTTTTCAGTTTAAAAATAAACTATAAATAATATATTAACTATTTTTATTTCAAATTGTAATTAAAGGATTCATATAAAGCAACAAATTATTAGAAAAGGTGTGAGAGTTAGCATGAGATTAATGACTACTCCCCCAATGTAGTAGGATTTTTGATGCATCAGGGTTGTAGGTGACTTATTATGTATTCAAGAAATGTCATGTTTTTAGTATCAGGTTTCGATTGATGCCTAGAAGCAATTATGGTACCATTGCGATGTCATCATACAACTCATGTGGTTCCCATGGAGATTCATCATCATCTATTTTACATTATGATAATCAGTTATGAGCTCAAGGAGAGATTATAGAGACCATTCCTAGGGAGTAGGAAGAGCATCATCGATAGCAGCAATAACATAGAGATGAGGTGCATCAATAGTAAGAGCAGTATCACAAGTACTCGATGAAGTACATGTGATGTATGAATTGGGGTTCAAGAATGGTGTTTTCTCCTCCACTTCATCTACCTCCTTCACTACTTCTATATGTCCCACTACCTCGGTGATTTATGTATGTTTTTTATAAAAAAAATAGAATGTACATATATTTTGTATTATTTTTATTAATTTATATATATACAATTCTATATAGTAAAATTTTTATGTTGATGTGAAGATTTTTATTTTAATTGTTTTATTATTATTAATATTATTATATTTACTATTTTTTATTTTTTTAATATTTTTATTGTTTTATTTTGTTATTATTATTATTATTTATATTTCTTATTAACAATGAGTGGTTTCACACATAGAAAATAATTATTTACAACAGGTGAATCATATCATCGCAAAAGACTTTTTTACTTTACCAAATAATATTATCTTCAACAGGTATATATCATATAACAAATACCTTTTTTGCAGTAGCCTATCTAAAAAAATATTATTTGCAATGCCATTTTCTGAAACAAGTCATTTTTATGGGGTACCATGGAAAACAATCCATTTTAAATATATCACTTTCTAGTTCTTCATGTGTTGTAGAGGTTCAGACTAGGTTAGACGTGTGTATATCTCCATAGATTGGTGTTTTTAGTTTCCATGTCTAGTACGCCTAGAATGCATAGTGTCCTACCCTTATCTTTATCTTTTGTGTATCTTCTAAAACCATAGATATATTTTGACATAAAATAGACGACTGTGAGAATATCTCTATATATGGTGAATGGTTGAATTTTATATGCTATCAGAGTTTTTTGTTAAATGCTTTCAGTTTTGGTTATGGATCATGACACCTCAGTGATGATGATTATATCTATATGTTTGATAAGACTGTGTGATAGGTTTGTCAACCATCACGAGTCTCATTATTAAATAGGTATCCTGACCATAATGTTTCGTTTTTTATTGGTACCTTGCATGAATTGTTAGTGCCTTTTTGAATCTCAGGTGAAGGCGCGCTATAAACATGGGTGTTTGGCCAGGAATGAGCTGTAGAATCATTGTAGTGTAGTAGTTTTTTGGGGCCCAGTACTAAGGAATATATTTTAAGGAGTACCTCACTTATATCATGCACCATGAAGTTTTTTTCAATTTTCTGTTTTCAAGAGACTAGTATAGTTCGATAAACAAACTTTAATGGAGACTATATCTATATATTATCATTATTCAAATGAAAAACATCTTCTCTATCCATTATTTCACCTAGTGTTATGACAATGGGAGTTGTTGTATAATTTCATAAACATATGGAATGGCCCCTATTCTCTAGATCATCAACATTTTTTCATGTCTAGTGGTATCTAGTTGGAACCTAGTTTTAGATACATTTATTTGTCTTTTTTTTCTAGTTATAATAGTGAAATAATTCATTTGGTTGAGAGAGTCAGAATCCCCCATTGAGGCGTTACTCTATATAGGTCTATGATTTTATTTCGAACCACACTTATATATATTACGATATTCATTCAGGGATGATAGTGGTATCTATATGGTTGATCGCACCTCATGTCATGTTGCAGGATCCCCAACATGGTTATATTTTTTGTTCGGTTTGTCAGTGGTTATTCAAAAAAAATCATCTGGGTTTAAGGATGGTACCTCTTGGTTAGGTTTCATTTAAAGTAGAAGCATGGGACTCCCATAATGGTTTAAGTTTTTATGTTATAGATTTGATGATGGTTACTTTTCATAGTTGTTTCATGAATTTAAAGGATTGCAGATCATGGGGTGATTCAGTTATTTCCCTCTGAAGCCTCATACGTGACATGGGTAGAGTCAAGGAGTGCATCTCATTAAATGTTTAATTCCCTAGAACACTAGATTTCATCAAGGATTCTGTTTTAATACCCATTATTTGGGATAGATCTGGTGTGTTATTTTACTTTGATCATATGATGTGTGGATGTCATGAACCAAGCTTGATGCAATCCAACCCAACACCCAACCTGATATGAGACATGGAACAAATGTAATTCCGAGTACCCATGGGTTGGAAACTAGTTCTAGGAATCATTTTCATCCTAATGGGAATGACTTTTCCCTAAAAAAAATATGATCAAATAGATAAAATGAATTCTAAAATTTCCTAACAATAAAAAAATCTCAAAAAATATACAAACGAATCCAAAAAAAATGTAGGTTCCCAACATAGTGGAAGCACGGGAGGGACGGTGCCCAAATTTGATTTTTTCTATATTCAATGAAAAATTAGGGTTTTATGTCACCAGGAATTTCATGATCCATAGAATATGTCAACGAAATAATACAATGGAATGATAACCAAGACCAAGATAGAGGATCAACATATATTTTGTATAATTAATATAATTAAATAGAATTACCTCCATGTTGATGAATTCTACATTGATTTGTTTGAACACATATCTAGAGTTCACCTTCATTGTGTTGTAGAGATCAATGTTATATCACCTCTAGAATGGATCCACATGTGCTCCATGAATCTGTATATATTTTCAAAGGATTCTCTAGGTGCGAGCATGTAATATCCTGGGACATGAATCATACGCCGTTGGTCACCCTGAGAACTTCTTCTGAAGCATTCTCCATGATCTAGTGGAGGATGATCACTCCGTTTTTTGGGATAATTATTGGACAATAAGGAAGTATCCTATCTTTAGAGGTTTTCTCCAAATGTTATGAACAACTGAAAAGGTGTCACATAGCTTTCCCTTCTTTAATTATAGAATAATATAATTAGACATTTATTTTAGTAAGGTAATAATAAAATAATCTGCACAAGTGACTTTAATTATTTCATTAATCCTAGTAAAAACCCAATGTCAAATAATAATAGAAATATTATTTTTTCTCAAACTGTGCTTAACATCAAAGTTATAATCAAATAATATTAAATATTATAATTTTCTATGGACCATTAATCTTGGTCCACCAATCCCCCTCAATATTTATTGATTACTTCACCCACAATATATTCTCTTGAATAAATAGTGATGTAATAAATGCAATTAAGAATACATGAATAAGTATTAAATTGGGAATAGGAATAATATTTATCCATCTTCCTAAATAATAAATTATTTAATTGAGATTCTGGATGCACATAGTGTGTGATTCTCTAGACCTCTTTCACAGTGGCATTTGGAAGAGTATCCTAAAGACCGTGGTTAGCATCTATAAAATTTTCAAGGTAGCAATATAGAAAGAACTTGATTATTCAAGGAAGTGTCACCTCATAAAAGTGTTTACCATGTATTATAATCCCTTTATCAAAACATCTCTAATCGAGCAGGTTGCATGCCAGTTCCATCAACCTATATGCTGAATATCTCTTTCTTTGAATTCAAAAATTTAACTTTCCTATAGAACAAAATGGATATATATTTATTTAGGACATATCATTTCCATCCAAGGGCCTATAATATTATTTTCTATTAGTGAACAGAAGGGTTAAAACCTTTCTCTCATTATTTATTAATGCAATATTACTCATGACACACTCAACATATCCTAACGCTCCGCAAACATATGTCATCACAATTTTCATCAATACATCAATGTATGTGACTCATAGTATCATTAATAATAACCTCAAAGTGTAAGGACCAATACACACATCCTCATAGAGAAAAATCCAATGAAACTTATTAATGTGTATTTTCTATAGTCGGAGATTGTTCTCATAATATCATACTAGATATCGCAATGGGAGTACCCCATGAGTAAGTGTATTTAATTCCCAAGAGTATCCAACCATGTTAGTCAGTATCATTTGTTTCCCTAAAATTTTATCATATGTACATATAACTTATATATATAATTATAGTATCATAGCACTTCTATGTTCTCATCATAGCAGAGAACTACAATGACATTTTAGTGTGACAGCAACTCTTGGGACATTATCATGTACAATGTTACACAAAAGAAAAATCATAATGTCATAAGGAATTTATTTATATTCAAAACCGTAAATATAAGTTACCATAAAGTTCATAGAATTTGGTTCTTTGGAACCAACTCCAAAATACTCTCACATGCACCAGAGCCAACTGCTAACAACCTTTTTTCTTCTAGCTATCACGTGATACTCATGCTTCTTCCTGAGATAGGCCTTTAGTAAAGGGGTATACCACATTCTCTTCCATGGATACTATGATCACTAAAACTTCACCCCTTAATTAAAAATATCTTAAGAGGTGAAAATTATGGGGTATATTATTTGTCTATTGATGTGACCATGGACCTTTAAAGAATCCACATCTAGAGTATTATCACAATACAATGTCATAGGGCCTCTACTACTATATACCACATTACGCTCCTATAAAATGTTCTAAATCCAAATGGATTCCTTGAGTTAATTAAAAGATTTTATATACTCGATATCCATTGAAGAATCAATAAAAACTAGATGTATTGAACTCTTCCATATAAAAACTCTTCTATTGAGATATAAAACATTTCTTAAATGAAACATCATATCATTATGATCTTTCTAAAAACTATCATCCACATACCCATTGATGACATTCTCCTCATATCTTCATACACCAAGAACACATCCTTAGTTATTAATATATACTTAAAGATATCCTTAATAATTTTCTAATGATGTTAAATTAAATCTTCTTAATATCTTTCTACCATGATCAGTGTATAGGAAACATAATGACTAGTACATAACATGGCATACTTGATTGGACATATCACCAAAAAATATGGGATCTTACTCATTTAATATTTCTATTATTGTTTATGGGGAAAAATTTCCATAGAATTATATATTCCATGGGACACTGGAATCCATCTTCTCTTTAATTGTTCCATACTAAATCTCTTTTTATCTTGTCAATATATGTACTTTGTCTTAGTCCAATCAGACTCTTGGATATATCATGAACGACCATAATCCCTTGAATATAAGTTGCATCACCTAAGTCTTTCAGGGATATGAACTTATTCAAAATGTCATTAATAGACAGTAATACTGGTATGTCATTTCCAATAAGTAATATTTCATCAACATTTACTACTAAGATAATGACAAAGTTTTTGCTAAACCATTTGTAAACACATGGATCATATTTTTTTTAGTGAAACATAATTCTCTTATGGATTAATCGAATATAATTTTCCATGACCTAGATGCTTGTTTCAATCCATAAATATATAATTTATACATTCAAACCCTTTAAGCATCACCTGGTTTCACAAAACCTTCGGTTTGAGTCATATAGACATCTTCCAGAATGTTATAATTAAGAAATGTAGTTTTTAAATCCATCTTCCAAATCTCAAAGTCACGGTATGCTTCTATGGAAGGTATGATTTTGATGTATTTAAATATGGAAATTGGTGAAAAGGTTTCATCATTGTCAATTATTTCATGTTGTTTTAACCCTGTAGCCATTATCCTTGCATTAAAGGTATAAACTTTACCTTCCATGTTCATTTTCCTCTTGTATACCCATTTATATACAATAGGCTTTACATCAACTGATGCATTGACTAGATCCCAAACATTGTTCTAAAACATGGAATCCATCTCTAAATCCATTGCTTCTATCCATATTGAATCTTCAAATCTATTTATTTCCTCCTTATAAAAGATAAGATCATCATTTTCCAATCATAATGAGTCACAATCCTCATTGAATAAGAAACCATATCCTTATGGTTCTCTTATTTCTCTTGATTTCCTATGTAGAATAGGTATTTTAGGAACTACTTCTTCCATGGGGACCTGTATAACTTGTTTATGTACCAATCCCTATGTATCTTGAACATCAACTTCATTGAAGTCAATATTTCACCCAATATTATTTGTGTGGATGTACTCTCTCTAAAAAAAGATGGATTGTCTAGATACATTCACATTCTTGTCTAAGGGGTTGTATAGGTAGTATCCCTTTGGTTTCTTTGGGATACCCTATAAAGTTACACTTCATGCCCCAATGTTCTATGTTATTTCCTAAGAAAGAATTAACAAACTCCTTGCATCCCCATAAACATGTACATGGTAAAATAGGTTTCCTTTCACTCCATAGATTGAAAAGAATTCCATTTTCCACTTTATTTAGTACTTTTTTTATTGTGTATGCTGCGATTTGTAATGCCTATCCCCAAAAGGATATCAGATGATCTGTATGACTCATCATCAAACTTACAATGTCCAACAAGGTGTGGTTCCACCTTTCACTAACACCATTCCACTGTGGTATATATGATTGAGTGAGATTAGATAATATCCTAAACTCCTATTTAATTTCAATTAACTCTTTGATAAGATATTCCCCACTTCTATCTAATCAAAGCTTCTTTACATTCTTACCATGATGATTCTGTACATAATTCTTGAATTCCTTGAATTTTACAATGGACTCAGAATTATTCCTCGTCAAGTTAAAATAGTCATATCTACTCATGTAATCAGTAAAAGTTATGATGTAAGAATATTTACATCTAGATTTTATATGAAATGGTCCACACATATTAGTGTGTACCAATCCTAGAATATCTATGTCCCTTTCACCCTATCCATCAAATGGTGTTTTGTTCATCTCCACTTATAAACACGAAATATATCAATCAAATGGTTTTATCTTATAATATTCTAAATAAATATCTTGAAAGATCTTTTTCAAACACTTATTGTTTACATGAATAGGAAGGTGATGTCGCAATATGGTGTTATAGTATTCCTGTGAAAATGATTCGTTATCGATTAACAACACATGGTTTTTTTAATTTAATACCCATAGACCATTAATTAAATTTTTTCTATCATAACATATGTTGTCATATTAAAAGAAGCAGCTTTTACTACCTAACATGAAAATAAACCCATCTGTAACTAAACATGGTATTGAAATTATGTTCTTGGTAATAGTTGGAGCATAATAACAATAAAGTAAAAAAAATAATCTCGGTTGGAAATGAACGGTGGTAGTCACCAATGGAAACCTCATCTATCCTCACACCATTAGAGGCTCACAGATCCATCTCTCGACAAGCAATTTTCAGAAATCTACATGGTTCTGGAATTTGGATATAAATGTGAGCACTATAATGTACATCAAATACCAAATGTGTTGAAATGGAACTATTACACTCACTAACGAAAACACCTTTGGATTTGTCTCTCCTCTATGTGTAGTTCCACTTCTAGTGGCCTGACATTCCACATGAAAAACACAGTACCACTTTTCCATTACATACCTTTGGATCTTCTTCTTCATGGTGGGACGGTGCTTGGGGGATTTAAACTATTTATAAATCTTAGTCCCATTTTCTTTATCCTTCCTCTTCTTATTTCCCATGAGTATTGTGAGTTTGGAACACCCCATGTTCTTTCCCAGAAGGAAAATAAAGGTTAGAAGATCTGATAGACTCTTCTCATTATTACTAATATTATAATTCATAATAAAAATATAGAAATTTTGGGGCAGTGACGATAATATTTGATCTCTATGCAACTCATTATGGAATTCAATCCCTACGAGGTCCAGGTGTTCATTGTTGCTAATAATATTTATTACATGAGTCCTAGCTAGTGTAGACACTCCAAACATAGTCCTGAATAAAGCGTTAGAGATCTCAAACCACTCTTATCTCACCTTCTCTTAATAGATACCATGAAGTTGAGACATTATGCAATAATAATCCAATTCATCATGTTTCTTCAAGATCCCATTTTACATGAATGATAGCATGAAACACTAAACATTTGTAGCATCATTTATATGTTTCTTATACATAGAGATACATTCTTCACTCACCTCATTTATAGGCTCAACTGGTAAAGGTTCTTCCATTACATATAGTTTCATATCATGGAGAAGGATGACATGTAGGCATCTTTTCCACACTAGGAAGTTTGTACCAATGATAAGGTTTTTATTCTTCGGTATGGATCGCAATGATATGGTTGATGTTATTTTTGATGTTGGTTATACAAATATTATGAGCATAATTTTAGTACTTTATCCAATAAACCATAGACATATAAATAAAATTATATTTATTAGTCTCCCACTATTTTAACAAAATCCAATATCCCTCACCATTTTAGTCAGAATATATTGTTTCATGGACATTCAACTGGAAAGGTTCCATATTCAATTCTCATTACCCCATATTGATCGGTTGATCTTTGTAGAATTTTGGGTATCTAGAAGAAGATCTTTCCCATGACCTACCTTGATACTCTGTCTCTCCATGCAGGCTTCGGATTCTTCATTTTGACTTGATTTTCTACAAGATTATTGTGTTTGTCCCTAGATGTAAGAACAAATTCTTATTCTTTGGATGTAGGATTACTCTTATAAATTGTGTTCTCATATCCATCTCAATTCATGATTTTGTTGCAACAAAATTTCTGAAAATAGAAATGGAGAAAATTTATAAGATCCTTTATTCTTTCATACGGGACACCAATGCGGCTGGAAAGTATCATTGGGACACTTGTAAAAGGTTGGAGAGGTCCCCTAAGGTAGGTGAATAAATTTTAAAAATGTCCATGATATTCTATATGTAATGCATGAAAAAACATTAATGGGAAGTGTTTGAGGGTACCTCGCTTAGGGGATGTGCAATGGTGGTCTTCAGTTATGGACAAAGGGAGGTTCCGAGTGTTTCATATTGTAAAATGGAGAAGCCTCATTTTTTCACTCTTCCTGGGCAAGTCCACCAGATTGTGGGAAGGGGAGAAATTTGTTTATGGTATCACCATTTGATGGGATTAGAGCTTGGGTATTTTGTGTGTCCAACTATGAAAATTATATTTAGATAGAAAATCAAGTACCTAGTTTTTATTTTGGCTATTTTGGACTCTGATCAGTGGTTGGATTATGATATGATCAATATAAATGAATATATGGATCGATGTGTTTTTATTGCTTGTTCCACCGAACATTTATCTACGAAGGATTATTGAAGATTTCTTACTCACTCGCACCATATGTACCATTGGGGAGGCATAAAATGGTGTAAGGAGGCACCTACAAAGATCAATTTCATGTTGTTGAGAATATGTAATCAAGTTCTATCCATGTATGAAAATTTCAAGCATCTTGGTACCAAACTAGCTTCAAGATGTGCATATTATGTTGATTACAGGGAGGAACGTTTGGATAACTTATTATTAGAATGGTAATAGCCCCATAATATCTAGAATTCATTTGGTGATTCTATAGGGATTAGATGTAAAAAAACCAGGACATTACCTTTATCAATAGGTGGTTCTAGGGTGCATACCAACCAAGCCCCAAGAAGAAGTCTACGGATCTGGTTCTTCTTGCAATTTGTTGGTGTATGTGGCATACACAAAACTAGGTGTGGTTCTTGGGTGGTTTGTAAGAGGGTAGGACTCTAGTATTCAAAACTATAAACTTTATTATTTATTTAAAATGTTCCACGAAGAATCTTAAATATGCTCTAACATTGAGAAAATTTCTTGGTCTGTCCCCTCCACACCCAATCTCTTGTCTGCTGCAAGGTGATTGGGCCTGCTATATGCCTCATATATTGGTTTTCATGCTCAATACATATTGTTCATTCTCCATGGGCTTCTATCTGGGTAGTGATGTGGTTCTTTACTCCAATGGTAGTCTTGTCTTCCCCTTTTTAGTATGCTTCGAGGTAGGTGTCTCCCTCAAGGCCAAGGCCCTGGCGATGCTTATAAGTATAATTCTTTTTATCCAATGGGAGGTTAGTCTGAAGGAAGTGGAAATTGAATATGAAATCCTTTTGAATTCATTGAATAATCCATATGATCCCCCTTGGTCTATTTCCTATATCGCACACAGATTCTGGAGGCTCTAATGCAACCAGATAGATGTTCTTCACACCCTGAGAGAAACAAAAACGTGGCTGATTACCATCGTTCCACTATCAAAATGGAATCTAATTTTAATCATTACAATAGTGAGGGTAACCTTCCTCATGAGGCATGGTACTTTATTATAGATCATGCACATATCCTCCATTATTTCAGACACCCTTTTCTTTTTATTCTATGTTTGTTACCCTAGTTCCCTCTCAAGTTGTAGTCCTTGTACTTTTTTTATCCAATAAATAAATAATTATTCAATTAAATATTGAGTTGACTCCGCAATCCTAAAATAATTAATTTAGATGTCCTCAAACTTTTCATCTATGTTACACAAACTCATTCTTTAGTATTCAAACCTAGACTTAAACCAATTCAAGTCAACCCACAACCTCAAATGATAATTCCCTAATAATCTAAAGCACCCAAAAATTGGCTAGTCAAACACTTTGAACTATTATTTTACTATAACTAATGTAATGGAAGGCGATATTGACATAATGTTTTATTGAGAGATTTTATCTTTTATGCATAAATTTCCAATTATTATCTTTTCAAATTCTTGTTAATATTATGTGGGATATGATTAAGTTATTAAAAAAGTATTAAATAATATTCATTCATAAGATAGTTTGTTTTAGTTGCATATTTTCTTCTTATTAATTGATCAATTATGTGATCATGGAAAAACAACCATAATGAATAACCTTGAAACAGACAGAAATAAAATATATGGTATGATAATGATCTTATTCTTATGTTATGTTTTTCTAGAGTTTATTAAACTAACCACTGACCTTGGGATGAAACACCTTGAACCATTTAATGTTCATGCTTATTGTTTTCCACATGTTTACCTTTTTACCTCCCTATATTGTTTTCTCCTCAACTCTTAACTTCAACCACCTCCACTATCTTAGGATCTTTATCCATTATATATTATTTTACTCACACATAGGTGAGGGGTAAAAGGGAATTTACATAAAAGAATTCAGGGGCTCATAGACCCACAATATTAACGAATAGAGAAGGAACACATGCCACCAACAACATTTAGTAATAAATTTAAGGAAAACAATCACATACAATGTTCTGTTATATCTTATTATCATGGACATGAATGAAACTAATCACGCATTTATTATAACTAGAATTCAATTATTTAATCATTCTTATTTAATATATATCACGCTCCAATCAAGGAATTATTCTCTTTACCAAATTAATCATTTTATATAAATCCTTTTCTTAATTTCATTAAGATTCCCATACATTATAATTCTAAAATAATTTAAATTCATATTAAATTAGACTTGTGCATAAATTTACCATGGAGATAACCAGATGAATACCCGTCCAGAAATACTAAACATGTATTATACATGTATGCAGTTTTTTCATTATGACATATTGTATGCATAACTTATCTTGTACATTCATGATGTGTACTTCACAGATGATTACATGAATTACATGAATTTTTTATAATGTGTCATTCTTTAATTCACATAGAATAATAAATGTAATACAACTTATACATGATATATAGATCTAAAGATAATTCATATATAAAAGTTTTAATTATACGTAATTGGTAACCATAATGGCCTGTATATCTGATCTACATGGAGTGTACTACATCCACCATGTATCTAACGTACATGCATAGGGACTCTGCATGTGAGGCTTACATCGGAATTCATGGAGTACAAAGTGTGTCCAGTGGCCCGCATACCATGTCAACTCCACGTTAATCGGTCACTGGTCAGATAAGACGTATATAGGATATATGGCCCAAACCTTACTTAAAAGGGACTACATTCCATTTCTTGTAGGCCACACAGTGTAGAGTCTGGATGACTGTGAACCCGTCTATAATATTCAAAATGCAGTGTAAGAATTATCTATACTAGATTTCATTAATTCACTAGGTTTGATATATTTCCATACTACTCCTGATGTATTAAACACAACTACACTGCGTGTAATTCAGATTGCATTTCATGTACTGTTGTGTTACCTAGACAGAATCAGTGGCACCTCTAGATTATATACATGATATAATTTTAACCATTAAATTAATCATTTATATTAGATCTATGAAAAATTATAGAGGAACAAATAGAAGTCATCATTCAGATTATAAACAATGATTAAAAATGAATTGAAAAAGTAAATTATAAATGAGAAAATAACCAATGATTAATAAATAATTTGGCCAATAATATTTCCCCTCTCATAACACTTGTAGGTTCTAGGTTTAGTGGAAGCTTGTGAGGGACCGTGCCCAACTTTTATTTTTTCCATATTCAATTAACAATCCAGGATGTATGTGACAATAAACATTATGATTCACTGAATTGACTCAAATAAATAAGACAATGGAATGAAACCAAAAACCAAGAAATAGGATCCACATATATTATTTATAACTAATTTAATTAAATAAAATTACCACTACAATGATTCTTTCTTTGTTTATGTATTTGACTATAGATCTAAAAGTTTCCTTCATTGCATTGTACAAATCAGGGGTATATCTCCTCTACCAGTGATTCACACATGCTCCAAGAATCAGCAGACATCTTCAAAGGTGTCTCTGAATGTGATCATGAAAGATACTTTTTCTTGTTTCATATACCTTTGATCGCATTGAGAACCGCTTCCAAAGCGGTATCCTTGATCTGGTGGAGGATGATTACTTTTGATATTAAGAGTTTTATTAGAGAAGATGGAACTCTCTAGGCTTGACAGGTTTTCTCTAAATTATGTGCACAACTAAAAAGGTGTCACCTATATTTCTCTTGGCTAAAAAGATTATAATAAAACAAGTAATTTATTTCACTAGGGTAATAACAAAATAACATGCCCATGTGCCTTTAATTTTTTCATAATTCCTAGAGAAACCCCAATGCCAAATAATAAAAGTTTTATTATTATTTCCTGACATGAACTAAACATGTGAGTTATAACAGAATATTATTTAATCAAATAATATTAAATATTATTATTTCTCACTTTCCCATTAATCTACTTCTTCCAATACTCAATATTTATTCATTATTCCACCAACTATATATTCTATCACAAAACTAGTGATGTAATAAATACATTCGGGGAATACATGAATATATATTAAACCATGAACATGAATAATATTTATTTAACTTGTTAAATGATAAATTTTTTAACTGAGATTCTGGATACAATTAGTGTGTGAGGTTATAGGCTTTTTTTATAGTGGAATTAGGCATAGTAGCCTAAAGTCCAAGGTTATCATCTAGAAAAATTCCAAGGCACCTAAAGAGAAAGAAGTTAATGCCTCAATGAAATTTCACCTCTTATGAATGATTACCTTGTACTATAAACCATTTATCACAACATCTCTAATCAATCAAGTTGAACGTCAGTTCCATTAACCTATATGCCCGATATCTATTTCTTTGATTTCAGAAAATTTAATATACCTATAGAACACCATGGCCTTATATTTATTCAGGCTATATCATTTCCATCAAAGGGAATATTATATTAACTTCTATGAGGGAACAGAAAGGTTGAATACATTCTCACATTATTTATTAAATCAATATTACTCATTAAGCATCCAAAATATATTACCTCTTCACAAAAATATGTCAGCATAGTTTTCTTCAATACATCAATATACGCAATGGATAATATCTATTAATAATAATTATATGGTATAAGGACCAATACACACATCTGCATTTAGGAACACACAATGAAACTTATAAAAATGGATTTCCTGTAGTTGGGGTTCATTCTCATAATATCCTACTAGATATCACCAAGGGTGTACACCATGAGAAGGTGCCTCAAATCCTTATGAGTCTCAACCCCTAATTTCATGTATCATTTATTTTCCTCAATTGATACCATCCATCCATAGAACACATATCTACGAATAGAGTCCTAACACTTCCATGTCCTAATCATAGAGAAGAACTACTGTGACATTGTAGTGCGATATCCACTCATGGTACATTGTCACATACAATGTTACAATGAATAAAAATCATAATGAGATAACCAATTTATTAATATTAAAAACCATTAATATAAGTTATCATAATGTTCATAAAAGTTGGTTTTAGGGAACCTATTCAAACAGAAAACCACATGCACTAGAGCCAACTGCTACCAACCTTCAGTCTGGTAGCTCTCACATGATACCCATGCTTCTCTTGAGATAGGCCTTTAGTCAAGGGGTGTTCCACATTCTCTTCCAAGGATACTCTTGTCACTGAAACATCACCACTATGATGAATATACATCAATATATGATACTTCTGGATTATGTTCTTTGTTCATTGATGTGACATTGTCTCTTTTGAAAAATTCAGAGCTACAGTACTATCACAATACAATGTGATACAATCTCTACTTCTAGATACCACTTTATGCTTCTATACAATGTTTAGAATCCAAAAACCTTATTTTGATGAATCAGATGATTTTATATACTCTATATCCACTGTAGAATTAGTGACAACTATATGCTTTGAACTCTTCCATCACATAACTCCTCCATTGAGATAGAAAACATATCCTTATTTCCACTTTGGATCATTCTGAAAACTAGCATCAGCATAGCCTTTGATGACAAGCTCCCCATCACCTCTATACACTAGGAACATATCCTTAGTTCTGATAGATACTTAAGGATATCCTAAAAAAAGTCCAATGATGTTCTCTTGGATTAGGTTTATGTCTTCCTATCATAATCAGTGTATAGGAATCATCAAGTCTAGTACATAACATGGAATACATTATTGATAAAATCGCCAAATGGGATGGGATCTTACTCATTCTCTCTTTCTCTTGTTTTTTCTGGAATAAAATTTTCATAGAAATATGTATGCCATGTGACACTAGAATCAATCACCTCATTAATCATTCTATACTAGATATCTTTAGTATCTACCAAATATATGTACTTTGTCTTAGTCCAATCAGACTCTTTGATCGATCATGAATGATATTGATCCCTAGAATAATGGCTTCTTTGCCTATGTATTTCATGGAGAAGTACTTATTCAACCATTCCTTAAATGACTGTAGTAATGCTATGTCATTTCCAATAAGTAATATGTCCTCAACATATACTACTAGGATAATGACCACATTCTCGCTAAATCTTTTGTAAATACACAACTCACATTTGTTTTTAATGAAATTAAATTCTCTTATGGGTTCCTTGAATTAAATTTTCCATGACCTAGATTCTTTATTCAATCCATAAATGGATATTTGAAACTTACGAACCCTTTTAGCATCACCTGGTGTCACAAACTCTTCTTTTTGTGTCATATAGACATCTTCTAAAAGGATTCCATTAAGGAATGTTTTTTTAAAATTCATGTTTCAAATATCATTCTCATGCTAAGTTTCCATGGAAATTATTATTCTAATGTATTTAAACATGAAAATTGGAAAAAAATGGTTTCATCCTAGTCAATTATTTGATTTTGTTTGAACCCTTTAGCCACTATCTATTCTTTATAGGTACGAACTTTATCTTATATGTTCAGTTTCCTCTTGAATACACATTTACATCGAATAGGACTTATATCAATTGAAGAATCAACCAGAACCCAAACATGGTTCTGATGCATGGAATCCATCTCATAATTCATAGATTTTATCCATATTTCAGCTTCTAATATCCATACTTCCTCCTTGTGCGAGATATGATAATCATTGTCCAAAAATAATGAGTCACCATCCTATTTGAATAGGAAACCATATCTCCCTTGTTCCCTTACATCTCTTGATATCCAATGTAAAACAAATGTTTTAGTACAGACTTATTCCATGGGGAACTTAGTAACATGTTCATGTACTAACCCCTATGTATCTTGAGCATTAACTTTATTGAAGTCAATCATTATCTCACTATTCTTTTTGAGAATTTTCTCCCTCTAAAGAAAGACAGATTGTCAAGAGATTGTCACTTTCTTTTATGAGGGGTTGTACAGGTAGTATCCCTTTTGTTTCCATGGGATACCCTATAAAGATACACTTCATGCCCCAGGGTCCTATTCTAGATCCTGATAAATAATTAACAAACTCCTTGCATCCCCGTACATGTGTATGTTTTAAAATGGGTTTCCTTCCACTCCATAGCTCGAATGGAATTCCATTTTTGATTTTTTGGAACTTGTCATTCTGTGTAAGATTCGGTTTTTAATACATATCCTTGAAAGGATATCAGATGATCTTTATGACACATCATTGACCTTACCATGTCCAACAAGTTACAGTTTCACCTTTAACTAAAACCATTCCACTATGGTGTATATGGTGGAATGAGATTAAAAAATATCCCAAACTCCCATTGAATTTCGATGAACTCTTCGATAAGATATTCACCACCTCAATCTGATCAAAGATTCTTTGTCTTCATACCAATATTATTATATACTTCATTCTTGAATTCCTTTAATTTCTCAATGGACTCAAACTAATACCTCTTCATGTTATAACAGTCATATCTACTCAAGTCATCATTAAATGATGTGGAGTAATAATATTCATATCTATATTCTATAGGAAATGGTCCACACACATCAGTATGTACTAATCCTATTATCTTTGATTCTGTTTCACCATGCTCATCAAATGGTGGTTTTCTATTTTCCTTTATAAACAAGTGTGTTATCTTTCAATTGGGGTTACCTCAAAATAATTTAATTAAACATCATGACAGAGCATTGTCAAAAACATCTCGTTTACATGACTAAGACGGTGATTCCACAACATGGTGTTATATGAGTAGTGAGAACATGATTCATTATCAATTATCCATTGTTAGTTTTCATAATTTAATACATACATACCATTAATTAAATGTTCCTTATCAGAACATAAGTTTTCCTTATAAAAGAAACAACTTTTATTTCCGAACATGAAAATAAACTTATCTGTTTCTAAACATGATATTGAAATTATGTTCTTGGTAACATTTGGTATATAATAATAGTCACATAAATCCAAAATTATCCTGGTTGGTAATGAAAGGTTGTAGTCACCAATAGAATGAGCATCAAGCCTCACACCATTGGAAACTCACTGATCTACCTCTCCTATATCAATTTTATGAAATCTAACTAGTTCATACATTTGGATAAAAATTTGAGCACCACATGTTTTATCTAATACCCAATGTGTAGAAATGGAAAGATTACTCTCAATAATTAACACAGCATTGGATTCTCCTTTCCTCAAGGTGTAGTTCCACTTCCAGTGGCATGACATGCCACCTAAAAAACATACCTCCTATTTTCCATCCCCAGACTTTGGATCATCTCCTTCTTAGTAGGGCGGTGCTCGGGAGCTTTAGACTGTTTTAAAATCTTAACCCCATTTCTCGTATCCTTCCTCTTACTATTCACCGTGAGGACTATGGGCCTTTCATACCCCATGTTATTATCCACTTGAAAAATCAAGTTCAGAAGTTACGATAGACTATTCTCATTATTTCTCATATTATAATACAATATAGAAATAGAGATGTTCTTGGTCATTGAGGACAATATGAGATCTGTATGCAAATATTTCAGGAATTTAATCCCTAAGATGTATAAGTATTCAATGTAGCCAATAATCTTAACTACATGATGCTGAGTTGGTGTAGACTCTCCATGATTATTCATGATCATAAATACTTAGATATCTCACACCACTCTTTTCTCTCTATATCTTGATAGATATCGTGATGTTGAGACATCATTCTATAAGAATCCATTTCTTAATGTTTCTTCAAGAGCTCATTTGACATGGATGATAGCATGTAGCACTGAACATCTGTAGAATCATTCATATGTTTCTCATATAGAGATATCTCTTTATCGCTCCCCTCAATTCAAGGGGAAAAGAGTAAAAGTTCTTCCATCACATATAGTTTTCTTTCATGGAGAAGGATGGCCTATAGGGGAGTTTTCCACTCTTGGAAATTATTATCATTATGTAGGTATTCCTTATTGAGTATAGATAAAAACAATAGGTATGATGTTGTTTTTTGATGTTTTTTATTAAAATAAGATAAGGATATTTTTAGTACTTTATCTTATAATCTTTAGAAAAATAAATAAAACTATATTTATTAGTCTCCCACTTTTTTATCGAAACCAAATAGACCTCACAACTGCCTTCTGAATATCATGTTTCTTGGAAATTAAAGTGACAAGGATCCATATTCCATTATCATTACCCCATCTTGATTGGTTGATTTGTGTATCATTTTGGGTATCTAGCAGCCCAGCTTTCCCATGACCTGCCTAGGTGCTCATGTCTCCCCATGAAGGCTTTGTATTCATCATTTTGACCAAATTATGGACAAGACTATTGGGTTTGTCTCTAATGGGAAGAACCACTTCATATAATTATGATGGAGGATTACTCTTATGAATATTGTTGTTGCATCCATCCTAATCCATTCTCTTGTAGCTGCCATAGTCTTAAAGGAAATCTTGATGAAAATAGATAAGATACAAGCTTTTTTTATTTGGGACACCAATGTGGATGGGAAATATCATTAGGCCATTTGGATGAGGTTGTAAAGGTCCACATAGATAGGGGAATAAATTATAAAAATGACCAAGATACTCTACATGTAATTCAAGTGAAACATGCACGAGAAGTGTTAGAAGGTACCTCACTTCGGGGATGTGCAATAGATGTATTCATTCATGTCAAAAGGGAGGAGCCGATAGGTTCTTTTTGTCATATGAAGAGTCCTCATTTTTTCACTTTTCATTGACATGTTCATCAGATTGTATGAAGGGGAGAGATTTCATTCTGGTATCACAAATAGATGGGATCAGAACATGGATTTCTAGTGTTTCTAGATAAGGACATTACCTTTAGACAGACACGCCAGCACCCAATTTTTTTAGGCTATTTTTGGACTCTAATCAGTGGGCAGTTTATGAGATGAGAAATATTAATGAAGATATAGATTGATTTTATTTTGTTCTTCCTCAAACCATTTCTCTATGAAGGATTTTCTAAGATATATTACTCAGTATCACTATTTGGACCCCATGGGAGACATACTATTTTGTAATAATTCACCTGAGAAGCATAATTTCCTATTGTGGATAATAAGTAATAAAGCCTAGGACATTGATTAAAATTTCAAGCATCTCAATATCACGCTAGCATCTAGTTGTCTGTATTATGTGCATCAGAGAGAGGATAGTTTGAATCACTTATTCAAAAAATGGGATTAGGATTGAAATATCTGGAATTCTATTGGTGCATTTATAGGGAATAACTGTAGAAAATATCTGGTCATTCCCTTTTCTCAATAGGTGGTTCCAGGGTGTAGACTAGTCGGGCCCCAATAGGAATTCTAGGGCTCTAGTTCTTCTTTCAGGCTACTGCTATTTGTGGAAATAATGAAACCTTGTTTAGTTTGAGGGTGGTGTGTGAGTGGGGAGGAATATGATTTTCATAACTAGTGACCTTTTTATGGATTTAACCAAGTCCATGAAGAATCTGAAATATTATTCTACATTAGGAAAATTTTATAGTTTTTCCCATCCACACCCATTCTCTGGTGTTATGTAAGGTCAGTGGGTCCACTGCAAGCCTCTAAGATTGGTTTTCAAGCTCAATACGGATTGTTCATTTTATGAAGGCTTCATTCATGGTAGTCGTATAGATCGTGAATCAATATTTAGTATTATATTTTAATTTTTAGCGTGTTATGGGGTAGGTGACTCTCTCACGGCCTAGGCCCTAGTGATTCATGTGGGCCATCTTCTTTGTAGCTAGTGGGAGGTTAGTCTGAGGGAGGTGAAAAAAGACTCTGAAATCCTTTCTAATTCACCAAACAATCCATGTGATAACCCTTGTTCTACATTCTTTATCTCATGCAGATGTATGAGGCTCTTATGCATCCAAAGAGAGGTTCTTCACACCATTAGAGAAGACAAAAAAGTGGATGATTATCTTTCTTCCACTCTCTAACTACATGGTAACTTTACTCTACCATAGTGAGGATAACCATCCTTATTAGGCGGTGAACTTTATTATAGGATATGCACTTGGACTTCATCATTTGAGAACCCCTTAACTTTTGTTTCTATTTTTATTATCATATTTTCCTTCCAAGTTATAGTCCATGTATTTTTACATTCAATAAATAAATAATGATTTAATTAAAACATGAGTGATGTCCCTAATTATAAAATCATTAATTTATATTTTCTCATCCTTTTTCTCTAAGTTACAACAACTCCTTCTTTGAAAGCCAACCCTTAATGTTATCCAAGTCAATTCAACCCAAAACCTCATATTAGAATTCCTTGATAATTGAGATCCCCCCAATATTGGCTGGTCAAGCTCTCTGAAATATGGTTTGATTCTAAGCAAAGTAATGGAAGGCTATACCAACTATATGATTTATAGAGGTATTTTATCTTTTATGCATAAATTTACAAATATTATCTTTTCAAGTGGTTATTAATATTAAGTGGGATATTATTAAGTGATTAACCAAGTATTAGATAATATTTTTGCATAAGATAGTTTATTTTAGTTCAATTTTTCTTGGTTGTTAATTCGTTAATTATGTGATTGCAACAAAACATTCAAAACGAATAACCATGAAACTGACAGAAATAAAATAAAGTGTATGATCACGAGCTTCTTCTAATGGTTAGTTTATTTAGAGGTTGATAAACTAACCACAGACCTAGGGGAGAGACACCTTGAACCAATTTAGGTTCCTATTTATAGATTTCCACGTGTACACCTTTGTACCTCCTAGGAATGGTTTCACCTTAACACCAAACATGAACTGCCTCTACTAGCTTGGGATCTCTATCAATTACATATGCTTTTAGTCACAAACAAGTGAGGGGTGATGGGGGGTTTACATAAAATAAAAAATGGGAACAAAGGGCCTACATATTAATTAGGAGAGAAGGAACACATTCCAGCAATTTAATTTAATAAAAAATTAAAAATAAACCAATTTCATACAAAGTTATGGTCCAACTCATGATCATCCACATGCATGAAAAAAATTATTCATTTAATAGAAATATCCTTAAATTATTTAATAGTTCTTATTTAATATAAATAATTCTCAAATCAATAAATTATTATCTTTACTTAATCAATCCTTTTTTCTTAATCCTTTTCAGAATTTCCTTCAGATTATCATCCATTATAATTTAAAACTAACTAATTTTCATTTAAAATTAACATTGTACATAAATATACCTTGGAGGTAACCTAGTGAATACCCATGAAAATCTAATTAATATTTATTATACATGTATACACAGTTATCATTGTGACATATAAAATGACTTACTTATCATGTGCTTTAATGATGTATACTTCACGGATGATGGCATGAATTACATGAATTCTTTGGTAACATTTCATGCTTTAATTCATGTAGAATAATAACTTTAATACAAATTATACATGATATGAAGATATAAACATTATTTATATATTATAGTTTTAATTATATGAAATTTTGTAATAGTTCATGGTGTGTAGATCATATCTACATGGTGTGTCCTACCTTCACTGTCTATCCAAACTACACACCGAGTAACTCTGCGTGTGAGGCGTACTTTGGAATTCTTGGAGTATACAGTGTGTCTAGTGGCCCACATACCATTTCATGTGTGTGATAATTAGTCACCGGTCATCTAAGCTTTTTATGGGATACAAGGCCCAAACCTGAACAAAAATGGACTACATGTTGTTTCCAGTGGGCCACAAGACATGTATTTTCATTAACTATTCACGAATTTGTCCTAGTCAGGACGTGGTGTAAAAATTAACTACACTATGTTTCTTTAATTCACATGGTTTGAGTTATTTATGAAATACACCTATTGCATTAAACACAACTACACTGCGTGTAATTCCGATTACCTAGTATGTAATAATGTTTTACTTAGAATGAATTCTTAGCACGTCCAGATAAGATCCATGATATAATTTTAATCATTAAATTAATCATTTCTATTAGTTCTATGAAAAACGATGGAGAAGAAATAGATCTCATAATTCAGATTATAAGGAATGATTAAACATGAATTGAAATACTAAATTATAAATATGTAAATCACCATTTATTATTAAATAATTATAAATAATAATATTCCCCATATGATACCACCTGTAAGTTCCAGGCACAGTGGAAGCACGGGTGGGATGATGCCCAACTTTGATTTTTCCATATTCAATGAATAATTTGGGATATGTGTGATGATGAACACCATGATCTATAGAATTGAATCACAGAAATAAGATAATGGAAAGAAACCTCGAACAAAGAGAGTGGGTCAACATATATCGTTTATTACTAATTTAATTAAATTGAATTACCTCTAAGGTGATTCTTTCTTTATTGATGTGTTTGACCTTAGATCATTATTTCTTATTCATTGTGTTGTATAGATCAATGGTAGATCTCCCCTAGGGGTTATCCAGATGTACATAGTGAATCTATGAAAATCTCTATAAGGGTCTCTGAGTGTGATCATGAAAGATCCTTGTTATTGCATCATCCACATTCAATTCCCTTGAGAACCGCATCCAAATCATTCTCTTTAATCTGATGGAGGAGGATCACTCTCGTTCTTGAGAGTGTTCTTGGAGAATATAGAAGTCTCTAGGATTTATAGTTTTTCTCCATATTTTTTAGACAATTGAAAATAAATCTCTTATCTTTCCCTTCGCTAATAATAGAATAATATAACTAGGAGTTTGTTTCACTAGGTAATAACAAAAAAATATGCCCAAGTTCCTTTAATTATTTCATTAATCCTAGAAAAACCCCCCTTGAAAAATAATGACAAAAATATTATTATTTCTTAACATGAACAATACTTGTTAGTTATAAGATAATATTATTTAATCCAATAATATTCAATATTATTATTTCTCCCTTGACCATTAACCTCTATCCCCCCATCCTCCTCAACATTTATTAATTATTCTGCGTAAAATATATTCTCTCAAATAACTAGTGATGGAATAAATTTAATCAGGGAAACATGAATAATTATTCAAGGAAGACCGAGAATAATATTTTTTCAACTTGTTAAATAAAAACGCATTGAAGTGATATTTTCTATATACTTAGTGTGTGACACTCTAGGACTATTTTATAGTGGAAGTAGGTAGAGAAGACTAAAGTACACTGTTTCAATCTAGAAAAATTCCAAGGAACCCATAATAACATTTTTAATTCCTAAATGACATGTCACCTCCTACTAACTTTTACTTTGTATGATAATCCCTTTATAAAAATATCTCTAATCGAGAAGGTTTCATTCCAGTGCCACAAACCTATATACTCAATATCTCTTTTTTGGAATTTTTAGAAATTAAACATACATATAGAACACCATGAACATATATATATTGTGTCTATATCATTTCCATCAAAGAGACTAATATATTATCATACATTAGTGAATATAATGGGTAAATACATTATATCATTATTCATTAATGCAATATTACTCGTGATGTACCCAACGTATCCTACCTTTCTGTGAACATCTGTAATCACTGTTTTCATCTATACATAGATGTAGATGACCCATAATATACATTAATAAAAATTATAAATTCAATGGAAGAATACACACATCTATAGATATGAACATCCAATAAAACAGATAAATGTGAATTTCCTATAGTCGGGTGTCGTTCTCATAAAATCCTACATGATATCACCAACGGCGTACACAATGAGAAGGTGCCTCAATGTTTGAAGAGTGTCCACCCCTGATAGATTATATCATCTGTGTCCCTAAATTATATCATATAGCCATATAATATATATCTAATAATAGTATCATATCATTTTCAAGTCCTTATCATAGCGGGGAACTACTATGACATTTTAGTGCAAAACTACTCTTGATATATTATCACATACAATGTAACTCTGAATAACAATCATTATGTGATAAGTAATTTATTAATATTAAAAATCATGAATATAATTAATCATAAAGTACATAAAAGTTTTTTCTAGGGAACCAACTTCAACAAAAACAACTTCTAAACAAAAAAACTAAATAAAAACTAATATCTTAACACGATATATGATCTCCACATGGCCTATTTGTTACTACCAACCACAAATCCAACCTTCTCCAAAGGCGAGCACATGAACCATAAATATGTATTAAGAAAATAGTTCGAGTCTACCGATACTGAGAGGAACAAGTGGGGTGTGAGATTAAATAGAACATCTTATAATCACCATATATTCCTTGCCTTACTTTTCCTAAGAATTTCCAAATCATTGGATTGAAATACATTTATGAAAATAGAAATCAAATCATTTTCCATATGTAAAAAAAGAACTCCAAAAATTATTTTTTATTATAAAAAATTAACAAAACATTACTTTTCAAAAATGATTTAACATTCCACTAACCAGTTCAAAACCAGAACTCAAATATAAAACAAATATTAACAATAAGAAATGGATATTCATAAAGTAAGTAAACCAAAAAAAATGAACAACTAGGAATAAAAATAACCAACATGCTACAGTAATTATCAGAACATATTGATAGTGATTTATAATCATTTCCTAGACATTAATAGAGTGATCCCTAGAAATAATTAGATTAGCTTCACCTTCCTTTATATGGTGTAGCACAATATTCAATAACCAACAGACTACTATAGACTATCAAATCTAGTGGAATTTCCCACCCATCACTTCCAAATCTAAGGATACCAACCCATATAAAAAAGGTTGATAAGAAACCAACACTTTACCCTCTAGATGACACCCAAGAATCTCATGATAATAATAATAGTAATAACATGTTACAGAACATTACATAGAAACCAAAACCAACAGCATTCTCACACTCAATCCTTTGGATAAGATCTCACCCAATGTTATAATGGACTCAATATCAACAATGTTCCCTTGCATGAGAAACTGGAGAAGATCTCACTAAAATTCTAGTGGTCTAAAAATAGATTCCAAGTATCACAACTTTCATAGAAATCAATTTCTTTCACAATATTTACTAAATAAAAACTATACCTCACATTACCCGGTTTATCTATCAATTTTCCATAACATGCCAACATTCTCATTAGACCAACATATCACATAAGGTCTCAATAAAATTTCTAAAAAATCATAACATGTCAATCGAGAATCTACATTACTTCACTTCAATTTGACTTTTCATAACAACACAATATGTAAACTCAGCTTTCAAATCATATTAGTTTTAAATTAAAACGCCAAAAATATTTCAAGTTCTATTTGGGAAACCCATGTTCCAAAAAACATCTGATTCCAACACCATTTCCCAAACCAATCTAAAAACATACAGTCATAAATAGGGTTCCTAAATGTTCACTTATACTATTTTGAAATTAACTATGTCCCAAAGTGAAAAAGGGGCCATAGTTCCATACACTACATACTTACCATTCAATGCCTCAAAATTCCAAATTGGTCAAGCTTTTGGAAAAAAAATAAAACCACATTTGAATTCACTCAAGGAACAAAGTCAATTTGGAAACACATTTCACACTATTTTAAAAACTATTAAATCTCATTTTTTTAAACACAAAAGAATAGAACACATAAATACCTTACTATTTATTTTAGTGAAATCCTATTTTAAATCCATAGGCACACCAAAACTATTTTAAAATATTCTTCACACCCTTTATCCAATTATAATTGATGAAATAGAACAAAGAATATTACTTGCAACAAACCCATTTCTATTGGAATAAATTATTTTATCACATGAATACCTCATAAAACTTCTAAAAAATATTTTAAGAAAGCATAACTTGTTTTTAAACTAATATAAAAAACCACATATGTGTGTCACACCATAAAAGTCACCAAATTCCTCATTTAACACCCAACTCACACTAAAAAACTATTATAAAAATATAAAAAAAGAAAAAAGAAACCACCCTTAAACACTCAATTTCACTTTAGAAACACAATTATCATTTTTATAAAACAACTCACGTGAATTTAACATTGTCCCAGTCAATAAAATCCTTTGAGAAAACCATTTTCACCCTTATTACATAATAAAAAAACAAAAATAATTATTCTAGCACATAAAAATCATGATTATAGAATGTTGAAATAATTAAAAGAAATATCAAGCATCAATGGAATGTGTCAGAAAGGAAATTGAGTGAAACACATACCTCAACGTTGTGAAAACAAACCAAAACATTGGGAGGAGGAAGATCCAAGCTTGAGAGACAATCTAAACACCATAAAATTCAATAGAATAACCCACACATCATCACATACCTCTTAAGTTTTCCCATGAGATAATACTGACTAAAAATATATATAAACCATGAGAGGGGGAAGGGAATAGGGTAAAATTGACAAATAATCACAATAACTCACTTTATGAACCATCAAGAAGTATCCATGGGGGTTTGGTAGAAGGAAGGAGGGTGTCCTGGATCTCCCTGGTGTGTCTAGGTCGGAGGAAGGAAGGAAAACATTAAATAGGGTTAAAATAATAGAGAAGAAAAATTTTCATTTAAAAATTTTAAATATCTAGGTATGACTCGTGGTTTAGCCACACATTTTGACAAATCGTGCACCAACAGTGTACACCCTATTGGAGAACAGGGGTTACCCAACATGGTTGGGTATCATGGTTTCCCATAGTTTTCATCAATAATGCAAAATGACTCCATATAGTTACATAACCACACTGCATGAATGCCACATGGTTTCCATATTCATACACAAACCATGTACCATTCCCTAGACCCCAAACTATGAGCCACGTAGTTTCTGAGGCAAGGGTGCATGATATCTCCAAGCCATGCGTTGAACTTACACCCCTACTACCATGGCCAAAACTCCAGTTTCATTATTCCATGATCTATTAATATTCAAATATACCAAAAACCTGAGGGTGTAATTTCATATCACAATTCACACACAACAATTCTAGATTTAACCAATACATGATAAATAAATGGATAACAATAGAGGGTTCTTCCCAACACAATAAATGAACTAACACAATCCATAATAAAACCCAAACTCTACAGTACATACATGGAAATCCCAACACAAGGAAAATTGGGAACTCTGAACCCAAACCAAAAAACTCCAGTATAAGGGGAAAACCACAGAAGATATCCAAATGAAACATTGCATAAAAACCACAACTCAAAATCACCACAAGGTTAAAAAAATTTAATTAGTCCCAAATTAAAATAATAATTAACCCGTAAAAGGGCTACACACACCCATGAAAAAATAACCACTTTAAGACCCACATTTAGATAAGAATAAACACTCAGATTACAAAAGAACAATTCCATAAAATATTTACACTAAAATGATTAACATAAAAAAATAATAAAGAAACAAGGAATATTAAATAACACTACCCTAACGGATGAGATGAAAATTGGACTAATGTTACCCACACCCCCATCATTTTCTGACTTTGTGCATGCTTCAATCCTTAGTATATGTCTGGTGCTATGATGTATGAAGAATATACTGACTCACATCTATAAGATGATATCCCACGATCAATAATTATTCTATGGAAAATTTTTCTTAGAAAACCATCCAGATGACCAAAATAGCCACAATGATGACACACCTTTGGAGGATTACAACATGACAGATTTGAATGCAAGAACCCTCCATTCTTGAAAAGAACGAGTGAATGATATAATTAATGAGGGGAAGAAATCAATGAAGGAGACGTCCCATAAATTTTTTCCTCCAATATAAAACTCTCACTATGTGGGGAACCATCACAAGTGCTGAGAAAAACAGGTTCATCAACCTCCATCAGCTACACCCCACGAAATAGCACAACTAAACATTATTATTCTACCAACTATTAGAACTAAAATTTACTTGATGAGAGGACATGATTCTTGATATTTTTATGAATAACCTAATAAAATTAGGATTATTTCAGTAGATCCTTTTATTCAATCTCCAACTTGAAAGACAAAAACTCCTTGAAATTCTCATCATAGGCCTTCACTTTCCATTGGTCTTACTGAATAATCAAGAGCTCTTCCACTTATTTCAACATTACCTCCTCTGGTATGAATAACTAGATGAAGGTTCTCTTACAAACTACCCATATCATCCCAACATTCATCGATTATGGGGAAATCAACATCCACGAATCCAAATATGGATCCTCAAACAAACCAAGAACAACATTCATTCTAATAGATTAGAGAGTTCCAAATGATCTAAAGACACACTCAACATGCACTATCCATTCCAAAACCTCTAATGAACCGTTATCATCATAAAATCCTAAAAACAATATGATGAGAACCTGAAAATGAAGAAGACCCACTAGAATCATTGAATTACTTTTTGGGTGGAATATTCTGAGAAAAATGGGGAACTTGAAACGACAATCAATATAAACCAAAAACAGAATCGAAAAAATCACATAAATCCAAAAACATAGGCTCATAAACCAATAATATACTTTCACAACTAAAATACCTCTTTTAAAAAACCTCCATTTTAATTTCAATTTCAAAACAACCTTCTTCCAAGGACACTACCCAAATAAATTAATCAATTTTTCACAAAACAATATCCCAATTTATAAAGAAGATCCAATTTCTGTAACCATTTTCTCCCTTAAAATTTTATTTTGGGAAAACCAAAATCGAACATTTCATATCAAATACTCTCCCATGGAATCCTATGAACCATCACACATGTATCCATCCCACTTCTACATATATCATCCACACACACATTCCAACCTGAAATTTCCACACATATGAGAACAATATTATTGAAAAAAAGGGTTAAAACTTCTATTTCATCATGAAACCCAAGAATTCACCAAATTTTAAATCCACTTTCCCTCTACACTTTACCAAAACTTTCAAAATTCAGAATCAAATATCTTTTTTTGACCCATTTCACTTTTCGATTTGAAACCACATTAATGAAATCTTTTTGATTTTGAAAACCACATTCATTTTAGATGCTCACCCACCACCAAGACCAGTTCAAAACAAAACTCACACAAATCTACCCTGATGAGGAACTAGTGACCATGCTTAACCCAATGACCTGGTTTATGGGACACGACCCAATTAAGAATAAACAACTAATACTACATTTTATTGTGTACTTAGACTCCACATTGGTCACTACCCCATGTGAGATCATGACATAACATCATCTCTCCTCCATTGTCAATCCTCATCCACTCAATCCAAAAACGAAATTAAAAGAATCATAACTCGAACTAACTCAGGAAACACGATGATTAGACTGAGAAATGGTTCATGATGTGATTCATATAACTACCTATCATGTCCCAATATTCCTAATCTCCAATCTACCAGACACCCAAAAATAAAAAGTTCATTCTCTGATATAATTCTCTCGTGAACCAATCCAGAATTCCATTAAAACTAACACCCAACCCAATTCAAGTCATGTCCTGAAGAGAATTCCTAATCCCCATGGGCTGGTAACTAGTGGCAGGAGTCAAATTAAAAGTAATAGGAATTATTTTTCCAAAAAAAATAGAATCAAATAGATAAACCAAATGCACCTATGAGATAACAAACAATAAATGTCAATAAATATACAAACTGATACAAATAAACCAAATATTGAATAAAAAAAATAAAAATACAAATTGATTCCAGACCATGCTACATGATCTTTGTGTGACCTCATGGTCCCGACCTACTAAAAACCAACCTTCTCTAAAAGTGAGCACATAAACCAGAAACCTGGACGTAAAAAATAGATCTAGTCTACTAATTCTTATTGGTACAAGTATGGTGTGAGGATAAATAGCTCAGTAGATAACCATCACAAAAACCTTGTATTCCCTTTCCAAAAACAGTCCAAAAAACTAGTTTTAAATAAATTTATAAATCATACCATTAAATCATTTTAATAGGTATACAAAAAATTCTGAAAATTCCATTTTATAAAACATCACTCACAACATTACTTTTCATAAGAATCTTCAAATTCCACAACCCATTTCAAAAAAAGGAAATCAAATGTAATTTCAAGCTAAACATTTTAAAAGGGATGTGCATAATGTAAAGGAAACTAAAAAATAGGCACAGATAAAAAATCCCATAACTAACACATTGCAGACATAATCATAACATATTTATAGTGATTCATAGGATTTTTTTCAATATCACTAGAGATATCCCTAGAGATACTCAGATTATAATCACCTAGAAGAATATGGTGCAAGTCCATAGTTAATGACCAACCGACTACTCTAAACTATCCAATCTTGTAGAATGATCCGCCTCGAATTACCAAGACATTAGTGTATCGACTATTGTATTCATGATTCACAACAAACCCCCACTCGACCCTCTAGATGACTCCCATGAATCCCATGATAATAATAATATAAAAACAATTGTCAACCCATTGTATTGAAACCAAAACCAACATTATTATCATAAAAAATATATTGGAGAGGATCGCATCAAATGTTTTAATGGAATTTACATCAATAAAATTCTAATGTACGATTCACTAGAGAAGATCTCACTAAAATTCTAAGAGTGTTAATATATAATACATGTATCATAACTCAAATGGAAAATCATATACTTCACAATCATTAATAAATACCATCTGAACATCACACTACCCGTGTTTTAAATCAACTTTCTGAAACATGAACACAAGCCTATTGGTCCCACATGTCACATAAGTTCTACATAAAATTTCTAAAACATCAAAACTTATCAATCGAGCACCCAAATAACTTCCCATCAAGATCACTTTTCTTAAAAAGACAATGTTCAAACCGGAATGTCACATAATATGAGTTTTAAATCAAAACTAAAAAAATCATGTGACAATCAGGAAAGACGTTTTCTAAAACAAATTATGATTCCAATACTATTTCCCAAAACCATGATAAAAACATACAATCCTACACATGGCTTCCAGACGGGTCCTTATTCTATTTCGAAACCAATAATGGTCCAAATGTCCAAATTTTACCTACTTCCATACACTACTAATAATCATACCATGCCTCAAATTCCAAATGGGCCATTATTTTGAAAACACATTTGAATTCTCTCAAGGCACCAAGGCCGTTAAAAAAACATTTCACACCAATTGCACTACTCATAAATCCAATTTAAATTACACAATAATGGAACACATAAATACCCATCCATTTTAATAGGAAAATCTTATTTCAAATACACATATACACTAAACCTGTTTCCAATCCGGT
This sequence comes from Viscum album, assembly GCA_963277665.1. NCBI lineage: Eukaryota > Viridiplantae > Streptophyta > Magnoliopsida > Santalales > Viscaceae > Viscum > Viscum album. The sequence continues at coordinate 1,468,155,811 of OY728135.1, forward strand.
TTCACAGGCTTTACTCCATTTATATTAAAGAGAGATAAAAAAAGAAAAATTTTAAAACCACATTTCTTTTATAAACCCCACATATAACGCATTCACACAGCACATAATATTGAAAACATCTTTTAACAAAGAACCCTTTTTTTAAACCAATACAACAAACTAAAAAAATGGGTAACACTATGAAAGTCATAGAATTTCACATATAACACCCAAATCACACTCCAAAAATATTATCAAAATATAAAAAAGGGAAAAAAATACCCCCCACGAAACGATCCATTTCTCTTTAAAAACTCAATTATAATTTTTTCAAACACCTTACATGCATTTAACATAGGCATATTCAAAGAAAATCTTCTATAAAATAATTTATCCCCCGTATTTCATCATGTCATAAAAAACAATATCTATACTTGAACATCACAAGAAAGATTATAAATTATTGAAAGTGTCAAAGGAAATATTAAGCATCAATGAAATGTGTTCAAAAGGAAATAGATGGAGACACATACCTCAACAATGTGAAAACACAACTAAAAATCATGAGGTAGAAGATCCTAGAACAATAGAAAATCCCCACACTCTAACATCTAAGAAAACAACCAAAATATCTTTTGGGTACTGGGACTGCACAACGGAAGCCGGTGGGCCAGGAATTTAAAATGTTCAGCTTCACCGGGGTGACATATCCATGTCAACTCTGTTGATTTTGTCCCGACTTGGTCCGAGGATCTCACAAGGTTTATAAAGAGCACAAAAAATTAAACTAAACATTTACCTTCTTCAGAATTGTTGTGTGCAAGTCTGCCACAGGATACCAGTGATCGTTGCTTGAAGACTCAGATTTCAAAGAACTCTAGATCGTTCACACACACCCCGCGAATCTACCTGCGTGATATTCGTAAAAATCCAGGTGCTAGCGCGGACATTCGACGCTTACTTCAGTGCAACGACGATCATCGCAAAGTAAGTAGCTTCAATCTGAGATGGATGATCTTGAAGAACCTTCTTTTCTTGAGGGACACTCTCTCTAGATTCCAGGAGGAGAGAGACGCTCTCAATCTTGACACATGAATAGAAATCAATGGAGAGCCTCTCTTGCACTTATATAGGGAGTATTTAAAACCCGCGGTATAGGTTCCCAGCCCCTGTGTAATAGACATCCGCTATATAAGTGATATAAATAGTTATTTATGACAAAAAAATTATTCCATAAATAATATTTATAATTTATCACTTACATGTAATATATAAATATATTACATGATAAATTTGATTCTTTAACTCGACTCCATCCTCCTGCTAATATTAAACAAACCTAGGATATTTAAATCCATTCAAATAATATTAATACTTGTATTTAATGTATAACTTATAAATACATCTTATAAATAAATTAAACGAATTATTATAAACATGAATAATTAATGAATTTATTTATTCTTTGGTGATCCATTGAACTTGGATAATTCTAGGACCCTTTGGCGAGGCCCACCAACTTCTAAATTCCTATTCCCAGAATAGGGAAGATTCTCAAGGCACTATTATGTGTGACCCTCTTGGCCCTTGTCTCAATAGTAGTGAATAATACCATGGACCTAGAACAAGGTATAGCAACCCATCAAGGCCCCTATAGAGATAAGGAAAAGTCAATGCAACGACTGACTTCCTATGAACATGGTCTGTGTAATCTAATCTCTTCATTATCGATATCTCAATAAATTAGAATGCATACTAGTGTCATCATTGTTTATTTTCTTTATTTTGATTGTGGATATGTCTGAATGGTCTTAACATCGACTACCACGGCCATGGATTTATTGAAGTTGCAACCATCCTAATCAACTAGGCCAGAGATATCTCTTCCTGAACTCGGAAGTGACAAATCCTTTATCGATCATTCAATCAATGTCACGCCATTAATGATGTACCTGATAAAAACTCCCTCACCATGACTTAATCTCCATGGGTTTCGCCTTATATCAAATGTACGTAATTAAATGACATTCATTGATATTGATCTCATGTCAGGAGACCATTACACATGTCTGCAGAGAAGAACGACCAATGACACCAGAAACATGTGGTGTTCCTATTAAGCGGGTATGTCCTCATGATATCAATAGCTAGAGATCATCAAGTGTGATGTTCATGAGAAGAAGACTCAATGCATATGAGCCCCAGGACTTGACGGTCACACATCATCTGTGTCCTTTCAGAATGATGTAACTGGACCATAGGACGTTACTGTACGATTAATGTCATGGCATCTCAAGGATCTCATTATAGAGTGGGACCTGCTATAACTATTTTATGTGATAGGTAATCTAAAAACATTGCCAAAAACAAAGTGGATTCAGAACTATCTATACTATCATGGAAAGATAAACACATGTATACAAAACAACTAAATACATGTAACAGTAATCAAAGTACAATACATGTTGGGTCTAGGGCACCCACATTCAACACTCCCACTTGAACTAGAGCCAACTGCTAACAGGTTTCAATCCACTAGCTCTCACATGTGAATCATACATCTATTGAGAGATGGCTTTAGTCTAGGGGTATTCCATGTTTTCCTTTGTGGATACTATGTTAACTGTCACTTCACCTCTTTGAGTAAAATTCCTCCTGAGATGAAAATTCTGAAGAATATGCTTTGTCCTCTGGTGAGACCCATGCTCCTTGGAAGATACCACTGCATCAATATTATCCCAATATACTGGAACAGGGTATGCACTGCTAGGTACAACACCAATTTCTGAGATAAATATACGTATCCAGACTGCTTCCTTTGCTGTATCGGAATCTATAATATATCTGGACTCTGTTGTAGAATCAGCAACCACAACTTGCTTTCAGCATCTCCAACTCACTGCACCACCATTCAAGAAAAAGATGTAGCCTGACTGCGATTTCATATCATCATGATCTGTCTGGAAACTAGCATCAGTTTACCCCCTCACAACTTGTTCATCATCTCCTCTATACACCAGAAAAATATCCTTAGTACACCATAAGTACTTTAGGATAGTTTTAATAGTTGTCCAGTGCATCTCTCCGAGATTGTCTTGATATCTACCCACCATGCATAAAACAAAGGAAACATCAAACCTAGTACATAGCATCGCATACATGATAGAACCCACTTCTGAAGCATAAGGTACTTTACTCATTTTGTCAATCTCCTCCTATGTTTGTGGACACATTTTCTAGGAGAGATTTACACCATGTGACATAGGTAAAAATCCTCTCTTGGATTGTTTCATATTGTACCTTTTGTGTAACTTGTCAATATATGTACTTTGACTTAGGCCAAGCAGCCTTTGAGATCTATCTCGATAGATCTTGATCCCTAGAATGTAGGCTGATTCACCTATGTCTTTCATGGAGAAGCATTAATTTAACCATGTCTTAACTGACTGTAAGACTTTCACCTCATGTCCCATGATTAATATTTCATCAACATAAAAAACTAGGTAAAATATAGCATTACCTTAAACCTTTTTATAGACAAAAGGCTCGCTTTAATTTTTTGACAAAACCAAAATCTTTTATGGCATCATCAAAGTGAACATTCCATGATCATGATGCCTTCTTCAATCCATAAATGGATCTTTGCAACTTGCATACATTATTCGCATTCTTTGACTTAACAAAAGCTTCAGGTTTAGTCATATAGACATCTTCAACCAACTTCCCATTTAGAAAAGTAGTTTTGACATCCATTTTCCAAATTTCATAATCATGAAAGGCTTCTTTTGCAAGAAATATTCTGATAGATTTATGCATTGCAACTTGTGAGAAGGTTTCATCATTGTCAATGCCTTGACATTGTCTGAAACCCTTTTCAACCAGTCTTTATTTATAGTTATTAACCTTACCATCCATGTCCAGCTTCTTCTTCAATACCAATTTGCATCGAATGGGATTTACATCAGCTGGAGGGTCTACCAAAATCCAAACTTGATTTTGGTACATGGACTCCATCTCAGAATTCATGGCTTCTTTCCATTTAGCAGCTTCTTTTCCTTTTACTGCTTCCCTGTAGGTTAGAGGTTCATCATTCTCAAGGACTATTGTGTAACCTGACTCAGTGATAAGAAAACCATAATTCTCTAGTTCTCTAACCTCTTGCGTAGACCTATGCAATATCTATGTCTGAGAAAAAATTTCTTCTTCTACTTGCTCTTGTATTGATTGTTCCTCTACCAAATCTTGTGCATCTGGAACATTAACTTCATCGAAGTCAATCTTTCTCACACTATTTACAGAAGAAATGTGATCCCTTTCTAGAAATGTGACATATCTTGCTACAATGAATTTTCTATCTAAAGGGTTATATAGTTAGTATCCTCTAGTGTCCTTAAGAAAACTTATAAATATGCACATAGTGCTTCTGGATGCTAATTTGTCACTTGGTAAAGTCTTGAAAAATGCATCTAACCCCCACACACGTATGTGTGTCAGATTGGTTTTCTTTCTATACCATAACTAATATGGAATCCGATCTCTAGCTTTAGTTGGTAATCATTTAATGGTATATACTGATGTCTGCAAGGCATATCCCGAAAAGGATAGTGGAAGAGTTGTATGACTCATCATTGATTTAACTATGTAAAGAAATGTCTTATTCCTCCTTTCACTAACACCATTCCATTGTGGTGTATAAGGAGGAGTTAGTTGGGATACTATCCCACACTACTTAAAGTGATCAATGAAAGTTTAGTTAACATATTCTCTACCTCAGTCTGAGCGAAGTGCTTTTATCTTCTTTCCAAGTTTGTTTTCTACTTCATTTTGGTATTCCTTAAAAAAACGAAAGGAATATGACTTATACCGCATTAAGCAGATATATCCATACCTACTATAATCATCGGTAAAAGTAATGAAGCATAGAAAACCATCACTTTCCTCAACTGGAAATGGTCCACATACATCGGTATGTATTAATTCTAGCACCGCGTTGGCTCTTTCTCCCTTTCCTGAGAAAGGTTCTTTGGTAATCTTTCCTTATAAACAAGCTTGATATACATCTAAGGGTTCTAACTGTACCGAGTCTAGATACCCTTCATTATGTAATCTTCGTAATCACTTCTCATTTACATGACCAAGCCTGAAGTGCCATAGGAGGGTATTATTTGAGTCATGTTGGATTTTTTTTACATTGATTTCCACAACTGACTTTTCTAGTTCTAGCATATATAAACCATTATTAAGATGTGCCATATCATAACATATGTTATCTCTATAAAAGAGAAAACTTTTATTTCCAAACATGAAATAAAAACCCATAGTGTCTAAATGTGACAAATAGATAATGTTCCAAGTAATAGATAGTTCATAATAAATTTTTTTTAAAATAATAACCAAATTAGTTGGTAATGTTGAGTGATAGTCTCCCACTCCCAAGGTCGCCAGATTTGCACCATTTGCAACTAAGAGATCCACTTGAACTTTTGCAATCTTCTTGAACCTACATGGTTCCTGTATATGAATACAAATGTGTGAACCACATTCCATATCCAATACCCAACATTTAGATAAATATAGATTGAATTCAATGAAAAAAATACCTGAAGTCGAAGCATCAACTTGCTTCTTCATCCCAGCTCTGAAATTATTCTTCCAGTGACCTTTCTTTCCACATCCAAAGAAGACTGCTTCCTACTCATTACTTTTTATCTGAATCTTTGGCTTCTCTGTAGGACGATGCATTAGTGTCTTTGTCCATGACTTGGCCTTAGACCCCTTTGCCTTGCCCATGTTTTTCTTGTTCATCATAAGGACAGTTGAATTGGTGATTTTCATGTCCTTATTTGGTTGGAGAACTAAATCCAAAAGATCTGGGAGAAACTTTGTCATATAATTCATATTATAATTTACAATGAAAGTCGAAATGCTAGACAGTAAAGAGGCTAGAATGAGATCCACTGCTAGTTCTTTGTTCAGTTTTAACCCAAGGGCTTCAAGCCTCCCAATATACCCAATCCTCTGGAGTACATGAGGACTGAATTGGTGCCCTTATTCTAACCTGCACTAATAAAGCACACTTGAGATCTCATACCTCTCTTTCCTAGCCCTCTCCTCATATAGTTCTTGGAGATGTGAAAGAATCTTGTAGGCATCCTCTTCCTCGTGTATTTTTTTCAATTGGCTAGACATGGATGACAACATGATGCATTGTACGTCAAGCACATCGTCTACATGCTTTCTCCACTAATCTTTTCCCATCTTTCTTGCTCCCTGAGGAGGGTCAGTAGGAATTGGTGATTCCAGCACATATAACTTCCTTTATTGGCGGAGTACTTTCTGCAAGCGCTTGTACCACTCCTGGAAGTTATTTCCAGTCAGGATATTTTCGTTATCCAACATCGATAGTAGTTATAAAGTACTTTTGGTGATGGTGATTTCCATTTTTAATCTACATCAGATAAACATTTAGTAGTTAGTACTTTGTCTTGATTACCTTTTGACATTTTATGATTAATAAATTATTATATAATTTAATGTCTCCCACCATTCTAACGAACCTTAATAGCCCTCACTATTAGATTTGGAATACTCTATCGCTTGAGCATTCTAGTTGAAAGAATCCTCAAAACCTCCCTCATAGTCTGCAAGATGGGGCTACGACACTACTTGGAGGGTTTCAAGGTAGGCATTATGCTGGTCAACCACTTCTTCTTGTGGTTCCTTGTGTAGTTGAGTAAAGTCCCAGCTTTTGAAATATGAACTTGATTCCCTCAAACTTTTTCCTCTAATGTGACAGTAGGTCAGCTAAGGCTAATCCTTGACTACTCAGTTTAGTTAAGTCGCCCCATTTCCCTCAAACTTTTGGGATTTTTAATATTAATTGACGAATATAATCCTTTTCTATTTATTATGTTCAAACTATTTTTTCAGGCTCACAACTGAACATGCAATAGAATATTATTCGTCACAACATTATGCATTTTATTTTGTTTACTCTCCTATGTGATCAGGCAATAATCATGCAGACGCATAAAATAATAAACCATGCATAAAGTAAATCATGCATTCTGACTGGTCTTGAGCATTCTATAATGATCAATTGATAACTGTTCAATCATCACCTAGGGGCATCCATACCTGAGTCAATACATGACTCGTGTCACTGTTGGCCCCAGTGCAAAGCGCCCAACTCCTACCTGGACTACCACCTCAACTTGGTGGGGTATGCCTCTTGGATCTTCACCGAATAATTACAAATATACTTGCATGCAGGCGAGGGGGTCTGTGGTACAAAATAAAACTAGTGAAATGGAGGTGCATGCCCTTATAAATATTTTAATTAAAAGATGATTCGCATACCGTCATTTATCGAATTAAATATTACAATCACCACATGCATTGAATAACTAATTAAATAAATAAATAAATGTCAGACATTCATAGGTTGGTCACTTTCTCAAGACCAGTCGGGGTAAAAACACAATAAAATTAAATTTCAATAAATTTTAATTATGAAAGGGTGTTCTAATATATTAAATGAATTTGATTAAATTCAAATAATTTATTCTATTGGTTCCATTTGTTTAATTTAATTTTAATTCCTAAATTAAATAAAACCATTAATAAAATTCTAAACATAAATTAAATTATTATTTAGGATTAAAATAATTTAAACCCGTAAATTAATTCCAATTAATTCAATTTTAAAAAACTAAATTAATTAAAATTAATTTAGTTCAGTGTTACCTCTAGCCAGAGAAGAGTCCGGAAGGAATGCGTACCGCCACAAGATGTCATCCTGGAACAAGGTACCATGACGTGACCGCGGCGTGACCGCGTCGTGATAGCGGTGTTACCACGGCGTGACCGCTACGTGACCGCGGCGTGACCGTGGCGTGACCGCGGCGTGACTGCGGCGTGACCGCGGCGTGACCGCGGCGTGACCGCAGCGTGACCGCGGCGAGGCCGCGGCGAGGCCGCGGCGAGGCCGCCGCGTGCCCGCCGCGTGCCCGCCGTGTGCCTGCCGCGCGACCGCCGCGCGACCGCCGCGTGACTGCGGCTGGACGACGACATGACATCGGTGTGACCGTGGCATCCAACAACTCCCACAGTGGATGCATCTCCCGGCGTGGTCCGAGGTGAGCTGAAAGAGGTTGAGAAAGTGGTCAGCCCGCCACATGGTCGGCTGTCGGCTGCTCCGACGAGACGGTGAGGTGGTTGTTTGGTCCGGGACGGTCGGGACAGCGCGGTGCTGCCCATTTGTCAAGATCGGGGTGGCCAGCTAGCTTGGGGAGGCCGGCTGGAGCTAGTCCAGCGTGGAAGGGAAGGCCGGTGCGGGGTCGGCAGCCAGCTGGAGGAGGTCTGGCGTGGGCTCGAGGCGACCGGACATAGCAGGTCTGTCACGAGGCAAGAGGCCGGCGCGAGGTAGGTTCTAGCGCGAGGAAAGAGGCTTGCACGAGGAGGGGTCGGGGCGGCAGGCTGAACTTGGTCCGATGGGAGGGAAGGACGTCGGCGCGGGGAGGGGTCGGGCGGCCGACTGGACGCGGTCCGGCGGGAGGGGAGGTGCTAAGGTTTTCCTCCCTCCTATGCGCCGCGTGAGAGGAGACCCAAAAGGTGATCTTATCCTCTTTTTTATTAATATTTTTTCATTAGACAAATGGAGGCCAACCCATTTTTTTAAAATAAATGGAGAAGACCCCATTTTGGGGTCTTTTCTTCACTTTTTTATTTTTTTTAAATTAAAAGCATGATGCCCCGAAATTGGGGACTTGGTCTTTCTTATTTAATTATTAAAAAACTTTATATACACCTTTTTGGAAAAATATTTAATAATAAAATATATATTTGATGTTAGTTCTCAATTTGAGACAAACATCAAATAAACAGAAAACATGACGTCAATCCGATTGAAAATTTTCAATGATCATAACTTGAACATTTGAAAATGAAACGACGTGTGGTCTAATCCAATTGAACATTTTTAACACCCCACAATTAAATTTAATTTATTTTAATTTTTCTGACTTAGAAAAACCTTGTAATTCCCTCTAATACCATTTCTGGGTACCGGGACTGCACACCGGAAGCCTGCAGGCCGGGAATTTAAAATTATCAGCTACATCGGAGTGACATAACCCTGTCAACTCTGTTGATCTTGTCCCGGATTGGTCTGAGAATCTCGTATGGTTTTTAAAGATCATGAAAAATTAAACTAAACATTTACCTGGTTCAGAATTGACGTGTGCAAATCTTCCACAGGATGCCGGTGATCATTTCTCTAAGACTCCGACGTCGAAGCCCTCCTGATCAACCACACACACCCTGCGAATCTGCTCGCGCACCATTCATCAAGATCCAGGTGTTAGCACAGATTTTCAATGCTCAATTTTGTGCAGAGAGGATCACCACAAAGGAAGGTGCTTCAATCTGAGATGGATGATCTTGAATATTTTTCATTGCTTGAGAGACTCTCTCTCTCTATATTCTAGGAGGAGAGAGAAGATCTCAATCTTGAGACATGAATAGTAATCATGTGAGAGCCTCTCTCTCACTTATATAGGGAGTATTTAGAACATGCAGTATAGGTTCCTAGCCCCCGTGTAATAGACGTATGTTATATAAGTGATATAAATAATTATTTATGTCAAAAAATAATGGCATAATTAATATTTGCAATTTAGCACTTACTAGTAATATATAAATATATTACGTGATAAATTTGAGTCTTTAACTCGACTAATTCCTCCTGCTAATATTAAACAAACCAAGGATATTTAAATTCATTTGAATAATATTAATACTTGTATTTACTATATAACATGTAAATAAATGTTTTAAATAAATTCAAAAAATAATTCTAAACTTGAATAATTAATGAATTTATATATTATTTGGTTATACATAGAACATGGATAGTGCTCTGACCCTTTGGCGAGGCCCACCAAGTTCGAAATTCTTATTCCCATAATATGGTAGAATCTCAAGGTGCTGTTGTGTGAGAACCTCTAGGCCCTTATCTCAATAGCAGTGATTAATACCACCAACATAGAGCGGGATCTAGAAACCCAGCGAGGCCCCTATAGAGATAAGGCAAAGTCGAAGTAACAACTGCCTTCCTAGGAACACAGTCCGTGTAATCTAATCTCTTCATCATTGATATCCCAATAAAGTAGAATGCATACTAGTGTCATCATTCTTTATTTACTTTATTTTGTTTGTTGATTTGTCCAGACGGTCGTACCTTCGACTACCATGGCCATGGATATATTGAAGGTTCAACCATCCTAATCAACCGGGCCCGAGATATCTCTTCTTGAACATGGAAGCAACAAATCCATTCTAGATCATTCAATCAATGCCATGCCATTAATGACATACCTGATACCAACTACCTCACCAAGACTTTATCGACATGGTTTTTGCCTTATATAAAATGTACATAATTAAATTACATTCATTGATAATGATCTCAAGTCAAGATACTATTACACATGTATGTAGATAGGAATGACCAATGACACCAGAAACATGTGGTGTTCCTATTAAGCGAGTCTGTCCTCATGATCTCAATAGCTAGTGATCATCAAGTGTGAACTTTAAGAGAAGAAGTCTCATTGCTTATGAGCCCCAACACCTGATGGTCACACATCATCTGTGTCCTTTCACAATGATGTACCTGGACTATAGGACGTTACTTTAAGATTACTTTCATGGAATCTCAGGGTTCTCATTATAGCATAGGAATTTCTATAACCATTTGATGTGACAGGTAATCTAAGTAAATTTCCATAAACAAAGTGGATGTTGATGTATCTACACTATCATGTAAAGATAAACACATGCATAAAAACAAACTGAATACATGTAACAGTAATCAATGTACAATACATGTTGGTTCTAGGGCACCCACATTCAACAATATCAACCCTTTCCTTCAGGGTTCATCCAAGATGAACCCTTAGTAGGAAACACAAACAATCAATGTTATAATGAATGTATGGGGGGAAAATTGACCAAAAATAAAATGAAATAACTGTAGGAACCATCAATAAGCATCAATGGAGGTTGGGGAGAAAGGGAGGAGGGTCTCTTTGAGCCACCTGCTGTACCTAGGTCATAGGAAGGGTGGAAATAATGAAAAATGGTTAATAGAATAGAGGGGAAATAGAGAAAATTAACATTTTTAATGATCTAGGTTTGTCATACAGTTTGGTGGAACTGTTTGAAAGAACATGCCCCAATGGTGAGAACCCTAATGGAGAAGAGGGTCACCCCTCTTGGTTTGGTGGAACAATTTCCCAAATTTTGAACCAAACACGGTGAACTTATTTTTCCTGTTAAAAAACCACACAACACAATTTCTACATGGTTTCCATAACCATGGGAATTCCATTAACCTATCCTCAGACCCCAAACCATGAGATACTAGTTTACCATGGTGAGGGCCCATGGTTTTCACTATCCATGAACCGACCATGAACCTCCAACTACCAATTCCAAAAACTCTAGCTTCAAAAAATACTCAAAACATTAAGACGACACTCAACCCAAAACTCCACTAGAATATCCAAATCCCGGAAAAGAATAAAATAATGAAATTTCTAGGATCAAGTGTGATAGTAGACTTATCATAGATTTACCGAGAGTGTTGATAATTATCAGCAGGGTTCCCAAATGATCTTATTGTAACATTGGGACTCATTCAAGTAGTGAGGTTGTTATGGTAGTCCATGTTACTAGACTTATGATATGGGTACTATTCTGTTGATGATAGTGGGATTCATGGTTTAGTGTTCTATCATTTTTTGATGGACCATACTAGATATCGTGGGAGTAATGAAATTGTGTGTCTGACCTGTCTCCCATAATAATAAAGCTAGTTAAATTTAGTCACCTAAATTATTTGTGTTATTTAGGTAGGTGTTATCCCCTATGGTGTGGGACTTTTATAGGTTTCCCCTAGGATGAGGCTGATTAATCAAATGGATTTGATCCTAGTTTCCTACAAGATTTAGTAAATGTTATCTATATGGGTATTGTGACTTTTTTTCATGATTTGAGTTTCCCATGGGTTGTGTTAGAGAATTCATATTGTTCTTCCATGTTTTCATGAAAACTTGTAGACCTATTTCCCTTTATTTTTTGGTTAAAATACTTTTTTTATTTATACTCACACCTGAAATGTTTTGACACCACCTGTATTTTTTTCATGAATATGTTGTACATTTTATTTTCTTCATGGACATGTTACTATGAATATAGTGCTTAGTGGTGTCATTTAGACTAAGGAGTTAGTGAGTTTTGATTGGTGATAATATATGTGATGGTTTTCCTGTACTAATAAAATGAGAAGTAAATTTTCTTATTTTTAATCTCGATATAGACATGTATATACTATGTGGTTGTGGTTATCACATTTTGTTGTTGTATTTTTTTAATATTGGATATATAGGCCAGGTCCTTTAATTGGTTGTTATTCCTTCTTGGTGTTAGCATTTCTCTCCTGGCTAATTGAAGTTAGAATTTAGGTGTCACAATTTTCTTTCCTCTAGTCTAGGTGGTGCCTCGGTAGGTAATTTAATAATTGAGCTAAATCAATGTGTTCTATCCTATGGATGAAGTTTTGAGATAGGTGTATGATGTGTTCGGTTTTGTAAATACCGGAATACAGTACGTGTGGTGATTACTATTCATGTCAATAAAAGGGGACCTAAAAGGGTGAAATGATTGAAATTTTCCTATGAAAGGACTCTAATAATCTTGGTGATTAATATTAGTTATTATAACATTCATCATTGGTTAATGGTTGTTTTTTAGGTTATTTCATCATGTTGTTCTGTGCACATTTATTTATTTCATTTTGTGACATCTTATTTATATTTTTTTATTATGAAATTAGGATGTTCATTTATCTCATGAATGTTATTTGTCTAGGGTTGTGAAATGAATAATCTAGGAATTATAAGAGATTCAATGCCACTTGTAATTATGTTGGACTTTTAGAATGAGCTCTCAAAAATTTTATTTTGGTCAAGACTGTTAGTTTATAGAGTTAGGTATCCCTGTAATTCACTTATTCATGATATCCACTATCAATTTTATTTTCCTTACATTATTTGAAAAATCATCCAACATAATTTAGGTCCCTTAGAATACTCATTTTTTGTCTTAGTACTTCTTTTATAAGATTTCTTCCCATATATTATCGGATACTCTACTTGTGAATCAGGAGTCAGTATCTCCCCTAACATCCTAGGGCAAGAGGAAATCCATTTTTGTAGTTGGTATCCCCATGTATAAATAGCTCATAAATGGTGAGAGATTCTCTACTAGTGTCAATATCCTCCTCAAATAGGAACAGAATCCTCCATATTAGTAATAGATAGGTTTTATGGTGTATAGGGTCGATATCAACTTGGTTCATCTAGTGTGTGAGATGATCTATCAGGAATTTTTTTTTGGAAATCATCAATATACCCCATGTATAAAAATAGAATGGGTACTAATATTTCAATATATATGTAGGGTTTGTATCCCCTCTAATAATGAATTAAGGTCACAAGATCCTGTGGGTCATACTCCCTCGATTGAGTTGTATTTTAATTAGGATTGATAATATCATTATTATTCAAAGGATTCAGGGCATGAGCCATCATTTTTTAGAGGCTTATGTGGTGTATATCTACATCTAGCATTATTAACACTCCCTTAAAAATTCCATGTATTAGAATAATGGTGTGGGAACATCACCATTGTTAAATGATTGATGTGAGTTAGGATCCATACGAAGATTATTTGTGATCTCATAGCTAAGAGTATAATGGTTTTACGATGATTCCAAAAAATAGATATTCCATTATTTTTTGTGAAGTGGTCTATGTCCTTGTACTGGTCATGGCCCCTTTTAGGTTTACTTTAATTCATACTTTCTAAATACAGGTAGACTTTATGACCATGGAAGATGATGTTAGCTCCTTGATCAAATTTGGATTATCAAATATCTTATATTACTTCCTTATATTCTTCCATGGATAATATATCTGAGTTACAATATCCCATTAAGATCTAAAATAATTTTACAAATATTTTCCTCAATCCAATTTTATAGTAGATACTATTTAATTACACCAATTTCTACCATGATGGGGTGGCCACCTATAGTTGTATATTATGATGATGTTAGGTGTGGTTGGTATATGTTATGATGTCTGATACATTGGGAATATGTGAAAATGTTTATTACTTTGGGATTGTTCAGGTGTCTTATTTATGTGGCATGAAACTCCTAAGGGGAATTTTCCATAGGATCTCATGATCACTACATGGAAACTTACTCTTAATGCATATAGAATCCAAGGATAATTGTCCTGGGTATTCTATTTTAATCACACTAGTAAAATAATTTTTCTAAAATGAGGTATCCAACAATTATCATTCCATAAAATTTTTATTTATCACATAAGGATTCATAGGATCATTACCTCTGGAATCACATTCTTTTCATAAGATTTAGGGACTTTTTTCTATCTCATAAGTGTGGTAGGATATTATATTCTCATCACGTACACTTTTTAGGCTAGACGCCTAAGGATGAATAGGATCATCATGTAGTTATGGGGTTCTGATGAATCAAAATGGGTCAAGGATTTAAATCTAAGTGAGGGTGATTCACATACCATTTATCGTCATGTCTATGGATTTAATTAAGTTACTACCATACTGATCAACTAGGCCTGAGATATAACTTCCTCAACTGAGAAGTGAAAAATTCTATCTTTACTATTCAACCAATGTTATACCACCAAAGGTTCTCCCAACACAAGGTGCCTCACCATGAATTCAATGCCACAGTTTTTTTCCTTTTATAATAGAATGCAACCAAATGGCGCACTTTATTAATTATATCAATTCTAAGAGACCAATACATATGTTCATAGATTAAAAAAATCAATGAAATCTGAATCATATGATGTTTATATTCATGGGTATGTCTTTATGATCTCATCTACTAAAGATCACCAAGTGTGAACTTCATGTAACACTCAAACCCTATTTACCCAAAGTCGATGCATTATTACATGACATTGACATGATCACAAAATATCAAGTCTCAAAATACTGATTAGTTTAGTATCCATGGAAATACTAGATACATTCATAAGTTTTACTTTACATTATAAAAATAAAAACTAAAACCACAAAATCTCCATAGGACACACCCATAACCCTTAGAATATCCCTATAAGTCAGTCGTAATATACTTTTTTGAATCCTGTGAAAAATAAAACATAGAAAGGGGTGAGCTCAGATACTAAATAAGGATAAAAATATAGTTGAAAATTTCATAAATTAGCATAAAAATTATAGACAATGTATAAGACTAAAACAAAATCTTTTTAAACATGAAATTCAGCATAATATGGCTATGATAACATCAAATAATTCCATTTACTAATTCACATGGATATTATTCTAGTCAAATAATCACAAACAATATCAATATCCACTTTCATAATGATGGAATGTATCATGCTAGACAACATAACCACATAGTCAAGACCTTGTTCCAAGACTAAAAATAAGGTTTTGTCAAGGCCTTGTGCCAAGACACTAGTTTGTCTCATGAGACCTACCGATTCATCGAGGAGCTATAGCGGGCTCCACCTGTCACTTAAAAAGTCCAATGCATACCTCATATAAAAAGTTTTAAACATAACATAAACATTTATTTTAAAACTAACATATGAAAGGTCAATAATTTATCCATAAACCATGAATGGTGTAAAAATAACACATCCACATTCAAACATATCACAAAACCTTCAATACAATATTGATGTTTCGTATCATAATAAATAAACTTCAATTAATCTTAAAATCCATCAGAGGATGTTGACATTGATGAAATCAAAACATTTTTTAGAGAAATATATCTTTCCATTATGATATTATAAAAAATTAATATAATTATAAAATGAAACATTTGTTTTGAAAATATTTTTATAATATTTTAATGGAAGCTTCGATGATGTTATAATGGTATAAAATTGATGCACCCGCCGTATAAGTTAAAATAAATACATTCTTACCATAATTTCTTCGAAAATGTAATAGAGTATCTTGTTTGGATAATGAAAGAAAGATTCCTTTCAAAACATATACAGTCAAATAAGGGTATAAATGAATTTAACCGATTTTCTAGTAAGTAGTAAAAATGTTTTGAAATAGAATTTTTTATGAAAAGACGGATGTGGGTGATAAAGAGGTCCGAGTAGACACTTACGTAAAAACAACCTCGGATAAAAAAGTGATTGTGAAATAAACCCTTAACATTTTCTTTTCCTTGGTCGAGGGTACGTTAACCTCATTTATAATAGTTAAATCATTGTTACTAAATTATACAAGAACTATATACATAAATATGATATCATATGTGATCATTTAATATTGATTTGTAAATAATATTTCAGTAGTATCATCGTTTCAGGTGTTAACTGATTTTTTTCTTGTAACGTAAGTAATGTTTGTTATGGATATGATTTATATTATTTATATTGAGTATTATATTATGTATTTAAACATAATTTTTAATCATAAAATGAAAATTAGTCTTGAATGGATATGATGGGGAATGATTCTCATCGTGTTCGTGGAGACTGTAATCCGTATGTACACATGATCGACAATATCATTCATTTGATATTAAAATCGTATATAATTGGATGGTATATCATATATAAAAAATAATTATCATGTTATATTTATTATTTTCATCATTTATTCTTATTTTTATACCAATCCAAATGATGAAGGGTTAGAATAACAAACAACACCACGACGTGGAGACGGTAATCTGTACGCACGCACGTATGGTGACTTTGTTATTTATAGGGTGGATAAAATAATGAATATGGTTGTACCATTTTTATAATAACATAATATTATAAAGAATATACTAAATTTATTATTTTATAATGGAAACAACAAAGAAATAGGTAGTTGAAGAAGAAAAGAACTTGAAAGAGGTGATGAAATATTTACCTCTTCCTCGGGTTCTTCTTTTTGATTTGTTCAAAAGGGATCCTTATGTTGGTACTCTGAATAAAGTATGGCCTATATGATGATGGGAGGATATATGAGAGGATATTTGGTCTGGTTTTGTCCAAGAAAACTTCCTTTGAAGGTGTCAATTTGAGAGATGGTAAAGTTCCCTTTTATATGAGGGGCGAGGGGCACCTTAGGAAAATATTGAAATATTATTTTATAATAAAATAAATTTTTTGTAATGGCTACAAAATGATTTATTTCAAGGATAAGGTGGTGATGAATCGCAAACCTCTCAACCAATTGGTTTTAGACATGTTTGGGTCACTATATTAACATTATATTTTAGATTTAACTCTTAGATAAATAGTTTCACATTTCCCATGTCTCTTTATATTTTTATATTATATGTATAATAAATATACAATAATCATCCAATAGAACCTAAAGTGGTTAATTAATGTCATATATAATATTTTTTATGTCCTTTGGAAAAATCATAGATTTTTAGGAATAGAATATCAATTACTAATATAATATTTTTTTATAAACTCTTTTATGTCATTTTTGACACTGTTTGGTATTTTGTTTTTCTTAATTCATAACAGCACTATTACTTCTAAAACTATTCATTTAATCCACCCTAAGATGTCATATTAGCCCAAAAATTTATTTTAAGTCATTAAAAGTTTCAAATTATAGTAATTTGGAAACTTATAATATCAATTATTTCCATCTTTCATTAATAAGGTAATTACAACATCATCATTGTTTCATAAATAAATTTAATTATTTAAGGTCTAAAAAATATAAACAAAATACCATTATGTAAGAAATCATTTTATATTTCTAAGGAATATTTTTTAGAATTAATATTATATATAACCCTATATTAAAAATGGTTTTGTTATTAAACATTGATTTTAACTCTTAAATTTTTATTAAATAAAATAATAATAAATGTTCTAATCTAATCCATGTAGACCAAAGAGGTTCATAATTTATTTCTAAGGTTGTTTTTGGTCGAATTAGACTTATGAAATATAATTGAGACATGTCTTAGGGTAATTATAATATCATTTTTACCCTTAATACCTTATTTACTTTTATCCGTGGTAAATAAAAGTTAAAGGATACGACTCACAAAAAAATATTTTCATTTTATTGGACCACATTTTACTTACTGATATTAACCTTTTATATGTTATTTTTTAAATTCAACTCATAGAATCTGTAAAATCATGTCTTATGAAAATTTTCAAACACTCATAGGAGGAGGGTAAAAGACGGTAAAATGTTCAATAAAATTTTTATATATCTTAACTAATTATAAAATGAATCCAATGAATTACATTGAACATATATATATATATATATTGTGTATCTATTTTTACCTAAAATAAATTTAAATAAAATTAAACATTATTTATATAAAATTTTGGTTTTAAACAATAACTATGTGTTTTTCACTATTCATAAAAAATTGAACATTTTCTGAAAAATACCAAATATTCACCCTAAGCTAACATCGATATTCTGAATCCAAAAATGAAATCCATTTTGGAAGATAAAATTTATTAAATTTCAAAAAGTGGGAATTACTATTCATATCGGATAGTATGATTGGTCGCGGTGTGTTAGAATCTCGAATTTACGTGCAATGCAAGTTATTGCATTATTCAAAGGGAAACGTACCGTGGAAGCATAGGGTGTTACAGTCTTCCCTCCTTCAAATAATTTCATCCTAGAAATTTATAGATTATTACTGCATAAAAAAATTGGCGTGGCTCTTCATCATATGTTCTTCTAGTTCCCACATTGCCTCTTCCATTTTATAGTTTCTCTATATATCTTTTACTAGACGAGTCTTCCGGTTTCTCAGTAATTGTTCTCCGGTATCAAGAATTTTGAATAGCTCTTCACAATAAGATAGATCAGGTTCTAGTTGAATTTATTCATAGGTGAGTACATGAGTTGGGTCAGACAAATATTTTCTCAATAGTTATACATGGAACACATCGGGAACTATGGAGAGACTTGGCGACATTTCCAAATGTTAATCTACGGCCCCAATTCGTTCTAGAAATTCAAAAGGTCTGATGTACCTGGAACTCAATTTACCTTTCTTACCAAATTTTATAACTCCCTTACATAGAGATACCTTCAAGAAAACATGATATCCTGCCTGAAATTCCAAATCCTTCCTTCGGTTATTGGCATAGCTCTTCTTCCTACTTTGTGCTGCTTTGATGTGGGTTTGCATAACATTCACTTGTTCCATCGCTTCCTCAAAAAGTTCTGGGCCAATGAGTTTTCATTCACCAACATCATCCCAACAATTTGGTGTGTGACATATCTTGCCATATAACGCTTCATATGGCGCCATCTGAATACTTGAATTAAAGCTATTGTTATTGGAAAATTCAACCAGAGGTAAATATTGATCCCACGTACCATGAATGTCATGTGAGAAATATCTCAACATGTCTTCTATGGTTTGAATAGTCTTTTCTGATTGTCCATCAGTTTGAGGGTGTTAGGCAGTGCTCAAATGAAGATCACTATCTAGGGGCTTCTTGAGACTTTTCCAGAATCTTGTTGTAAAATGGGGATCACGATTAGAAAAAATCGATATGGGTACTCTATAAAGTCAGACAACATCGTTAATATATAGTCTTACTAAATTCTCAAGTGGTAAATCTTCTTTTATAGAAAGAAAATTTTGTTGACTTGGTAAGATGATCAACAATGACCCATATTGCATCATTCCTTCTAGGTGTCTTTGGTAGCCACATGAAAAAGTCCATGGTAATATTATCTCATTTTCACCCAGTTATGGGAAGAGGTTCCATAACTCCTCCTGGATGTTTCCTTCCATCTTTAACTTGTTGACAAACCATACACCTCGACACAAAATTAGTAATCTCACTCTTCAGGTTGTCCCTCCAAAAATGTTTTTTCAAATCTCAGTATATCTAAGTGAGTTCAGGGTGTATAGAGAAATTGGATCTATAAGAATCATCTAACAATCCCCTTTTCAGATTAGTTATATCGAGAACACAAAGTCTCTTACCAAATTTCAAAATCTCATCTTCATATATGAAGTCGGTCAATCTCCCATAGTTCATAGCTTTAATTTTATTTGGAAACTCCTCATCAACATCCTGATAAGTTTTTACCCTTTCTAGTAGAGATGGTTTGGAAGCCATTTGAAAGAGTTTTGATGCTTCACATTCCATTATTACTCCCATATCCATTTTCACTAGATATATGAAAATAGGATCCCTTTCAACCCTCATCTTGTTCAAAAATCCATGATAATTTCTTCTCAAATCATCTGTCACCTTATTTGCCTTCCCCTAGTGGTAGTTTATTGTGAAATCATAATACTTGAGTAGTTCAAGCCAAATACTTTTTCTCATGTTGAGTAATTTCTATGAGAAAATATATTTCAGACCCTTGTGATTAGTATATATCTCACATTTCTCACCATAGAGATAATGTCTCCATATCTTCAAAGCAAAGATTACAACTACTAACTCAGGATCATGAGTAGGATAGTTTTCCTCATAAATTTATAACTATTGTGATACACATGCAATAACTCAATAATTTTTTATAAGGTCACAACCAAGTCCTTTCTTTGAAGAACCACTATAAATAACAAACCCATCGTTCCCTTATAGTAGTGTAAAGATAGGGGCATTGACTAATCTTCTCTTTAGTTCTTCAAAACATTCTTCACACTCTTTTTTCCAAACAAATTTAACCCCTTTACTTGTGATATTTTTTAGTGGGTTATCCAACCGAGCCAAATTATGGACGAAACATTGATAATAACCTGCTATACCTATAAAATGTTGTACCTCAGTTATACTCGTTGTTGCTGGCCATTCAGGGATTGCCTTTGTCTTTGAAGGATCAACAGAGATTCAATCAATAGTGACAATATGGCAAAGAAAATAAATCTCTTGAAGCCAGAATTTACACTTTCTAAATTTTGTATATAATTCATTTCGTCTAAGAGTATTTTGAATAATGCTCAAGTGAATTTCAAGATCTTCATAGCTTTTTAATTATACCATGATATCATCAATAAATACCACTACAAAGTCATCAAGATTTTCCTTTAAACAATATTCATTAGATCCAAAATGATAGAGGGTGCATTAGTCAACCCAAAAGGACTTACTATAAACTCGTAATGATCATAATTGGTTCGAAATACTATTTTCATAATGTCTTCCTTCTTCACACACAACTGATGATATCCTGACCAAAGTTAATCCTTTAAAAATATTGAGCTCCATGAAGTTGGTCGAATAAATCATCAATGTGAGGTAGGGTATACTTGTTATTTATTGTTATTGCATTGATCTCCCTATAGTCAATGTACAACCTCATAGATACATATTTCTTCATAACAAAAACAACAGGGGCTCTCCATGGAGGAACACTATGTAGAATAAATACTTTATTACTCAATTCGTCTTGTTGTTTCTTTAGTTCCACTAATTCTCAATTGTCCATTCTACAAGGTGTCTTCGATATTGGCTTTGAACGGGAAATTAAATCAATTGAAAACTCAATTTTTCATTCTGGAGGATGTCATGGAAAATGTTTTGGAAACACAACAACATATTCTTGCACAATAGGTACGTCCTCTATTTGAACATTCCTTTTCTCACCCATAATTATTTCATTCTCTTCCTTCCAAATAATTTAATTCTGTTGATCTACTTGGGCTGGATATAGATATGAATTAGTTAGTGATGTTTCTACTCTAAAGATGAGTTAATCTTTATCATCATTGAGATTTGTAACCTCCTTATTCTTACAATAAATTTTCGCATCATGGTCTGAAATCCAATCGATACCAAGGATTATTTCAAATTCAATCATAGGTATGACAATGAGATCAGTAGATAAAGAACATTTAAATGTGCTAATGGGATGTAATTCACAAAATATTGTTGCAATGATACTTCCCTTTGGTGTTTTGATTGACAACTCCATTATTATGTCAAATAGAAAATATATAATTTTCTTAGAATAATGGGAAGATATGAAACAATGTGATGATTTAGATTCAAATAAATCATTTTTTGAACTTGAGGAAACCAATAAATTACTTGCCACTACGTCTTTCTGAGTGTCAACCTCGGAAGTAGTGATAGCATAAGCTTAGACAAGATCCCTTGTCCTTTTCTGAGATATGTTCCTTGGAACTTAGGACATGAATTTTCATAATTACCCCTTTCTCTACAATTGTAACATTAAACATTTATAGCCTCTTTCTTCCACTTACAATCACGAGCTTGGTGGCCTTTTTCACCACACATGTAATAGACTCCCAATTCCTTCTGAAAAGTACTGGGGTATTTCCTTACACATTTTCCACAAGATGGGTATTCAAATTTTCCCTTCTTCCCCTTATTTAAATTTACAGAGTGTTCAGCAGATCTCTTCATATTCTTCTTTACTTTAAATTCATAATACTTAGAGAATTATTTTCCTGTCTAGATAGCACATGAGAAAATATCTTCATTTGAGAAGACGGATTGTGAGACTAATGATCTTTAGAGAAATGGTTTTAACCCATAAAATAATCGATCAATCATACTACATGGGTTACGTATATAATCTACTTTATTACTCTATAACCTTGAAAAGTTATCCTCATACTTTGTGACATTATCATTCTCCTTTTTCCTCAAACTCAGAAATTGTCTTTCCATATTCCCTCGATAGTCACGAGGAATGTATTTCTCTAAGAAAATCTCTTTAAACACCCTCCATTCCATACTTGATACATTTTCTTCTTCATTTGTTTTTTGGATTAATAACCATCATTAATCTGCATCTCTCATGAGGTGATTAACTTCCATGACATATTTTTCCCTTTCGCTACTCCCAAAAGTGTGAAATATTTTCTCTAAGGAATTTATCCATTTCTCAGCTACTAATGGATTTTTACTCACATTGAATGTTGGTGGATGTTTCCTCATGAAGATTTCTAACATTGATCTAAGACATTGTGGATCAGGGTTCTCCATATGGGTATGATTATTATTCATAAACAGAGTGAGTTGTCCAAGTACGGTGATAAGATGATCATCACTAGTTTCTTCACCAGATCCACTATAATTATCTTGTGAAATAGGAAAATCCCTACATGGATTATGTGCATTGATATGGTTTCCATTCCTTCCACTAGGCACCATTTCTAAATAGTGGCATACACTAGATTAGTTTATGAATCTCAATACATAATTCTAAAATTTTAAAACACTTAACACAATTTGAACATTTTATGGATATAATCCATAATCATAAAAAAGTTTTCTTTGAGGAAGTACATAAAAATAAAACCTTCATAATTGTTTGTGAAGAAAATGATAATTATCCTATGAATATCCCTCTAGAGTGTCGTAACCATGTGTGAAGCAAGGCCTGTTGTTATGCACCAGTTTTTGTTTGAGTCTAGCTCAAAGCAGTGTTTTCGGGTTTTACCTCTAGGTACATATATTCCAAAGCCATCTCAACCTGCTCTTATCCAGACAGGGATGCATTTTGTGGAAAACTCACAAAATCTCTATAGTAACAAAATTCTAGGAATTTCTTATATATTAATCCTCAAAGTCTATCTTAGGATAATGTTCTATAATCAGATTGTTTCTAAATCGAGCTTCCAAGGTTTGTAATAAACTTTCTCTAATAGAAATAGTAATGCCCCGACCCTTGTTACCTAGAGTCGGTGAATTATTACATCACATTTTCATGATCACAAAAGATCAAGTCTCTGAATACCGATTAGTTTATTAGCATTGGAAATACTATATACATTCATAATAATTACATTACATTATAAAAGGAAAAACTACAATAACATAATCATCATAAGACACACACATATCCCATATACTATCCCTATAGGTCAGTCATAAAATACTTCTTCGTATCTTGGGAAAAATAAAACATAGAAAGGGGTGAGCTCATATGTTCAGAAAGGATAACAATATAGCATAAACTTTCATAAATAAGCGTAAATGTTAATGTTCATGTATAAGTCTAAAACAAAAGCCTTTTAAACATGAAATTCATCATACTATGGCAATGATAAATTCAAATAATTCCATTTAATTATTCATGTGGATATTATACTAGTCGAATAATCACATTCAATATCAATAGCCACTTTCATAATGATGGAATTAATAATCTCATACTTCATAAGCATATAGTCATGGACTTGTGACAAGACTACAAATAAGATTTTGTTGAGGCCTTCGGCTAACACACTAGTTTGTCTCATGTGTCGTACCGATGTATCAACGAGATATATAGGGCTCCACACATCACTTACTAAGTCCAATGAATTCTTCATTTGAAAAGGTTTAACCATGACATAAACATTCATATTAAAACTACCATATGAAATGTCAATAAATTATCCATAAACTAAGACTGGTGTAATAAAAACACATCCATAGTCAAACATATCTCAAAACCTTCTATACTATATGGATGTTTTGTATCATAATAAATCAACTTCAAATAATCATAAAATTCATCAAAATACATTGACATAGATGAAATAAAAAAATAGATAAATATCTCATTCTATTTTCAAATAAATTAAAAGTAATAAAATTATAAAATGAAACATTTATTTTGAAAATATTCTTATAATATTTTAAGGGATGCTTTGACGATGTTATAATGGAAGAAAATATCCGCACCCACCATAAAAGTTAAAATAAAAACATTCTTACATTAATTTTGTCGAAAAGGTAATAAAGTACATTGTTTGGAAAATGATGTAATGATTTCTTTCAAAACATATATTTTAAAATAAGGGTATAAAAGACTTTAAACCATTGTCTAGTAAATAGTAAAAAGGTCTTAAAATAATTTTTTTAATAAAACACTGATGTGGATGATAATGTGGTCCCAGTAGATACTTATATAAAAACATCCTCGGATAATAAAAAGATTGTTAAACTAACCCTTACCTTGTACTTATCCATGGTCAATGGTACGTTAAATTCCTGTATAATAGTTAAATAATTTTTGTAAAATTATAAAATAACTATATACATAAATATGATATCATATATGATGTTCTAATATTTATTTGTTAATGATATATCAGTAGTACCATCATTTCGGGTGTTAACTGATTCGTTTTTCTTTTATATGATTTGTTACATAAGTAATTTTTTTATGGATAGGATGTATCTTATTCATATAAATAGTGATATTAAGTATTTAAACAATATTTTTGATCATCAAATAAAATTGATTCTTGAATGGATACGATGGGGAATATATCTCATCTCATTCGTGGAGACTGTAATCCGCACGTATGCACGATCGAAAATATCATTCTTTTGACATTAAAATATTATATAAGTGGATGATATATCATATATACAGAATCATTATCATGTTATATTTATTATTTACATAATTTATACTCATTATAATACCTATTCAAATGATGAAGTCATTAAATAACAAACTACCACCACGACATGGAGACGGTAATCCATACATACGCAAGTATGGTGACTTTTCCATTTATAGGATAGATAGAATAATGAATATGGTTGTGCCATTTTTATAATAAAATCACAAAATATAGAATATAATGTAGTTATTATTTTATAATGGAATCAACAAAGAAAGAGGATGTGGAAAAAGAATATAACTTGAAAGAGGTGATGAAATATTTACCTCTTATTCGAGTTCATCCTTTTGATTTGATCAAAATGGATCCGTAAATTGGCTTTCTGACTAATGGATAGCCTCTTAGATTAATGGAGGACAGTAGAAAGGATATTTGGGAAGGTTTTTTCTAATTCAAATGGTTTTGAAGGTGTGAATTTGAGAGAAGGTACAGTTCCCTTTTATAAGAGGGGTGAGGGGCACCTTAGGAAAAGATTGAAATATTATTTATAATAAAATAATTTTCTGTTTATAATGGCTCAAAAATGTTTTATTTTAAGGATAAGGTGGGTATGAGTCGAAAAACACTCAATCAATAGTTTTTAAATAGTTTTGGGTCACTATATTAACCTTATGTTTCAGATTTATCTCTTAGTTAAATAGTTTTACATTAACCATGTCTCTTTGTATTTTTATATTATATGGTTAATAAACATACTATAAACTTCCAAGAAAAAGTCAAGTGGTTAATTAATGAAATATATAATATTATTTAATACCTTTAGATGAACCATATATTTTTAGGAATAGAATATCAATTAATAATATAGTATTTATTTTAAATACAGTTTTATGTCAATTTTGACACAATTTGGTATTTTGTTTTTATTAATTTCTTAACAACATTATTAATTAAAAAATTTATTTAATCAACCCTAACATTTCATATTAACCTATATAATTAGAGGAATTTATTAATAGACTCAAATTATATTTATTTAGATATTTATAATATCAATTATTTAAGTCCTTCATTAATAAAGTAATTACCAAATCATCATTGTGTCATAAAAAATTTAATTATTTAAGGTATAAAAATTATAAATAAAATACCATTATGTAGGAAATATTTTTATATTCTTAATTAATATTTATAGTGTAATTTATCTTATATATAACCCTATATTTAAAATGGTTTGGTTTTTAAACATTGATTTTAACTCTTTTAACTCTTCTTTAAATAAAATAATAATTAATATCCTAATCTAATCAAAGTAGACCAAATAGGTTCATATTTTATTCCTAAGGTTGTTTTGTTTTCAAATTATACTTATCCAATATAATTAGGACATGTGTTAGGGAAATTATGATATCATTTTCACCCTTAATTACCCTATATACGTTTAACCGTTGTAAATAAAAGTAAAATTTTACTGTTCACCAAAATTATTTTTATCTTATTGAAAAAAATTTTACTTACTAATACTAATTGTGTCTCTCTGATTTTTGAAATTCAACTCACAGAAGTGGTGAAATTATGTTTTTTTTCGAATTTGCAAATTCTCCTAGGAGGTGGGTAAAAGATGGTAAAAAGATCAATAAAATTTTTTTATTTCTAAACTCATTATAAAATGACTCCAACGAATTATGTTGAAATTTTATAGGTATTATGTATCTATTTTGACCAAAATTAATTCTAAATAAAATAAATAATTATTTAAATAAAAATTCAGTTTTAAACAATAACTCAGTCTTTTTCACTATTCTTCGAAAATTGAATGTTTTCATAAAAATACAATGAAAACACCCTAAGCTAATTTCGATATTACGTATCAAAAAATGAAGTCCATTTTGAATGATAAAATTTATAGAATTCCAAAATGTTTGTATTATTATTCATAACGGCTAGTTTGACTGGTCATAGTGTGTTAGAATCTTGAAGTTGCGTACCACGCAATCTATTACATTATTCAAAGGAAAATGTACTGTGGAAGCCTGGGGTGTTACACTTCATGAGAATAAGTTTCAATTCTTCTGATCCCCCAGAACCTAATTGTCAAACATGAACTTTTTCTAGTCATTCTGATATATCTATTCCATAGTACATGTTATTCTTTTTTAATTTAATAGTATCTTGAGATTCTCATTATAGTTTGGGAACATTTATAACCTTTTGACAAAATAATTAATCTATGAAAATTACCATAAATATAATGGACAAATAAGTATAAACACTATTTTTGTAAGACAAGAACAAGTATATATCAAAATGTATACATGTAATTGTAGTCAAAGTACATAAATAATTTTGTTATTGAGAACCAACATTCAACACTCTCTCCATCACTATATCCAACTACTAAAATACCACAAACTCTATCCCTTAATTGAGAATCATTCTTCTGTTGAGATATGGGTTCTATTAGGCAGTATTTTAATTTATCCCCTATAGCTACTCTTCTATCAACAAATTCAACACGCTTGGTAAAATCCCCCAACAGATAAATATTTTGAATTATATTATTTTTCTGCTAGTGTTACCTGGGCTCCATGGAAAGCCAAACTACCACAATATTATCATAATAAACAATAATATGGCCTACACTTTAAGGAACAACACCAATTTATGAGAAAATTTTGTGAATCTAGTCCACCATCATAGATACATCAAAATACTCTATATACTCAAACACATCTTTAGTGTTAGCAACCATATCATTAATGGAGCTTCTCTAGATCATTAAATCACCATTCAAGTGAATGACATAGGGTTATTAGGATTCAAAATTGTCATGATCTATCTATAATATAACATTATGTATCCCCACACTTCTACTTCCTCATCTCTTCTATATACCTAGAACATATCTTTTGTACACCTCAAGTAGTTCAAGATAGTTTTTATAGCTACCCAGTGCAGGACTCCTAGATTAGCATGATAACTCCAACCATACCTAATAAAAATGAAACATAAAACCTAGTAAATATCATGTCGTACATTATATATAAAACTACCAAGGTATAATGGATCCTATTAATTCTTTCAATCACATCATATGTTCATGGAAATATTTTAATGGATATATTGAAACCATGTGAAATTGGTAACAACCCTTTAATGGGTTATTTAGTATTATACCCTTTCAATATATGAACTTTGACTTTGTCCAAGAATTGTATGAGATATTTAATAAACGGTCTTAATTCCTACAGTATAGGCTGATTCACCTATTTATTTCATATAGAATAATTCATTTAACCTATTTATAATGAACTATAAGAGTTGAAAATCTTTTCATATAATTAATATTTCAACAATATACAATACAAGGAAATTTATTTCATTCCCATTAAACATATTATAAACACAAGGATCCATTTTTTCCATGAAAACCCCAAATTCTCATATGGCCTCATAAAAAATAAAATTCCCTGATCATTATGTCTACAACAAGTAATAAATGGTTCTTTTCAGCATCGATAATTTACTAGAATTATTTAACTTAAAAAAAAGATTTGGATTGAGTGATATAGATTTCTTGAACAAACATCCAATTAAGAATAGCAGTTTTAAAAATATTTTATAAATCACATGGTCAAATAAGACTTCAATATCATGTAATATTCTGATGTATTTTATCATTGTTACTAGTGATATGATTTTGTCATAGTATATAAACTAACATTGTATAAAATGATTCACTATCAGTTGTACCTGATTGGTATTAAATTTGACATCTATGTACAGATGTATCTTGAATATCCATTTTCACCCAATGGGTTTTTCAACAATTGGTCTATCATCCCAAATTGAAAGTTGAATACTGAACATTGGCACCATATTAGAAAGCATTGCTTTCTAATATTCAATATCATCCTTTCCTTTTACTATATCTTTGTAGGTTAGATATTAAACATCATCAAGGAGTAATTTTTCACCTGAATCATTGAAAATAAAATCATAATTCGTTAGTTCTTTTACCTCTCGAGTATACCTATATAGTACTTGGGTCTATGGAACTTGTTTATATTCCACTTTCTCTTGTGGAGATTGTTCTCATACCAATACTTGTGTATCAGGAGAATCAAATTCATCAAATTCAATCTTTGTCCCAATATTTCCATTGGAAATATTTTCCCATTGAAGAAATATTGAATTTTCATTCCATAATAACTTTTATATCAAAAGGTTTATATAGGTAACATGTTTTGGTTTCTCTAGGATAAACTATAAATATACATGTCATGATTTTGGGTGCTAATTTTTCACTAGATATGGTGTTGAGAAACATCTCACATCCCTATATACATATGTGTGAAATATTGAGTTTTATTCCACACCAAAACTCATATGGAATCGAACCTATCTATTTAGATGGTACTCTACTACGGGTATATGTAGTTGTCTACAATGCGTATCTCCTGAGGATATTAGAAGAGTTTCCTAACTCATAATTGATCCGACCATATCAAGAAATGTAAAATCCCTTAATAAATAACACCATTCTATTGAGCTATAAAAGGAAGATTGATTTGGGATACTATCCCACACTTCTTAAAGTGATCAATGAATACATGGTTAAGATACTCTCCACCTCAATCTGATTGGAGTTTCATAATCTTCTTACCAAGATGATTTTATACTTCATGATGATATTCCTTAAACATACACAAGGAATTTCACTTATTCTTGATTAATTTAATGTTGACATAACTTTAATAGTAGTTGGTAAAAGTAATGAAGTAAGAAAACCCACACCTTAACTCTACTATAACATTTCCTCATAAATTTGTAAGAATTAATTTTAGTAATTCAATGGAACATAATTTATTTCCAAAAAATGTTTCTTAATTCATTTTACCTTCAAATTTTTTTATCACATATCAAGGGGTTTTACTTTTCTAGTCTAAATACATAGCGTGATGTAATTTCACTAAACACACCTAATTTACATGATCAGTCCTGAAGATCGATATGTTATTGTTATATGATTTATGTTTGATGGTTTTTAATTGATTTCCATTATTGGGTTTTTTATTTTGATTATATATAATCTATTATTAAGATGTGTTATACCATAACATGTGTTATCCTTATAAGAGTGACTTTTTTTCAAACATAAAAGAATATCAAATAGTTTCCATACATGAAACTGTAAATATGTTTTAGGTAACCAAAGGAACATAATAAGAATTATTCAATAAACAACTAAACAACTATGAAATTTAATATGATAATATCTCACTACCAAAGCTAATAATCTAGGACCATTTTCAATGCAAAGATCCACCTATCTCGATTTAATATTCTTGAATCTAATTGGTTCTTATAGTGGAATAATAACATGATAGCCACATGTTGTATCCAATACCCATCTTTTAGATGTAGAAACATTGTATTCAAGGAAAAAAATACATAAACTATAATAATAACCATTCTTCATATTCCATGCTCGATAATTTTTATCCTAGTGGACTTTCTTACAGCATGGAAAGTAAACAGCCTCCTTCTCATTTCCTTCTATATATATATTCATCATTTTGTAAGAATGATGCATTGGTGTCTTCAAATTGGGACTAAAAATATATTCTATATCAATTCCCTTCTTTCTCTTGTTCAACATAAGGATTGAATAATTATTATTCTTCCTTCTTTTAGATTGGAGAAATAATTCTAAAGTATCTAAGAGTGAGTTTTTCATGTTATTCATATTATAATTTACAATAAAATTTGAGAACCTTTATAGTAAATATGTATGAATGAGATCATTTTCTAGTTCATGTTTCATTTTTTTAACATCTCATATTTTACATTTATTATTTCTATATATTAGATAGATTATTTTTGAGGCTAGGGGCTGAGACATCATGAAATTCATAGGCTCTATTTTCAAATAATAAATGTTTGAAAAATAAAAGATAAATATTCATTAGTATGTGCATGTAGTTATCTTGAAAAAGTTAATTAACTCTTTAGTAGGGTCGAGATCAGAATTTTATGGCGCCATTGAGTTCATAATGGTGACTTTACCCTAGAAACTTCCTAAAATTGGTTAGAATCAGTCAATTTTTGAAAAGTTATCATGGGCGTGAAATGAATACAAATAAATTAAATAAAATTATTTAAATTAATTTCTTGATGCAGTGAAGTGGATTATCCTTTGATAAACATATTTTAGATATGCAAGGTTGGACTCATAATCCTGTAATTCTCTGGAGACATTGGAGAGAGAACCTTTTGAGGGTATTTCCAACAAATGATGACAAAAACTCAGATCGACGATCGGCACACACTGATCTTGATAGATCTCATCGGCGATGAAGACATGGTGACTGTTCATCAACATCAAACGATCAGACTTAAGTTAGGGCTTGTGATTTAATTTTTTTCTTCCTTGTTCCTGATTCTTATAACGAACAAAGACTAATCCATGAAAAAATTATCTTGTGGATTGATCATATTTGCAGGATGGGATTATTTTGTTGGTTTATCAGAATTTATTTAATTTATTTTTTTAACACATCATGCTCAAATTTTAATAATTGTCTACGAACATATGTCCATGTTAAATTTTTGCTCTATTCTTATCATTATTATCTATAGGATCCTCGTGGCCCCAACATGATGTTTTTAGGTGGTTCTGACCTCAAGAAGACCCCGAATTTGAGGCAAATTGTATATTTCAGGTAGAATTCATTTAGATTGGGACCGAAGGAGATATAATCTAGGACTGTGTCAATTTTTTTGCATTGGATGAGGCACGATAGTCCATGGAAGGGATCACCAGTGTGTGGCAGCAGTATGGGGTGGTGGTCCCCAGCTGATGTTGTGGGGCCAGTGGAGTTAGACATGATTGGCGACTATGTGGGACTACAGTGACCGATATGGTTGGTGGATGAGATTGGAAGAAGATGTAGATATATTTGTGGTTGCAGAAAAATGTGGGATGATTGTAGAGGATGCAGAACATGTTGGATCTGGGTTAAGTTAATGGGTCAGATCCGGGCTGGGCAAGCAGGTCAGATCAACATCTCAGATCTGGGCCAGGCTAGCGGGTGGGATTCATATTTGGTCAGACGAGGGTCTGATCTATGTCAATTGGGGAAAATCCCCACTTTGGCCAACCATAGTGATCATATACAGTGTCATGGAAGCTCGAGATTCCATGAGCACATCGACCACATGGCCAGTCTGTGGGCAGTATATCGCATAGGTCAGTCAGGTGGTGAAGGTTGACTGACCACGATGGTCAGTCCATGGGTTGTTACTCTGCATGATAGGTGGATCGGATATGGTGGTAGGTGGATCAACTATGGTAGTAGATATACAAACCATATTTATAGTTATACAACCCCAAAAACGTTATAGATATGTTCATTTAAATAATTGTAACTTTTAAACAGTGTATCCAATTGATGAGTCATATGTGGTGTTGGCACCCCAACGTTGTGCAGGTTATCTTCATACCAAAAGTGGTTTTTTATTTCGGACCAGTATACATTGGTTGTGTTACCTTAGTTATTTCCTTGAGTGTACAATGAAACACTATATCCACAACACTAGATTGTAATCCCTTCTAGATACTGATTCTGAGATAGAGTTGTGGTGTCCCTCTGTGAGATTGGATTATGGTCTTCTCTCACCCTTTGTGGAGTTTATAGAAATGGAGTAACCACCCTGAGTAGGGGTCTGATCCTCTATCTAGCATTATGTATTAGTAGGGTTTGCAATGTTGTTGACATGTGATCCCCTACGTCACAGGTTGACCATATTGGGCTTGTGGCGTCGCTGAAATATTCTGGGCATGACCCCCTATCTTTGAATCATAGTATTCATAGAATCGTTTTTTTGTTTGCGAGGTTCCTAAATTAGATAGAAATCTTCATAAAGTATATCTGATGATTGCACGGCTCATTTAATGGGATTTACTGCAATGATTCTTTTTTCAAATAGATTCTTGTGGCTAGAAGTTGGTTATGACCGCCTGATGGTGTGGTGTCACTTTTGAGTATATATGGGTTCTTTTTATATACATATTGTATATGTTATATAGTTTGAAATGTTGTATTGGTATGCCTATACTTGGTGCTTCGTATTTAGTGTTTCTGGGGAGTCATACTGAGTATTGTCATATTCACCCATGCAAGGGAGTTTCCCACACGTGTTGTGTCTTATGAATATGGTGTCCCATTTATGGTGTCTATCGATGACCATACACAGTGGATTATTGTTAGAGTTGGTACGAATGAGGTGTTTATCGAGATAATATCGTTACTTTGTATTTTCCCTTAGATCAGGTTTGTCTTCTATAGTTTAATTTATACTTATGTTATAGACTCTTTGTAGCGGTCTTGTATTGGGACCTATATAATTTTCCATTATTTATTGTTATACTCTGGTTATGGTATCTTTGTTGTATGCATGAATTCTATTTGTTTTTTACATTTCATTGTTTTGTGGCTTGGAGATCTGTGTGTGTGTTTAGGTAATTTAGGCTAATGCCTCCCATTTGTGGGAAATGCATACTCAGTACTAGTCACCAGCCCTTGGCCTATCATTGGGAGGCATAGGGTAGTCATGACATGGGCCCCTATGGGACGAGTCTTGTTAGGCATAATCCCAAGGGTTCAAGCCCCTAAATATACTTTATCATCATTATTATAGGAGTTTATTGATTATTAACTTATTTTTACCTGCACCTATAATATGCACTTGATATTTTATACATTTATTATCCTTCTCTCTCCTAATACAATTCTTGAATATGAGCTAAAATCTTGTCGGAATATTCATCCTCATTTATTTTCTACAATTGAGTGGACGTAGATGACAACACAATACACTATATATCTATTACGTCAACTACATTATTTTAATCCTTATTTTATCTTCCATACTTTCTCTCTGAGAAGGATAAACATGAATTGGGGGACCCATAACATAATGATTAATTTCATAGCATTGGATTATGATCAATCACCTATACCATTCTTAGATGTTATGGATGGTCAAGATATTTTATTTTTCCATAATTGTTCATAATTATAATGATCCTATGGTATTGGTGATTCCAATTTTTATCTATATATATATATATATATATTCATTTATTACATTATATCAAATAACTTTTTTACATTACATATTAATTAATTGAATCATTAAATTACTCCTAGTATTTTATTGAATCTTAGAAGGCCTCACTAATAGATTTAAAATATTCTATTTCTTTAGTATTTCCTTGGAATGTATTGATGATTACCCCTCATATTATATAATCATTTTCTATTCCACTAATTGAAAATTATGTAATTTTCCACTAGACTATATAACTACATTAACTTGTGGTTATGTGAACTATTGAGTGAAGTCCAAGGTACTTGTAACTATAAGCATGATTTACTCAATGATTTTGCTATAAATTGGTAAAAATATATATTTTTATACTTATTTTACACTAGATTTATTTATTTCATCCAATCACTCTCAGAAGAACTCCATATTAGTAGGGAAAATACTCATCTTTGTCCGATGAACACTAGGATTACCTAGTTTTTTTCAAATTTGAGTTCAGGAAGGTCCACAAGACTTAAATTTCTGAGATAATTTTTTACATTTTTTCAATGAATTTAATACTTTTCTATTTATAAATTCATACTAAGTTTATCTTCTCACAAATAAACATGAATTAATAGAATTCATTCAATGAGACTCCATGTATTTTTATTTTTATTATTTAATGTGTTCCCACTAGCATAAAAATAAATAAAATAATAAAAAATCCATAAAAGAAATAAATTAACTTTATAGAATTGTTCATCTAATATTGGTTGATTCATTTAAAATAAATGGATCCACCCTGACGTATGGGTACCATACCCAAGTCATGTATTGACTTGTATCATAGCTCTCCCTTGGTATAGTGTTTCCACATCTCAACTAGGATGTTGCCTCATCTTGGTGTGTTTTTCACCATACAAATTCATCATCAATAGTAAAAAATTTAATTTCATATAGATGATGGGGTCTTGTAATGTGAAATATACATATAGATATTAATGGTAATGTCATACCCTATAAATATTAAATAAAAAGAGACTATAAAAATACTATAAATAAATAAATAATTATTACAGAAAACACATGAAATCGTAATAAATATTCAAATATATTAACCCAGAAATATTAGAGTTTGAGAATTTCTTATGAATAGTTATTATATCAAATAATTGAATGTTAAAAGAAATTTGAAATAAATTTATTTTCAAGGGAATAAATACAAATTAAAGTATTATTCAATAAAAATTATTTATTCTGTTCAATATAATATTTAATTTATTTTTTCTTTCATGAAACTCAATTAATAAAATAATTTTATTAAATAAAAATAATAATTAATTCAAATAAAAAAATTATTATTATTTTATTCCAATATTAATAAACATAATTTTGTTAATATTGAAAAAATTTAACATGTCCCAAAACCTCATCTAGGCCTATTGCAAATTTGGAATACCCATATATACCCATTTAGGGTGGATAGACACACCCAAAAACATTGTGGGGTAGGTCGGGACAACCATGTCCCACTGGATCCAAGAAAAAGCATGATCAGGTGTGGGGTCATGGATTAGGGAGGTCCTTTTGCTGGGATTGGCTTGTGAAGGGTTTTTCTAAGGGGATTGAACAGGAAATTATGTTTCATCATGAGGTAATAGGGATACCTAATGAGAAGGTAACTTGCTTACAACATCTCTATCAATGGATGTTGTGATGAAAAGACCATACCATGATGGTGTGGTGTCAAATGAGGGAGATTTTGACGATGGAGGGATCGATCGCGGTGGTCAGTGGATTGTAGAGCCATGAGTTTTCAATGGGGACAATCCAGGGTGGATATTGATGGTTGTTGATGCATTTCCACAGAATAAAGGGGCTGAATACTAGTGATGTCGGTGGATCCTAATTTACCAGGGGTGGAATGGTCCTGTACGGGGAGGTTTTCATGAATGTGGTGGCTTGACATGGAGGAGAAACCCAATATAAGGGGCGGGGTCATGGTGGAACTTTGAATAAAGATTCCACATAATTTAATAATAAGATCACATGATTCTACAAGATGACATTTTCTTTTTTCTTTTATCAACTTGACAGTTGTGGCTAACTCTGTTGCTTTTGGTTTGTAGAATTCAGCAGAAACCCCAAAAATAACATTTTTCTAAAGCCTATTATTTAGGAAATGACATTTATGTTTTTTAAATATATAAGGTTCAATAAGAATCAATTTAATAGAAGAAAATTTAATTATTCGGTTTCAATTACTTAATAAAATTATCAAATGTTGTATAATTTTGACAATTCCACATGGCTATGAAAAAAATAGACATCGAACAAGAATTTTTATGTGATTGGAATTGGGATGAAATTATCATCAAGAACTAGAATAAAATAAATTTTAACCTATATAAAATGAATGTTTTGATTTTTAATATCTGAAAATAGATCAAAAATGATCTATATTAAAAAAATTATATGAACATAACGTGGTCATACGAAATTAGATTGATGGGATGTCTATTATGTTGGGACTAATTTAACCCTACACATAATTTAATACAAATTAATTTTTTATTAGCCCATAAAATACTCATGATCACTCTTATAAAAATTCAAGGTATTTAGGTGTACTACAGAAGCCCATGGGTAAGGATTTAAAAATTCTCATCATCATGGAGACATTACTTCATCGTCTCTAGTGATATAATCTTCTATAAAGGTTCAAGAATCAAAAGTGAATATTCAAATGTAAAAAAAATAAATAAAATGTACTTCTCTTGAATAGGTGGTGCATTCTCCTGTTGCATGTATCCAGAAATCATATCTTCGAGGATATAAACATGAACCCCTGTAGATCATCCACACATGATTCAATAATCATTATAAGTAGTGATCATAAAATCTTAGGTGCTAGATCATATATTGAGACATTACTTTGAAGTCACAATATTACCCACAATCACATTCTTTCAATACTTTAATAAGATCACTAATCAAATGCATGGATTAATTATTTATATCAATTAGACGTTGGAAATAAGAGAGAGGATCTCAAAAAAATTTGTATATAAATAGTTCTCCTAAATATAGTCCACTCCTACTAATATAGTGAAGGGTCCTTACATAGAATGGGTTCCCAAAACCTCGTATAAGTAACTCCCACCAAATATGAAATAAAAAATTGTTATGACAAACAAACTGCTTTATAATGTCTTTTATATATTTATCACATACTTTTAATATATATTTAATATATTACATGATAAATTAAAGACATTAACTCAACTCAAAATTCATGCAATATTAAATGAACATTGAATATTAAAATAATGATCTTTAGTATAATATTTTTCCATGTATTTACCTAAATTCTTCTAAATGATTTTAATAAATAAATACCACCCCATTTTTGATACATTATTAATAATTAATTTTTTTTTCGGTGATCTTTATTACTAGGGAAGCACTTTGGCCTTATTGAGGGGTCCACCATTTCCTATACAACTATTCACCAAAATTGGGAAGACTGTTGAATATGCTATTAATTGTGACCCTCTATGACATTTTCTCAATAGTACTGAGTATTATTCATAGTCTGATAGTGGATTCTAGAAACCCATCAAAGAAAATAAAGATAATTTGAATATTAAATGCTACGAATACCATCCATGAAACACGAACTATGTAAAATAGTCTCTTTTTCATATGATATATCATAAATCAAGATATATAACTTTTTTCATCATCTTGTATTACATTATTCTATTTTGGTCTAAATAGATGGACATAACCATGACTACTATATTTATGAATTTAATTAATGTACTATCATTTAGTTCAAATAGGCCCAAGATATCCATTCCCCAACTGAGAAGTGAGAAATTCCCTCTTGATCATTCTACCAATGTCATGCCACCAAAGACACGCCCAACAGAAGCTATATCTCTATGACTACAATATAATTGTTTTTTCATGCGTCATAGTATGTGATAAAATGAAACAAATTTATTATTATATATATTTATGATACTTATACACATGTTTGTAGATGGAAACAACCAATGAGAACGGAAACATGTGATGTTCTTAATTGTGGGTTTTTCCTCATGATCTAATCTACTAGGGATCACGATGTATAGAATTCATGACAATAAGAATGAATTATTATGAAACCCATAACCTAAATGTCTTATTTCAATTGTGGCTACTTAGTATGATATATTTATACCATAAGATATATTGTTCATGATTAATGTTATAGTATTTCAAGGTTCCTATTATAGTCTCAAAAATACAATAACATTGTGAGACAATGATAAATTTATGGTAATTACCTTAAAAATAGTGGATGAATAAGTATAAACACTATTATATTATGATTAAAACATATATATATCAAATTGTATACATGTAACAATAATTAATACACATTAATAATTTTGGTATAGATAACCCACATTATATAAGGATATCATAAACATGTATCATAGTTTGAAATATAAAGAAAATTATATATATCTCTGTGTGTGTGAATATATTTTATTATAGGATAACACTATGAACTAATCCAAGTACTTCTAGGATCATTATTCCATGAGATATGAAACCATATCCAATGAATTGGATTGTAATATAGGACACCACCTATCATCCAATGTACATATGATCTCTATATAAAATCCAATCATTCATATTATCATAAATAAAAAATGAGATGAAAATTGGGTTTTAAAACTTTTACAAATGGTATTACATAAAAACATGATCATTTGATTCAAAAAAACAGTATCATGCTAAAATATCATATATTGGGTTATATATGAACCATTAAATTATTAGATATGTGTCCTTTTATAATTAAAAAAATTAAAAGAAAATCATAAAAACATTTTTCATAGAAAAATCTTAAAAATAGATGATTTTAGAGTCATCATTGAAAAATAATTTTTTATAAAATGAATAAAATACATCTTCAAATATTTCATTGAAATACCATTACAAAAAATATTCCTTGTAAATTAAAAAACCATATTTAAAATTATAATTTATAGTGGAATAATGTATGATCATAAAAAGGAAAACATTTGAAATATTTTAAAACTCCATTATTTGAAACCCATTTCATTTTAATTGTGTCAAAACTATGATATTAAAATAAAATGGAATATATGGAACAATGGAGATAATATAATTTTATTTTATAATATGGAATGTAGAAAATTTATTGGATGTAAAAATATTGGTAAGGAGGAAAAATCCATTAAAATAAAAGAGAATTATTTCTAAAAAAGTTTCATTTCCATAAAATAATAGATTCATAAAGGAATCAAACATCAGTATCAGAAATTATGCCCATATAATAGTTTATTTAAATAAAACATGACATTATCATAGGTTCTATAATATGGTACATGAAATGGTTTTAGGGAAATAGAATTTATTATGCGCTAATAAAATTATTTGAGTCACGAAAACCCCTTACCAATACATTGACTTATTTGAATGCACTATAAACTCATGTACTGAAAAAATATCTTTATCAACTAATTAAAATAATTATTAAATTATATACCCATTTATAATTTTACGTTACAAATATCCAATATACTTTTATTATTTTTTTCACCTATATTAAATACAGAGTGTCATAAATTTTGACTATTTTGAACATGTTTTATATTGAAAGTGTTATCATTCATTATTATCCAAAATTTCTTCATTCAAATATCATAATATAAACTAAAAATGATGTTTTCAAATAATTTATAATTTTATAATATCATTTTTATGATATTTTGTTAGGTTTTGTTACAACAAAATTGAAGGTGAGCTCGTTTTGATGAGTTTAACACCAAAAATGTTCTATATTAATAACATCATTGTATATTTATATTATGACTCAAGAATAATTTTTAAATTATTAATATATTTTTATTATTATAAGTTTCTTACCATAATATTTCTTTCCATAATCATCCACAATATAAACATTTTGACTTCCCTCATATTTGTAGTAAAAAAACCTAAATAACAGTGTGTTGCAATGATTGAATGAGTGATAAAAAATTATTATATAATGTTATTATAAAATATATAGAATCATAAAATTTTATTTACTAACATAAATCTTTATAAAATTAATTCGTATAACCATCCATTATGTGTTGTTATGATAAATAAAATTCATTGTTCATGGAGGTGTTTGTTTTTATATACATAAGATTAAGGATCCCATTTCTCTAGGAATGGACTGAATGATGGTATATGAAAACTGATCATTTCAGAAGTTTATTTGTGACATATAAAAAATATTTATTCAGAAAATCTATCTTTCATACTGTCCTTTATATGATTTAATTTTAGACAACCCACATCACATTGTGGAGGCAGTGGTAGTCACGTACGCATGATTAACAATCACATTTCTCAATGAATGGTCATAATGATGGAATATTAAAATTGATCATTTATGAATTCTATTGGTTACATATATAACCTATAATTTACAAAAATCTTCCCTTGGGATAAGATGATGGAAAAAAATATCATCGCAGAGTTTAGGCTGTAGTCTTCATGTACATATGATCAATATTATTTTCCATTCATAGTGGATTAAAAGGATTTAATATATTTTATATAATTTATATAAGGAAATTTTACTATAAAAATGACATTTAATTAATTATATTAAAATGTTTTTAAATTATTTCTAGAAGGAATAGAATAAAATAAATGTCCAAGATATGTTAATACATAAATTTGAAGATTGAGTTCTCCTATAGAAAACCCTTTGTAGGTAATGAACATAAGAAAACTAAAGGATTACATAGGCTTATGTACGTGGGAGAGGGTTATAGTAGGTTAAAAAGTAATTTTTTGGGTTGAATAATAAGGTGAGGTGTAAACACAAATGGTCAATGTTTTATATTTTTTTAGTATAAATGATCCTTAATCTTGGGAAATCTCATCATTTCGTAATAATGACTTTCCTCAAATTTAATCGTTAGTGGATCAAAAGAGTAAAATAGGTGATGTGTACATGATACGGTGAAATATACTATCATACATTAATTTTGAGACATGTTAAGACTAATTTAATGATTTTTTACTTTTTACTTTTAACCTTTTACTAAAATTTACTTTTTCCCGGGTAATTAATTTTTATAAATATTAATTAAAATTAATGGAAAAATTGAATAATTTTAACTAATTTTAAACATATGATTTAAAATTTTATATTATTTCTAACAAATAAATTAATAATGTTACACAAGTGTTACTTTAACATAATCACACTTAATCACATAAATGCATTTTTAGAAAAATAGCATTTTTAATATGAACTTTTATTTATAAGATATAATTATCATTGATAAAAATGTTAATAAAATAATTTTATTTATCTAAAAAATAATATTTAGGATCCTTGTAATTAAATCCAGATTTGAATTTCAATATTTAAACATCTAAATGGTGGAAAAGATAGAATAAATTATTTTAATTAGAGCTAAATTTTAATTTTGTTTTAAAAATAATGAACATATGATTATTAATGCATATGATATTTTAAATTGTATATTTTTATTCCATAAATAAATATTCTATTACTTAATATTTATTCTTGCCTACTATAAAAATATAACATAATGATTAACCATAAAAAATTTAATTTTCAAATAATCTTATTTAAAAAAACAATATTTTTAGAAAACTATCAATAAATGTTCTAAGAAGAATTTGATCCAAGTAGTTAATCAGTAAATTTTTAATAAATTTTTATTTAAATAAATTATATTTAATAAATATATCATCATACCAAAAATCATTGAAAATAACCTTTTCGATATTAACTCATATTAATTATTTGCCTTCTAAATATTTAACGGTATACCATAATAGTCTTCCCTATATCATTACCAATCATTTTATCATAATATGTTGAGGTTTTACTTCATTAGTTATATGTTTCAATGTATGTTATCAAAATTTACATCAGTTTTAAAAAGTAATTTATTTTAATCATTATATTTTAATACCTTAAAAGTATTTATTCTTTGATATTTTATTACAAAGAATAAAAGATGAGATGGTAATTTTCTATCATCACATACCCAGGTTCCCAGGTAAATTCATTAGACATATTATTCCAACCTAGAAATTTACCTAATGATATTTCATGTTCCAAAACACATTATGACTTTGATCAATAATTTTAACTTATTGTTCCTTATGTGAGAGATCATGTTCGAAATGTTTGGATTTCATATTCTATACATGTGATGGGTCTGGTATAAACCTCCTTAACAGAAATATATATTAAATAAATAATATACTTGGGAGATTCTATGAGGAAGTACAAAATGACAAGTTACTACCCCAACATGATAAGGGATATCGAAAGACTAGAGTTCTGAGGGATCAAATTCCCTTTCTTCAACAATTTCATTACCTGCATCCATTAACATATCTTTTGGAAAATGCTTTCATGAAAATAAAACTAAATATGTAATCAATGATAATATTTATAGATATTGTTTCAACTTTTTTCTATATTTATATGCCACTAAATTGTTCGAACCATCTCTATCATTTTGTTGAAAATGACATGACCTATCAGTTTCCTCTCCCCAACATCACCTCAATATACTATCTTATAATATCTATTATCTTAAATAACCTCAGGTTATTATATCTAAATGATATTATAAAATTATTGATATATGATAACTCTTCAAAGGGAATTTTTTAGTCCCAACATCTTTGGGAGTCTACAGAACAAGATATCATCATATCCTCTATAGTTTGTGTTGTTCTCTCAGACTTAAAATTCTTGTGAGGATGATGTGAAGTGGTAAATCTCAAATATATATACAAATATTTACAAATAATTTTATAGAAATTCAATGTAAACATAACATCCAAATTAGAAATAATGGATATTTTTACTCTATCTAGCCTACCCACTTCCCTAATGTATATCATGCCGAGTTAGTCAAGGGAGAAATATTATTTAATATAAATCATACGTACAAAATTTATATGGTTATTAACTATAACCAAAATATATTTATGGCTTTTAGATGATTTGGGGAGTCTATTTATGAATTCCATGTTGATGTTCTCCCATTTTCTTAATGGAATGGACAATTGTTACAACATTCCCTTAAATATTTATATTCAGCCTCATCTTTTTGGCATACAAATTATCGAGATATATATTCTATGATTTCTCTATTTATTTTATCCCACCATAATTTTTGTTTTTGATATAAACACATTCCCATGATACCCATATGAATAGATAAAGTTGATTTGTTGGAATAATCAAAATGTTACTTCTTCACTTCTTTTTTTATGGGATACATATCAAGGTTCCAAACCTTATAAATATATTTTTTCAATGGTGAACTCTATAATACTCAGTACCTTTTTCTATATATATTCATCATCATTATGGCTTATATTATCATATAACGACTCGATGGTTGGGAAATATTTATAGAAATATGTTATTTTTATCATTCCATTATGATTTAAATATTTAACCACAAAAAATATATGAGTATATAATCATTTTACATTTTCATCATGGATAAAATAGAATGATCTTTCCA
The DNA here is from genome assembly GCA_963277665.1 of Viscum album. NCBI lineage: Eukaryota > Viridiplantae > Streptophyta > Magnoliopsida > Santalales > Viscaceae > Viscum > Viscum album. The sequence continues at coordinate 1,468,199,956 of OY728135.1, forward strand.
TCTCTTCCATCAGCCACATTTTTTCCATCATACGGTGTTAATGTATTAGTAATTCATTTTCCTTGATTAGATTTACGATCTAATTTGTTGTATGATCATAATTTTTTTTAATATATTTTTTTGATCTTATATTCATTATAAATATCATCCCTCATATCATATATAGGATTTCACAGAATTTGCAATGAGAATACTATTTTTCATAGTTTCAAATAATGAATTGGGTATTTCTACATATGTTTCATTAATATTTAGGATGCATAATAAATTACCCAATCACTCTGCATAAGAAAGATTACCGATACCTTCTCTTTATAGGGAGGTGAATGAACATGCATAGTAACCAATCTCTTCTTCTTCTCCATAAATTTTTCCCCACATTTTATTTTATAGAAGAAGTTCCCTCAGATATGAGTCAAAATAGTTATATAATTTCATATTCATGAGAAGGTTCTTGGTAATTTTTTGTAGTATATGGTTAATCTAAGAAAACATTGAGTCTCAGCCATATATGTTGGTTTAATCCATTTTTAAATAACATTTATCATTGATGTGTCTATATAAATAACCTCATTGGTGATAAAATGACCGAATTATAAAACTTTTTTCTACTAAAATTCTCACATAATAAACATGGAATATAATTTCTCATTTTAAAAGGTTATTATCACCAATCTTATATAATCATAATATTCTCCCTTTATCATAGAATATAGGATAATTTCATCAATAAATATTACCATTTATTTTTCAAGGTACCCTCTAAACACTCTATTCATCAAATACATAATAACAACAAGATAATTTTATATCTAAAAGGAATCAATATAATTTCTTAGTTTTTATACCATACACATAATGGTGTCTTCGGTATATCTTCAATTCTAATCATTAATTGATGATATCTGAATCAAAGGTCAATTTGTAAAGAATATTGATATACTCAAATTTGATATAAATAAACATCAACACATGGAATATGATATTTTTATTTGATCAATATCTTGTTATGTTTATGATAGTCTATGCAGAGGCCCACTAATCTATCCATCTTCTTAACAAAATGCACTGATTCACCTCAAGATGAAGAACTCGACCATAAAAATCAATTATCTATATTTTCATATAGTATATTCATTAATTGTTACAAATAAATAGGGTTCATTCCACCCAAAAACTATTAAATATTCATTGAATTAGGTAAAAATTATATTAAATACATGACTACATGATTTAGATGAAGATTAGGGAACTCATTCTAAAAGGCATCAATGAAATATCATAGAATATGAATATCTATGATGTTGTGTATATATCCAATCTTAAGATATAAATAAACAAATTTAATGGTAATCAAGACCGATTAAAATGATATAATTTATATAGGAATTTCATCATTATCCTCAGACTGATATACATTCATAGTTTCATTCGGAATATCAAATGTTATTTCATAAATCTATATATTTCTAAGGGATTTATTTAAATAGTTATATCAATGAAATCAATTAGAGAAAATTCCATTAAATTAAAAATAACAATATTTTCACAAGGTACATTATTACAAGATATAAAATGTTACCCCAAACACTATATTCAAGGATAAGTGTTCCATAACAATAATGATGCACTTTAGAAATTGACATAGAATAGACCCTTTCTTTGTTTAGGAGTTAGCCATTGTAATAGGTCATTAACTTAGATAATGCCAAATTTCCCCACATATTATACATTCAGTTCATTGGAAATTAATTACATTATTCAATTTATTTAAAACTAGATAACATCTTCCCATTTCATTGAGATATTCTCTTATTTTTTTTCCTACATTATTAACATGAATGAAATTTAACGTTCTTTCCTCTATACATATTTCCACCCAAACATCCATAAAAGTAAAGTCTAATAATTTTTTATGTGTAAGGAAACACAAAATTTTTTTATTTTATTAATTATATATCATAATTAGTAATCAAGAAAAATTATAAGGTTTTCTTTTATGTTTTCTCTCAGACAGATTCTTGGGAGGAGCATCACTACATTTTCAACCATATTAAACATTAACACAATTATTTGAGGATCATAAAACTTACTGAAACCCAACATCATAATTTGAGAAAACAAAATAATAGAAATAAATAATAACATTATGAAATTATTTTTAGGATGTTAAATTATTGACACTTATTTTCAATATAGGACACCTAAGGGATTACCAAGGTTATAGATGGTTGTCATCAATTAAAATCCACCATAATGATTCATAATGAAAATGTGATTTAATTTAATCATTCTTACGTTGAGTGTCTATCTATGTGTGAAGTATTAAGCTCACTCATTATACATCAGGGTGATGATCGATTTTGTGATCAACCAACCATTTTTAGGGTGATAACCCCTAAGATTATCTATTTTATAGCTGCATCCACTTGTGAGTATCCATACATGGCTGTATTTATAGGAAAAACATAATATGTACATTTCAAAACCATTAAGATGTAATCAAATACACAGACTCATTTATAGAGTTCTCAGTTAATTTTTCTAAACTAAAACTTCCCTTTAATGAAACTATGGGGACCCATTATAATCATAGATAAATAATATTATGATTTCATAGTTTAATAAATACATTCCACCAACAGTCATCGAAATAGTGATTTGAAAATCATAGTGTATTGGATACTGTCAAAATAAACATATTATTTTATAAAAATTATGAACATTTTTCCATTATCATTATCCTCTAACCCGTTTTTAGAAATATCACATTATATATTATTTTTCATAACCTAGGGAATTTAAACATAAAAATAGGTGAGTTTGAATGCTCAGTAAATTAATTCTATCATCTATTCATAATTTTTTAATCTTAAATTTGATAGAAATCATGGGTAAGGTAGTAATATCATATAAAAATATTATGTGATCCTAAGTGAAAAAACCCAAATTAATAATTTTGGGTCCTGAAATAAAAACACAAGACCAACTGAAGGTGTTTCAAAACATGTAATAAATACATATAAGAAATGAGAAATCAATAAAAAAGAAAGAATAATATATTAAAGAACATAGAATATATAAAAAATTAACATCATATAAAAATATTTCACATTTTATTGAAGTATTTGTATAAATATAATCATAAATATCATTAAAAAATCTATGTTTGTCTACCCATTAATTTTCTGTACAAATCTATGTATGTCAACCCTTTTTTTAGAAAAAAAATAAATGTATTTCCACACATTCTTATCTCATGAGATATTAAACCATAAATAATTCATTGATGATAAATATATGACCACTCCCTTTATCAATAAGACTTTTGAGTTCCAAAAAATATAAAATCATTCATTTTAACATATATAAGTCATGGGAAGAAAATTGTGTCCCATAAAGTTTCCAAATTGAATCACATAAAAAACGTTTTTATTTAATACAAAAAAAAATGATTACCACAAAATATCATATATCAATTTTTTTTATGATCCATTTAAATATTTCAAAATAATCCTTTTAAAATCAATAAGAAATCACAAAATGAATTTTTCTTAAATAAATGTTTCTTAATAACCTCTAAAAAGACCTGATTTTTTAGTAACATTCCAAAATACAATTTTTAATGATTATTTAACAAAGTAAAAAATTTAGTTGAAAAATAAAATCAAATAAATTGACGTTATAAATAAATACACCTTATGTGAAAATTGTATGTACATGGTAAGAATATATGATAATATAATGAAAACCGATTTGATATATTTAAAAACACTTTTATTGAAAACCCACTTCATTAAAAGGTTATAAAAATATATTGTCAATAAAAAATGGGAATATAATTATCATTTGAGAAAAGATCAATTTATGTTTTGAAAAGGGAATATAGAACATTTATGATAAGGAGGGAATGTCCATACAAATAAATGAGAATTACTCTAAAAGAAATTTCATTTCCACAAAATAATAGATTCATCAAGGAAGGATAATTTTATATAAAACAAGATTTCCTTATAAAATAATTTGTATACACAACATAACATTATTGTAGGTTATATATTATTGTATATTAAAAGTATTTAGAGAGATATAATTGATTATGACCGCAGAGAATGATATAAATCATGAAACCCCCATACCGTTACTCAACATTAGTTAAATTCACTCTAACCACATGAATATAAAAATAAACAATATTAATAACCTATTTCATTTCCTTATTCATTTCTATATCTTCTTATAAAATTACTTTTTAAATATCTAATAAATTTTTTAATTTTTCTACTATTCATTTTCACAATTAGGTTTCCAAAATCATTATTGTTCTGAACAAATTTTGTTATGGATGTGTAGTTTTTTATTATTATTTAATGTTTAATAATTCTTAGATCATAGTTGGTATTATAATTGATAAATTAAAATTATTTTGAAAATTCTAATTTCATGTATTGAGTGTCTCTATAACATTCTATGATGATGAAATTGAATATGAGATTGTTTTGGTGATTTTAAGAAATAAATGATGATATATTAATAACATAATAATATATTGATATTAAGACTCTATAATTATTCTAAATTATTAAATAAATTATTACTAATTTTTTTTATCAAAATATAACATTCCATAATCATCCATGCCAGAAAAATTACAATACCACTCAAGTCGTTGGTAAAAATGACTAAAACGATAGTGTATTATAATTATTGAATGAGTAAGAAAAAATTAATATATAATTTCATTATTAACATTATATAATATTTAATATTTGATAATCATCTTATATATTTATTGAACTCATTATTAGAACAGTCCATGATTGATGGTTATAGAAAAAGAAATCATTATTTGTGGGTGTGGTAGTCCTCAAATGGGAATGACTAACAATACCATTTCTTTATGAGTGGTAGAATGACTGTATATAAATAAATGAACATTTAGGAATTTAATTTTTGAAATATAAAACAAATTTATTTATAAATTCCATCCATGATACCCTTATTGAGAGATGGTGTCGAAAAAAATTATCTATTCCTAGGGGCACTAGTCTGCAAGTCTGGACGATTAAAGATACCAATACTCAATGAATGTAAAGAATGATAGTGTATGATGAATGACCATCGAAGAATTTTAATTATTAAATATACAACTTATTTAATAATAAAGTTCATATTTGGTTCCATCCTTAAGAGATAGTGATGGAAAAACTACAACGGGTCATAGAGTCGGTTGTCTCCACGTAGAAACGATTGATGTAATTTTGTTTTTTGTATTGTATGAAATGTATTGAATATTTGATATCTAATCAATATAATGAAAATAATTTACTCTAATTATATTTATTTTATAGATTAACTTTTTTTAAATTGTTTCAGCAATGATCTGACTAAAATAAAAACTATGATAAAGTAATACTCATATTGGAAGCTTGAGTTTTCCCATGGAAAACTCCTTGGATGTGAAATACATTAGGAAACATTATGTGACAGGAATATTATTTTACTGGTTGAGGGTTCTACAGGGAGAAAAAAGTTAAATTTAATATGGGGAATTCTAATTATAAGTGTAATAAGAATGTGTGGAAGTGATAACCTTTTAAAAGAGAAGAAAATGTATCATATGAAACATACATCATTTTTTAATATTCCACGAAACTATTCAAGTGTTAATAGCCTAGTAGGGAAAAATATGGGGTTCGAGAAAATATTTAGTTAGAAATAGTAAATAATTTTTAAAACAATATTATAGTAAACTATAGATTTTAATTTAATTTTTAACTTTATCCTTTTCCCCAAATTTTATTTTACCTTAGTAATTAATTTTTAATTTTAATAATTAATATTAATGAAATAAATCAAGATTTTACCCTTTTAAAAAAAATTTAAATCTGGATTTAAAACTTAAAAATAATTTTTAGATATAAAATTTATAAATTTTTTAAAATTTAATTCTATATATACTTAATTAATCACATAAAAAATAAATAAAAATAAATTTTTAGGGTTACATTTAATATAAATATATATATGATTATATTGGATGATAATTTTAATGTGATAATAAGAATTATTTTTCAACAAATAAATTTTATGAGTCCTTAAAGAAAATCAAAAATCTAATTTAACCAACTAAATAGTAAAATATAAGAAAATAAAGAAAATATTTTTTATTGAAGTAATAATTTAATTTAGTTTTAAAAATAATGGAGATAGGATTTTATCCTAATAAAGTGTTTTCATTTTTATAATGTTATTCTTTAAATAAATAATTTATTATCTAAATTGTTATATAATATTTTAGTATCATATTTCAAAATTATAAAATCATACAAAATTTAATTTAAAAATAATTATTTTTGGACTAAAAATCAAATTATCCAGAAAAACTATATTTAATTAATTAATAAACAAACTATTTTTATATATTTAATTATTAAATATGTAAATTTTCTTTTTAAATAAAAATTAATAATATAATGAAAATGTATCTTATTGAAAATAACCATTTTCAATATTAAATCATATTAATTTGTTGCCATCTAAATATTTAACAGTTCACCATTGTAGACTTTATTGTAAGATTATTAATAATTTTCTCTAAATAAGTTGTGGTTTTTTTTCATTATATGTATCTTCTCACATACATAATCAATCAAAAAATCATATTTACTAATTCTATAATTTTAGGATAATATAGGGGTATTCACCTCATGAGGGGAATTTAGATTAATGGTAACATTGGGAATATAGGATTGAACCAAAGAGACACATCAAATATACCATTATTGGGGAAAAAGATCAAAACCATATAGTTCTAATGCATACTTTGAGGTCATTTGGAAAGATCATTCCATGCATTCTAAAATCTTATAGTAAGGAATTATTTTTGTGATGGGTTGGAAAATGTTTGATTATATGGGGATTATTCATTGAAGCAACTAGGAAGATAGTGTATCATCTCATTCTAATAACATGAGTAATCTCAAGATCATCACACATGGTAAGTCTATAGTTTAACATCATGTATAAGGATATTTTATTATAGTTTAACTAAATGAGAATATGACATTAATTATATGTATTTTAATGTATTATATCACCAAAATCGGTTTTATGATGTTTAAAGTCTCACTACCCAAATATTTTGAAATCTGTTTTATAAAATTATAGCTCGATCATTGTGTTGTATTATATAAGAATCTTCATGTTCCCAATTAGGGTAGGAGGATAGAAGAATATCGGGAACCCTCAATCACTAATTTAAGGATATGCCGGTTGCTTTCCCTTAGGTATTCTGCCGTTATAGATTATTTTCCCACTTAGAAGATGATTTTATAGAGAAAATGGAATTTAAAGTTCTAGTATTATAAAGCATAAATGATTCCCAAGGTGAGTGTACCTGTGCATATAAGTATAAGGAAACATGGTTACCTCATCCACACTTAGAGTGAAGGGTAAGGGAATATGTGTTGATGATACATGTCAATAAATTATGGTTTTAAAGAATAAACATGGTTTGAATGTTCCTATAGAACATGATAACTCAACTTGTGCACAAATGTATTTGGGGGAAGGAGGAATCATGTCAGGGACTCAAAGGTTTCAATATGCAATTTTGGAGTTGTGTGTATCTTATTTTTTGTATTAACCATAGGCTCTAGAACAAGGCGAAGGCCTGGATGTTAGAGTAAGTGTTTTGAACAAAATATTTTTTTTTGCATTCCTTAGGTTTTCATAATGGGATTTCAAAATTCACGAACACAATTTGGAATCAAGGGATGTTTGAAAAAAATCATATCTTCCATAAGATTAATTAATTAATGTCATTAGTTATGGTTTGTTTAAAATTTATCTACTTATGTGGATTTATGGAATATTTTGATTATACGATATTTTACAAATATTTCATTGTGTGAAAAATAGAGAAATTCTTAAAATATAGATGTCCGTTAAAAAAATTTGGGTAATTATCTATTTATATAAATTTTGGCCTCATATGGCATTGGGTAATGTAACTCCACCTATTTCATAAAACATGGAGTTAGTGTGTGTAACAATTGATTGTTTAATTCCCATGCCTTTTGCATTGAAGGTCTCCTATGTGACTTAGTTGTTTGATGTCACCATCCATATATAACTTCTCATACTATTAGTTTTAACACACTATTAAAATTTTGAACTAGAAAATTTTCCTTTGGCTTTGAGAGAATACATAGCTTGTGTACGAATCATATAGTTTGACATCTCATTGTTCAAGAAAGTGATTTATACACCAAATTTGATAGTTTCATGTAAATATCAAATTTTTTATGAAAAATCATCCTTCATTATATAGTGGTCTCTATGAATTTTTATCCTATAGAATTGAGAAAAAATATTTTATGAGGTTCAAGGCACATTTTTTTGCCAAAAATTTCTAACAATGATCTATGGTTCAAGTTGTTGTTCCCTAATGGAATTATTTGATTGAAGAATGATGTGTATGTCTAATTGGATTAGAGGATTTGGAAACCCTAAATAAATGGGCACTACACTTTATTTTCCATTCTTTATGAAGATATATTGTCTCTTTATTGGTATGTGAATAAAAGATGACTCTAACAATGATAATTGATTAATATAGCGAGTAGTAAGTTTATAGTCCAAATGGTTCCAAAGAGGATTGAGTGGGGACTTTAAAAATTAGATAGGATAATGTTGTATTTTAGGATCCATATATCATTTCACTCAATTTTTTTTGATTTATGAGGTTTTTGGAGGTTCTTTTATGGACTTTTTGCTCTTAAAATGTGTCTAGAGGTATCCCTTGGATTCTGTACTTTTCTGATTTTCTACTGATGATATGATGGTTGTACATTCCCTAGGGTATCCACCATTATAGGTAAAACTATTATAGACAATGATAGGGAACTAGGAGGTCACTCTTAGAATAGGTCATATTATATGATAGTTTATTTCATCAATTATGTTTACCGAATGATGAATTTGGGTTCACTTTTTTGGAGTGGGATGAATTTTGTGAGAAGAACCTTCCCTTGGAGGTGTCAGACATTCCCTTCATGAAATTGTGGGTTTATTATAATATAGTATATTTCCCTAAGGATCAATCATGTATATGTAGGAATAGAAATTGTCCCATTTTTTGGTGGTGTTCCTAATTTGCTAATGTAATATATTTTATATGTCCTTGGCTTTAGCCTCCTTCAATGTTTTGATGAGTTAAAGAAAGGGATACGTTATGATATGGTATTATGTGGATTGATAATTGATCCATGTGAGTACATTACATATTATTCATTATATTTTTTTCTCTTTAGGATTCATTATATATGTTTTAATATATGAAATTTTGTATTTATAGTTATCATGTTGAATAATGGTTAATTGACTTTTTAACATTCCAACTTTGGCAGCATGTTATTTGTTTTTAGAGTTTTTGAATGAATATGGGACATGAATCAATATAACATGGTGGTAATAATTATAATCATCATATAAAAATAATATGATCATTATTAATATCATTATTGAAAAATTTTATTAAATCACGGAATGTAGAAATTCATAAAAATGATACATCATTTCATAGTAGATAAATACAACATATAGCTATTAACAAAGATAACATCATATATAGAAATGACATATGTGCATAATAATGACACCATCTCTATGAAACAATATTGAATAATATTAACACATATTAAATATTATCTCATTAGATACATCACATTACCCAATTCATTTAATTTATATATAAGTCTGGTCTCACCCATCACATCATAATATTTACATAATCTTGCATTGAACGTAGAACAAATAAAAATAATAGTCACGAAATAACCCATTAAAAGGAATTCATTTCATAGTAATTTTATAAATAATAAATTCACGAATAAAATTTTTGGTTCCCAAAAGAAAAAGAGAGATCAAACATTTAAATAAGTTAACATTTTTATTGTGATAATAAATAATACATGAGGAGTCGAAGATTTTTTTGGAATTAATTTGATTTTGGAAAAATAATTGAATTTGGCTTAATAAATAAATATAGAAAATTTTATATCCTCAAATTAAAATAGAATGTGAATATTAGGAACATAATATGCACATTTATTCTTTGGAAAAGAAGAAAACCCAAAGGAATTAATGTGTTTTGAGAATCCCCTTACAGTAATTCATGTTTTAATTCATCCCTTTTTCTCCAACTAAATAATAAACATGTATTTTTTTAAAAATAACTATTACAAAATGGGGCAAGGGAAGCGCTACACATTTATCAGTGCTAGAAAAAAGCACTGATAAAGGGGGTCTTTATCAGCACTTTTTTTAGCGCTGATAAAGACCCCCACTTATGAGCGCTTCCGTAAAAGCACTGATAAAGACCCCCTTTATTAGTGCTTTTATAAAAAGCACTGAGAAATGGTAAAATTAAAAAATAATTAAAAACATTTATTAATATATAAAGCTATAAATCTATTTATATTGATATAAATATAGTATTTATTTTTTAAATATGTTTTAGAAATGATGAATGGAAATTAAATATGAATGTATATGATATTTAGTAAAAATGGAATATAAAAATTTTCAAAAAAATTCTTAATTAATAATTATGTAATTTTTATCCACCAATATTCTTGTAATAGCACTTTGAGTATAAAAAATAAAATAAATAAATAAAAGATCAAAATTTTTTTTGAAAACACAACCCAAACTTCAAACGGCCATAACTTTTGACCCGGGACTCCGTTTGAGCTCTAAAACATATCAAATCGAAGCATGCGATGATATATACAGCCATGTGGACTGGTCAAACCCCTGCAAGGTTTTTTTAAGTCCAAAAAAGGCCTAGAAATCCTCAAAAACTATGTTATTAGTTGGGTTACCCCGATTTTTTACCATTAAAACAGCTATAACTTTTGATATTGATGTCTGATAAATGTGTACCATATATCATATCGAAGATCATTTTATTTTCTTCAATTTGACAGATTGTGGAGCTGAAACGGACTCCTGGATTAGAATTTATGGTTAATTTATCATTTAAACGCCTATAACTTATGATCCGGATGTCCGTTTTGCTTGTACCACATATCATGTCGATGATCATTTCATGTCTGTCAATTTGACTAGTTTTGGAGTTGAAACAGGCATCTAGATTAGAAGTTATAGCTGTTTTAACATTCTCGATGACTTTTCACATCCACATTTCTATGTATTCATTCATAACCATATATATATGTGTGTGTGTGTGTGTGTGTGTGTTGTATATATGTATGTATGTATTTATTTATTTATAAACACGTGTAAAAACACATATTCTATAAATGTATTTAAAATTAATCTTATATATATATATATTACTATACAAATAAATATACAGATAAAAATTATAACTATATCTGTATATATATATATATATTAATATACGAATATATATATATATATATATATATTTTTTAATATAACTAAATAAATTAAAATTAATATGGATCTGTTTTAATATACGAATACATATAACTATATATATATATATATATATATCTTTATATATCATTAAAAGGAGAAAAAAACAAAATGGCTAAGTGGTAAAGTTGCAGCGCGCAAGGGGCGAGGTCCTATGTTCGAATTCCAGTGGCAGTAAGGTCGCGCGGGCGCAGAAAAGTGGGGTGCATCGTGTAGGTTGAGTGGGGAACACGGGCGCAGGCGCAGCGAAGTGGGGTGCAGCGTGTGAACCGCCCACGAATTATTATTTTTTAATATTTGTTTAATTTTTTTGAAATTTATCATCACTATTTTTATAGCGCTGATAAAACACCCATTTTATCAGCGCTAATAAAATAGCACTGATAAAGGGGTCTTTTATCGGAGCTATTTTTAGCACTGATAAAAGTACCCTTTATCAATGATTTTTGAGCACTGATAAAAGGGACCACCCTTTATTAGCACTACACTTTACAGCACTCATAAAAGCGCTAATAAAGGGGTTTGTAGCGCTGATATAAGTGACTTTTGTAGTAGTGAATGACATTGAAGTAAATTATATTAATTTTCCACACCATTTATTTGTTATAGTAATTTTATTATATATACTAATTTCCATGGTTATGGGGTAGTCATTTATATTTCATGTCTTACTTAGAAAACTCTCTTTTCCTTGATTTATATACATTATTCAATGTAATTTATACATTCTTATAATTAAATAAATAAGCATATAATTTATATAATGATTTTTTTATATATTATATACACATTATAATATCTATAATTTTTTTTGGTTATATGTGTTTTCATGGAAATGTCAATGTATGTGGTTAACTGTCCTTTGATGGGACATTGTCAAGAGAGCGGGAAATGAATGTTTGAAATATATATTTATATATTAAATATGATACTTAAAATAGGTTAAAATAAATAACATAGTTCTTACTTAATATTATATAGTTTTTCTATTATAGAGGTTGTGAAAAAAAAGATAAGCACAACAATAAAAATGTGTTGATGGAAATATAGTTAGTCATCGGTGTAGCATATCTTGTATGCCACTACACTCTGGTGATATCGGTAGTTAGTTTAATCTAGAAAGTATCTAGATATTCTAAGGGTCATTTTTTGTTGTATTATTTTAGATGTATTGATTTATAAAGTGGGAAATGGGTGGTTTTTCAAGGGGAGGGAGAGGTATAATTTATACTTGGGGAGAGGTGTATTTTTGGAATAAAATTTTGAAAAAATATTAAAAAAATATTATATAAAAGGTAAAATAAGTAATATTGAATTTACGAAAATATAAATAATATATAAATATAGTACAATTTATTTGAGATTTTAAATCCAGATTATAATTCAAATTAATTAGTTTATTGAAAAAGAATATGGATAAAAAGAGAGATTGTTATTTTAAAGAATCACATTTGACTTTTGGTTTTAAAAAAATTCATTTTTGGTTTTTGAATAAATTTTATCTTATTTTAATGATTCATTTATTTAATAAAATATATCAAAGGAAAAAATAATGTTCCAAAAATATGTTTTTCATTATTATGTCGTTAATGATGTAAACTAAATATACATTGATTATGTGAAAAATTATTTTTTAACTATTAAAAAAATTAAATTATTTTAGAAAATTATTAAAAAAACACTCTTAGAAAATTATGATGTAAAGATTTAAAAAATTATATTAATTTTAGGAAAATATATTTATAACATATGTAATTTTAAATTTTTATATAAAAATTATGATTTGTTCGAAATACATTAAATTATAGTCTGTTAAAAATGTGATTATATTTTCTTTGAGTTTTTTAATAATGGTATATATTCTTCCATATAAAAAATATTTATATTTACTAATATAAATAATGATAAATATTATTTAATTAATATATTATTATTCTTCGATTAAATTACTATTCAACTGATCGGGTTACTATTCCAACAGTCACAATAATTTTCAAACGGTCACCATACCTTCTATAAATACCACATAATTATTCCACCCAATATTCAACTCATTTACTCCCTTGGTTCAATATTTAAATTTTCTAATATTTTTATTATTTTACTAAAAAAAATCATTTCTATAGTATTGACATTGGGGGCTATGATTCTAGTAGATTATAGTGATCCATGTTATCTCATTTTAGTTTTTATATTTTATCTAATTTTTTCATTTTTAATGTTTTGAATCTAGTTAGGTTATTATATTATTAATGTGTCATTATATATTAATGAAATAAAGTTTTTTTCAATTTCTTCATATATATAATACTATGTAGTATATTATCATAAAAATTTATTTTAAGAGAAAAATACCATTAATAAAGTCTGGATCATTACATTATTAACCTATTTAGAAATTTAGTATTGTGAATTTCAACTCATATTCTCATTTAATAATATATGAGGGTACTTCTATTTCATTGTTTCCTATAGTTCCCATGTCAATTATTCATAATTATGCTTCCTCCAAAACACATTGATAAGGTGAATTGTTTTGTTGCGTAGAACTTTGTCTCTATGGTCTGGGATCCGTACTGGATGCTTTTCATGTAAGAGGGAATTTTCTTGTTGTACAACCTCTAGATTTAATACATGTGGGGGATTTGTTATGAAATTCCTTAGGAGTGATAAATGGAACATGTCATGAACTTGATCCATACTTGGTGGATGTGTAAGGTGATGGGCCACATTAACTAAGACAAATATTCACTTTAAAAATGATAAATAGGAAATTTTGGGAACTAAAAGTTCCTGATAATTCAATAAATGTTCAAGGGATTTTTTTACTAGCAATCAAAAAAAAGAACTGATAATTGTACCATTAAATAGTACTAAAAAAGCACTAATAAAGGTGATATTTATCATATTTTTTATTATAAAAAATGGGGGTATCTATCATTAATTTATTACCACTAACAAAGGAGGTCATTAGTAACAATTTTTTAGAACTAATAAATATTCCCCTTCTTAGTGAAAAAATTGATAAATGGGGCATTTATCAGTGCTTTTTTTAAACACTGATAAAGAGAAAAATTATAATTTTTGTTTGGATATCTCGACCAACACATTTTAAATGCTCCACAACCATTTTTTAGTGTTTTCCCTCATTTTTTAGTTCATTTAACCAACTCTCCAACCACGCATTTATCAATGCATGTAATGGGAATTTATGAGTGTTTTATAAAATTCTAGCATATTGTTGACCCGCCACGAGCGCCTAAATTTTTTCCTTGAACCTCTCCTTTGTAAACTGAATACCTTTACCACAACACCATAATGTTTTATTGTCCATTTTACAATATTCATGTTTATTTATATATATTTAAATATATATTTTGTATTCATATATTTATAAAATTATTTTTCAATACATATATATAATATATGTTTCTGTGTGATGTATAAAAATATATTTATTTATATATATTATATATTAATTATATTTACGTATATGAGAAGATATAAATATATATTTGTTTATTAATAAAAATATATTTGTATGTATAAAGATTATATGTAAGTATATTTTTTATAATTATGTATATATATTAATATGTATTATTAATTTTAAAAGATGTTTATATATTATTTTAAATAAATTTTGTTAATATGAATACATACTATATATTTATATATAAATTTTAAACATTATGAATATATTTATATGTTTATACATTTACATATTAACATATTATTGTATATTTATATATAAATTGTCATTAATTTTTTTATAAATATTCACTTGAAATTATATTTATATACTATATTTAATGATAATGATAGAAGTTAACTTATAAAAATACATTTATATACAGCGTATATATAAATAATACACACAAACACATTTTAACACACACAAGTCTACATTTATATTTCTCATATAAACATACAATTATTTACATAAATTGAATTTATCTATATATATTAGAATATAAATATAAATATATATTTGTTTATGGACACACATATATTTATATATAAAAATTACGTATATAGGTATATATATACATATTAATGAACATTTATAAGTACAATTTAATGGGGAATATTTTTTTAAAATAAAATAAATAATAAAATGTTTCGTACATTTGGTGTATATAATTAAAAATATATTTTTACATAAATGTGTTCAAATATTTATTTATACATTTTATTTATTATAAGTAAATATGTGAGAAATGCATCATTTAATTATAAATAAAACTAAATTATGAAAAATGATAAAACATAAATAAATTAATATTAATATTAATGTATTCTCAAGGAATTAATTTACTCTCTCCCTTAAAAAAGATAACAAGACATCCTTAAATGAGACTGAAATTCTATTCAATGTTAAAAAATTGGGATTCCCGGACTAAAAACTCATCTTTGGAGGCCTTCGAGGAATTTCTTGGCATTGAAAAAAATTGATTAGGGTCACTAAGGAATATATCTCTTCTCTAGATTCTATTCGATATGTGGTAAAGCCCAAATAGACTACCAGATCAAAAGTTATGGATGATTCAATTTCCGGTCATGTTTTCAACTTATCTAAGTACATCCATTAATTCATTTAATTTTTAATTGTTTAATTGTTCTTAAATGACTATTAATTGATAATAATTATAAAATTATTAATAAATAATATGTTTCAATTATTTTATATCCGATTTTTCTAAATACCTTATATATTAAGTGAGAAAACATGTTTTACCTTATATAAAACATATTTAATAATGATATTTTATATTTATATCAATATATATATTTTAATATTTTAATATATTTTTTTTAATTAAATATAATTTAGTTATAAAATATACCATTTATCAACACTAGTAAAAAATGCTGATAATGGGGGGCCTTTATCAGCACTAGAAAAAAAGAATAGATAAAGGCCCCCTTTATATGTGCTTGTTTAGTAGTGAGGATAAAGGTCCCCCCTTTATCATCACTTTTTTATTAGTTCTAACAAAGAGCCTCCTTCATCAGTTATTATAATGGAATTACCTTTATCAATTCTTTTTTATTAGTGTTGATAAAGGTCCCCCTTTATTAGTTCATATTAGTGCTAATAAAGGCCCCCATTTATTAGTGCTAAAAATTACTAATAAATGGGGTTGTTATCATCCCTTTCAGCTAGTGCTAGATAAAACCATATTTTTAGTGTTTTGAATGATCTAAAAGTTTTCAATCTACTATGGGGTATGCTTAAATTTCATTCCAAACTGTATGAATCTATTCCATAATGATATTTGAAGGAAACAATTTCTCCATCATCGAACTACAAGTACAGTTGAATGTTCTCTACATAGTTCTCCATTCAACTCGGAGAAGGATTTATAAGTTGTTGGATGGCTTGAAGCATCTCGGTCATATCTTGGACAAGTTTTGGTTCAATTACAATTTTTTCACAAACATCATACCAATAAGTGGGAGTTCTACACTAGTTTACATATATAGCTTTATATAGATCCATTTGAATACTTGAGAGGAAGTTGTTGTTATAAGAGAACACAACCAATGGGATATGTTTATCTCATCAACCTTTTAATTCCATTAAGTATGATATCAACATGTATTTATAATTATAAATAGTCCTTTAATATTTTCCATCAGTTTATGTGTTATAGTCTATAAAAAAATTCAATTTAGTACTCAAATCACATTGAAGACTTCTCTAGAATTTAGATATGAACCTTAGATCCTGATCAATGATGATCAAAAGGGTATCCCCATGTCACCTCATCACATCTTTAAAAATTATCTTGGTAAGTTATTCAATCTGTAAACATTTCATAATAATAATTATGTTGGACGTCTAGTGTGTCGACCCTTCACAACCCATATAGAATTATTTCTATTCGATTTCTTCCGGAGACTAGTGAAAATGTACATAGTGACATTATCCCATTTCCATGTGGGTATAGGAAATGGTCACATCATCCATTTGAAATATTTTTACTCTTAATTAACTTGCTGACACACCAAACAACATTAGATATACTCTTCAAAGTTTTTCATTATGTTTTCCCAATATAAGTATTCTCAAAGATCATGGTACATCTTAGTACTTCCAGGATGGAAGGAGAAATATGAGCTATTTTAATATTACAATAGGTCTATATCTGTCACAGGTGATTAAGGAACACAAATCCTTATTCCAAACAATTTCACACAATCATAATAGATGTGTAACTCACGTAATTTCCATTCCTTTACTTCTTTCACCTACTTTTTTAGTTACAGATCTTCCATTTATTCCTCTTAGAACTTCTCTTAGATAGATGTTTGGGAAATAATTTTGCAAAGGTAAGATGTATTCCATATCATTATGTTTTCAAGATCCATCATTTGTAATTCAATTAATATGGGTCCTTTCTCAATGTGTATCATGGATAGAGTAACCGTTTATTTTATTCTAAAATCATTTTCTATATTGATCACATTTCTCGAATGGTAATGAATAGATAAAATATTTTCATTCATTGTATTTAACCATATTATTTGACACATATTGAGATCCTTTTATGTGAATATATAATTTAGAATCTTGTGATTACTATATATATCACAGTTTTCTACATATAGGTAGCGCCACCATATATTCAGATAAAGTATCACAACATCTAAGTTTAGATCATGCATCTGGTAGTTTTGACCCTAAATATTCAAATATTGTGATGCATAACCTATCATATTATCATTATTCTTGATTACACAACACGGGACATTATTTTAAGTGTCACTATATATCCTAAAACCGTATTCACTTATTGGTTGTGCGGGTACAAGAATAATTATTGAACTCTTCTTGAGAACCTTAATGTTTGTCTCACATTCTTATTTTGATACATAATTTACCCATTTCTCTGTTTACATTGTGAGATGTATAAACAATCATTGGAAATTCCTCACAAAATATTGGTAGTACCCTGCTACACCAAAAAAATATGTATTTTTATGACACTATTAGGTTGAGGTTATTCCTCAGTTATCATTTCATTTGAAGTGTTCACATAAAATGTGTCACCTGTGATCATGTACCCCAAGAGTACGACTTGTTGCATCCAAAAATAACACTAAAAATAGTGTAAATTATATCCTACCTTAATATATCCACAAAAATCTTTAGATGCTTATCATGTTCCTTGTTTCTATTCAAGTAAATAATAAAATCTATGATAAACACTACAAGAAATTTTTTAATGTAGTCTCAAATGAAAATATTCTTCAAACCAATGAATATTTTAGGGGAATTAGTAAATCCGCAGTGCATCACAATGAACTCATAGTTCCCTTACCTTGTACAAAACTAGTATTATGAATATCTTCCTTATTCACCTTCATTTTATGATATTCAAAATTAATATCCACCATTTAGAAGTACTAAGAAATATATATTTTATAGAATAAGTTATCAATCCTTGAAAAAATACCCTTATTATTTATGGTGATATTTTTGATCACTTAATAATCTATATATAGACACATTGATCAATACTTATACTTGATAAAGATCATTAGAATACCATAAGGTGATACATAATGGGAATATAGACTATTTTTCCAAATTCTCTTATTTCTTCTTATTTAACTCTTCTAGTTTGATTAGTGATACCCTATATGTGCATGTAGATATATGAGTGGCACTGAGTATATTTTTTATTTAGAACTTTTCTTCATGCTCATGGTTATGTCTAGATATCTATTCGAGAAATACATCATTGAATTACCTTGGAATGGGTATTTATTATAGGTTGTATGCTTATTTATAGGGTATCAACATCTGCACTGTTGATGGAATTTCAAAAGGATATTCATGATCATCATTTAATTTTTATAGGAGCATTGGATTTTTCAGGATATTAAAATAGATTTCATTTTCTCACTAGTTGATTTTCTCTCTATACAATGAGATCCAATCCAAGGCACATATAGCCACAAATTACACTAAGGTAATTATTACAAGATTCATAGGAAATATTTTCCAATATATGGTTGTAGGAGAATATTACAACACTTGGGTTATAATGATCAAAAAACTATGTTTTTTAAAGATATCTATACATCAGGTATCCTGGATTGATTTAATAGTTCTGAAAAACTTTTTGGATATAATGATTTTGTAGAACTAAATTCAATTAAATAATTTTCCATCATGGATTGAATAGAATGTGTACCTTGTAGGACTTAAATTTCATGCTTCACTTTAGTAGTAGTGATGGAATATGTTTTACCTTGCTCCATTGGATCTGGTGGTTGCTGATGATGATTACCATCATGGACCAACAATATAGTGAACTGGCTATCATAGTTTCCTTGCTCTTTACAGTTGAATAAATGAACCATGGTTGGTGCATTATGAGGTTCAGTTTTTACTCCATCATTTAGGCTAGATTCTTCACTTCACATTGACATTTATGGTCTTGGTGTCCTTATCTCCCGCACTTTGAGAATTTCTCCATCCATTTTAGAAAATTCACCCGATGTTTCTTACCAAACTTTTGATATGTACAAATTTTTATCTTCTTTAATATTTTTTAATTTATCCCACTATCATAAAAATATATTCATCACTTCTTATCTCTTTAACCATGGGAATAATCTCTATACTCCATATCTCCTTTAAGAGCATATAGAACAACTTCTTCATAAAACATGATTTTTTATATTGCTAAAGACATTAGAATTTGTCATTTTGAAACACTGATGAAGCTATCAATTTTTC
This sequence comes from Viscum album, assembly GCA_963277665.1. NCBI lineage: Eukaryota > Viridiplantae > Streptophyta > Magnoliopsida > Santalales > Viscaceae > Viscum > Viscum album. The sequence goes on from OY728135.1 coordinate 1,468,220,180, forward strand.
AATCATGGTTAATAAAAAATGTTGAGGCATATTTTGAGGGAATTATGAATTTTTTTCTCATAAAATATGATATATTTACTATCCTTTTTCATTAGATTTTTTAATTCTGTATCCATATTTTTTCAATCATATAAATGGAAATACATGATAAGAAAAAATTTCTTAAATATTACCTCCCCATCTCATCAATTTCAACATTTTTCTTGGAGTTATTCATCAACAATCACCATTTATCTACATCTCCATATAATTGTAAGATATCCAAAGTCACATTCTTCTTCTAATAATAATTCGTCACATAAAAGATCTTCTCCATTAAGTTAACCCAATGTTATATAACAAGTTGATCAAAAGATCAACTAGACATCAGGGTTTGTTTCCACATAATGGATTCAATTTCTAGTTTCTCATTCTCTAGTGAGGAATGACATTCTATTTGGTTTTGTTAATTTTTTATATCATCAGACTACTTGGTAATGATATCTATAGAATTTTAGACAACACATTCAATTTGACTGGGGATGTCGTCTGAGAAATCATTGTTTCGTCCCTGATAAGGGTTTCTTGCATGGATTCTATTGGTTCAGCCCATTTTCTAAAATAGAAAAGGCTTGAAACAATTTTAAGTAAAAAAAACAGGAATAAATAATTTATAATTTCTCGTAATAAAATTCAAATACATATATTATGGGATCCATATTATTGTCCTTTTATAAAAATAATCTCCTATTATGTTTACCTATATATAGGCTTATACTTATGGTTTTCACACTTATTTTATAATCCTAATTCCTAAATAAACTAAACCAAACTATGATACCAACAATAGTGACCCTAACTTTATTTATATAACTATTAAATAATTTTTAATATAAAAAAATATAATAGACATACAAATATAGGATCAAAATGTTTAGTGTCTTAAAAAAATTATAATCATGTACAAATTGAACATAATAAAACATAAAAATTTATTCAACTCCTTTGTATTTTTCATTAAAATCTCATGTTCTCCATAGTTCATGTGATCACTAGAGTATATAAGTAAAATAACGAGAGGAACTAAATACTTGTAAGTAGGTATATAAGGGAATTATTTAATATTAAATGTGTTAGAATAATCACTATATTCATATAATAGTAATATGATCATAAATAATATCACGAGATAAACATGTGTTAAAGTCATGGAATGTATGAAACATCATGTCATAGTTTTCAAGTACCACTCATTGTTGTGAGACAATCTAGCATCATGTTTTCACATAACATATGTTAATAACCATAAAATCATCATTATGATAAAATATAGAATCATGTTCATGAATATTACATGTTAAATAATTAAATATATCACCTTACCAAATCCATTAGAGGGATATATAGTTTGGGTCCCACCCATCACATTTAAATATTTATATAATCATACATGCCACAAAGAATGTATAACAATCACAGTCAGGAAATAACCCATGAAAATAAATGGTTTTCAAAACTGTTTCATAAATAATACATTCATGAATAAACTTTTGAGGTCCCGAGAAGAAAAAATGAGATCAAAAATTTAAAAAGGGATTATTCTTCTTTATATTCAAAACAACAGATGATGAGTCAAATATTTTATTTTTTAAATAATTCTCTTCTTAGAAAATAATTTTATTTGGATTAAGAATCATGTTAGAAACATGTATATCTCATAAAATTAAATATAAAGTATATTTTAAGGACATAATTTGATCAATAATACAATAGAAACGAAGATAAACTAGAGGAAGGATTTGTGTTTGATAATCCCCTTACATTAATTCACACATTATTTCGTCACTTTTAGGCCTCCGGAATATTAATCATTGATTTATTAAAACATTGATACAGAAGATAATTATTTTAATTTTCACCAATATTTATCAATTATATTAATTTTATTATATTTATTAATTTCCTTGTTTTTAGGTGAGTCATTTTGATATCATGTTTTACTTAAAATTTTCTCATTTTTCCTTGATTTCTCTACGTTGTTCAATGTAAATTATATATTAGTATAATTGAACATAGAAACTTAAATTAAATATAATTATCTATTTATATTTTATATATTATTTCTAATATCCATACATGATTATGGTTATATTTTTTGATATTTAAATGTATTTGTAGGTTGTTAATTGTCCTTGAGAATACATTTTCGGGAGAGCAGGATAGTCATGTTTTAAATGAATATATATTGTAAATAGGATACATAATGTAGCTTAAACAAATTAATAATATTTTATATTACATAAAAATTAATATTATATGTTTTTTACAAAAGTGGGGGAAAAATAACTCGATGATGAAGAAGAAGAAATCCAAAAATTAAAGTAGAATAAATCATACATAATCTTCAGTGTAGCTGCTCTTGTACAACACTATAGTTCCATTGAATTTTAGAGTTATTTTACTCTATAAAAGACCAATATATTCTAAGGGGAATGATATAGAGGATTTTGGATGTTTGTAATCTTTTTAATGTTTGAAACTAGTTGTTTTCCAAGTGGAGAGGGAGGGGTTATTTATACTGGAGTAGAGTGGTATTTTTAGAATAAAATATTATATCATTGTTAAATCATGTAATAGTTAATTTTTTAAAATAAAAATCATATGGAAATATAATATAATGTGTTTAATACTTTTTAACCCCTTTATAATTATAATTCATTAGTTTATTTACAATAAAAGTGAAAAAAAGAGAAATTTTTGTTTTAAGGAATCATGTTTACTTTTGTTTTTGGAGGTTATTTGTTTCTTTGGAAAATTATTTTATTATATTTTAGTTAATAATTTTTGAAATAAAATATATAATTGCAGAAAATCATGTTAGTATAAAGATTATTTCATTATTAAATAGTGAATGATGTTGTTTAATATAAATATGTTATTTGAAATCTATATTTTTTTACTATTCAAAATGAAATTAAAGTAATTTAGAACAATTACTAAAATATAGCCTTAGAAAATTCTTATGTTTGTATTTCCAAAATGATATTAAATTTTTTAAAAAAAATTATAAGATGTGTAATTTTTATTTTTTAATATATTAATTATTATTTTTATAAAATACTTTTAAATTGAGTTTTTCAAAAATGTGCTTATATTTTCTTTGATTTTTTATTCATGGTATTTAGTTATCATCATTAAAATATTTATATTTACTTATATTAATAATTATGATTATTATTTACTTTATATTTAATTATTTTGAGGTCAAATTACTATTCCAATACTCAAGTTACAATTTAAAATGGCCAGGTTACGGTTCTCAATGGTTAGGTTACTATTTAAACAACCACATCACTATTCCAAATGTAAGATTAACTCCTAGAAATAAATCTTCATTATTTAAATAATTATTCAACTCAATTACTCCCAAGGTTCTATATTTCCATTTTTTATGATATTTTTTATTTTATTATTATTTTGGTTTTTTCTATACTGTTGATAGTGGGGGTAAAGATTCTATTTAATTGGTGAAATCCATATTTACCCAATTTAGATTTCATTTAGCATATTTTTTTATAATTATAATTTTTGTAATTTTCATTGTTTTTTTATGATTAATTTAATTTTATTATTAATTAATTTTTTTATTGGTTTATATATATATATAATACTACATATAATATTATAACACACTTTTATTTTTAGAGAAACTACGATTTATAAACATTAGGTTGTTAGAATTGAGTTTTATCCTACCATATAAAATGAATGAATTATTTGGTCCTCATTTGAATTAAATTTACAATAGAAGGAAATATTATCTACATATAGTATGTTATAACAATATTATTGGCAATAGTGGTGATAATTAAGAGGTGTCCTAATTGGGGTTAAAAAAATCCATCTAATTAGAGATTGAAGATGCAATGAATCGAAATCAGGCCATATTATTGTTTTTTAATATTTGGTTATTGAAACAATGTGAAGAAAAAACATTAATGAAGGATGACATGATGTTTTGGGTGAAAATAAATCAGATGTATAGTGATTGATCTTGAAAAACTCTAATAGGTGAGTTCATATTCTTCCAAATAGCATGTGATTCATTTTAAAAAAAAATTGTGAAAGTTTAATAAATTTCTGAAGGGTTTGTTTTAATTTTATGAATTTTTTTTGAATGGTTTGATATATAATGTAAGATCCAAGCTTTGAATATTACATAATTATATAAATATAGAAAATTCTAGGTTCCATGTACACAAAATCCTATGACATAAAAAAATAGATGTACTCTCAGTCCCACACCAATATAAATTTACTAGATAAGAAAAATATTTTTTTTATGCAGATATTTTATTATGTGAAGGTATATATAGGTAAATTTAGTCCATGTATGGGAATTTATAATAAAATTATGGGGTTTACAAACATCACATCGATAAGGATTAATATAAATTGGAATTCAAATCTATATACCAGAATGAGGACTCACATATGGGAATTTGGATAGGAGGACCATTTTTCACAAACAAATATGTGAATCACTATATAAAGGAATCCATCACATAATTGAGTCTAAATATGTGTAATGAAAATTCTAATAATTGATGTCCCCTTTATTTTTGTGGGAAGACAGTTGAATTCTATAATTCTATACATTTGGGAGAAATTCAATGGGTATCATATAGATGGTTTTCATCACTTATCAAAGAATAATGAAGTTAAAATTATCCCTGATCAAATATTTTGAAATGATAAGAAAATAAATATTCATTGCTGAGGATTTGAATGTCAAGGATGAGTAATTAGAACTGAACTTTTTGAATAATAATGATTAATATACATGTATTACCAATAATTATTTGATGGTTAAAATTATAATTAAGTGATATGTTTAAGATAGATAATAGTTTCTTCCAGTTTCCTTTAATATGTATATATATAAGATTAATTTTTTCAATTTTTTCATGAGAATCTATCACGCTACAATGAAATGTTACAGGCGACAAATATATCTTTTAGGTTGTACTTCGTAAACAACAGTGATGATAAAAGTTGTTTACTTTATAGGGGATACATTGTAAATGAATTATTAAAGCCTAAAGGTAATATTAAATAAGTATATAATTATAAAATTAATAAAAATGATATAAAATATGATAAGGGAACTTGATTAAATAAATTTGGATATACTTTCCTTGATGGATATATTTTTTACATAAAGGTTCACAAAAGTGGTGTTTCCTGATATTTATTTTTAATATTTGAAAATTATACATTTGTATGAGAATATCTCCAATATATTTCATTTAAGGATAATTAATTTCATAGAATACATTTAATTATCTTAAATAAATATATTTTCACACAAGTAAGGTTTTTTAATATCAAGAGTAGGGGGAAATTACGTGATCACCACTACTATAGAAATTGTGTGAAAGTAGTAAGTAGAAATGAGTGACGTTGGTTGATTTTATATAGTGTTATATAATATCAAAGAAAACTCTGAAATAATAATAAAAAAATTAGTTGATACTATTATAAGTATTTGGATCATCAGGTTATCAATGATAATGGAAGAGGAAGAGGATCCTACAGTATTCATGGTTGTAGATTTTGAGACGTAGATAATAGGGAACAAATATTACCTACTATACATATTCTACAATATTAATGTCAATAATTTATAATAATGGGAATATACTAGGTTTCAATAAAATAGTATTCAAGATTGTGTAGAAGCTATTGAATATTAATTTAAATCAATGGAAGAGTTAAAGAGTTTTCTAAATGATCCTATTCCATTTAAATTAGCTATTATAGAAATGAAGGAGATCAATATTATTTTTTGGAAGCATCCAATCTATATCATATAGTCTACTACAAATAATAACTACAAAAGAACACTTGTATATATATGGGGTAACTCTATATTAACTGGTGTGACTCTATGTATGGAATTACATCATAGTATGATTGGTTGAACATAATGTGAAGTTATTAATGGATGTATTTTGTGAAACAAGCATTTGTAAGCACTGTGAGACTCAGGTAGCGTAGGTTTTGGAAATAGCTAACCCATTGTAGACACCTTGATTTTAGTGGATAACACATTATGGGTTAGAATAACAAATCATAGAAAGGAGTGTGCGTTTGTATTGAACTTTGTAAAAATACTATCTTCCAATTTATTTATTTACATGGATATATGATATTTATTTTTTCTAGCTGAAACATTAAATAATCTATTTGAAAATCATTAGTAGATGTGATATAATATATAGGGTTAAATGTTCAGAATGGTATTTTTAAATTGGTAAATAGTCAAAAACTCTTCATTCACACCCCTCTCAAGTGTCAACACCAACCACTTTTTGGAATCTCAGATACAAAAATAATGCATCAATAGAGAAATTATTTTAGTGATTTCAATATCATAAAAAATATGTGCTCCATAATAATAAATATATATAACCTAGATAGAAATATTCAAGAATCATATTTTACATGTGGTTTAATTTAATGGACAAGCACAATAATACTTGGAAGAAATTTATATTAAAGTGATGGTTTATCAATTATAACCACATTTAAAAACATGAGAATGATTCAGAAGTACCCCTCCCCAAAATTATTTTAATTCTAAAAAAATTTATTTATGTTTTATAGTATTAATGGAGAATACAATCCATCAGTTCAATATATTAAAATTAATATAAATATTTATATAATCAATTGGTGTCAAAACCTTGTCGCAATGTTAATGTTTCATCAATTCAAAATTTTGAAATACATGTGTATAAGTGAATAATTTCTAGAACATATCTATATTTCAACACATTCATAATATTTTCATTAACATGGATCAATTAAAATTATAAATTAATTTTTTTAATCCATAAATAAGGAGGAGGATAGGTTATATACAATGGTGTAGTGGATAGAGAAATTGAGGAATTCCTAACTTGATTGATCTTTAACTAAAAATTAATAATGTCTATTACTTTCTAAGACACATAAATATTGTGGGGAAAAGAAACTTCAATGATGATTATCATTCTAAATATGTTGTTGTAGCTAATAAATTAAGGGTGTAGTAATTTTGGAGAAATATGAAGTCTATTATACTCAATTATTAATGAAAATATGTCTTGTTAAAGGATATTTTTTTAAGAAAATTGATATGAATTGAAAAAATTGTTTATTCTTGCTTATATTGTGAAAATATTGTACATGTTTGATTGAGATCCTAGAATGATACTTGAATTCTTTATATATTGAATTTGGATGTTCTTATGGATGTATGTGAGTTAAATGGATAATATTATAGTCTTTTACATGTTATATTATTACGAAACCATGATTTTATTTTTTGTTTTATTATAGGATTTTCTTTCCGGTATTTTAATTTAGTACGTTCAATTTCTAAAATTCACTATAATCTAATGAAAGTATCAACATTATGCGATATGTGTTAAATTTTTACAAAAATAGAAATGGATCCTTCAGAATCACACCACATGATATTTTACCTGGATATAAAATTTATCCTCTAAAATTTATTATCAAGGGTGGTTAAAATATTCAAAAGTAAATAAGATTTAGTTAATTAAGAGTAGGTGAATTTGATATATCATTTTATATAATGAAAAAGTGGAATATGGATTTATAGAGGAATTAATAAAAGAATATAATGGGGGTTATATTGGATTTAATAAATAATTATTGTTTTTGAAATAAATTTAATTCATATTTGTTTTCTATGTTTTTTTAGAATTATATCTAGGAGAAGAATTTAGATAATAATATTCATATTGAAGAGAGGGTAACATTGAAATACAAAAACAACAAGATAAAGAATATAATTCATTTATCATGTATATGGAAGACATATGACATTGTATTGTCATGTACAATAGGATGATGTAGAGATAATTGGAGTTGATATATAAAATAGTTCATAGATTTAATTATTACTATTGATCTCTTAGTTTTAAAGATCATTAATTTATGATTCTGGTGTTATTAATGAGTTTCATGTTTCTATGTCAGCAATTTGTATTATAATCTTATGAAAAAATTACCTATGTAAGAGACACTGTTGAGATTGGAAACACCAACTCAAGAAACCATTGTCCATGACAAGCCCCCAACATAAAAATCTCACTATTTATAATACAACACTGGGTTATTTCACCACCAGAATGTGATACTATTGGGATAAAATATTGACAATGTTTGTGAACCTATCTGTTGATACACCATCAGGTTGTCATAACATCAGAATGAAAAGTTGAATAAGTAAGAAATACCTCTAGATGAAGCATTCCAAACATCATACGATCAAAATAGAATTTCAGCTATGTCTAGGACACCGTCAGATCAAAAATCGTCCAACTAGACAACTCTAATTGAGACACTACTACTATAGTAAAAATTTGGTTATGTATAGGACACATCCATTATCATACCACCAGCATCATACCACCAAATCAAGAAAACTCCATTTTAAGACACCAAAACTATTTTATATAACTTATCTTTTTAAAATATATTATTTTATTGACTATATTTGATGGGTTTAATAGTATTTACTATTTTTAATGTTTTTTTATTAAATATGTGATAAAGATAATTGAAGATAGTGTCAGTTTGTATAGTATGAGGAACCATATGTTTTAGATATTCTCCTTTCTGCTGATGATAAAAGTGCATCACACTCCCTCATGAAATACATATACAAACATATTAATGTGATGGAATATTAATTGAATTGAATTGATAGTAGGCTGAGAACTCAAACTACCTAAACATACATATAATTGAACCTGGTTGAAAAAAAGAATATATCACATGCTATAAGAATTTGACTAGGAAGCCAAAATACACATTCATATTTTCTATTTTCCTCCAGTTAACGAACAAGAGTCTATGATAATGTATTTTACTGAATCCTTTTTAAGAGAACCCTAATCAAGATTCACTGCTGATTCAAATCAAGAGTCCCAAGCTGCATTGAAAAATATTTATAACCTCTAAACTTTACTCTTATATATCTCACTATTTTGTTCACTTTTATTACTTTTTGAGTAGTGTATGCTATACATTGTTTTATATATGCATACTTCCTCCTGTTATGAAATGGAAGATACTATTTATATTTTCGAACCCTTTTATAATTTTTTTATCCCATGGATAAGATTTTATAGGTCCTTGTGTGGAAATTTTATTTTTTCTACCACATACAATTTTAGAAAAGGATGTGTGTTTCCTGGAATATTTTAAACTATTGTAAAACCCAATAAATATTGTAGATCATAGTGTTATTTTATTATAAACTTATTCATGTTGGGTGATCTTTAATTGGGGTAGACTATGTCTAGAACTGAGACTCAACCACTTGTATTCATTGTTTTGTCTCTATATAGTAAATTTATTTACTTTATTTCTTCTTTAAAACTTGAAAATGTTGTACCTATGAATTTTTTTTTACATTGATAGTTTATCTTAATTTTTGTTAATATATTATTTTGATCAAGTAAACTGATTTAAAAGGATACAATGATATTTTATATTATTCATTAGAGTCCTAATAATTATTTAAGTAAATATTTATAAATATTAAGATCTACATCATTCTACTTATTTTGATAAAATGGGTTGTATCTAAATATTTACCTGATTTCAAAATAATCCACCATAGATAGATGTTTTAATTGGGTACTCAAATCACCACCCGCTAAAGATACTCACTCTGACAAACATTTAGTATCTAAGTATGACTTTCTTTGGTGTAATGTTTTTTAAAATGTTTTAACTATGGTTTTAGTTTAATTTAATGATCTAAAATTTCTATCATTTCTAAATATATTTCATTAAAATGGATAATCGACAAGAATATTATAAAACAAAAAAACCTCCCTTTTTAATAGAAAAAATTATGCTCAATGGAAGATTAAAATAAAAATTTATATATAAATAATTGGTTTTGATATTTGTTCTTTAATATGTAATAAATACGTTATTCCTGATACTTATAGAATATCTCGGGATGATACAAAAAAATTATATTACAATAATAATTTAATAAGAATGAATACCCATTATTATGTTTTAGGAGATGAAGAATTTTACTTAATATCTTCATGTAAAAAATCATTTGAAATTTAGGAAAATATTTCTGTTTCCCATGACGGAAATTTAAATGTTAAATAGATAAGGGTTAATACTTATACTATTTCATATGTTAATTTTAAAATAAAGAATAATGAAACCATTTTTTATAAGTATCTCATGTTTAATGATATTTTCCACAAAATGAGATATCTTTGGAAACCAATAAAATATGAGGATCAGATAATGTGATTACTCAGATGCGTGGTGGAAATATGGATAGGCACATCATTTTCAATCTTGATAATCATGAAGAATAAGTAAAAATATGAAGAAATAGTATATTGAAAATTTTATGATGTATGAAGAGGAATTAAAGGTAAACTGTGAAGAAGATTAGGATCCTAAAAAATATTTATTATCCTTAATATATATTGCACATATAAAACAAAATGAAAAACTAAAATTTGAATGTACATGATTCTTGTTCTCGTGATAGTAAGTCACCCACTAACAATGATGAGGAAATGTTTCAATTAAACAAAAGATTCAATAAATTTTACTAAAAAAAATTTCTTTATAGAATCAAACTATAAAGGAATGTATGACAACAGAGGAAATTGGATGAAATTTTTCAGGAAGGATGATGATCGAAAGGAAGTTGTTTTCTATGACTGCAATAGGATGCGTCACATAAAATATAACTTTACAATTCTTATATAAAAGAAAAGAAATTTGGGATAAGGATACGAGATAGAAAAGGATATGAAGGAAACATGCTGTGATTTTGTGGATAGTTCCAGAGAATTTGATACATCACCTGAAGATAGGAATGATAGAAAACAATTATGTGTTTCATTACTAAAATATTTTATGTACATGACCTACCAACTATTTCAAATAGTATAAATGTTAATAAGTCTAATAAATATGACAATAAAAACACGATGATGATAATATTCCAAATGAAGAACTATTCTAATAATGAAACACTATAGAGGATACCTTTATTGAATTAAAGGATAAGTATAAATGTCTTAAAAGGAATAATGATCTGACAATAAATGTAAAATCTTAACTTTCTATAGAATAAGGGAAAATTTATCAACTTCTCAAAGAAAAAACTCAACGTACACTATCAAATAATAAATTAAATAAATAAATTGAGAAATTCAAAAATTGAATAGGGACACTTACACAAATTTTTAGAAAACAAGTAGCTCCCAAATATGTTACTATAAGAGGATAAGGACCTAGATAGGGAAGAATATCAATAAAAATATTCTTCCAAAATCTAGAATTTAATGATCTATTACTAGTCATTTTTTAGATGGACCCAAAAATTATTTCATTTCTAAAATATTAAAATCTATTTATAGAAAACCAATTATGAAAATTTTGGTTCCAAATTTTTTTATTGCTGATATTTATGGACCAAAACAGATTTGGGTACCAAAATCCTTCCTTGTTTAAAACTAGTTTTGTTGGAAAAAAATGCTTCAAGACCCTCATTTTAATTCTATGGTACTTCGACAGTGGATGTTCAAGACATATTATTGAATATTTTTCATGCTTCAAGAGCCTCATAATGTTTGATGGTTGTAATGTCACCTTTGGTCACAATGGAGAAGGAGAAATCATCATCATAGGCTAAATTGGTGACAAAAATTCAGTTTTAATTTCTAAATATTAATATGTTGATATTTTAATGTATAATATGCATATCAGTTATCTGTTTTGAGATGATGGTTTTTATATTTTGTTTATGAATGACTATTTTAATATTCTTATTATAAAAATTCTTTAATTTATACTGGTTTTTCATAAAATACTCAAACATTAAAACATTCACTCACTAAGAAAGATAACTATGAAAGAGTTAGTTAGGGATCTACCTAATCATGAGTTAAAAGTTGATAAAGTATGTAACCCTTAGAAAAAGGGAAATAATAGAATGTTTCATTTAAATTAACGAAATAATTTTCTACTTCTCAACCCCTTTATTTGGTTTACATGGATTTGTTTAGACCTTCTATAGATTCATGTCTAAATGTGAATTACTATGTTTAGGTTATTATACATGATTTATCTAGGTATACTTGGATATATTTTCTATCTCACAAAAGTTAATTCTACTCTTACATTACCATGTTTTTAACTTTGTAGAATATCTTAGTGTACATAGAAATAAAATATTACAGAGTGACCATGGTCATGAGTTTGAAAAATTGAAAGATTGATTTTTTTCTCAAAAAATGGCTACAATCATAACTTATCTACTCCTAGGACACCCTTGATTAATGGAGTTGTTAAAAATAGAAATAGAACATTACAATAAATATCTTGGACTTTGCTAAATGAGTATGACCATCCTATATATTTTTGGGAAGAATCTATCAATACAATCTGCTGTATCATCAATAGAGTTTTGATCTGACCTATCATTAAGAAGACCCCTTATGAAATATGAAATAATACCAATCCTAAGTTAAATTACTTTATTTTTTCGGATACAAAGTCCTTATCCATAATACTATGGATAACCATTAAAAAAAGCCTCCAAGGGTGATGATGGAATTATCCTTGGTTATTTAATCTCTTAAAAATCTTATAGAGTCTTTAATAAGAAGATAAAAACATTGAAATAATTAGTACATGTCAAATTAGATGAAACTAATCCATATGAGCTGAAGACCTCCTTAGAAAACCTTTAGGATGATTTATCTTATCTAAATTTAGATTCTATACCTACTGTCACTACTATCAAATATCAAAAAAATAATCAAGTTCTGAATAAATTCCATAAATTCTAGAACCTGAAAATAAAAATACATAAGTGTCTAGTCCATATTTCTCTAGATAAATTACAATCACTAAGTACCATACTTTAGATTATGCTTTAAGTGATATAAATTATGGAATACAATCTAGATATTATGTGATAAATTAGGTTTAATATCATGAATTCTTGTCTTATATTGAATATAATAACATTAATGTATCTATTAATGATGAATTCTGGGTAATAGTTATGCAAGAAAAGTTGAATCAGTTTGAAGGCAACAATGTTTTGGGACTTAAATATATTCCCAAGGACACCATAACTATGTGAACTAAATGGGTGATTATGATTAATGTTGATGAGTCATGAAATATAGAATGAAACAAGGCTAGAGTTTTTTTACGGGGTTATAGTTGTTAATAAGTAATTGAGTATGAGAAAACCCTTTCACCTATAGAAATACATAAATCTATAATAATTATGCTTTCTTATAGAACACATTTAGATGTCAAGCATTATAAAATGGATTTCAAGAGAGCATTCTTAAATTTATTTATAATTGAAGATGTTTTTTAACAACCCCTAGTTTTTAGAAACCTCATTTTCCAAATAAGTTTTTTAAATTAACAAAATATTTTTATGGTTTAAAGGAAGATGAATTATCCTGGTAAGATAGGATCAATAATTTTCGGATTTCAAAAGGATTCCCTAAATAAATAGCTGACCCCAATCTATTCATAAAACAAATATCATAAGATGTATTAGTAGTGAAAATCTATGTTGATGGTATTATTTTTAGATCTTCAAAAAATTATCTTAGTAAAAACTTATCCAAAATGATGAAAAATGAGTTTTATGGGTGAACATAAATTAATTTTTAGATTTCAAATTTTTCAAAACAAGGAATGATTTATTTTTCATAAAATTAAATGTAAAAAAGATCTTCTAAAACTTTTTAACATTGATAGAACTAATACTAGTGATAATCCATTGAATATCACCAGTAAATTGGGTCTTATTGAAGCTAGAAAAGAAGTTATAGAGTTATTATTGGATGTCTTCTCTACCTGACTACTTTTCGAGTAGATATTATTTTTAGTGTGTATATTTGGGCTCATTTACAAGAAATCCCAAAAGAGTTACACCATGTTTTTGTTAAAAGAATTTTCAAACACCTAAAGAATACAACCAATTTATGATTTTTTTACCCAAGAGGACAAGAAATTGTTTTAATAAGTATTTATGATTCTAATTATGTTGGATGAATGTTATATAGAAAATGTACCTCTAAAAACTATCACTTTATAGGAATGTTTCTAGTTTCATGGTGTAATAAAAATGAAATAATTTATTACACAATCTACTATAGAAGTTGAGTACATAGCTATATAAAGTTGTTGTAAAAATATATTCTGCATGAAACACACTCTACTAGACAATGGATATCAATTCCAAAATGCCCCCATAATCTGTGACAACACACGTGCTATAAACATTTCTATGAATCTTGTTTATCATTCTATGACAAATAATATTGTTATAAGACATCACTTTTTGATACAAAATTTTTAAAAAGTAGATATCACTCTTGAATTTATTAGCACATAAAAATAGTTAGTTAGTTTTTTTAAAAAGACCTTGAATTTTTAATGAATGAATTATATCAAACATGAGTTACGAATGTTAAATTTTAGTTAAATTTAATTTTCGATGGAATACTATTATGGTTGATATTACATTAGTTTTTCATTCCATTATATTTCATAACAATGGATTGTCATTGTTATTTCTTGTAATTTGTTATCACACCATTAGATTTTCATATAATTTCTATGCCATTTCATTAGCTATCACACCATTTCATTTCATGCCTTCACAAATTTTTTCTATTTCATGATGTTTTGATCCTTCAGTTTATTTTTCCATTTATGTTATATCTTTAGCATGATGTGTGTTTTTCCTAAGATTTTTATTTAAATAAGTAATTATATTTTAGAATACATTATATCCAAAATGATATTAAAGTGTCATAATATCTATTACCAATATACCTTGAGCCCCGCATGATACTATCATATCTCTATCAAGCCTAGTGAAACCCTTTCCCTCTCATAGTTCAAATATTTTCCTACCATCAACCACAATTTCTGAACCAATCTAAAATATGAAAATGAAGCATTATTTTGAGCATTCCTTATATATTTTTAAATACTCTAAGATGCGGAGGAATATTTTTAGTGTACCTGCTCGAGTTTCTCTAATTTCTATAGTCAGCCCTGAGCTATCCATCATAATTGTTGTACTTGAAAGGAAGTTGAATTGAAGTGTTTGTTCTCTAATAGGTCTCTAGTACTCAATGTTCTACGGGATCAGGGATTATTTGAGTGCTTCTCCTCGAACGAAAGTGTATTCTACCCTAATCTAGTTTAAGGGTTTTATCAAAATTTAAACATTCCATTTAATGAGAATGGTTCTAATTGGATTAAAAGATGTGTGAAAGGACATGTTTTCAATTTTTCATTAGGGAAAAGGTTTAAATTTTTAGATCTAATTCATGATTATGTTTATGATTATTAAAAACATATCATTCCAAAAGTTAGTGATTTGTTTATGTATGAGGATTCTCTTACTGTGATGATAGGATATGGAACAAACCTAAAGGATTGTTACCTCTAAGCATGATGTATAATGTTGGATAATTGTTATGATTGTGCAACACATGAATTTCCCAAGAAATAATGATTTCAAAACACTAAGGTTCCTAGATGTGTATCTACTATCTCCGATGATTGAAGGTCGCAAGATCAATATTTGTAGATATATAATGGTGAATACATTTGAGATGTCCAAGAAACTAAAAATATCAAATTATTTAATCTTCCCAAACATGATTTCTCTCATGTTTAAGGTTAAGGGCCTAGTAGAAGATGATGAAGAGTCTAGTATAGATTGTGGCAGTTTCTATCTTCAAAGTGCCACATGTTTAAGATTTAAATTAGCAAGAACCATTAGGAATGAAAGTGGGATAGTGATTTTGAGATGTTATGTGATATGTATAATTGATTTGATCATACAACCAAGAAAAAAAGATAAATTTGATCCATTATTGGTGCCTAATAAAGTGGTAGAATACACTAATGAAGATAAGGAAGAAACTACTGTTGAATAAGAGGAATAGGAACTGTCTATGGATGTAGGGAGTGACCCTCATTTGTCTCCCATAGATTTTCCCATTACATTTGGAGATCCTAGTACACCTAGGAGGCTTCCAAAAAGATAAAAGTTGGTTAAAAGTGATGAAGAAGATATTAATATCTCTGGGGAGGAGCTATATAAAAGTTACAAATGCAATAATGATGATGATGATAACGTGGAAGAAGAAATGAATAAGAATATGATAATGTAAGTAAAGATGAAGTCTCTGACCAAAGTGGTACTAGTGACCGAATCAAAATAAAATAAGCAGAGATACCTCTAGAGAATCCTCATGCACTTGTTGAGGGGAGAAATCCTCATCTGTTGAAATTTTTATGAAGCACCACATGTTGATGATGTTGAGTCTGGATATTTTTCACTATTCATGTAGTATCTTATTTTTCTATGGAAAATAAAATGGGTTATATAGAAATTATACAATAACATATAGTTTAAATAGAGAAAAGGATCATTCTGAGGAAGAATTTGGTGATGAAAAGCTTGTTGATGTAAATGTTTGATAATCCTAATGTGGTTGAGAATTTGGAAGGTGAATAAACTGATTTTTTCAATAAATGGATGTTCAAGAGCTACATGCACTTACTTTTGGTTCACAATTAGAAGATGAGTCTACCAGTGATGCTACATAGATCTCATATGCTTTAAATTTAAAAGAAATACCTATAGCTATTGTATAGTTTAGAGTTATACAGAGTTCATATGTTCTTAGCTATTTAGAGACAACTATTATTATACCTATTTTTTGGTTACTCCTACCACCTATCTAGTAGTTGTTTATGATTTTGAGATATTTTTTGATCCCGTGTTTTATGAATGGGAAAAATTCATTCAATGTTCTCCAAATAATGATAAACCTGTAGATTAAATTGAAGGAAATCATAAAAGATCCTTGATAGCTCAATTATATTTTAATGGGTTGTTCTAAAGGTTTGATTCTGTCAGATCCCATGACCCTGAAACGACTCCAACGCCTTATTTTATTCTAGTTGATATAGACCTTATTGGTGACATAGATGCTTCTATTAATATTTTGATATCTGGTTTTTCATTGATGTTAAATTATTTTCCTCCTAAATAGAATTACATCTGTTATAAAGATGACAGATACATATTTGAGTTCATTATTTAACATGTCTAACCAAATATTAGGCTTCAAATTAATGATATGGAGATTGAGAATAAGTAGTTTAGTAGTGAACATGGATCTATCAAGTCAATGGTTAAAGAAATGATATCTGAGATTAATGATTCCATGAATGGTATCCTTAAATGTATTTAGTATTTATCTTCAGGTAATTCTATTTCTTCTTATCCTCCTTCTACAGTGATTGATGAGGACCAATTAAAGACAATTTCTTGAGATTCACTGAGAGATACTTCAATCATTGCTTCAGGATGTGTCACTGATCAGCCATTAGATTCTTTAAGCAGATTACGGTATAAATCTGATCATTCATTCAAGATAATTACCAGCTATGCCCATGAAATGAAATCTATCATGGAAACTATTACGAAATCCATTAAGTATTATCTCTCTTGAAATTATACAAAGCAATAAATGGATTGAAATTTAAAATTCTAGGCTGAAATTTTGAAAAATCCTCCTATGACTCTGAATTTAGAAGAAAACGTATGAAAGATCAAGGATATGACTCCGATTTTGAACCATTTAATGGAAGATGAGTCTTATTTATTTATTTTAATGGAAATGGGTTCCCAAATCCTCATATATTTCATAAATATCTTGATTACTTTTCTCTCTGTTCATGGCCAATAAGATGTTTCTCAAGAAGCTTGCCCTATTAATCCTCAATTTTCGCTCAAACCAAGAGGTTCTTCAGATCCTCTAGCATATTTTCCTTCCCAATTCTAGGATTTTCCAATGTTTCATGCTCAAGACATAAGAAAAATCAATTAAGTTGATATTGTGGAAGATAATCCCCAGATTGTAGATGGAATCTCCTCTATAGTTCCTTTTATTTTACCTAGATTCGATCCTTGTTCCTTAGATAATGAGCAAGAGAAAGGAAAGGCTAATGTAAAACCACCAATGGTCTCTTCTATTAAATTTTGAACTATTCTTTTCCTGGGTTATCTAATTTTTCTTTCAAGGGAATTATGTTGTAATAACTTTTTGGTAATAAATTTCAATGCCTCTAATATCTCTTATTCTTTTTGTTTTAATCCTTATTATTATAATGAATTTATTTACTTTTTTGTCAAAATATGAAGGGGAGAATTTTAGAATATAATAATTTTTCATGAAATTTATTATTTATTATAGCACAGTTTATTTAATTAATGATACATTCCTTTGGTACTTAATATTTTCATATTTTTCATTGATACCATCTGCAGTTATTGGGAATTCTATGTTCTAATTTATAATATCATGGATATCATTTTTAAACCCTTTTAATAATTTTGATTCAATTATTTTTTATTATTAAAAAGGTGGAGATTATTGACCTCCTAGTTTTAATTATTTCTAAATCATGATTTGGATGTTATTAATGAGTTTCATATTTCCCTATATGTAATTTGAATTCTTAGACAGGTGAAAAAATTATCTAATTAATTGACATTGCTGAGATTGGAACTTCCAACATGAGAAACCATTTTGAATGACATGCCACAAGCATAAAAATATCGATAATAATAAGATACTATGACAATGGAAAACTGTTGGATAGAAAAATTGACAAGGTATGAGACACGGTCAATCAACACATTATCAAGTTGTTGTGATGTAAAAATTCAATGTTGGCTAATTTTTATATACCACCAGATGAAGCACCACAAACATCATATAATCAAAAAAGAATTTTAGTTAAGTGTAATATACCATCAGATTAGACACTGATAGTTGAGATGCTTCCAGTGTAGTAGAAATTTTGCAAAGTATAAGACACCCCAAGAATCATAGTGCCAGAATCATACCATCAGATCATGACACATCCAGTATAAGGAACTGCCACTATTTTCCTTAAATTTACTTTTTAAATAAAAATATTATATTATATATATATATATTTATTGGAGTAAATTCAATTTATTATTTTTAATTATTTTCTCTTAAATGAATTTTAAAAATCATTGACGTGATTGTAAGGCTATGATGTATGATGAGGCAATTGTTTCAGATATTCTTTTTTCTTTAGTTGATAAAAGTAAAGCACACTCCCTCATGAAAAAAATATACACAAAGAAGAAATTGATGCAATAGTGGAAGATGTGAACAAATAATAAAATGATAACATGAACTAAATGAACATACAAAGATATGAACCTGTTTTCAAACAAGAATAGATCACATACTACAGATATTTGACTGGAAATCCAAATAACAAATTCATATTTTCTGCTCTCCACCAGTCAAATAACAAGTGTTTTTGACACTCTATTTCACTGAATCTAATTCAAGAGAACCAGAATCAAGCTTCACTGTTGAATCGAATCAAGATTCACAAGCTGCATTGCAATAAAATGACATCTTATAAACATTAATATTATAGATTAATCTATTTTTTATTACTTTTTTAGAAGAGTGTCTTATACTTTGTTTTATATACAAACAATCTCTCATGTGATAAACTAGAAGATACTCAATTTCTTCTCTAGCTATTTTCATATTTGTTTATCCTGGGGATAAGAGTTTTAGACCATCTATGCATATCCTATTTACTTTTTATCCTATTTATAACTATGGAAGAGTTCATGTATGACTTGGATAGTTGTAAACTATTGTAAAACTCAATCTAGGTTTTGGATCATTGTGTTTATTTTATACAAACTTCTTGGTGGTGGGTGATCACCATGTTGAGAGGCATATGTCCCAACAAGAGACTTAAACTCTTGTATTTATTCTTTTCATAGTTTATTTAATTTTATTTTAAATTACATCAACTATAAAACTAAAAATTCTCATAACGACAAACAAAATATATACTTTGATGTTTTATTTTAATTTTTGTTCATATAATATTTTGATTAATTAAACTTATTTTAAATGATTTAATAATATTTTATCTTATTCATCCGAGACCTAATCAATATTTAGTAAAATATTTATAAAGATTAAGATCTACAAAATTCAAATTATTTTGATAAACATGGTTATATCTAAATATTTGGGGGATTTCAAAATAATCCACTTTATAGAGAAATTTTTATAGGGTACTTAACTCGCCCCCTATTGAGAACTCACTGTAGCCAATAATTACCATAGTGAATTTAGAGATTATTGGAATAGAATGTGATAGTGGAATTAATGGACTCACAAAGGGTGGTGAAAGATATAATAAATCAGGAAACGTAGCTTAAAAAGATAAAATTAACTATCTAATCATATTGAAAAGTATAGTTTGTTAAATATGTTTATTCTATCAATTCATGAAAATAAATAATGTTCTATATGTGTTATACATTATTATAGTTGATTTTTTTTTAATAATATCAATCAATGTTGAAATTAATATAACCATTTATGGGTTAATAACCTAGTATCCATGTTAAAGTTTTTTTGGTAGTCATAGTTTACAAAGTGATTTTTATGTTGAAGAGATAAAGATATGGTATATGAAACATTAATATCATGTGTGTTTTATTTAATTTAAGAATTAATTTAATTGATTTTTTGATGTATCTATTCTAATTTTTTGGATTTTTTTATTTTTTATTGTTTTTCCTTTTTGGAAAACTATGCGTGTTAATTTAGTGGCATCTTCAATAATGGTGCATAGCTCAGATACCCATTTATCTCAACAATTTAGTGGAATATAGACTTCATTGGATTTGATTCCATGGTTGGTACATAGTTACACAAAATGTGAAGTTTTTTTATGAACATTTTCAATGTATATCAAATTCAAATTGTATAGTTAATGCATGGAGAGGAAAATTGCGTAGTGAAACCGTGTGATCCACCCTGGTTTTTAGAATTGTGAAAATATTAATTTGATCATCTTGAAGTAATAATAATTTTTGGGGATTCACTTCCCTATCCAATCATGTCAACTAAGATGGGTGATCTAGTCATTTTACCCCTTCCTCCATCAATTATAAAATTCATATATCCATGATTTATTCTTAATTTATTCCAGAATGTCCATATTTCTCATCCAATTCCCTCATCATTCCTCTACTCTTCAGATTTTATTTTCCTCTATCCCACCATGGAACCATGTTCACCATACCATAGATTATTTATTTCCTTGAATGTGTGATTTTTTTGTTTAGGGTGTACAAAAAGTTTTTTTGGCATTCTATTCTCATAATTTAGAGTTTAATGAAATTTATACTAGTTTGATGTTTTTCATTATGTTTGATTTCCATTCCATAATATTCATTATTAAGATTCAGTTTCTTAAATATTATATCAATTAAATTAATTATTTCTAATATCATAAATAATAATTATACAATTTTTATTTGGGTATCATTGAATAAAGACAATACTAGAAAGGGTTTTTTCATTGTTTAATTTTTTAAATTTCATGTAGCTAATGATTTTGTATTTTAACTATTTGTTAACCCTCGATATAATTCACCAAGAAATGTATTATTTTAAAATGCCTTTTCAACATCTAATGATTTTATATTGGTGGAAAATTATTTTTAGATGTATTTTGTTTGGTATTGTATTTTTATATTAGTTACATAAGTTTCTTGTGGTGTTTTATATAATATATATGTTATTTATGTTAGGATGTTCTAAATTCATCTATAGGTATTTTTTTATCTATTTAAGATGTATGATATTTTCATAATATGGTTATTTATTTTGATAAGTGACTTCAAAAAACTCATTTTTCAAATTGGTTTTAAAAAGTTATTTCTGAAGTGATTAATTCAAAATTAAAACCAATTCCACTTTAAAAAGGGTTTTCAAATTGAATATTACAGTTTTACTTCTAAAATATATTCCAATTGCTAATTATACCTTTTTAGGATCAGTGATCATAAAATAAGCTATACCATTTTTTATGTGGAATTATATAAAAGTTGAATTGAATTTCTTAAGATTTTGATGATCATTAAATTAAAATTTTGGTTTTTTATAGAAAAATGTGTATGTAAGTGAAATGATTTATGATATTATGATGCTATGAAATAAATTATGTGATTATATATGATTAATGTATTATTAATGCTACCCACCTCATTCAACCAACTTCATAGTAACCCAAGATATTATGTTAGATATTAAGAAATAATTTTCTTACTAGTTATGTTTATGTATTAACTAGAATCATCTACTATATGTTTTTCTCTAGCTATATTTAGTTCTATTCATGAGCTAGGTTAGAGATAAGTAAGATGTTATTTTATAGTAACGTCATCAATATATAATAAGATGGTTTCACATGAGTATATTTAGTATTTTCTTATAAGGACCTAGGGAATTTTACATGAGGATATATAAATTACTCTAACATATTATTCAATGTCTCTCTATAATATATTTCCTAATTTTCATTTATGAATCTATTATGACTTGTGATTCAAGCCTTTCATACATTATTATTTCTAAATTTTTATTTATATTAGAATTTTTTCACTAACAGTGGTCGTTGAAATTTAAGAGAAATAGTTACTTGTGATCTTTTTTATGGAGGTATACAATGTGATTTTGATTTTATTTTGGAAAATATTTTGGAAATAAAATTTGACATATGTTTTCAAATAAATTGAAATTGTATTGTTTTAATGAATTTTTCATGTTTCACGAAAAAAAGGATAAAGTTATTCCATGTGGGTTTTTTTATTAAAATTATAACATACACTTTCAATTATTATATTTCAAAGTATTATCCATGAGATAGTTTGAAAATTGAAATGTATAAACACATTACTGAAATCTTACTGGTATATTATTTTCATTCTCTATATATATTAATTGGGTTCTAGAGACTCAGTTTATTTTATAGTTCTAGGTTCAATAATAATTTATACAATTCTTGTTTACTACATGTCTCGAGTTTCTTATGCATTGGTTTTTGAATTTAGTGTTTGATAGTGACATCAGTGTCACATGACGGTCATTTATTCGATGTTTTATTTTTTCCTAATTATTTTTATAATATTTATGTATCGAATAATCTTTAAATCATGTATTTTGTAGAGTTTATTTAGTTTTAGTTCACCTCTATTTATTGTTAAAATTGAGATAGTTATTTATTTTGAGTTATGAATTGTTTCAGTTTCCTTTCATTTTAAACCACCAACCTGACTTAGAATTCAAACATAAGGACACCCCAAATAGGATTCATGATATGAATTACTCTATGTGTATATGTTTATTTATTTGGATAAATAATTCCATAGAGAGAGTCTTATATACATAGGAATAAATCTCCAATCAGTATGGATGAAGAATTCCATTCTAGAATTGTATCAATATGGCTTGGGTACCCAGATCCAGAAGGATAAGTCATGGTTCATGAAAAAAATTGTATAATAGTTCTCAATTTTTATTAGGATTATTAATATTAGTATAGATTCTTTGATTATAAAATATCAAGAGGTAGTTCATGAGTAAGATATTGTTCACAACCAATCGTCATGAATCTTTTGATACCATGGGTACTTAGGATTTGAGTCTTAAATTTAAGAATTTTTTTTATTATATCTTGATGCATAAAATTTCAAAATGATTGTATTTTGATTCACATTAATTATTTATGATTTATTTGTGGTTTTCCATGTTTTTTTGTAAAAATATGAAGAGGAATGTATGTAAATAGTTAGGTCACATAATTTAGAAAATCATACAAATCTCATGCACATGGTTCTAGAAATTCTAGATAGTTTTTTGAATATATTGTTCATTTTATTCAAAACCATGGTTGGAAACTATTCATAGTATGAATCCCTTATAAAAATTATGTTCCAAATTTTCAAAATATATAATTTTTTATAATAATTTTTATCATTAATTTGATTTTTATTTTACAGTTTCTATGATCTATTAATGTTTTTTGACGGATTGAAATTAATTTTCTGTTTTTTTATATGTTAAATTTGAAAGATAATTTGGTATTAAAGGAATATTTTTGGAAATATGTTTATTAAAGAAGAAGTTATTATGGTGCATAAGGAAATAACAGTATTCATCAGGAAGTATTTTTCAAATTATTATGTTTTATACTGAAATTTGGTAATTGTTTTGAAATTAAATTATAATATAATAAAACATTTTGTGTCATAGTGTATAATAAAATGAATTTCAACTTACGGTAGAGTTTTTAAAATATTTTAACCATATTTTCTAGATGGGGTAAAATGTTTCTATGATTAATTTTTTAAAATATCTTTATAAATTTGTGAACTAATCTTCACAATCCTTATAAAATAGATTTTATTTTAAAAGTATGATTTTAAAAGAAATCATAGTGGATTTTGTTTTGGGTTTACTATTTGGTTGTACTTGGTTTGTTTGATTCAATTTTTAAATTATGGATTGATTTGGTTCATGATTCATTTTATTTAGAGTAAAAATTCTCTAAATGTATCTAATGATAGTATGTAATATTTTTCATGGGATCTTCCTCAAATTTCTCTCCCTTAGGGTTGAGATGTTGTTCTTACAGTGCTAAAATCAACACAAAATAAAGATAGAGGGGTTGATATTAAATACATTAACCATTCACATATCATTTGATGTGACTATATTTCTGTAGAGGGTATTGAGTAATTAAATAAGGTTTAATAATTTTTACAATCAATAAGGACTATTAAGACCAAAAGGGTAAATACAAATATAACTTCTTGGAAGGGACAAGTTGGAAATGATGGGGAATTTATTTCTACTTCAGTGGTAGAATCATATGAAATAGAAGTTATTTAGGAAAAGGAATTTACTGTAATTAACCTAAAAATTTGATAATTTATAATGTGATAGAACACTTAAACCTATTATTGGGTGAGTGAATATAATATTAGTATGGTGAATATTTCACTAAGTTGGTTCTTTTTCCCCAGTAGTCGGTTTTGAATTCTCTTTGAAATTACATATCTATATAAATGGCTTTAATCATGAAATTATTTTTAAGGTAATTTATTTTTACTTGATTTCATTCTTGGATAATGTAAAAAGGTACATGATTGGGGATTTAACTTCTCAAGGCCCATGGTGATGAGTCGTGACACTATTCCATTTAGTATTTTTGAGATTTATTGGTCATATAAGTATTGATATCATTATGAATAAGATATAGAGAACTATAATTATTAAAAGGATCATTTGATTTCAATTTAGTTATTCTAATAAGGAAAAGATATATTCCATACTTCTATTTTAGTCAATTTGGAAACACTATAATCTATTGATTTAAAATTTGAATTCCCTATCACTACATGGGAAGTTGGGAAATCAAAAGAAAATCCGAATAAAATATCATTAAGGTAAGAGAATTCAGAATTGGTCCAGAACTAAATCATAAATTAGTATAAAATATTTAATTAATCATTTCAAAACTTCCCTGACCTTATTTCCCCTAGTCATTTAATCTAATATTTTTTTAATTTTTTAGGTCATGCATTATTTTAGAGAAAACATTTATTTTAATGTATTTGATTACGTATTAATCATTTGGATGATTATTAATTTTTTGAACCTTATGTCTTGGTATATTTATTTTTAATAATATACTTTGAAATTCATTTATTAATTTATCATTATATTATGACTAAACCTTTCATTGTTAAGAGACCCATTACGAGTATTAGTCAAGTATTATTTCCATGAGATTATTATGTATTTTTTATGAATTTTGTTACGTTTTTAAATTTGTTAGTTTATTTTTTTGGTATGATTTTTAAATTACACCAATAAATAATATACCACTTTTTTATTTAATCATTCTCATATTCAATGTAAATGGTCTCATTATTCTTTTAATTTTTAATGATATTCTAAGGGAATAAATTGATATAGTAGGCAAAATTACAAAAACCATATATTACATATTTATTTTTTTTCATTTATGTGGGGAATTTATTAGAGTATAAGGACTCTAAACATACATTTATATGTTTTTGGGGGGATAATCATCGGTTTATGTTTTTTAGAATCTATGTTATGTTTCTAAGTGAAACATTTTTATTGATGAAACCTATTTCAGTGGCCTATATATGGGTAGTGCTCGTTATGAGAAACCATGTGTCCAATACATGAGGTGGAACCCATGATTTTCATATAGTGGTTGTGTGGTTTGTGGATGGTTCCCCAAACCATGTTTCCAAAATACTCAAGTGTCCTAGGTATATTTTTAAATGGATGCATAGTTAGAGAATATTTTTGTAAACTATTATTCCAAATTGCATGAGCAACTGATGTTTATAAAAATGTGATATTATAGATTTTCAATTTATGAATTAAAATCAATTTAAGGTCTCTTATCTAATGTGAGGTAGTTGATAGGTGATATTTGATTATTTTCCACCGTCCTCATTCATGTACCGGTGTTTTCCAACATTTATTTATTCATTATTTATTCTTGTAACTCCTCATTTCGCTTCTATTTCTCCCTTCTTTATTATTCTCTTAAAAAATACATCTCCTCCACTTCACCATGAAACCATTTTTTCCAAAATATTTATTATAGTTTTCCATGAACTAATGATTCATAACTTTTATGTAGTTTAGAACATTAATCAATCAATTTTCATTGATCCAATAAGATATTAATTCCAAATGTGCTAGTATTAGGTAGGTGTTTTATTTAGATATCATTATATCATGTTTTGAATGATTATAATATTTTTATTTTACACAAATTTATCCTTTTTTATATCCTAAATAAAATTATAAATGTTTTAATTGAGTTTCATGGTCCTAAAAAATAACCAAAAAGGTGGCTTTTCATTTAATCTTCCAAAAATATTCATGAAACAAATGATTTTTCCTATCAATTGATGGATGGGACTATCAATAGGGTTGTATAAAAGAACAACTTTTTCTAAAAATATGTTCTAAAATACGAATGATTTTTCATTGTATTTTTATTTATTATGATGATTTTTGAATTGTGTATTCAATTATTAGTGAAATTTTACTAGTCTCTTAATACAGTTTATGTAACATATAATTTATTAATGTTAGGATCATACCTATACTCCTCATTATTTTATATATATCTTGTTATTATTTGTGGGATTTTAGTGAAGGGGTTATTCATTATGAATACAGATTACCCAAAAAACTAATCGACTTCCAAATGTTCATAAAAATTATTTAATAATTGTCTTGTCCCCTTGTTAATAAAAAAATCTCATTTGACAAAATATTATACTGTGAATTTTATGGTTTTGTTTTAAAAATATTATCAAAGTACTATTTTCAACATGTGTGAATAGTTTTCATAAAATGAGATATACCTTTGGTTTAATCCATATGAATTCAAGTATAAATGTGAAATTTTAGTACTTGTGAAATGTATTTGTTTATAGATTAATGATTATTAATTTGAAATGGAAATTTTTTATAAAAAGGTAGTATATATGTGGTATTGGGTGTGTTTTTTTAATTATATATTATAATTTTAGTGATTTTTATTCGATGATGTTTGAAAAATGTTACCCACCTCAAGTAGTTTTTATAAAAAGAACCTTAAGTTTTATGTGTTAAATTGTGTTATGGTTACTATATTAGTTATGCTCACATAAAAACTAATATCCTATATTATGTAACATTCTATAATTATGAAGATTTCTATTAGGGATCTAGGTTAAATAAAATTAGGATTTTATTTTCATGGAGCATTATAAATAGGCTAATAGATGGTTCCACCCATGTATGTCTAGGATCATATCACAAGGACTTAGGTGTTTCGGTGGATGATATATACCAAATACATACATACATACTACTTTAACTCCATTATGTAATTAATTAATTTAATTAATGATTATTTAATGATTTATCTTTGTCTTATTTGATAACAATTATTTTTTTAAAATGTGTTCATTTTTTTAGATTTTATTCACTAATGTTGAGAATTGATCTACAATTGTTATGGTTACTTTTTGGGAATTTAATTTAGATTAATAAAACTTGATCTGTAAATCGTTTTTTAAATTATTATAGAATGTATGGTTTAAAATTTTTTTCTCATGAAGAGAAAAACACAACATTTTAAATTGTTTTCTCTATTTCTATGGAAAACGTATCTCAAGATTTCATATAAAGATGTTTTCATTACAATTAAAAAAATGAATTCATGTAATTTATTTCAAACTATAATTTATAAGGTATTTTGAAAATAAAAAAAATATAAATTTTTTTGTGAAATTAAATTGGGCACTTATGACCACACTGTACTTATAGTGATCGATGTCTATATACTAAGATTATTTTAGAGGATTAAGTTCTGTTATGGAGGTGGCCTTTCTTATGGACTCATATACTATTTCTCATGGATCAGGTTTTAAAATTATTGTCATATAGTGAAATTGGGGACATGAGGAGGTCACCAGTTTAGTATTTGGAGTTTTTTTATTTATGTTATACCATATATTTTTCAAAAAATAAATTTATCAAGTATTATGGAGTCTTACTTAATATTTATTTAACCACTATGATTTGGGAAGAAAGTCAGATAGTAATTTATTTTGAGTTTTTCAAGTATTTGTTATATTTTCATTTTAATATACAATATAATTTAAAAAGGAAGACAATTGTATGGATAAATCAATCTAGATTCACATTATGAAAACCAATTACTTATGAATGTTATTTATTAGTAAAAACTGACCCTTATCATATAATTAATTTCCTATGAACTAGTTTCCAACTATTGTGGATCAAGAACTCCTTTAATTAATTTATTATTTTTTGATTGATTATATGGATTAAGGGTGTCTCAGGTTCATCTATGATATAATAAATGGATGGGAATAAAAAAATTACATCAAACAATTTAAATCTAAAATCCAATACCATGGTTTATATTTATTCTAATGAGGATTTATTTTTAAATCATTAGAGTCCATATCATAATAATCTATATAATGGTTTATATTATTATTTAATAAAACATATGGTGAAATAGAATACAACATCATGGTTGTTGATATTTTGAAATGTTAACCAATCTATAACATTTTTAAAACAACCATATGAAATAAATATGGGTGTTTCTATTGATAAATTATCAAAATGAATGGAATGATATTGATGTTGTGTGTTATGGTAATTGATGTTATTCCCGATAGATTTGTTATAATTTATTTATATTTGAAGGATGTAACTACATCAATTTTTTTATTATTACTACATCATTGTATTGTTTAGATAACAATTATTAGTTTTGATGATGATATTATTTTGTCTTTTTGAGGTTTTTAGAGTAAACATATAGAATTTTAATGGAATAAATAGTCACATAATTTTTTATAGGTTAACTAGATTTTTATAAATCATGAATTTTCAAAATAAAGAACATTTTTGGATATTTATGAGAAATATTACTGAATATATTTAGATGTATCTAAACTCCATTTTATTGATAAAAACCTAATTATAATTTGTTTTTAAATATTATTATATATAGGTTTGTATAATTATGATTTCTTTGAAGTCACAACCTTGTGGTATAATGTTGAGGTACCTGTTGGTAACTATGGGGTGTTCAAAATTCCATTGTTTCATATATCAGGACATTTTAAGCTAAAAATGGTATAGTTTATTAGGTTGGATAGAGATGAATTTTAATAGAGCTAATAATAGAAACCATATTTTTTATTATTCCTTGGTTATATATCATGGTGTAATAAATGAAATTCCTGGAAGGTAAAACAGCATGGTATTATACTGATGGCTGAAGTGATTTAGGAAAACCAATTCATCTAGGATTATATCATGTAATTTTATTAGTCAAAATGTTAAATTTCAATGAAATATGGATGTGATGCATTTCAATGGTCATGGTTTTAGCATTGTAGTTTTATGATCAGGGTAGACTAAACTATACTATAGAATAAATTATTGTTAAACATAATATTTATGTTCCCCTCCTATAATTTTCA
Source organism: Viscum album (assembly GCA_963277665.1). NCBI lineage: Eukaryota > Viridiplantae > Streptophyta > Magnoliopsida > Santalales > Viscaceae > Viscum > Viscum album. The sequence goes on from OY728135.1 coordinate 1,468,250,298, forward strand.
ATATAAATAAAACACCCCACTATAATTTTATCACTACTATACAATGGTAAAATATTATATGAATGTCTTCATATAGTTATTAGTGATTTTGGTGAAAATTTTGTAACCTTTTTTAAAGAAGTCAAATCCACATTAGTTTTGGCCATATTATTCTTTATTATAGACACATTAATCTATTATTTCATCTTAGGATTCTAAATATAGTTTATATAATTATATTTGTATGATATAATTAAAAGTAAACACAATGAAATTTATTTTACATAATTGAGCTAATATGAGTACTAAATTTTCTTCCACAATTATTTGATGGATAAAGCACAAGACAGAGGTAGGGGATTTATGGGATCATTGAATTTTTAAAATAAAAATATTAGGATAAATATTCTATAATTTAGTTGCAAGTATTGAATTATCAAACCAGGACAAATTATATATTGGATGAATATGAAGATGTCCTTACTCATTATATTAATCATTTTGGTAGTAAAAGACAACATATATCCTTAATATAGAAATAAAATAATTAAATTAATATAATTTAATGGTGTATACCCCATTAAAATTATTGAATTAATTATATAATTAATATTTTTTAAATTAAATGGGTTATAGGAAAATCTAGTAATTGGATACATAAATTATGAATTAATGAGGTGCCCTATAATGTAAAATTGGTGTGTTTAATTGAATACTTTTTTATTTTAGATTAATTAAGAGATGTAAATTATGTTTTAGAATTGAATTACTTGTTTCGATCATGAATAGATAACCATGAAAGGATGTGAAACCCTGGTTGAGGTATCTGAGTCTATATCATTGAATGATTAGTTATTTTAGATATCAATAATATGGAATTTATAATTTTTGAGAGCTAACACTTTAGTTGGATAATGCAACTGATTCCCATGTGGATTTTCGTATTCGGTGAACCCCCTACACCCATAATTTTTTCAATATAGATAGCTAATAACTCGCCCTCTTATTTTATCCTATTAATCAAGATTACTTTTGGTGGAATTAGAAATGGTTATGGTATAGGATGTATTTATTTATTGTATTATGAGATTGTAGGTGAGTTAGTGATTGTTATGAATGCATTATAAGTAATGGGAGAACCATTATATATATTTTTAGGATGTGATAGTATGTAAATCAGAAGGGAAATCAATTTTGGGTACCTCTATTTGAAAATATTATTGATTTTTTGTACCGGTGCAATATTAATATTTTATAGAGTATATTATGATGAGATGTGTTATTTTACCTAAATTTATTCATTGCATGTTATAGTCTTTTTTTCCCAGATATATTAAAATGTGTATATCATTATGATATAACATATGAATTTTTTTACTTTGGATTCTATTTTTTCCTTCCTTATATAATTTATTTTTTTAATTGATTCCACTATAATTATTATTGAATATAATATTTCCAAAATGTCATAATCACCTCAAAAAATGACATACATCCTTGTCACTAGTTGGAAGACTTTTTTATAATAATAGGAACATATGAGTATATATGGATCTTCATCTCTAACCTGATGATTCAATCTAATGCATTAATAAAAATAAGAACCTAGGAGGTCCAAGGTCTAATACTGTGCTAGCAGTGGGTACATCTATAAGATTAAAAAATAATAGGAATACATTGTGGTCTAATGGTCATACACGATCATTTTAAACTAAATGTGCATTCAAAAATAAGTGGAACTATTTCCATTGAGGTTTAATTTCACAGAATACTAGGAGGGTTTCCATAAACACCATGGATAGTCAAAATTAGTTATTAACATTATTTAACATAACTATTGTTTTTTTAATGTTATATGATTTTGAATGTACATTATAATTTTTTTTAAAATATATATTAATATAGAAATATAAAAAAATTAATGGACGGATCTTGGTGCTTTAATTCTTAGGACAATGTAAAGGGATTCTAAAACAAAGTGGTGGATACAATAGAATATTCCAATGATCTAATGATAAATTATATTTATTAAATAATTTATTATTGTCTTTTATAAAAATTAATTAATTTTTAAAAAAGGATTGTTTTTAAGAAATTATTTTTTTTATACATTTGGTTTTTTATTAATACAATTTGATAAAACAATTATCATTAGTTAAGCTTCAATATATTTTTTTAGGGGATAATAATTTTATCCATGTTTTTTTATGATCACATTTTCTATGTGGGTTGTATTTTTAATCAATGTGATTCATTGGGATTCAATGACTATAAATAAAATATAATGTTTTCATTCAATTAAATGTGTTGAAGAAGTTATAATGAAAATGGTAATAGAAATTTCTGTTTATATATCCAAGCCTGGTAAAATACATGATGTAGAATGGATTAAAGGATGAATAAGAAAGAAGCTAATTACATCTTATAATGTTAAGAAATATCTAAATGGAATTATTTCCTGATTAGAGATCTATATTTTTCAATACTTGAATGGATAATAATTTTTTGATGAATTTGTGTTTACCTATGATGAGTGATGTTATGTTATTAATGTAGTAATAATATCTAAATTTTAAGTGTATTATAGGGTATATGATAATAAATCTTCATATTTATTATAAGTTAATATTTAAGAATATTAATTTTATCATATTATTTTTTAAAAATAGACTCATATTTTTCATTATTTCCTATTGGATGCAAATATTTTTCATGAAGTGAAATAATAATTTAAAATTAAAATCATGTTTTTCGATTATCCCTAATCAATGATAATCATCGATATTTTCAGGTTGGAATCAAATATGATCTTTAAAAAAAATTATGTTTTTATAGAGATACATTATTCACTGAAGTGACATAAAATATGTTTATTATGATGGATGGACCACTACATATACGAATTGGAGTGTCATAAGCACTGTATTAACTATAAAATGGGTGTATATTCTGTATTGAAACTATATAAATAGAGATTGATCAGATATATAGGGTGAAATTTTTTATAATTTCATTCTTTTTATACATTATTCATGAAGAAAAGGTGACTTGAGTTGGTTGGGTTAGTTGTTGATCATATCATCTGTTGAGTTTTAACCATAATTAGTGTTTACCACTTATGTATTGTGTATATAATATAACACCTTGATGAATAAAAGATGAGAAATTTTATGGAAATTTTATGATATGTTAGATGTGATGTGATTTCTTATTTGAATGATAGATGTTTGGTAGGATCATCTATCCTAGTAAATGATGAGTGATATATTAATCTTTTAAGTAATTCTATAGTCAATCAAAAATAATTGAATATAAAACATAGTATTGATATGATATTTTTATTATATTTTAATGATATCATATAAAATTGAATAATAAGATTATAAATACCTGGATATGATGCATTTTTTAAAAACAACATAAGAGATATTCCTTCTAGATAGAGTTCGTGTTAGGTCACCATTAAACATGAGCAGTACTAATTCCTTATAGTGGAAACGTTTCTCTTATAATTATGTATTACGAAATATATTATTATTTTTATCAAAATAAAGTCATGGGGTGTCATAAATTTTGATTCTACGAATTAGGATATATTTTTTCTAAATTTTATTTGAGAAAATCATTGAGAACTACCCTAAAAGTTTTTATATGAATTATAAATTATTATTTAGAAACAAATTCACATATTGTTATAGTTTATAAAATATTCTATTAATATTATTTTCTTATTTTCTAAATGGTGTTTTAAAAAATATCAAAATAGTTAATTTAAATAGAATTTCTCTAGTTATTAAATATAATTTCTTTGAGGATTTATTGAATGTTTGAGAATACTGAAAATAAATTATAAAGAATAAACTGCTATTTGTTTCTATAAACATGGTCATGTTTTGTGTCAGTGTAAACCAATAAATAGAGAAGGTAACTAAGTCATGGTTTTATATGTGTATTCATATCTTTTATGATACAAAACATTACTCGTCATATTTTTATTACTATAATCTACCATTAAATTTTAGGTCATGTTTTAAATAATATTAGATTATTTTTACTAGCCTAAATGATTCTTTTTTTAGGGATCCCACATTTCATACAAATTTATTTTTATCAAAAATGTATAATTAATATATCTAAAGGCATTCAATGGTTGAAAATTTGAAAATTGATTAGTTTATAAAGAGTGTAATTGAATTGATATGAAATAAGTTTTCATACCATTATAGTGTGTTACATTCAAATATTATATTTATGTTTTGAGAAATCATTTAACTAATATTCATTGATGATATATCTATCATTTTATATTTTTTAATGTTTTTTTAAAACCATTCATAAAATTGGATTCTTCCTATAAGTTGGTAGATTTAATTAATCTTGTATACAACCGTTTTTGAATAAATCTATGAGATTTTTCTTTATAATTCATATCATTATCATTTGGATGCTTATTTGAATTATTATATAAAAAATAAACAGTTTTCAATTAATTTGTTTTATTCCATTAAAATTATTGGATAGTTCTTATGGAAAATTTGTTTTTGGTTCTTTCTACCTTTCATTTTCACAAGGGTTATCCCCAATTAATCACTTTTCGAATTCGATATGGAAATTGTGTATTGGATTGGACCTCATAGAAATATTATTACATGAATTTAACAAATTTGTTTTATTGGAATAGGTATAATGGTAATGACACTAATGAGAGTTATTGATTATTTTGATATACTATTGTAAATAATTTATTCATTTCTCCATTAATTTTATGGTTAGGAGTTTCCAATTTAGGAATTTTAATACTTATGAAAGAGTCTCGTTAATAAAAAATATGAATTACTTTCAGTTCATGTGATATCTAGTCCAAATTGTTAACATGTTCTCCAAAGTAATCCTTATAATCGTTACTTGTAAAAAATATATTATATTCACCCTATTTATTAAGAATTATATATTATTATAGTTCTTTTGTGACATGATTCATGAAAAGTAAAATTTTCAATTGTTTTTATTTTTCATTATTGATGATTATGAATTCCATTTCTATATAATTCATGTAGATGGTTAATATGATATTGAAATTAATTTAAAATAACTAAAAAAATTGTTTCTTCCCATTACTGGAAAGAACATACAAAAAAAATTGATTTATAATAAACATTGTATTTTGGAAAATTTACACCACTCATAAATAGAAGATGTTCAATCCCAATTGGTATATATATATATATGGTAATGTAGGGATTCCCTTTTTAATGAGTTTCAATATAAATGATGGGTCCATATCGATCTATAAGTGAATCTATTATTCATATTTTTCAGAGAGATATGGACTAAAAATCCCTTGATATCTATATCTAGTGTGATATTCCTTCCATAATTTCATAAGAAACACATCCAAACCCATTTAATTGAATTTTGACCCACTTAAACAAAACTTACACATCTCATGTTTCACTTATATACACCATGTGTATTAATATTTAACCATCCCATAAAAGATATATTATATGAAACAAATATTACCCTTTATAAATTAATAATTTCTTCTAGTTTTCAAAAAAATTATCAGGTCTAAATAGAGGGGAACTATTATATTTGAACCCCCATTTGAATATAATTAATTTCCCTAGTAATAGAGGGTACATAAGATATAAATGTAAAATAAAAAATCACCTTCCTTCATATTCTTACATTTGTTGATCCCATGAGATTATATTGAGAATACTAGTCACATGCACCAATAACTGGTTCCATAAATATGTCTACATATTTAATATGAGTGACAAATATAGATGATAATGTGAATTACTTATTCATAATGGATCATGCTAGAAAAGAATTAAAATATCTCACATGAATTAGTCGTAAAAGTACTAATGTTATTTAGTCTTATATTTCAATAATGTTTTAAGAAACACGAAAATAAATTACAAATTTTAATTTAATAATTAAGATGAAATAAATGTAAATAAATACTATTTTAATAAATAAAATTAAAAACTATATACATTATGTTTATCATATAAATATCAAATAAAAAATGAGTGACCAAAAAAATATACTATTTAAATCCTCTAAATAAATCATAAATGAAAATAATCAAGAAATTTAAAAAATAACACAATGGTTATTACTTGTAAAAATATATGACTTCTCCCATGGACTGATTAATCTTGTTAAAAAAAGAAATAAATTTTAGGATCATTCAAACTACAAAATATTGGATGGATCACTTATCACATGGTCATACACCTTATAAATCATGCCTAATTAGTATTTAATTTAGAATTAAAATTTTCCAATTTTATTTTCAAAGTTTTATTAGTAGTGATTTTTTGTAATTCAAGTGAAATAACCCTTATAATGTTTTAAATAATTATTTTTTTGTTCAATAACTAATATGTAGGTGTAAAATAATTAATTCCATCTTGAGATATACAAATTAATGAAACAGTTGAAGGTATTATAGTTTATTACTAAATCATTAATGGTGTAATAAATAATTATCCAAAAATTAAAATCCTTAGTACCGATAATTTCCCACAAAAAAATGTTTATATTCAATAGTATAAAACCATAATTTTTAATGAATTTTTTATTATTGGAATTCATGAAGAGAGAGACCCTGAAATACCAATTACTAAGGCTTGTGTCTAGTAACCATAAACTCGTTACCAAAAAATATATACATTCAAAAATAGTGTTGAAATTTGATATAAATAATGGTGGGTTATTTTATATATTCACACAAATTAAAAAAATATTAATTGGGTAAAAAAATTCCATTCATGAATTCTGATATTAAACATTCCCCAAACAAACATTCGGGAAAGAACGATCTATATTAATTTATTGTAATTTAAGTATTATATAAAAGAACAACAAAAATAAAAATAAGTATATAATATGAAAAAAACCTTTCAAATATTTAAAATATCTGTTTAAAGTCATAAAAACCCCATTTTAAAATATGAATAAAGATACCCAATTAATATAATAATTATGTAAAATGATACACGTTTCTATATCCCATAAAACTATATTAATTTAATTCTTTAATCAAAAAATCACCAACATTAATTTTTTAACCCTTTCATATACCTAGAATAAAAATTTCAACACGTACACCCAAAAAAATCACACAATAAATGTTTATGAAATATGTATGTATTTAGCATAGTAGAATTTTCGTAACAAACATGAGTCTAAATAATAGGTTTGAAATCATGTATATATATCTGGAATTATATTGTGAGTGATATAAAATTTAACACACCATAAGATAAGTATATGGTATTATCCAATCATATTTTTATTATACATTAATCACAAAATCATGTTCCATAAAAGATAGACATATAAACTAAATAGTTAAATAATTACATTATGCTATAATGTTCATTGTATCTATAAAAACTATAATAAATTCAATCTTTTTCTATATGTTTAACACAAAAAACATAAGTACACCCTTACCAATTGATCTGTTACTTGTTGTCAGTACTTTACATTCTTCAGGTTAAAAATTTATAATCATGATAATGTAATACACTAAAGAGTAACATGTGTAGGTTTCATAAAAAGGTGAATCAAAATATTATATATTGAATAATACAATTAATAAACATTTATATAAAAGTATAATATTTATTATCTCATTCAAATCTCACATTCCAATATTTTATCATTTACTCACAAGTGATTGAAAAATAACAATACAAACAAAATATAATTACCTCATTAAATATTTTATATTCATTCTAAAATATTTTTCAACCTATCTATAAATTGTATATTACTCTCCAACTCCATATCAAAACATCTAGCCACATTAGGTGGGTAAATATAATATTGTATTTGATTGGATAAATGAAACACATTATGAACACTAATAAAATGAAGTGATATGAAGAATTGGTAGGAGACCTATAATTTCTCCACTAAACTATTTAAAATAAAAAAAGAGGTAAAAAAATTTACCTTTTTAAAGCTATTAATTCACTAATTAAAGATTCAATCAATAAATCAACTATCACAAAACTGACATCAACTGACACTACTGATTAATCAAAAGAATAGTATTTCTAACCTCTACCTATTATAATTGGGACTAAAAATACCACCAATATAAAATTTTATATAATTTCTTATAAATAATTGTATAATAAATGTATTTATATGTTAACATGAAAAAATGAAAATGTTCTGCCCATGATCTATTAAAAATAACACACATGGATAAATTATATTATCAATCACATGGGTTGTATGATCTATTTGGTCGTTATTCAATAATTTATAAAACATTTTTACCACTACTAGTATCTGCATAGAATGTTTTAAACCAAAAGTGACTTCGGAGGTGAATATAAGATATTTATATGATACAATTGAAAATTAAAATAAAATTTTCACTCCTATGATATTCAAAAATAATTTCAATAGATATTAGAAATAAAATGTATCTAAAATTAGAAGAAAAAAACTGTTAAAATATATCCACAACTACCCATATCAATTAATTTTACAAATAAAATTTCAGTAGAACCATAAATGTATCAATGGTTACCAACTAAATATCTGATATTTATAACATAATAATTTTATTCACATAAATAAGGCATTTTTATACTATAATAACCATCTTTACTGTGAGGAATTGGTAAATAAACAAAAAAATTTAGGCCAGATGCGAAAAATATTGCATTTCTACAAAACATCATGAAATATATTAGAAAACCTATAATAAATAACCCACCTTGACAAATGTGGGCTTACCATATCATATTCATATATATGTGTCAAAATAATACCCCTATGAAAATAATAATTACTATTAGGTATATGGGGAATATAATCTTTTGAAACACAAGTTTAACAAGCGCTTAAAGACCCTAAAATATCAAATGAGATTTTTCTATAAATGGGTTGTCTTATTTCTATATGAAATTAATTATTTTCACTAATATAACTCTTATTTACAAAAACCCAAAATTGATATATAATATTAATTTAATTTAAAGTCCCAAACTTTAACAACCCGTATATTTGAATATCAAATATTTTCCTTTTGAAGATAAATTAAAGATGTATATATTTTATGGTATAGTATAAATACAAGGAAAATGTAATGGAAATAGACAAAGAATTATTTAATTAATATGTAATATTACATATCCAACAAGCTTGTACCCATGTTTCATAGGCACTTACATGGAATCCAAAAGACCCATGATCAAATTCGGGCATGGGAGGAATTCCAGAATACTATAGCGGCATTGTAGTATTGGTACTGTAGCAGTACTATAGTAGTAGCGGAACTGAATAAACGGTTAAACTGTAGTGGTGGAGGGTACTTTAAAAACTTGGGTATTGTATTATTACTACTTTTTGAAGGTCCATTTGCGCCAAAAAATGGGCTTTTAGGCTTTGTATTCAGACCACATGTTCTTGGGCCATCAGGCTATGTAATGAATCTCCCTCTACCCAGTCAGCAAGAGATCTTTTCATTAATAAAAAAATGAGGCTTGGGACCCAACCTCTTTAAAATATATTACACACATAAAAATTATATATTCTATATAAAATTAAAATTGGTTTGATAGGATAATAAACACGGAAAAATAAAATCGAATGTTTTTATATTCTAGAATATAGAATTTCTCATTAATTATAAAACATATGAAAATACTATAAAATGTTCTAAAACATGGTAATATTTTCATAATTTTTAAAATGATGATTAAAAAATATTGAGAGTATTTTAACTTAATGTTAATAATGTGAATATGTGGTATTTATTAAAATTATAAAACCAATATGACCATTAAACAATAACCTGGCCATTAGAAGTAGTAATTTGGATATTATGAATTGTAACTTGAGAATTAAAATAGTTTCATTTACCTTATAATAATAATCCTATTTCTATATAAAATTTCAAAAAAATAATTTAATTAAATATAAATATCATAATTCAAAAAAAATTATAAAATTATAATACTCAAAAAAATTATAACTGAATATTTAATAGACATTATATTAACATATTCTACAAAACTATAATTTTATATTACATATTAAAATTACTTATATTATGAAATTTTATTGAAAACATTATTTTAATTTTTTCAATCATCATGTCAAAATTGCAGATGATTGAAATATTAATGATTTTTTTAAAACATGATTTTTTATTTTAACAATAAAACATGTAGAGTTTTAAGAAACTATAATTTATGGTCTACTAAAGTTATAATTAATCCAAATAATGTTAGATCAGACTAAAATATAGTTATTAAGATAAATGTATCTCTTAAAAATTATAAACTGAATTTCCAAATGTAAAAACTAATTTACAAAGCCTAAAATGGTAATGTATAATAATATTAAAATATTATTTTTATTTATTTATTTTTTATATAAAATATTATTTCCATTGGTAGAATGGTTTAAAGGTCATAAAATAAAATTATTTTAATGATATTTAAATAATACCCCTATTTAATACCATAAGTTCATTTTTTTTCTTTTTGAAATAATATTTCATTCATTGTTTTTATTGAAAATATCCCTTACATACCTTGGAAAAACATTCCCAAATCATTATCATTGACCAATTTCTATTCAATATCCTTCTATAGAGAATCTCAATATCCTTAAGGGGTTTTGAGTTTCATCAAAATCAAATCCATCATGGATTTAATTCAATTGCTGACGGTAATATTCAAAATGGTGTAACCCTTACACTTTTGTCCCCTAACTCTACATATTTCATTAAAAAATTTATCCTCTACCTATTTGGAATAAATATCCCCTAAATTAATAAATAATTATATTAAATTGTGATAATTATTGTTATACTACTAGGTATATATTATATAGTTCTTATTATAAGTTTGTTATCTATCCTCAATCATTAAAAAATATTATTAATGGTAAATTTATAGAAAATAGGGACTATGGATATTTTTTATAAATATTTTCCTATTAGAAAATTAGTGTAGATTATAAATTTGTAATTAATATTATTCCACAATATACGTATTAAAAATTATTTATATTATATATATATATATTATTTACCTCCTTTCACACGTCCACATAATGGTCAGTTAATGACTTTTGAGGACATTATAAATTTATTAAATATCACCACATTTACATATTATTAATATAAATTTATTATAATATGTAAATATTTACTTTTATGTATTATTAATATTATAGAGGTAATTTTACTCATGAGTAATAGAAAATGTGTGTAAATATTAAGGACATCCAGTAGTCAAACTTCTGTACAACATTTACCTTGAGGAATGCTTTCTGTGTTTTTAATTAGTACATTTTTAGATTTTAGGATAAAAAAATAATTTAATGTATGATATAATTTTGTAATTTTGTGTGGAACAGGTCTAGTGCATGTTGAGACTGGACCACAAATGACCCTTTTTGGTTTTAGTGTCATGATTTCACTTGATGGGTATGGAATCAATCACCAAAAAAATCAATTTTTGACTTATTAATTTGACCATGTTTGTTGATGATATAGTTTCCCATTGACTCTTGGTATATTGGTATGATATTTCGATATATTATTCTCATTAGTTTTGGTTAATTTCATTAACCTTAATTTATAATCTTTCCAACTATTTTTTATACTCAATTTCCATAATAATAATGATTATTTTCTATATGTTCCATAACTTCTGTGATTCCTCTATAGATTGATACAAACTCTTATTGACCCAATCATAAACATAAACTGCATAGCTTTCTAAATTGGACAATATGAGAACATTGGTCAAATCAATATTGGTGGCCCACATTATGGTTTTCGTAGTGGTGTGAGTTGGTTTTAAAACATAAATTTTTTTCCCTATTAATTTTTTATAATTGATTTACATGGGTGATATTTATAATGAAAAATGGGTTATTTCCAAAAAATTATTAGAAATAGTATTTCCAAAACACATTTAGGGTTTTTAAAAGATGTCATTATGGGATTTTATTCCAAGGGACTAGTGTGAGTAAGGTGTCATGGAATAAATTTTATTTTTTATTTTAGAATGTATTTTCTCTTCATTTTCAATGGAAAACTATAAGAAAATGATATATTTGTTTCGATCCATTTTACGTTGTGTGTGATGCCCTATTTTCCATATCTTTTGTGGGATTTTTTTTCAATTTTTGGTTATCTTTTGTCCATATTGATACATGATGAGTCATTTATTATCTGTTTACTTATGATTTTTCTTTTGGTATAAACATTCTAGTTTATCCTAGATGAAGGCGACCAGACCCTAGGATAGTTAATATGATTATTTGAGTGAGTTTGAGACATGGTGATTAGTTGTAGGTGACTAGTGGCATATCATTCAGTTGGGAGTTATGATTCAATATGAACTCCCTATTATATATTATAGGTGTCTTCTATATGAAATTATTGTGATATTTGATAACTAAATATGGGGTATAGGATCCTCAGACATATCCTATCCATGAGTGAGATAGTGTTTTCAAGACTTTAATGAGAGAGATGATGTCTTATATGAGTGGGATTTCTAGGCCAACCTTGAGTGATAATGTATGGAATAATATATGATGTGAATCCATCCTTAACGTATAAGGTATTGATAAGGTACTTCTTTGGATCCATTGATTTAGTGAGAATAGATGACCTGGGATCCTGGAATATGTACTCTCATAATGTTAAAGATACTAGTCAATACATGAGGACATCCAAAATGAAATCATATATAGTGTGGGTTGATTTAAAATCTAAAATCATGTCCTCTATCTTTAAGTATTGGTATGTTATAGTAAGAGGTCAATTTCAACCATCTAGAATAGTTCCAAAGTGGGTAAGGATCAGTTTCTTTATGGCCTAGTTATCACACAATGATATTAACATTATGGCTTTCTGTTCATTGTGTGTTATGTTTCTTTGTAAGGTGTGTTATATTTGAATAAAAAATCAATTCATCTATATTTATTTCATCAACATCCACTTTATCACATTGGCACTTATTATGTCTGATATATTATATATTCCTATAAGTTAGTTTGAATCAACACCTTCCCATTAATAAAACCTGGTTTTCAATGTATGTTGATATAATTCATATGATTTTCTCAGTGTATGAGTATTTATTAGTTCATGACAGGTGGATCAGTAAGTATGACCTTAATGTAGAGGATTTGGTAGGTATGATATGATGTTACTTGTGGATGGAATGGTCTCTTTGAACGTTCCCCATATGCCCAGGGATTTTCAAAAATTTCCCCATGTCTGTTCCTCATCATCTCGCTCCACGACAGCATTCGCATTCGCAACGGTGTTTTAGGAAAATTTGGTGTAGAATTGTCATAAACAATGTCTTGGAGGGTGCCCTAAATCTGTCAAAGGCCCCAAGTAAGGTGTCCGGCCCTTGCCCACCGGTGAAGATCCTAGATCAACCCTGGATCAGTTGGTATCCCAAATATATTTTGGTTCTCCTGGCCCCTGTGGTAATCCCCCTGTATTTCATTCTTGCAAGGATCAGTTCCCTTCTTCTCCATGGCCTGAGGATCCACCAGGTAAGGCTTTGGTACCATAAAATCTGCGAGTAAGTAGAATAGTTCTCCTGGCACTTTCGGCAAGGACTTGTTTTCATCCCTGAATGCTCTTGAAGGGTGTTTTATTGGAAACTTTGCTGAATTTTGTTCGAGTTTTCTGAGGGTTTATTGTCCAAATCAACCCATGGCGTTACTAGATTTTTTTTCTTGTGTTGAGAAGCTATCGAAGGAGTTCGATCATAAGGAGGCCTACCTTCCTGGAGTGGTTCCTAGTTTTGGCCCCAGTTTGTTGGATAGAAATGTTTGTTGGGAGAAAGAAAAACCCCATGAACAGTGGCCTCCTTTGTATTTTAGTATGATGGACAGTACCGGTGGTCCTCATCCATCGAGTGTTCAGGCCCTCTCGATGCCTGATACTCTGGCATGTTCGCCTCTTCAGGAAGTGAATTGGTAATCCGCAAAGCGCTCATTGATGATTTATCCATCATCCCCAGTTTCCACTAGAAATGGTTCGAGGGTGCGCACGATTTCATCTTTGAAGAAGATGCACGATAGGGAGTACTCAGTTTCCCACTAGAAAGAGACCATGTTGCCTAGGGCCAAAGCATTTCCTGTATTATTGTGATGACTCTCGTCTTAATCTGGAATGCCTGACGAATTGGGGCGATAGTCAAGACAGATTTTATTGCCTCAGAATATAAGAAGCACAAAGTCATGGTGGTTGCGATCCTGGATCACAAGAATAATTCAGTAAAGGTCAATCAGGTTACTCTTAAGGTGAAGCTACATACATCTATGCATGCAGAGCCAATCAACAGGTTTATCTAGATTTTATGGCACTTAGATGTTTCTATGGAGCTAATCCAAGAAGGGGACCAGCACATAATAACTAAGGGGACCTATGGAGGTGACACTCTTTTTGATTCCTTCATTTATGGAAGCAAAGATGCTCAGATGTGGGAGGTGTTATAGAGCGAACTGGATGCTTTCGACCCAGGGGATCTGCCTTGGGAAGTGGGGGGCGATTTTAATATTGTAGTGGATTCTGATGAGAAAAAGGGAGAGGTTCATTTCCAAGGAGGGCGACCAGGGCCTTCTGTCAGTTTATGGCTGCCAAAGGGTTGTTGGATTTGGGGTATTTAGGGGACCCATAAACATAGTGAAAAAATCGAAAGGGAATTTTTCATTGTTGGATCAGGCTCGACCGGTGCTTAGTCAATGTTCAAGTGGCATCTATATTTCCAAAAGCGAAGGTTTTTCACTTGACCTTCAGGATCTCTGATCATTCACCTCTTCTGTTAACTCAGAATAAGAGGGAGCCTCTATAGTCGGGCTTTAGGTACATGATCCGCCGGTCGAGCATCCCATGTTATCATCTAATGATGAGCAGCAGTTGCGAGGAACCAATTCATGGTCACTCTTGGTAAGCTTTGCACAATATGTTGAGGCATCTCAAGAAGGCCCTCCATACATGGGATAGGAGTCTCCTTCCCTTTTATCAGGAGTTGGATGTGCTCAAATAGGATATCGAATTGCTCGAGGCAAGTCTTGAGGAGATATAATACGATGATGTATTTGGTGAGCTCTTGGAGAAAAACAACTCACTTGCGGTTATGGTCCTCTCACAATAAAGGATGGACAAGGAATGCTCGAGAATAATATGTATCAAGGAGGGTGATCAGAATACGGATTTTTTACATTCATGTATAAGGGATAGGCGGAATGTTGTCAAACCAAACCTATCTTTAGATGATGGATCCTTCACTGATGATAGGGAAGCAGTTGGGGGCCTAGCATTTTCACATTTCAAGGACCTTCTTGGAAGAAAAAATCTGAATATATGAAAAGGGTATCATTTGGGGTGATGAGACTTGGGAGGGGATTCCCTATCTTGTTTCTCCCTAGGATAATGAGATAATGGAAGGTATTCCAGAAGAGGAGGAGAATCATTCGGCTGTGGTGAACCTTAAACATGAGAGTGTTGTAGGTCCCGATGGATTCCCTAGTTCTTTCCTCATGAGCTCCTGGGAGATGGTATAGGGTGATATCATCATTATCATCTATGATTTTCTCAGAGGGAGAATCCTCCTATGGGTATCGTCTACCACTAATCTTGTCATGATACCAAAGATCAAGGATCCATCATCCCTCCTTCACTATTGGCCTGTGAGTATGTGCAATTTTACTTATAAAATCCTATAAAGTATCATTAATAGGAGGTTCTTTGGGAATCTCCTTCGATGGATCTCGAAGGAATAACATGGTTTTCTGAAAGATAGCTCTATCCGAAGAGCAATAGCTTTGGCGCAATAGATTTTGAGTGATATTAATGTCAAGGCTCATGGTTCGAATTTGGCCATCAAGATCGACATGTATAAAGAGTATGACAGGATTGAGTGGGGTTTTATTGAGAGGTTCCTGAACAAGATGGGTTTCTATAGATGGTGTTGTGATATCCCGTTTAGGTGTTTCAGTTCGACCTAGATGGTTGTGACCTTTATGGGGAGAACTCACGGTTTCTTCAAGACAGTTCAAGGTCAATGTCAAGGTGACCCCCTATCCTTGGGTATCTTCATTCTTTTACAGGATACCTTAAGAAGACTGATTAATAGAGGTATCTCAGATTGGGATGTTAATCCTTACCGAAGGAGATTGAGCCTCCGGCCCATATCCCTTTTGATGTTTTTGAATGATACCCTTATCATCATCAATGTTGGAAGGAGTTCTATGAAGAGGATTTTCAAGATCATTGAAGATTATTTCCGCTAGAGTGGCCAACAAATAAATAGTGAGAAGAGTGGCTTCTATGTGGCAGAAGCTTGTACCTCATTTAGGGTGGCAGATATGGGTGATATCTTGGGTATGAGGTGCGGTTCGTTTCCCATGGATTATCTCAGCACCCTCATCTCTCCATTAAGAATGCACATCAGTGACATTGAACATGTTGTGATCAAGATTATGGGGCACATTCTCAACTAGAAAAACCATTTTTAATCCTTCGGTGGTCGTATCGCACTTGTGAACATTGTCCTCTTAGCCATACCGGTGCATGCTCTTTCATCTACCAATGTGTCTAAGGGTGTTATCAGAGCTATTGATAGACTTTTAGAATATTTTATTTGGGATGTCTCTTCAGAGGGAAAACGACATTAGGTCTCTTGGGGGAATATGGACTGTCCCATTTTGGAGGGAGTGATCAATGTGAAATGCCTCATGAATATAATTCATTACATGCACGGTAAGTTTTCTTGGGAGTTCATTAAAGAACTAAAGTTTTGGGAGAAGCTAAGGTATCATAGGTATGGGTTGAATGCTGAACCTCTACCGAGGAGTGGTCTCTGCTATGGTCCGTAGTCTGCAGTATTATTCCGAACATCCTACACAACTCGCAATGAATTGTTGGGGAGGGGAACATTCTGTTGTGGTTTCACAACTAGTCGGGAAGAGCCCTCGCTTATCAAGTGTGCCCATCTTTTTTGATCACTTTCATAGAGGCAAGCTAGTTCCCTCATTTTTTCAAAGAAATACAAGACAGAAACTAGCAGATGGTTTTTGACTCTGTTATACTATTCACAGAATAAGACCGGTGTGTATTCACTCCATCCACCTTGGGAAAGTTCAATACGAAGAATGTCTGGAGGATTAGCTCGCTCCAAGGCCAGCAAGGGGGTCGACAGAGTCCGTAGTGGTGTAGGATCCTCTCTAATAAATTCAATTTTCTATAATGGAGGATCCATAACAGTGCCCTACCAACCGACGATAACATCAAAAAGCTCGTAATTAGCATAGTATCATGTTTCCAATGTTGTGTGAACAAACATAAAGAGATTATAGTCCACATTCTCTTCAAAGGTTCCTGGGCCTGTTAAGTGTGTGATTTCATTGGGGAGTTTAATGGTTACTCCACCTTTGCGTCGAGTTTGGACTCCTTCATGGAATTTTGGTTCCGGGGATCAGACAGTTTGGAGAGGGAAAGAATGGAGACATCCCTCATCTTAAATGAAGGTTGTTGGTGTCTATTGAATGTAAGAAAGCAAGCCAGGTTTGAGGGGATATCATCTACTGGGAGATACATTATTTCCAGGGTAAGGTGCATCCTGGTTGATTTGTGTGGCATAAATAGAAAATGGGTGTTGTCTCCATATCTTTGCAGGATGTATGTGCCTCAAGTTGCAGCCCAGTATTCATGTATCAGACAGCATGGGAAATGTGTTTGATGGAGCCCTCCTGAACGTGGGATCACTGTGAATACATATTTTTCTTGGTTCATGGGTGAAATACGTGGTGGCGGCGTGATCCGGGATTTCATGGGTATTGTGGTTTTGGCGTTCACGACGTATTACGGATATGGAAATTTCTTTCAGGCAGAGGCAAGAGAGGTTCAGTTAGGTATTTCCATTTGTAGTCAAAGGGAGCATTACTTCTCTCTAGTGGAAACTGATTCTATGATTATTCATGATACCTTTCATGGGTAAGGTGTCATTCCATGGTCTATCATTTACATATTGAGGCAATGAAAATCTCTAAATGATAGAAACAATCGAGTCACCCGTACGTGGAGAGAGGGAAACAAGATGGTGGATCACTTGGCCTCTATGACGACCCCTAGTACCCCTGTTAGTTTTATTTCTCATGTTTCTCATTTCAAACATGAGGGGGTGAACTTGATTCAGGGTGATTATCTTGGCCTTCATTATTTCCCCCTAGATCTTGGATTCTTCCATGTATTTTTATCTGGTATTGAATAATAATGTCACAATGATGATGATGATGACAGGTTTGATTATGTTAGAAGTTTCTATGTCTAGAGAAGATTATTTTTTATTATTTTTAGCATGTTCTCTAGCCAGTGTTCAATTTTTTATAATATTTTGCCTTTCTAATATAAATAACTATTTAATTTTTTATGAGTCATATATAATGTCTAATGTTTTTCTATTAGATACTATAGGAAACTAATTAGATCCATATTATATGTTTATATAGTTTTTAGAAGTCTGTTATATGGAATGTTCATGTCCAAATTTTGGTATATTCAGGTATTACAGTTAGACCGTATTTCAGAGGGTAAATTCTCTCTATAACTATCATCGGCCCTCACTAAAATTTGATATCCATGGGAATATGGGCAGGTGTTCTTGAGGTTATGTATATTCCCTTGTCTTCTATTCTTTATGATATCGGTTTCATTGAAAAAATAATATTAAATCATCTTTCAGGATGTGATATTATTGAAAATGGTGGAGTTAAGTAGTATAGACTTGATAGGTAGGCTGGTATCATTCATAATCATCATGAAATTGGTTGATACAAAAAATAACATGGGATTTAACATGTGAGGAAAATCCACTCATGGTCAGGTGACATGTTGGATAGAATTGAGAATTAAAATCCAAATGCATAAGAATCGAGATGAGTTATTGGACTTGAATGGGATCCATTGATCTGTTCATAGATAACAATAATGTATTGTTTAGCATATTGTACATGATTATATGGGGGTCGATGTTTTACATGTTTAATCATTAGAATCAATTATTAATTGACAAAATGTTTAATATAATCTTTTTTTATTATGTTTTAACAGGTTATTAGATTAAAATGGATTTTATGATCTTTTCTATTTCAGTAATTATAATTTAAATTATTAGTTTATATATGGAAATGATTTTTGGGATTGTATAATATTTTTCGGAAAAGGTAGTTTTGGAATGAAAAATAATGTGGGGGAAAGTGGTTTTTTTGAAAGAATTATTTGTCAATTTTATATGAAATTCCTCATGGATCTGGTGAAATTTAAAATTGTCTGGATTATTTTGTTTTGTGGAAATCAAAGGGAAAATATATTCAAAATTAAATGTTGAAATTATTTTGAAATTTTTATTTTCAAAATGTTTTTGAAAAAATTAGTAGTTTCATGGAAAAATGAATAACGTAGATGGGGAATTTTGTGATTTTGGTGAAAAAAATAAATTCCAATGTCTGTATTTAAAATTCAAGGAAATTTTGGTTTGTGTAAAATTATTTTAATGGGGGTTTGAAAATAAATCAATAGTTCCAGGGGAAGTTATATTGATTGGTTTTTTCCTTTTATAATCCAAGAATATTGAATTGTGTTCTTCACTTGTATGCCATGTTTTCTTGAAAACAAATTATGTGAGGTTGGTAAGATTGTTTGTCTTTCTCAGTGTAGTGTGTGTAAAGAAATAAGTATTTGAATAAACTGGGTACTCTTGGTTCTCAATGGATGTTTAAGGATGACCCCATAGGTTTAATTTTTCTTTTTTTTGAGTTGGTCATTGATATTGTGGGAGATAAATTTATTTTGGGATCATTGAGGATATATGGATTGAGTATCAAGATATAACATTGTGTAATTAGGTACTGGACCATGTGAGATGATTTTTTAGGATGTCATGGTTTATATTTCTTGTGTGAATTTTCAAAATACTATTCTTATGATAGGGAGTACCATTAGTTTTAATGATACATGTTTATAGGTGTTTTATATTTATTATTAGTATATGAATTATATTGAGGTGGTTTTGACACTTTAGTATCATGGGGTCACATGTGTGGTTCATCCCCATTATAGTTTAGGAAAAGAATGTTTCATGTTAGCACTGGTGTTAGTTTGAATGGTCACTTCTATTCATTTGTCACTATAAAAGATAGGAAGTGGGAGGTAGATATTGGATGTCTGGTTTAGCATTGTAATGATGAGAAAAATAATATAGTGGAGATAGTCAATTAGCCATGGGTGAATGTCCCTAGTGATCATTGAGGTTATGAATGTGGTGAAATATGTGAGTGAGTCAAATTGGAGATGCACTGATTCCTGTTGGAGGAGTGAAAATATATTTTTGGTTGGTTAAGGATCCAAATTTAAAAACCATATTGAGTTTCATATTTATATTTTATCATGAAGAATGGGTGTTTTTTGGATGTCTTTATGTGTTAAGACACTAGGATCAATACATGTGGAGATGCCTCTATGGTTGAGGATGACTCTTTTTTAGATAAGTTTCTTATGTGATAAATGACTATGTTTTTTCATAAAATTTTATATATTGAGGTGCAAACTATGTTAAAATCATTATTCAATACATTCTTGAGGAGTAGCGGGGATTGAATTTGGATTTTAGAGAAATTTATTTGTATTCGAGTGTAATTATTAGAGTTATACAATTTAGTAATCTTACATACCATGATATAGAATGTAGTATTATATAAATTTATTTCAACCATAGTATGCCAGGTATGATAATAGAAGTACTATCACAAATTCTTGATATATATCTGAATTAAGGTTGAAGTTTTTTAATTACCTATATCATTATATTCTATGAAATGTATTTACAATTTGAATTTCTAATCTAGAGTAAGGTACATCATAATTAATTTATTTCTAATTGGTTTTACCAGTATTTTAATATCTCTAAAAGTCGTCATTGGATGTGGATTGACTCTCAAGGGTTTGTTTTGGGGACCAGGTGAGCATTCATGTTGGGGTTTGGTTGAGCTACATGATAAATGTCAATTGTTGTGCTAGGTCATGCATGGAACCCTAGTCATTTCATGACTTTCTATTTCAATTTTTTTGGAACTCCGTGATTGAGAGAAGTATATAAAGAAAATGGTGGGGGAATTGGGTGGTGTATTAGCTTCATGTACATCATGATGTGACCTAGGTGCGTCACAACAACATTATATTAGGATGAGGGGTGATCCCTAATTTCAATAGGGTGGTCTCACTGCGATACCCATGGTCTCACCACAACCCAGTGTCTGGTATTTTTATAATTTAATTTCTACAAATATTTAGGGGATCCAATTTATAACACCCTTGGAATACCCTCATAAAATTCATATAATGTAAAAGAGAATTTTAACTCGTATCTCTCATTCCCCTTTTTATATCCCCACATTCCAATCTATTTAGAATATTTTTTTCACATAGATTCAATATTTATTCCTTTATTCTCTTCTAATTGTTCATATTCTTTGTTTCTCACAAATTTTGTTCTTTTCGGATAGGGATCTAGGGAAATTATAGAATTATATCATGGTGAAACAAACCCAGTATATGTGTCTTTCATGTCCACCTTGTAGATAATATAACAAGAAGAGGTAATTAAGAAATGTTTTTCTGTTTTCCAAGAGGTATATTACTAAAAAATTTAATTTATGTTTTTTATCCATTTGGATAAAATTACTCTTCCTATCAGACATATAATGTAGGTCTTTTTATTTCATATTCATGGATATGTGTGGTGAGTGGAATGAAACCTTTTTTCATAGTTTTAGCATAGATAGGTATCCCGATGAGTTTTGAATTGATTATAGATTTTTTTGGTATTTATTATTCCATTTGTTTATTTGATTATCTTTGTTTATGAGATAAGTTCTTTTGGATTGATATATGTTCGATAATATCTATGGAAATATTATTATCATGGGTTGAGGTTGGTTTCCTTCATTTTATTTTATTATGTTTCTTAATTATTGGTTTTATATTTTTGATCCATAATTATAATTATTTTCTCCATGTTACGTGACTTGTGTGATTCTTCCATTGATTAGGATAGACTCTTGTTAACATGATTATCAATATAGACCTCAGAGCACTCTAAACTATTTTATACTGTCACCATAGATTATAATGTCATAATAGATATAGTTTGGGTTTTCTAAGGGGTGTGATATTTTTTCAAAGAGAAAATCCTTTCCATTGAAAACTATTTTTTAAGAAATGTGTTTTTATGAGTGAATAATTTAATAGACAATTCGCTATTGGAGAAATTATTTTAAAAATAATTTTTATAAAATATATGTGTTGTTTTCTATAAAATATATTCATGGTATTTTCTTTTATGTGTTATCTTTGAGTAAGGTGGAATGGGATTCCTTATCTAAATGGTTTTAAAAAATATATTTTTATATAGATTTCCAAGAGAAGTTGGGCAGACTTGGTCTAGTTGTTTTTGTTTACTTAAAATCATATAGGAGACATGCTATTTTTTAATACTTATGTTCTTATTATGATACCTAGTTTTGGTTTCCTAGTCTGCATGTCATTTCATGATAATAAATCTCCCACTAATACATTATTGAGCCCTTTTTTACACCAAAAATGGGTGGTGTATAGTGATCCTATCATTTTACAAATATTCTTTAAATTATTTTAACCATATATTACCATCACATACAAGCCAAGGATTATGAATTCCAGTCTCTTTTGAAGAATTAGTATAAAATTGGATTTCATGAAACCAAAATAAAATAATATTTTATTTAATATCCATAATAATCTCTTTACATAATTTGATATCTTACATAAATATAGGATAACCTGGGGAGTACATAGGCAAAAGGGATGAGCTAAAAATCCAAATAATATAATAAACATGGGAATAAAGTGTAGCATAAGTGGTAGAATTCATAACATGATGACATAAAAAGGTATATCACATGAACAAAAATATAGAAGCATAACATATACAATAATGCATATTGTGATCATGGAAACATATAAATTTTGAATCAACGTACTATTTGAAAAACATGAGTCAAGGATAACTTCCCAAACTATGTCACATGGTGGAAATATTCCCATAATGGGTTAGGTTTACTCCCTAATTCCATACATGACATCTCCTGATAATAAACCATACCAATTAATTAAATTTCTATCTAGCAGCACCCATCATAACATGTAAACGTATATGTGTTCCATGTGAGGAATCAAAACATATGGAATAAACGTAAGGGTTACCCATGCAATTAAATGCGAAACATAATCTTTCCATAATGAAGATCAAAAGGGAGTATCAAAATTTTATCCATAAAAGATGCGATTCAAATCATAATTATAAATTAATAATGATATATATGAATATATAATGAAAAATTATTTCCAATTGAATTTAAAACATATAAAAATAATGTTCAAGATCTTATAAAATGAGTCACTTTAGTATGGTTTTAAGAATAATATTAAAAGTTTTAAAGAGGACAGGGAATAATTTTTTGAATAAAAATATCAATGAAATAAATTATTTATTCATGGTCAAATTTATAATTTTTTTAAAAAAATATTAAAAAATAGTAAATATTGTGCTTTAAAATGGAAAATAAATTGGGATTTTCACTTTAATTGGGATTGCTTTTGAGGAGTAATTGAGAATGGAACCTTGTAAAACATGTATTTACCCATAAATAAGGGATGAATCATCTGGGTTACATAGGTTTTTAACTTATATATATATAATTTAGAATAATTAAAAATAATAATTGCGAAATAAATTTATTTAGAGAAATAAAAAGTGTAACCCAAATGTAATTTCAAGGTTCAGATAGATCATGTGCCATATATCTGAATGTATTTTACACTTCCACTTAATGTCCAAGAAAATAAAAATCGAATCATTATTAATTTATTTAATAATTTATTCAATATATAATATATTTATTAAAATCATATTAAGTTCATTTATGGCCATATTATGGGTCATAATGGTTAATTTAATTGTTTCAGAAGTGTTTGTTTCATTGTTACATAGTTTTCTTGACTTCTGTATAATTATGGAAATTCATGTAAAATGAAATAAAAATTTAAAAAGTGGAACTAAATTTTATTAATATACATGAATAATATTAAATGTCACCAAATATAATTTTTCATATTTTAGAATCATTTATTAGATAGAATGTTAATGATTAATTTTTAGTTTATTTTTGATGGGTTTTTTATCGTCACAAACTAGTTTTGTTTTATTATTTAATATTATGTATATATATGAGTTAAAAATCTTTTAAAAATCTATAATATATATTTTAAAATGTATCTTAATAATTATAATTGTTTTACAACCATCCATGAATGAGTTAATGGGAAATAAAACTCATCATCCATAATGGCGGTGAATCAACCCATCAAGGATGATGATTTTATTTTTTCAAATAATAGTAGAAGATAGGAGATATGATGATTTATGTACCATTAAAAAAATAAAATTATAGTATATATATATGATACTTGATTTTTAATTTCACTTTGTATTGGGTAGGTGAGGAGATAATAAGAAAATGAAATAAATTAAAATAGAAAGAAAGATGATTTTACCTTTTCAATATATTATCTTTGAGAACCTACTTAAGGTACATTGATTTGGTATTTTATTTAGGTTGTAAGGTCATTGATGTGGGTAAGTGGATTAGTAATAGAATTTGGTATAATGAATTTAATTAACATGTGTTGGATAGTGCGAGGAGAAGGTGTGGTGAGGGATGGTAAAAATAGTGGGAGGAGAGGATTGTTTTTATTGTTTTATTTATTTATTTATTATTTTGGCTCCAGAGTAACACTAGTTTAAATTCTAATTACTAAATACATTAAATTTTTTAGGACATTTAAAACTTATTTATACTTTCCTCATCCATACATCATAAATCTTTCAATAATTCATGTGTTCAGTAAATATGGTAAATTGTCATATTCCAATATTCACTACAAATTCAACTATTTTATAAAAATCAGAAAAAATCAGCCTTAAAGTTTTTCTATGTGTAGATTTCAGAAATTTTTTCTATTTTATTAACTAATTTTCTAAATATAATAAATTGAATTTTTAAATACAATCATCATTAATTCAAAAAAATATTGATTTTAATATTATAATAGATTTTATGATATGTTTAAACATTAATTAAGGTCCCATATGATTATCTTATGATAAGAGAAAATATTATATTATGAATATATTTTATGAAAATAGTTTTTATTTTAAATCATTATATTTATTATTAAATTGTAAATAAGAATTTATATTTTACAAAAATATCAACACTTAATTTATCATTTTAAAAAAAATTCCATTATAAAAAAATATCATATTTTTATTTATAATATACCTAAATTTTATTTATACATTCATATGTGAGGTTACTATTCTAATATTCATATTAATATTATAAATGGTCACATTACTATTCTAACGATCATATTACTATTCTAACTGTCAGATATCTAACAGTGATGAGAATTTACTACTTCTTATAAACACATATTATTTACTTATATTTTCTAAAAATTTTATACATACATTAATATTGTAAATGAATATTTAGTTATTATCATTATGTTCTAATTCTAAAGCTTTTTTCATCAGTGTGGTCATTCTAGTTGATCAAGCATATCCCAATTTTCTTATTCTTATTATCTTATATTATATTTATTTTCCCACTATGATATTTATAATTCTAATTGTTTTTTCTTCTAACAAATGTATAATTATAATTTTTTGAGATTTATGTTTTTATTGGTTTATCTATGTGATTTATGTGCTACAAACTACATGATATAATTATTGGAATAGAAATTTTCATTGATAAAAATTGGGTTCATTACATAATTCCACCCATATAAAATTTCACCCATGAAGACCAAGGAGAGAGAGGATGGTGCATCGGGGTGACTGGGAGCTCGGTGGCCATAGAGTTTGGATATTCTAGGGTTTGTGATGCATGTTTCCTACTTTCTCGGTAATGTGCTTCTAGCTGGAAAAGGCAAATCTATCGGTTATAAAGGTTTTCAGTGTTTTGGTGGTTCTGCATCCATAGTACGTATGCCAAAATCTTAGCCAGAAGCTGTTTGGAATACAGATGTCTGGTCTTCTTCCCATAGCGATGATGTGTTGAGTCTCAAAAATTGTGCATATGCAGTAGCTTCAGGGTATCACATTGTTTGGGGTAGTCTAGTTGAACAGGGCTTGCAGGATCAGAATGCAGGCTAGAAGGATGTCGAAGTTGACATCAAATCTAGGTTTCTAACTACTAATCACGTTTATTTGGACATTGGAAGTTGGAATTCCAAGTTCGATCATCAGCATCCGCTGAAGGCTATTTTTTCTTCTAAAGTTTGTGATTTCTCCAAAAAATCAACCACTATTGTGTCGGCTTCTATCTTTTTTCCCGTTCCTTATGAAGGATAAACCTAAATGATGTGTTTCATACTAAATTTTGGTCTTACATTGACTTGTGTTTTGGAATAATTATTCAAGAGGGGTCATCAGCAAATGTTGACGCCACTACTGATGCATTTTTTGAAAGGATTTCCATTGATAAAACCTCTTTGATTGTGCGTCTCATTTTACGTAAGGTTTAAAAACCCTACTGGTTCGACTAATTAGTCCGATATATGTCATTTTTGTGGGGTATCTCTAATTTTAGGTCTGTATCTATTGAATTTGGTTTATTTCGTTGCATTTTTTAATTAGATGCTTCTAAAATTCATTTGTAGAAAACAGGATCTTTTTCATTGAATCCATGATGGATTCACCTTTATGAATGGTCCCTGAACATAAATGTTTCATGTTCAAGAATGCTTTTTCTCAAGAATGGTTTCATCTTCATGGCCTTAATTGGGTCCTTTGGAATCTAATGATTCTGTATGATATTGGCATGGAAATTAAGACTCCAATATGACATGACTCGAAGACATAGAATGTTCTGTTTGGAAAATTTTCTATGATGTTAGTGGAGATTTATCTTAGTTACATCCTAATTCACTAGGTAACTCTTTCCAATCGCATGGATGACATTCAAATTGATATTGAGTTTAAAATAAAACCTCTTTTTTAATGAATCCATGGTTTTTGGTAACTCTTTTGATATATGTCAGATAAATACCTATTGTGAGAAATTTGGAATGAAGGTTCATTCATCCAACCTCTGTAGAAGGAAATCAAAAATTAATGATGTTTCTTAGTTGGAATCCCTTGATCATAACAAGAATCCATCTTCCAATAAGGAAGATGTGATAGATTTGGTGGAAGAACCTCAGTAACCTTTGAAAATGTAGTGACTGATGGTTGATTCATCCTTGATGAGATCCAACAGCGGGCCCAGTAATACTCTGGTAAATTCCGCATCCCTGATGGGTGGTCCCCTCCACATATCAGGTTGATTTTTTCACAGAGAGTACACCTAAGGATGGTTGTGTGGTTACTCCCACAATATTGGTTGGGACTAGAATAAATTATAATCTCTATGTTTTATGATCTATTCTTTTATTGACCCCTCCATCCATTTCATGAATGATAGTCCTGGTGAAGTTTTGTTATGTGATGAGACTACTGAGAGGACTCTTCACACTTTGGCTCCTCTAGATTATCATCAAGAAATCCAGAATCTCTTGTGTTCCTCTAGGATATCTTGTATGTGGGGTGACATCTTAGGGTGGAAGGGATTTCGGGTAGCGGTGGCCCTACTTCATTCAAAGATGCGCTCATTTCTGGAAAAGTGAATGCAAACTACACTCTTTCTTCCTTTAATAAAAGGCTGAGTAAGGACTATTCTAATACAACCTTCACTGTGTGTACTCGATCTTCTAAGATACCTAGAGTGTTTAATCCTTATATTCTTAAGATCTTCTATCTAGGTAAGTTCTAATCTAAATGGGAAACTAATGACGACGCTGATTATGGGAATAATATATCTTATTATGATTTGTAACTCTGTGCTTTGACATATTAGGGAAAGTCCCTCTGTTTGACCCCTCCCGTCTCATTTTTACGTTTTTTTTAAATAAATATTCAAAAGCATTGCTTCTGGATGGACTTCCTGGTATGAAATTTCACCCTTGAAATCCAATTTTACATACTTAAGGGAAAATTGAGGAGGGTAATTCTCTTTCATTTATTTCTCTTGTTCTCATGTCACCTATTAATTATTATGGTTCCTCTATATTACTTTTACCAGTTGAGTAGTTTTGTTTAATATAATTTTTTCTCTATAGTCCAAGATCATCAAAGGATACTCTTAATAAGGGATATCATTTTATAATTTTACCACTTCTAAATTCAGTAAATTTGAGTTATCTCTTATGTACTTCTTTAATAATGATGCATGGAATACATCATGAACTTGACAAATGGTTGGTGGAAGTGCTAGTCGATAGGCCACAACTATAACAAGATCAAGAATTGTGAATGTGTCGATGTACCTTGGTCATAGCTTTTTTTCTTCTTAAATCTCATGACTATCTTCCATTGATATATTTGGAGGGAAAACATGTCTCCAACCTCACACACTAATCCCCATTAATAATTATATTCAAAGATTTTATTTTGACATTGGGCTTCCTTGACGTGTTGATGAATGGTTTTCATCTTTTCTACACTTTCTTCAACCATTACAGGTTTTAGTAGCTTCTGTGCATTAAATTCTTCATAGAATACCGGTGATAAATATTTTCCCAATAAAGTGTTTCATAGAATATCATTTGGATGCTTTAGTAGAAACTATTATTTTAAGATAACTCGACCATAGGTAGATGTTGGTCCCATCATTCATTAAAGTCCATAGAACATGCTTTCAACCTATCTTCCACTGTCTAAATAGTCCACTCTGATTGGCCATTAGGTAGAGGATGATATGTACTACTGAAGCTCAAAGAAGTGTTTAGAGAATTTTGGTGAATTTTCTAGAACTTGGTGGTAAATATCGAATCTCAATTGGATACAATTGATAATGGTACTCCATGAAAAATCACAACTTCTCGAATGTATATCCGTGCAAATTGGTCGAGTGATAATTCATCTCAATTTATGATAAAGTTTTTTGTCATTGTAAGATGATCTACAACAACCCATATATCATTATTTTCTATGGTTGTGTAAAACCATGTGATTTTATGAACCTTTATTTGAATAACTTAATTTTTTTTGTTTCATTTGTTACACACAACATTGCCATAGCTTGTGTTACAAACAACATCATGTTTATATGAAACATTATTTTCATACTGTAATTATTTGAACTATGAAATTATAACCCAAAAATTATATTGGTGGGAATGATCATGATTAAATAAATTGGGAAAATATGTTTTATACATGTATATAACATTTATTATTTCGTGACAAATTATTTAAAAATGAAAACAAAACCATTTTTTAAAATATAAATAATTTTTTTTCTTAAAAACTATTTAAATGTGCACAATTATGTTTTATACTAATAAATAAAAAATGAAATATTTTTGGATTATATTAACGAAATATATTTTTGATCTAATATTTAACATTCATATTATGTTTTTTAAATTCATTATATAAGAGAAAATCTAATTTAATGCATGAAAGATGTTTTTTAAATATTTTTGCTGCCTTTTGAGGGAATACTTGTTTCAATTGTAGTTTTCTTAAAATTTATAAATTATATTTGGAAAATTAAAATTGTTAATTTAAATTATAATATAAAATTTTAATTTGGATTATTTATTTTGTATTTTTATACTAAGATTCATTTTTTATAAATATTGGAAAATACAGAATTTCAATTGAAAAAAAAATCATTATAAATAATTTATTGTTTTGAATTGTATTTCGTATCAGATTTAAAGTATAATTAAATCCATTTTATTTAATTTAATAAAATTTTGTTCAATTTAATAAATTTAACATTTAATTTGGATATGAAAACATTTCAATAATTTGAATGTTTTCACTATAAAAACGCATCTTCTCAACCCATCTACGGGATTAATTTTTAATTAATTTTAGACAATTGTATTTTTTGAATTATAAAAAAAATGGATTCCATATGTTGAATCATTAGGTCCAATTTATTTAAATATGTCCCTATTATTTTAGAGAATTATGAATGATAACTTTATAAATTTTTATTACAATGGTTAAGGGTAAAACTGATAATTAAAGGAAAAGTAATATTATAAATATTGGAAAATTACCCTCACACTTGACCCAAAATTATTTTATGAAGTTAGTTAGACCCATAAAAAAATTGCAAATTTAATTATTTAATGGACATTTTTAATTGTAAATGACTTAGCTATTATTAAAGTCAAAGAGAGTGACAAAATGTTACACTCTTACTTTTAATAAGTATAATTTTTTTAATATGGGGATAAAGAAGATCTATTCTCAACTATATATATTTATATAATATAGAAAAATTTTCTCTACATCAAGGATACTTATTTTGAATTTTAGTGAAGAAATAATTATCATAAATAATTACACAGTGATGATGAAATAGTTATTCAATTAATGAAAAACTCAATTAATTGTATTAAAAGTATTAAAAGAGATATATTTAGAATCAATTAATGTGATAAAATTATTTTATATGATATTATGACATATTATGTTTGTATTAAATTTAATTTTTAGAATTTATATTACTTTATATATTTTCTCAAAGTCATCAAAATGAATTGTCTCAAAAGTGACACAAATGATATTTTATGAATGTAATATTTTATTCAATTACATAAAATATATAAAAATAATAAATATAGAAAAAATTGTTAAATTATAGTCTTAAGTATTATAAATTTAACATTTATGGTTCAATTGACGCATTATAAGTGAAAATATAAACCTTTTAGTATTGAGAAAGTAGTTACCATAGTAAAAACTAAAATAATTTAATTCCGGTTTAATCAAACTGATAAGGAATAAAATTATACAAAAACTTGTATAAAATATATTTTTTAGAGGATTTTCAATTTATCCTACATTATATTAGAATAAATTTCCATTTCAAGGTATTTTTATTGATAATTAATATATTACAAATTAATCATTTGAGAGAATCCAACACCTCCCCTCACATTTTTTATAAAGAGAAACCTCCTCCCTCATCTCATTTCTCCACTTTGACTCTTCAATATCTATCAAAATATGATGAATTAGTTTATCCACTTACCTATCCACATTCTAGTGGTGATGGACATCCCAAAAGACCAACTCTAAAGTCCTTTATTTGAGATCTAAATGATCCATTTTGAAGAAGAGGTAATCACTCTAACCATTCACTTTATTTTTATAATCTCATTTACCACGTCTAAATCTATGATATATATCATATAATAAAAAATTCATCAATATAAATATTCTGAAATTTTATTAATATTATGACCACACCATTATACATACCCTTTCATATCAAACAGTAAATGAAAGTCTCACTCGTGTGTATGTACGTCTTACAATCTCCATGTAGAGATAGAATTCATTTTCCATCCACATATTTTTTTAGTTGGATTTTTGATGGGTTTAATGTTTACATAATATATTTATTACCTAATTATAATTATTAGATTTCTTTATCACACATACCTTCATGCTTTCCATTTTGTGGGAATATGATAACATTCATAGTCTATATGGGGAACTATCATAATGAAAAGCATTGTGATTCATTCAAAAATCACATGGAATGTATTAGATAAAATTAAAAACAACTATGTAATATTTGATAAAAAATAGTTATTTAATTATAATATATCGTATAATTTTTATTCTTTTAATATTATAATAAAATAGAAAAAACGTTCAAGTGTACGTGTGGCCTTCCATCTCCTGAACAGTGTATTTTATACCTCCAAAATTTTTGAATCACCATAAATAAATATATAATGAATATATATATATATATATGATATTTATATCATTTTTATCATTATAGGAATGTTGAAATCATGATCTAAGTAAGATTATATAAAATAAAATTTCAGAACATATATAAAAAACAAATTTTTTATACCCAAAACATACCATTAACATGTAATTGATAATAAATGAGTAATAATAAGTCATAAGTAAATAAAATATCGTATTATAAATATGAATATGGTTCTATGTAACATTTATAATAAACACATATTTATTATACAGTATGTTTTAATGTGTACTAAAGATGTCAAGACTTATGGTAAGGGTATTTCTAGTATCACTTTTATTTATTCTATATTCCCCAATCTTTTATTTAATGGGGTGTATATACTAACCATTAATGTAATAAATGGTAATATTCCTTAAATTTTTTGGTGTTTACATATCCATTTTAGGAACTCTCATTCATGTCATTTACAGTACTATCATTACCAAATTGGTATGAAAATTTTGTCCCAATATACCTTCTTTGAGACACTTGTTATGTTATGCACCTATATTATATTTCAATGTTTATATACTTACCTCTGACATGTTGTGTCATTAGTATCCTTTTTTCTAGAATATTATCTGTTTCATTTAATGTTATTCTATCTTCATTCATAAATCAATGTTCCTTCTAAAAAATATTTTTTAAAAATGTTTCAAAAGTATATTAAATGATCTTATATGTTTTTTCAAGGAAAATTAATTTCAAATATGTTTGAAATGGTTTTAAATTATTCCTTTATAACATTAAATTTTATTTTAAAGGAAAATATTTTCCTAATATATTATTATTTAAGGATTGTTTTTATTTTCAATGCAAAATTGATATTTTCATAATTAAAATTTTCAAATATATATTTCAAAATTATTTTTCTGTATAAAAATAAATTTATAAGTTTTTGTAACACCCCAAGATTTCATAGTGTGTTATTTCTTCAAAATAATTTAATAACTTGCACTACACGCAACACCGAGTTCAATTGCACCATGACTTACCAAAAAAAAGCCATTAAAAGAGGTCATGAATAGTATTAACTAAATTTTAAACTTTATAATTTTAGAATCCATATTATGAGTTTCTTAGTCATAATGCAAGAACAGATTCATTTTCAGTATTGCACTTTTATCAACTTTTGATAGTGAAACCTTTTAAAATACAATATTTTAAACTTTTTTACTAAATGGGGAAATCAAAAATTTAAAATGAAACATCCCAAGCTTCCACGGTACACTTTCTTTGAATAATACAGTAGCGTGTGTTGTACGCAACCTTGAGTTTTAACACACACCACAACCAATCAAACTAGCCGTTATGAATAGTAATACCTACTTTTTAAAATTATATATATTTTATATTTTAAAATGGACTTCATCTTTGGATTCGGAATATCGAATTTATCCTAAGGTGAAATTTTGGTACATTTCGGATAACTTTCATATTTTGATGAATAGTGAAAATTACTAAATTTTAATTAAAAACAACTTTTTTAATCAAAATAATTAATAGTGATAAATTATTAATTTTAGTGGTTTTAATGTATATTTAGAATATATTTTTACCATTTAATATAATGTTGGTCATTGGACATAATTTTACAATTAAACCGAACATAAACAAGTTTCAATATTTTGATAGTTATTATCTCTTAAAAACACGCTTTTTGTTTTGACAGCGGGAATTAATTTTAAATTAATTTCTGCCACTTCTGTGTTTAGAATTTAGGAAAATGGATTCCATATTTGGAATCAGGATTTTCAAATTGTGTAAATAGGTAACTTTTATTTTTAGACATTTTGAATAATTACTGCGGTAAATATTTTATTTACCATGGTTAAGGGTAAATCCGGTAAATAAGGGTTAAAAAAATAATATTATAATAATAATAAATTACCCTAAAACGTGTCTTAACCCTATTGGTTGATACATGGTCGACCATGGGCATCTTTGGGTCTATTTTGGGACCCCATGGATCCACTTGTAACTGATAATGACATTTTATTTTAATTTAGTTAAAATGAATACAAAAATGACACAAGCATATATCTTTTAGAACAACAATTGTTACATAGGGTTATATATGTTGGATTTTAGATTATAAATATTCATTAGAAAGCTAAAACGATTTCCTACATAATGATAGTTTATTTATAATTTTTAGACATTATATAATTTATTTTATATATGACACAATGATGATGCAGTAATTACTATAATAGTGAATAATTAAAATAATTGATATTATAAATACCCAAATAAATATAATATGAAACTTTTAATGAATTAAACTAATTTTATAGGATAATATGATATATTAGGATTTATTTAATTGACTTTTTTCTAAGTAATAAATCTGTTATGAGTTTCACAAAAATCAACTATTGAATAGTGTCAAAATTGACATAAAAGAGTTCTTAAACAAATATTATATTATTAATTGATATTAAATTCCTAAAAATCTAAGGTTCGGCCAAGAGACTTATATCATGATAGGTTCATCATTAATGTACCACTTGGGGGGTCACTTGGTTGTATATAGTAATTTTATTAACCATATTATATAAAAATACAAAGAGACATTGTAAAAGTGAAACTAATTAACTTAGAGTTAATACTTAAAGATAAGGTTAATATAAGTACCCAAACCTGTCTAAATTCTATTTGTTGAGTGGTTTTCGACCTATCCCCGACTTAACCTTTGAATAATCAACTTTGGAGCCATTATAAACCGAATATGAATTTTTTATAAATTAATATTTCTAGCTTTTCCAAAGGTGCCCCTCACCCCTCCTATAAAAGGGCACTCCTCCTTCTCATTTCTTCACACCTTCAAAGCCTTTTGGTTCGGCAAAACTCTGACCAAATACTCTCCCAACATCCCTCACTACAACCTAGAGGCCTTAGTTTGATCAGAAGGCCAACCTAAGGAGCCCTTTTGATCAAATCAAAAGGAAGAACCCGAAGAAGAGGTAATGATTTCACCACCCTTCTCCAAGTTCATTTCTTCTTCCACTTCTTCTTCCTTTGTTCTTACCATTCTAAAATAATAACTCTAGTATCTCACATATACTGTGATGTTATTATAAATATGGTACAATCATATTCAGTATTCTATCCACCCTTTGAATAACATGTCACCATACGTGCGTACGTACGGCTTACCGTCTCCACGTCGTGGTGTAATTGTTATTCAATATAATATTATTTGTATGGGTATAATAATGATGTGTAACTCATGTAAATAATAAATATAACATGTTAATAATTCTGTATATATGATATACCGTCCATTTATATATTATTTTAATATCAAAAGAATGATATTGTCGCTCGTGCGTACGTACGGACTACCGTCTCCACGAACGCGATGAGATTCATTCTCCATCATATCCATTCAAGTATAATTATCATTTGATGATTTAAAAAAGATGTTTAAGGACTAGATATCATTCTGGATATGAATAATATACAACAACCATGGCTTATGTAACAAAACATATAAAAGAAAATGAGTAAGTTAACTCCCGAAACGACGATAATTCTACGATATTATTAACAAATTAATGTTAAAAGATCATATATGATATCATATTAATATATATGATTCTTGTATAATTTAATAACAAATATTTCACCATTATACAGGAGGTTAACCTACCCCAACCAAGGAAAAGTACAAGGTAAGGGTTTACTTTACAGCCTCTTCATTATCCAAGGTTGTTTATACGTAATAATCTACTGAGATATCTTTATCATCCACATCCATGTTTCTTAAAAATGTATTTCAAAACATTTTTACTATTTACAAGAATATGGGCTAAAGTCATTTATACCCTTGTTTGACTTTTTATAAGAGGTTTATAAAGGAATCTTTCCGTCGTTTTCAAAACAAGGTCCTTTTTAACCTTTTCGACAGAATTGAGGTAAGAATGTTTTTTTTAACATATACGGCGGGTGCGGTTATTTTACGCCGTTATAAAATCTTCAAAGCTTTCCTTACAAGCTTATAAGAATATTTTCAAAGAAAATGTTTTATTTTATATGGATCTTAAATGATTTCAAAATAAAAGGATATATTTCTTTAAAAAGAATTTTGATTTCATCTATGTCAACATCCTTTGATGGATTTTAAGATTATTTGAAGTTGATTTATTATGATACAAAACTTCTATATTGTATTGAAGGTTTTGTGATATGTTTGAATGTGGATGTGCTATTTTTATACCATTCATATTTTATGGTGAAATTATTGACATTTCGTATGCTAGTTTTAATACGAATGTTTATGTTATGTTTAAACCTTTTCATATGGGGATGCATTGGACTTAATATGTGACGGGTGGAGCCCGCTATAGCTCCTCGATGCATAGGTAGGTCTCATGAGACAAACTAGTGTCTGGGCACAAGGCCTTGAAAAAATCTTATTTGTAGTCTTGGCACGAGGCCTTGACTATGTGGTTATGATAGTCTGGCATTATGCATTCCAACATTATGAAAGTGGTTATTGATTTTTGCATGTGATTATTCGATTATTAGAATATCCATGTGAATAAGTAAATGGCATTATTTCATTTTATTTATGCCATACCATGTTGAAAGTTCATGTTTAAAAGGATTTTGTTCTAGTTATACATTGCCTTAAATGTTTATTCTTATTGATTAAAGTTTCCGCTATATTGTAATCTTTACTGGGCATTTGAGCTCACCCCTTTTCTATGTTTTATTTTTCCCAGGAAGTGAAGATGTAAGTTATGAATGACCTGCAGGGATATTATGAGGGGATTATAGTGTGGACTGTGGAAACATTATGTTGTTGTAGTAGTTTTTCATTTTATGATGTAATGTAAAACTTATGAATATATCTAGTGTTTCCAAGTCTACTAAACCAATCGGTCTTTCGAGATTTGATCTTTCTTGTGATCATGCCAATGTTATGTAATAATGCACCGACTCTAGGAAACTAGGGTCGGGGAGTTACATTTTTACTCATGCTTTATTGGGGATATGATCAAATTTTACCATTCATATTATTTCCGTGAATGGTTTATGTTTTTCTGGCATGAAAAATTTGAATTCAGATACATTTCAATGAAATATGCTATGATGAAAAATATTTTAATTTCATGATTTATGATGTGATGAATAATTTATGATCATGTTCCATATATATATATATATATGATTTAATTATGTGAAATTTGGGACATATATCTACTTCCGATTCATTGGGTAATAATTTATATCTTATGAGATAGTCATGGATGAAATAAAGAGTAAACCTGGTTTAGTAAATAACTTTTTCTCTAAGATAGTCTTTGGAGTGAACTTGACTACTAAGATGGTCTTGGGTGTGAATTTTGACTACTAATTTGGTATTTAGGGTGATCCTTAACTAATTGTTTTTGGGACTGATCCTATTCCACTAATATGCCATTGGTAGTAATCCTTGACTACTATGCAAATCCTTCTATACATTTATGTGTCTTCCACAATTCCATGTATTAAATATTTTTTATGATTTCATCATTTATATTTTTGAATCTAATATGATCCATGAATCTCGAGCCTCAAATATTTATTCAATGAATCATGTATGTGATTTTGAAATTTGTGGTATGATATTCAAATTTATTGCTTTTGTTCTCATTTCCTTATGTTCATATTTTTCATATGTATCACCCTTTTTTACACTTAATACGAATGTGATCTCACCCATTAGTATTTTTCTATTCCCTAGGGTAAAATTAAATATATTATGTAT
Organism: Viscum album; assembly: GCA_963277665.1. Taxonomy (NCBI): domain Eukaryota; kingdom Viridiplantae; phylum Streptophyta; class Magnoliopsida; order Santalales; family Viscaceae; genus Viscum; species Viscum album. The sequence continues at coordinate 1,468,288,063 of OY728135.1, forward strand.
GATATGTCAAAAATATTATAGATATTATGAAATTGGTAGGAAAATATGTAGATTTATTATGAAAGAGTTGTTTATATTTCCAGGTTTCCAAAGGCACTAAACTAATTCAGTCTTTTGATGTGTGTTTGTATAATACAATAAATATTCCACAAAAAATTATATATTTTTATGTAGGAATGTCTTGTGTTACTATAGTATATATTCAGAATTATATTTCCATAGTCTATGAAGATGCTCTACAAGAAATTGGCATATTTTTGACCATCCATTTACAACGGGGTCCCATCTCAAATGGTCATGTGGGAACCAAAATGTGTGTATAGGAAAAAATACACAAAGGGAACACCAATTCAAAAAGGGGCTTCTTTGTGAGGCACCTTCAGAGAGCCCCTCAACACCATGGCTAGCGTGAAGCTCTTCAGCACCATGGTCGGCGCAAATCTGTGGGCCCCTCTGCGATTATCGTAGAGGAAAGAATAGGAAGAAAATATTGTTATAGTGCAATTGAAAAAAATATTCTACCTATAGAGGGAACAATATTGCCTCTACGATCCCATGGAAGTTGACAGGATCCTTTTTGAGCACTGTGGAGGGAATTAAGGAGGCCTCTACATAGAGGAAGGGATGAAAACCAACTCCACAGTTACGAAAAACTTGACGCAATCAAATTCTGATTGAATAGTGAAATCAAATTCTCCGCACACTGTCAGAGCTTCATGCTGCCTCTCACCTATAAATACCAATATTCCCTCGAACACAAAGGACTGATACCCCAACCTTTTTCCTTCTTAGCTCTCAAATCACAAAGCACCCTCAATTGTTCGAAGCGTTGATAAAATGGGATCTCCAAGGTATTTTAGCATTCTGAAATACCTTTTTCTTAGCTCAAATACAACCCATCTTCAAGTAGGGATTCCATTCATGAATCCCATGGTCCATCTTAATGTAAGGATCTCTCTAAGGGAACTCGGGTATTTTCAAATCACTCATGCTTCATGAAGTACCTTCCATTAAATTGTAGACTGTGTTCCAGGGAAGGATTATTGTGCTTTTCGAAATACACCGCTTCGCAATGCCGCACTATAAAAGGCACCCATGATCATTGAATTCCTACTCTTAAAAATCACATTCACTTCATGAATCATCCTTTATATTCATGTATACTCTATTAATAGGATAGGTCACTCTAATTCATGAAGCATACCCCTTCGCGGAGTCTCTCCACTCTGTGGAGCACCAAAACTTTGCAAGATCCCTTCTTGTGACCCTTTGGCATCACATACCCTTCTCTCATATGGTCATCCAGGTTTGTACAAAGTTATTTCAAGTTCCCTTAGGTGGTTCTTCGTACTTTTTTTCTTAGGATCATGTTTCTTCTCATAGGAACGATAATGTGTATTTCTTCTTCGTATAGAAACACTAATGTGATACCCTCAATAGATCACTCCATGACCCCATCTCCATGTGGAATTACAAAATCCTTCCCATCACCAAGGGTTAAAGTGTTCCATTTATGTTAGTCATAGGGGTGAGGAGTGAATCCTCAATGTCCGAGCTACATGATTCTAAACTTCCAAGAACCATCATCCTTAGTACCTGGCATTAAACTGTGGCCTCACTCTATGAAACATTCACAGGGTTCCCCCACCTCAGACATTTTCACCATCCACCAGTCTTTGTAGGAGTGAAATATTCCTCAAATAGAATTAGATCCTCCTTTAATGGGACTACATCTGTCTGCAGGGTAGGAAGACCATTTGGGTGTAATCCCATATCCTTTATTGTGGGATATAGCATCTGTTATCTTCCAATCTTCTTTCATACATAAATGCAAGAGGATAGATTGGAACATGTACCTTCATTACCCCATCCCTCTCCCATTAGTCTTTATCGCCATATGGGCTATATTCTAGAGTAAGTCCCAATATCCATATCCATGGGCCGCTAACCATGTGTATGCCCCAATCTATTCCTCACAGATGCACCATTCACAATGTGATCTTCAGGTCTTTGATGCCTCCTATTTCTCACACCAAGCATGAATAACATGGGATTACATTAAGCACTGACCATGGAATCCTCCATGATCCACCTTATCATGTATTTAAAAATCCCATAATACGGAACTATGTGACTTTAATCCTTTCCCATTTGAAGAAAGGTATGTATGAAGCCTCCCTAAGGTTCAAACCCATCACCCATCAATATCGAACATTTCATGTTGGTTCACCTTCGGTCCGGAATTACGTTAAACTGTATGGCCCTTTTCGTCTTTCAAGACGCTAAACTATATGCCTATAAACTATGTGGAATTATATTCATGTCTCCTAGATAGGGTTTTTAGGAAACTTCCATGAGGTTTAACCCCAATCTATGTTAATCCATTGTATTGCCCTTCGTTGGGATCCAACTCTCTGGTCTACCCCCCAGGAGTTAGACCAATCTTGAGCTGGTGACCACACACAAGTCCCAGAATCATCATCAGGTCAATTTCCTCTATTCAATACCATATCATACTCCTCACCATGATCTATGTGGTTTTTTATCCATGTCTTCTATGCAGGGTATGTAGGAAGCTTTCCTGAGTGTCAACCTGAAGTAATGGTAAACATAAAAGAACTATGTGGGTTTTGATCCTTTTATCCTATGTAGGGTGTGTAGGAAGCCTCCCTGAGGTTCAACCCCAAACATTGGTAAACCTATTAAAAAACATGGGTTTTTATCCATGTCTCTTGGATATGTAATGTAAGAAGCCTCTTAGAGGTTCAACCCCAAATACTAGTAAACCTCGTTGTCCCATGTTTTGGGACTCACATCCCTATTCCATCCTAGTGGCATCAGACCAACTCTCAGGCTACATACCATGAAAGACCCTAGAAGTTCTTCAGGTCACTATCCTCAATGCACACCTCGATTCCATGGCCCATCCTAAATAAAATCGACTTTGATTCACTTCCACGGGGATATGTAGGAAGCCTCCCTGAGGTTCAATCCCACCACTCATTTGTCATCCTGGCATATCCCTTGATCCTTTTTTATTTTTGTAAGTTCATTCCTCAACCAAGAGGTTCTATATACTTTGTGTCCTATCCATGCGTCCATTATCACAATCCACTTCCTCAGTTGTACAACTACCCCATAGAACTACGCGGACTTTGACTCCATACCATAGGGATGCGTAGGAAGCCTCTTAGAGGTTCTAGTACATGGAAAATTTCACTTTTCTGATGGTTCCATCTCATTTCTTATGCACTTCACTCAACTCTCCATCATCTATACTAATTCGTACCTTGGCCACCACATCTTGGTGAAATCATTCCATCCACCTAGGTAGATAAAAATGCATAATACCTAAACAATCCATAACCATCCAACCAAGAGTTCCCCTCTTGCGATTTACCTCTATCCATGTGTAATCCATATCTTGTCTTTAGGGTTTTTTCCTTAGTGTACAACACAATTATTCACCCCTTTGAACTATGTGGGTTTGATCCTGTATTTCTACACAGGGTACATAGGAAACCTCCCTAAGGCTTAATCCCAGCCAATGGTAAACCATAGTGTCCCCTTTTGTCAGGAACCAATCATCCCTGGATCCACCCTCACTGGGTGTCTTGATCAACCCATATAGTGATATTATTAGGTGATTCATCTTGGGAATGTACCCATATGGTCCACTTTTATTAGTGTTCCATTTAGTCTGATCCACCTCCCCCAGATGTTAAAATCACTGCATACCTTATGTCAAACATGGGATGCTGAGGAAAAATCAGATACATGCCTATAGAATATAATTCTCTGGACACGACATGGGATTCCTTAGGCTTACACACCCTCGAGAGGCCCTAACTTAATGGGAATAGATCTAGATCCAGTAGTGTTTCATCGTCCAGACATTCAAGTGATGTCCAACATGACTACTCCCCTGATCAAAGGTTGATGCCCTAACACGACCCCTTGGAATGTCCTGACAGAAGAAGCGTAATTAACCAGTGTCCACCAAGACATGGCACCAGGTAGAGTTTCACGAAACATGCATTAATCATTAAAGGATACCCAGACTAGGAGACAAATTCCAAAGTGGAATCCATGGAAGGATAGATCGACATCCCATCATCATGTTTCAATAAAGAATAAATTGCCCCTAAATAAGAGACATATGCCACCTATGTTACACCCTGACCGCTATAGACTGGAGCTGGTGTGTTACTTGTGATATTTTCATGGTTAGAAAGAATGAAAAATTCTACAGGAATGAATAGTTTAGTATATTTAAAGAAACTAGATACATAGATGTTACACAAATTACCTAGGAAAAGTTTGCAAAATACTACACATAACGAAAACTAAAAACTGCATCCACAAGTACTCAATAAATGATCTCCTCTTTATCACCTATTGAAAGTAAAAAAAGAAATTGGTGAGCTCAAATGATCAGTAAGGGTTAAAAATAGAGTAAGAATTATTACAATAATAAGTGAATCACAATCAATCTAACATAATCAATAAGGCGTAGTTAATAAATGAATTACTAATGCCATTAATAAACTAAGAATGAAACTGCATCCATAGATTTTTTCATAGTGAAAACCTCAAGGATAATAATAAAAACTAATAATGAATAAAGATAATGATTATTAATTGGATGTAATGTATCTGGCACATGAAACAATTATACCATAAAAGCGGTTTAGTTCTATGGGTAGAAACCCATCTGATTTTTGGAAACCAACTCAAAGGGTTTGTCGCCAAACTGATTTGTCTCATGAGACCTACCGATGCATCGAGGGGATAGAGAGGGCCCCACCTAACACTTAATGTCCAAAAAATTATTTATAAATTGATTCAATAAAATATAAGTATGTCTTTTGAATATCTGTATAGAGTAGAGTATACGAATTCATCAATATTTGTATAATTAAAATAAATTTCTAAATAAACATCGTATGTAAAATATTATATGGTTTAGACAACAAACATATCCATGATATGAGATTATGGGTATTCAATATAAATAAAATTTTAAATGAAAAGTTATCTCAAATGGTCATTAGGTACACCACGTATGGATTATTAGGTGTACAATATAAAGTTAGTCATAACAAAATGGTAGTTCAGAAAAAGGCCCTTACCACAATGTAATCGGTAAAATCATATGACTGGATCTTAATAACCCTAAAATTAAAAATTGAATAACATGAATGTGAATATAATAATGTTATTATATATCAAATTTCAGTACACATATACCACATACAAGTAATAAGTGGGAAACAGCGAAAATCCCACAGAAATGAAAGTGAGATGAGAAACCCCTTACAAACATTTCAGCATGGTAATGAGTGTTATTGGGGGGGATTAATGAGATGTAAAGGGGTATTAAATTATTTATATGTCCCATGGTATTTATGGGGGTGGTGTGAAAACATACCCCATCATTAGGAATTTTAAATAAAAGGGAACATCACAGGGGAGAATCTTGAATACAAGTGAGAGAGAGGATCCCTTACAAACATTGTGTCATTAGAGTGACGACAAATCAATAAAATATTTATGTGTGGCAAGAAAAATCTGTATAATATTAGTGGATATACAGTATAAACAATAATAGGTCATTAAAACATATTATTGGAACAATGAAACCAATTAAATAGATGTTTAACTCAAAGAATGATAATTTAGTTAAGCAATCCCTTACCTTATGCTCGAAGGTGTTCTTGACTTGTTATAACAGACCTGAATAAAAAATAGGCTTGTTAATTCATAATTCCATAACATCATATATATTAAAATGATATATTATAACACTTCTTAGTTAATTAAAATCCTTTTTAATTCGTTATAAGGTTCAATTTCATTGTTCAAACTCATTTGATCAGTTGGTTTTAAAAGATCGATTTACTTATAATCAAGTTCAGATAAATATGAAAGATGGAAGTGGTTATCCAGAAATGAAGGTATATTTTATTAGTGACCATACAGGAGATTACGTGGTTTCAAATTTAATTTTCTTACTTAGAGTGAGGTCTGATTATTATATATATAACCTTAGTGACAACCGTTTTGGTTTATTGGCAGGTTTGATTAAAGCGAACATGTTTTTATTTATAACCCAATACCATTTTTACAAAAGGTCTACATAACTAAAATAGGATTTATTACATATATAATATCCTGGTTCAATCATAACACAAATGGTTTCATTATCATAATTAAATATTATAATAGAAATCGTTAAACCATTGTCCTCGAATGTGCCAAATTAGCACATCTGAAATGGTACTTTCATTTGATCCAAATAAAGGGTGGGTAAATGACAGAATATAATGAAATATACCAATAGAATAATAACATTCCAGTACATGTATGTTACTGGAGTTATCATACTATTTGGGTGAAGGGTGGTTAGGAAAGAAACAAATAGAAAAGAACTTAAAAAGAAATGAAGGAATTGAAAAGTGGAATTAACCTCTTGAAACTTTCTCCATTGAGAACCTCTTAAAGGGTGAGGTTTTGGTATTTTGAAGAGGCTATGAGATTTTGAACGTGGGGGAGGATCTTGGGAAGAGATTTGGGCAGAATATTGGCAAGGCACAAGTTTTGAGAGGAGTGAGTAGAAGAGGGAGTCAACGGGGGTTTTATAGTGGAGGGGAGAGGTGATTTCTCAATATAAAATTCATTAATTTATTATTTCTTCACAAGACACGGAATAACGAGTCATACATGGAAAACAATTGTAATTTTATCATTATAATCCGAATCAACTGGGCTTACATCATCAGATCATCATCGATGACTCAATTAATCCATTATTTAGCATTTATTATGAATTATCTGATTTTACTATTCAACAAAATTTCAAGTTTTTCAGAAAAATCTAAAAAATTAACCCTAACCATTTTACAACGTGTAAAATCAAAAAATGAATTCCATTTTTCGAAAAAAAATTCTAAATATTATTAATTAATTATTTAATTAAAATTATTAATTAAATGAAAAATATAAACACCTAAAATTTTCAACTTCATTTTTAAGGTGCATAAATTTATTTATACACACAATGGTATGGAAACCATTCATAAGAGTAATATTAATATTTATAATGGTAAGTTAATATTTATAAGGGTAGGTTACTATTCATAAGGGTAGGTTACTATTCACCAAAAATTGATTTTTCCTTATCAAACTCCAAATAACTTACTGATCGCAACCATGTATTTCAGATTTTTGAAATTCACATCATATAAGTATCAAAATTGAGCTTACTTGGCTAGGTTATGGATATATACTATAAGTAACAATGTTTTGTTCCATATAGTCTTGGTGATTCATGAAATATAGGTTATAACTAAAATGTATTTAAGAGGAACGTACCATGAAGTGTTTGTGTGCTACATTATTCCCACCTTCGGAAATTTCTTCCTCAACATTTTATATATGAAGCCCACCAAAAAGACGTGGGTGGTTCTTTTTCATGAAATCCTCTGGTTCCCATGTTGCTTCCTCTATATTCTGGTTCCTCCAAAGAATCTTTACAAGATTAGTTGTCCTATTTCTCAATACTTTCTCTCTTATGTAAAGAATACCTCATAGCATGAAAAATTAGGTTCCGGTTAAATTTATTCATAGGGGAGTACATGTGTTTGGTCTGGCATATGTTTCTTCAACAATTACACATAAAACACATCATGGAATTTGGAGATATTTGGCGGCATTCATAAATGGTAAGCTACTGATCTGATTCTTTCCAAAATTTGAAATTGTCTGATATACCTGGGGCTTAGTTTTCCTTTCTTACCAAAACTTAAGACACCCTTCCGTGGATATACTTTCAGAAATACATGATCACCCACTTGGAATTCAAAATCATTTCTATGATTTTCAGCATAAATCTTTTGCCTACAGTGGGCTTCATTAATATGGGCTTGTATTTTCTTTACCTTTGTCGTGGTCTCTTTAATAAGTTATGGGTCTATGAGTTTCTTATCACCAATATCGTCCCAACAAGTTGGAGTTCGACATCTTTTCCATATAATTCTTTATATGTATCAATTTGAATACTAGAATGAAACTATTGTTGTACGCAAATTCCACCAAAGGCACGTATTGATCCCACATACCTTGGAAGTAAAGATAGCTTGACCTCAGAATCTCTTCTATAGTTTTAATATTCCTTTCATACTATCCATCAGTTCGGGGGTGATAAGACGTACTCATTTGATGCTCAGTATTCAAATCCTTCTGGAGAATTTTCCAGAATTGTGATGTAAACCAGGGATCTCAATCAGACAAACTCTATTGAGGAGAACCATGAAGTATTAAAACATCATTAATATAAAGTCTTTACAAGCACTCAAGTGGAAAATTCTCTCTTATAAGAAGAAAATGTGCTGATTTTGTGAGCTGGTCAACAATGACCCATATTCCATTGTCCCTTCTTGGTTTCCTTGGTAGTCCAGTGAGAAAATCCATTGTAATGTAATCCCACATCCACATAGGTATAGGTAGAGGTTGCATCACTCATTTGGGATGTTGTCTCTCTTCCTTCACGTGTTGACGAACTAGAATACTTGACACGTAGTCAGCAATTTCCCGCTTCATAATATACCACCAGAAATATTCATTCAAATATTTATACAACTTGGTGCTACCTGGGTGTATAGAGAAATTTGAGCTATGAGAATCGTCTAATAGTTCCCTTTTTAGCTCAGGTGTTGATGGAACGCATAACCTCTTCCCAAATTTCAGAACTCCTTCATACATGAAATCAGCCAGTCTCCCATCATTGGCATCATTAATTTTCTTGTGCAGGTTCTCATCATTAGATTGAGAGCTTTTTATCTTCTCTAATAAAGATGGTTTAGCAATCATTTGAATGGGGAATGATGTTTCCCTTTCCTTAATAATGTCCCATATGAATCTTTAGTAAATCCAAAAATATAGGATCTGTTTCAATCCTCATTTGAGTCAGAAGTCCATGATCCTTCCTGCTTAATGCATCTTCCACCTTATTCTCCTTTCCTGGGTGGTAGTTTATTGAAAAATCACAATCTTTGAGTAACTCAATCCATCTACTCTACCTCATGTTGAGTTCTTTTTTTCTGAAAATGTATTTCAAACTCTTGTGGTCTGTATAAATCTCGCATCTATCTCCGTATAGATAATGCGTCCATATTTTCAGAGCAATGATTACAGATGATAACTCAAGATCATGAGTTGGATAATTTTTCTCACGATTCTTCACTTGTCTTGATGCATAATCAATAACTTTATTGTTTTGTATAAGGACGCAACCATGTCCATTATTTGATGCCTCTCTATATATTACAAATCCACCACTTCCTGATAGAAGAGTAAAAATTGGAGCATTGACCAACATTATTTTAAATTATTTGAATCATTCTGTACATTATATTGTCCACACAAACATAACTCCTTTATGTGTGATCTTGGTTAGAGGGTTAGCCAGTTGGGAAAAATTCTAAATGAAATGCCGATAGTAACCTGCTAAGCCAAAAAATCTGTGTACCTCAGTTATGTTTGTTGGTGTGGGCCAATCTTGGATTGCCTTTGTATTCGCATGATCAACTTGTATTCCATCCTTAGAGACAATATGGCATAGAAAAAATACTGATTGAAACCGGAATTTTCATTTGCTACACTTCCCATATAATTTATTGCTTCTAAGAGTTTGCATAATGACCCGCTAGTGATTATCATGGTCTTAATAGCTTTATGAGTATATGAGGATATCATTGATGAATACCACAAAATATTTATCAAGATATTCTTTGAAACTGTATTCATTAAATCCATGAAAACAGAGGGTGTATTTGTCAGTCCAAAACACATTAATAAAAACTCGTAATGCACATACCTAGTCTGAAATGTTGTCTTAGTAATATCTTCCTTTCTTACATGCAACTGATGATATCCGGATCGAAGAAAATTCTTCAAAAATTATTAATCTCCATGAAGATGATCAAATAAGTCATCAATCTGGGGAAGAGGATACTTATTCATTATTGTAATAGCATTGATTTCCCTGTAATCAATGCCAAGCCTCCTGGATCCATCTTTCTTCTTGACAAAGAGGACTGGGGCTCCCCATGAAGAAACACTAGGTTGAATATATCCTTTTCACTCAAATCCTCTAGTTGTTTGTTTAGATATATTAATTCCATAGTATCCATTCTATAGGGATTATTTGATATAGGTCTTGCATCAAAAATTAAATCAATAGAGAACTCAACTTCCTGCTCTAGAGGATGTCCAGGTAAATCCTCTGGAAATACATTAATGTATTCTTTCACTATATGAAAATCTTCAATTTGAAGATTTATTTCCTCACCCATAGATATTAGTTTATCTTCCTCTCAAAGTATATCATTTAGTAGAGCTACTGGGGGTGGTTCTAGATAACAATCAGGTGGCGAAGTTTATACCCTAAAGACAAGGTATTCTACACCATTTTCAAAAATTGTAACTTCCTTATTCTTACAATAAATCATCGCATCATAATTTCATAGCCAATCCATACTGATAATTATATCAAATTCTGTCATTGGTATGACGATAAGGTTAGAAACTAAAGCACATTTTGGTGTCTGGAGGGGGACTAGTCGACATGCCTTTATTGCAATGATACATCCCCTGGGAGTTTTGACTTATAACTCTTTTATTAAATCAAATTGGACATATCTAATTTTCATGACAAACTGGGAAGATATAAATGAATGTTATGATCCAAAATCAAATAAGTTGTTCACTATGTTTGAGGAAACAATTAAAGTACCTACCACCACATCATTAGGAACTTCAACCTCCACGATTGTAATCACATAGGCTCTCCCTTTTTCCCTTGGATTTTTCTGAGGCATATTTCCTTGGTGCTTAAAACACTCATTTCATAGTGTCCCATCTCTCTGCAATTTTAGCATTAAATGTCATTTAATTTTTTCTTCCCCTTGTATTAATCTGCTTGATAAACCTTTTACCCATAGTTATAGCAGACTCCCATACCTTTGAATAATTTCTTGAGATGATTCTTTCCACAGTTATCACATTATGGGAATAGATTTGTTCCCTTTCTCTTCATTGGTGCTTCTCCTTTTTCGTTGTTATCAGAGTACCGCTTCTTATCTTAGTTTCCTTTGAAAAGATTTTATCTAGAAAATTCCCCCTCTTTTTTGATAGCACTTGATTTAATTTCATCATATGATGAAAATGATTGGGAAGTCACTGCCCTTCGAAGACATGTCTTAAGAACTTCAAAGAAATTATTAATCCTGTATGCTAAGCCACGTACGTAATCTACGGAATACCTGGCTAGCCTTGTGAAAGTAGCCTCATACTCTGCAAAACTGTATTCTTTCTTTTGTTTTAAGATAATGAATTTTCTCTTCATTTTAGTTCGTTTCTCATGAGGGAAATATTTTTCAAAGAATATTTCCTTAAAATTCCTCCATTCTATATCTTCTATTTCTTCTTCCTCCATGGTATTCTGAATCAAGGACCACCATTGATTAGAATTGCCCTTGAGACAATATACTTCCAGTACTACCTTTTCATATTCATTCCATCATAATTCCAGGAATATCTTTTCAAGGGACTTGATCCATTTCTCAACAACCACTGGGTTAGTATTCCTAGTAATAGATGGGGGCTTCTACCACATAAAACGATCCAACACAGGTGTGGATTGGTTATTCGTTACAACCTGAGTAAGTTTTCCTAAAATAGTCATGATCTGATCTTCTCCAACATTGACTATGTTGACTTTCTCAGTAGGGAGATCCCTACCTTGCCCATGAGTATTGATTCCCCTTCTTCCATTAGAAACCATTTCTATATAATGGGATACACTAGATTATTTTATGAATCTCAAATAGAAAATCACTCAACATAGATTGAAATTCTATGCATAACTAATCTTATAAACATGGTTTCTCTGAAGAAAAAATTTACATTAAACTCCTTTATAAGGTCTTTTAAAGAAAATGTGAATTATCCTAAGCATATATCCCAGGAGTGTCGTAACCAAGAGTGCAGCAAGGCCCGTTATTGTGCACCAGTTCCCATTCGAGTCTAGCTCAAAGCGGTGTTTTCGGGTTTTAACCTTAGATACATCTGTGCCAGAGCTGCCTCTACCTATTCATATCCAGATAGGGATGTATTTCATAAAAGATCCACATAATATTTTTCGTACCAAAATACCAGGACTTTCTTGTACGTTTATCCTAAAATATTACCTTATGGAATTGTTCTTTACTATACATTTCCTAGTCTAGTTTCCATGTTTTCTACTAAAATTCCTCTGATACCAACTATAAAAATTCCCATATCCATCATTAGTAGATCCAAAAATATAGGATCTATCTCAATCCTCATTTAAGTCAGAATCCAATGATCTTTCCTACTTAATGAATTTTCCACCTTATCCGCCTTTCTCAGGTGGTACTGTGTTGAACATTCTTAATCTTTGAGTAACTCAAGTCATCTCCCCTGCCTCATGTTGAGTTCTTTTTGTGTGAAAATGTATTTCAAACTCCAGTGGTCTATATAAATCTCACATCTCTCTCTGTTGGGATAATGCCTCAATATTTTCATATCTAAGATTACAGATGCAAACTCAAGATCATTAGTTGGATAATTTTTCTCATGAGTCTTCAACTGTCTTGATGCATAAGCAATAACTTTATCGTTTTGCATAAGGATGCAACCTAGTCCATTATTTGATGCATCACTATTTATTACAAATCCACCACTTCTAGATGGACCAGTCAAAATTGGAGCATTGATCAATCTTCTTTTCAATTACTCAAAACATTTTGTACATTATTTTGTCCACACAATCTTAAATCCTTTATGTGTGAGCTTGGTTAGCGGGTTAGCCAGTCAGGAAAAATTCAGAACAAAATGCTGATAGTAACCTGTTATGCCAATAAAACTACGTACCACAGTTATGTTTGTTGGTGTGGGCCAATCTTTGATTGCATTTCTCTTCACAGGATCAAATAGTATTCCATCATTAAAGACAATATGTCCTAGAAAAGAAACTGATTGAAAGTATAATTTTCATTTTCTACACTTCTCATATAATTTATTGCTTCTAGGAGTTTTCATAATGACCCGCAAGTGATTCTCATGGTCTTCATAGATTTTTGATTATATGAGGATATCATCGATGAATACTGCAAAAAAGTTATCAAGATATTCCTTGAAATCACTATTCATTAACTCCATGAAAATAGAGTGTGCATTTTCCAGTCCAAAAGGCATTACTGTAAATTCGTAATGCCTATACCTGGTCCGAAATGCTATCTTAAGAACGTCTTCCTTCCATACATGCAGTGAATGATATCTGTATCGAGTTTCAATCTTCAAAAATTATTGATCTCCATGAAGTTGAAAAAATAAATCATCAATTTGGGGAAGAGGAAACTTATTCTTTATTGTAATAGCATTTATTTCCCTGTAATCAATGAAAAGCCTCCTGGATCCATCTTTCTTCTTGACAAAGAGGATAGGGGCTCCCCATGGAGAAACACTAGGTTGAATAAATCTTTTTTTACTCAAATCCTCTCATTGCTTTTTAGATCTATTAATTCCATAGTATACATTCTATAGGGAGTCTTTGATATAGGTCTTTCATCAAAAATTAAATCAATAGAGAAATCAACTTACCACTCTAGAGGATGTCTAGTTAAATACTCTGGAAATACATCAATGTATTCTTGCAAAATGTGCACATCTTTAATTTGAAGATTTATTTCCTTTTACATAGATATTGGTTTATCTTCTTATCCACATATTGAATTCAGTAGAGCTACTGGGGGTGGTTCTAGATTAGAATTCGGTGGTGAAGTTTCTGCCCTAAAGAAAAAGGATTCTACACCATTTTCAAAAATTGTAACGTTTTTTCTTACAATAAATCTTCACATCATAATTTGAAAGCCAATCCATACTGAGAATTATATCAAATTCAGTCATTGGTATGATGATAAGGTTAGAAATTAAAGCATGTTTTGGTGTCTGAAGGGGGAATATTCAACATGCCTTTGTTTCAATGATACATCCCCTGGGAGTTTTGACTGTCAACTCCTTTATTAAATCAAATTGGACATATCTATGTTTCTTGGAAGACTGGGAAGATATAAATGAATGCAATGATCCATAATCAAATAAAGTGTTGGCTATGTTTGAGGAAACAATTAAAGTACCTTCCACAATGTCATTAGGAACTTCAACCTCCGCGTTTGTAATCGCACAGGATCTCCCTTATTCCCTTGTCTTTTTCTGAGGCATGTTTCCTTGGTTTTTAGGACACTAATTTTCATCATGTCCCATCTTTCTACAATTTCAGCATTAAATATCGTTGAATTTTTTCTTCCCCTTGTATTCATTAGATTGATGACCCTTTTTCCGCAGATATATCTGACTCCCATATCATTAAAGCATTCCTTGACATGATTATTTCCACAGTTCTCACATTATGGTAATAGATTTGTTCTTTTTCTTTTATTTGGTGCTTCTCTTTTTTCCTTTGTTATCAGAGTACCGCTTCTTATTAGAGATTCCTTTGAAATGATTTGACCTAGAAAATTCCCCCGCTTTTTGGATAACACTTGATTCAATTTCATCATATGATGAAAATGATTGAGAAGCTAGTGCCCTTTTAAGACATTTCTTAAGACCTTCAAATAAATGATCAATATTTTATGCCGAGTCGCGTACATAATCTACGGCTTACCTGGCTAGCATTGTGAAAGTAGCCTCATACTCTGCAACACTGTATTCATTCCTTTGTTTTCAAATAATGGATTTCCTCATCATATGAATTTATTACTCATGAGGGAAATATTTTTCAAAGAATATTTCCTTAAAATTCCTCCATTCCATATCATCTATTTCTTCTTCCTTTGTGGTATTCTGAATTAAGGACCACAATTGATTAGAGTTTCCCTTGAGACAATATACTTCCAGCACTGCCTTTTCATTTTCATTACATCATAATTCCATGAATATCTTTTCTAGGTACTTGATCCACTGTTCAAAATCCACTGGGTTAGTAGTCCCACTAATAGATGGGGGCGTCTACCACATGAAATGATCCAACACAGGTGTGGATTGGTTATTCATTAAAACCTGAGTATGTTGTCCCAATAAAGTCATGATCCGATCTTCTCCAACATTGACTGTGTTGACTCGCATAGTAGGGAGATCCCTACCTTTCCCATGATTATTGATTCCCCTTCTTCCGTTAAACACCATTTCTAAATAATGGGATAAACTATATTAGTTTATGAATCTCAAATAGAAAAAGCAATCAACATAGATTGAAATTCTATGCATAGATAATCTTATAAACATGGTTTCATTGAGGAAAAATTTACATTATACTCCTTTATAATGGCTTGTAAAGAAAATGTGAATTACCCTAAGCATATCTCCTGGGAGTATCGTAACCAAGAGTGCAGCAAGGCCCATCGTCGTGCACCATTTCCTATTAGTGAATAGCTCAAAGTAGTGTTTTCTGGTTTTACCCTTAATACATCTATGCCAGCGCCACCTCTACCTGCTCATATCCAGACAAGGACATATTGATTAAAAGATCCACATAATCTATTCGTTAATAAAATACCAAGACGTTCTTGTACATATATCCTCAAATAATACCTTAGGGAATTGTTACTTACTATACATTTCCTACTCTAGTTTCTATGTTTTCTATTAAACTTCCTCTGATACCAACTGTAACACCTCGACCCCTCTAGACTGGAGCTTGTGTGTTACGTGTGATATTGGCATGGATAGAAGGAATGAAAATTCCCAAAGGAATGAAAATTACCAAAGGAATGAACAGTTTAGTTGTCTTGATGAAACTAGATAAATATATTCTACTCAAATTACATTAGAAAATTTTACAAAATACAATACATAATGAAAACTAAAAACTACATCCACAAGAACTCAATAAAGGATCTCTTCTTGGTCACATGATGAAAGTAAACAATGAAATTGGTGATCTCAAATTCTCAGTAAGGGTTAAAAATATCAGAATCATGAGTACAATATTAAGTGAATCATAATCAATCTGATATAATCAATAAGGCACAATGAATAAATGAATAACTAATGCCATTAATAAACTGAGAATGAAACTGCATCCATAGATTTTGCCACAGTGAAAACCTCAAGGATAATAATAACAACTGATAATGAATAAAGGGAATGATTATTAATTGGACATTATGTATATGGAACATGAAACCATTATACTGTAAAAACAGTTTAGTTCTATGGGTTGAATCCCGTCTGATTTTTGGTAACAAAGTCGATGGGTTTGTCGCCAAACTGATCTGTCTCATGAGACCTACCGATGCATCGAGGGTCTATAGCGGGCCCCACTTGCCACTGAATTTCCAAATAATTATTTATACATTGATTCAACACAGGAGCAATATTCCATTTCAATATCTTTATTGAGTAGAGTATACAGATTCAAAAATATTTCCATAATTAAAATAACTTTCCAAATAAACACCATATGTAAAATAGTATACAGTTTACAAAACAAACATATCCATTATATGAGATTATATATATTCAATAAAAATATAATTTCAATTGAAAATTGGTCTTAAATGGGAAGTAGGTACACCACATTAGGATTATTAGGTGCACAATACAATGTTAATCACAACAAAATGGTAGTTGAGACAACAGCCCTTACTACAATTTAATCGGCCAAATCATATGACTAGAACTTAATAAACCTCAAATTAATCATTGAATAACATGAATATATAAGAGAATCATGTTATTATATATAAATTTTCAGTACACATATACCATATACAAGTAATAAGTGGCAAACAATTAAAATCCCACTGAAATGAAACTGAGATGAGAAACCCCCTACAAACATTTCAGCATGGTAATGAGTGTTATTGAGAGGGCTTAATTAGAGGTAAAAGGGTATTACATTATTTATATGTCCCAAGGGGTGTATGTAGGAGGTGTGACAATAGACCCAATCATTAGGAAATTTAAATAAAATGGCACATCATAGGGGAGATTCCTGAATAAAAGTGAGAGAGATGATCCCTTACAAAGATTGTGTCATTAGGGTGACGATAAATCAATAAAATATTTATTTTTGGCAAGAAAAATCTACATAATATAAGTGGATATATATTTTAAACAATCATAGGTCATTCACACATAATCTTGGAACAATTTAACCAATTAAATTGATGTTTAACTCAACGAATGAAAGTTTAGTTAAGCAATCCCTTACCTTATCTTCGAAGGTGTTCATGACTTGTTATTAAAGACCTGAATAAAACAATAGGCTTATTAATTCATAATTTAAGAACATAGTATATATATAAATGATTTATTAATACACTTTTTAGTTAATTCAAATCCTTTTTGATTCTTTATAAGGTTCAATATCATTGTTGAATCTCGTTTGATCACTTGGTTTTAAAAGATCAGTTTACGTATATTCATGTTCAGATAAATATGAAAGATGGAAGTGGTTATCAAAAAATGAAGGTATATTTTATTAGTGACCATCCAGGAGATTACATGGTTTAAAATTTAATTTTTTTACTTAGAGTGAGGTCAAATTATTATTTATATAACCTCAGTGACAACCGTTTTGGTTAATCGGCAGGTTTTATTACATTGAACATGTTTTTATTTATAACCTAATACCATTTTTACAGAAGGATTACTGAACTAGAATAGGATTTATTACATATATAATAACCTGGTTCAACCATAATACAAATGGTTTCGTGATCAGAATTAAATATTATAATATAAATCGATAAACCATTGTCTTTGAATGTGCAAAATTAGCACATCTCAAATGGTACTTTCATTTGATCCAAATAAAGGGTGGGAAAATGACAAAAGATAATGAAATATACCATTAGCATAAGAACATTCCAGTACTTGTATGTAACTATAGTTATCATAATATTTGGGTGAAGGGTGGTTAGTAAAGAAACAAATATAAATGAACTTAAAAAGAAATGAGGGAATTGAAAAGAGGAATTCGCCTCTTGAAACATCCTCCTTTGAGAACCTCTTAAGGGAGAGGTTTTGGTATTTTAAAGAGGATATAAGCTTTTCGAAGTGGGGAGGATCTTGGGAAGAGATTAGGTCAGAATATTGGAAAGGCACAAGGCTTGACATGAGTGACTAGAAGATGGAGTGAATGGGGGGTTTTATAGTTGAGGAGAGAGGGGATTTCTCAATATAAAATTCATAAATTTATTATTTCTTCACAAGACAAGGAATAATGAGTCATCCATGACCAAGAATATTAATTCTGTCATTATAATCCGAATAAATTGGGCTTACATCATCATATCATCATATATGACTCAATTAATCCATTATTTAGCATTTATTCGGAATTATCAAATTTTACTATTCATCAAAAATTCAAGTATTTCAGAAAAACCCCAAAAATTCACCCTAACCATTTATCAACATGTAGAATCAAAGAATGAATTCCATTTATCAAAAAAAATTCTAAATATGATTAATTAATTATTTAATTAAAATTATTATTTAATCGAAAAATATTAACACCTAAAAGTTTCATCTTCATTTTAAGGTGCCTAAATTTATTTATACACTCAATGGTATGGAAACCATTTATAAGAGTCATATTAATATTAATAAGGGTATGTTAATATTCAAAAGGGTATGTTACTATTCATAAGGGTAGGATACTATTCACCAAAAATTGATTTTCCCTTATCAAACTCCAAATAACTTACTGGTCACAACCATGTATGTTTGATTTTTGAAACTCAGATCCTAGAAGTGAAAAAATTAAGTTTACTTGGCTAGGATATGGATATATACTATAAGTAACCATATTTTATTCCATATAGGCTCAGTGACTCAAGAAATATAGGCTATATATAAAATGTATTTAAGAGGAACATACTATGAGGTGTTTTTGTGCTACATTATTCCCACCATTGGAAATTTCTTCCTCGAAATTTTTTGTATGATGCCCACCAAAAATATGTGGGTGGTTCATTTTCAGGAAATCCTCTGGTTCCCATGTGGGTTCTTCCATATTATGGTTCCTCCAAAGAACCTTTACAAGATGAGTTGTCTTATTTCTCAATACTTCCTCCCTTATGTCAAGAATCCCAATAGGATTTTCACAGTATGAAAAATTAGGTTCCAGTTAAGTTACTTTGTAGGTGAGTACATGTGTTTGGACTGTAATGTGTTTCTTCAAAAATTACACATGAAACACATCATGGACTTTGGATAGATTTGACGGCATTTCTAAACGGTAAGCTACTGCTCCGTCTCTTTCCATAATTTCAAATGGTCTGATATACATGGGGATCAGTTTTCCATTCTTACCGAACTTTAAGACACCCTTCTATAGAGATACTTTCAAAAATACATGATCACTCACTTGGAATTCCAAATCATTTCTCCAGTTGTCAGCATAACTCTTCTTCCTACATTGGGCTGCATTAATATGGTCTTGTATTGTCTTCGCCTTTTCCATGGTCTCTTCAATGATTTCTGGGTCTATAAGTTTCCCATCACAAATATTGTCCCAACAAGTTGGAGTTAGGAATCTCTTTCCATATAATTCTTTATATATTTCCATTTGAATACTAGAATGGAAACTATTGTCATACGCAAATTCCACCACAGGCAAGTATTAATTCCACATACCATAGAAGTAAAGATAGCATGAACTCATAATCTCTTCTATAGTTTGAATAGTCCTTTTAGACTATCCATTAGTTTGGGGGTGATAAGTTTTACTCATATGAATCTCAGTATTCAAAGCCTTCTGGAGAATTTTATAGAATTTTGATGTAAACTGGGGATCTCGATCAGACATAATCGATAGAGGTGCACCATGAAGTCTTAAAACATCATTATTATACAGTCTTTCCAAGCCCTCAAGTGGAAAATACTCTCTTATAGGAAGAAAATCTACTAATTTTTTGAGCCGATCAACAGTTACCCATATTGAATTGTTTCTTCTAGGTTTCCTTGGTAGTCCGATGAAAAAATCCATCGTAATGTTTTCCCACTTCCATAGTGGCATAGGTAGATGTTGCATAACTCATTTGGGATGTTGTCTCTCTGCCTTCACGTGTTGACAAACTAGACATCTTGACACATGGTCATCAATTTCTTGCATCATAGTATCCCACCATAAATATTCCTTCAAATATCTATATGTCTTGGTGCTACCTGGGTGTATATAGAAATTTGATCTATGAGCATCGTCTAATAGTTCCTCTTTTAGATCAGGTAATGATGGAAGGCATAACCTCATCCCAAATTTCAGAATTCCTTCTTCATTCACAAATTTATCCAGTCTCCCATTCTTAGATGCATTAATTTTCATATGAAGGTTCTCATCATCAGATTGAGAGATTTTTATCTTCTCTAATAAATATGGTTTAGCAATCATTTGAATGGGGAATGATTTTTCCCTTTCTACAACAATTCCCATATCCATATTTAGTTGATCAAAAAATATAGGATCTCTCTCAATCCTCATTTGACTCAGAAGTCCATGATCTTTCCTACTTAATGCATCTACCACCTTATTCACCTTTCCCAGGTGGTAGTGTATTGGACAATCGTAAAATTTGAGTAACTCAATCCATCTCCTATGCCTCATGTAGAGTTATTTTTGTGTGAAATTGTATTTCAAACTCTTTTGGTCTGTATAAATCTCACACCTCTTTCCATAGAGATAATGCCTCCATATTTTCAGAGCAAAGATTACGGATGCTAACTCAAGATCATGAGTTGGATAATTTGTCTCCTGAGTCTTCACTTGTCTTGATGCAAAATCAATAACTTTATCGTTTTTCATAAGGACGCAACTTTGTCCATTATTTGATGCATCACTATATATTACAAATCCACCACTTCTAGATGGAAGAGTCAAAATTGGAGCATTGACCAATATTATTTTAAATTATTTGAAGCATTCTGTACATTATTTTTTCCACACAAACATAACTCATTTACGTGTGATCTTGATTAGCGGGTTAGCCAGTCAGGAAAAATTCTGACCGAAATGCCAATAGTAACCTACTAAGACAATAAAACTGTGTACCTCTGTTATGTTTGTTGGTGTGGGATAATCTTGGATTGCCTTTGTCTTCACAGGATCAACTAGGATTCCATCCTTAGAGACAATATGGACTAGAAAAAAAACTGATTGAAACCAGAATTCACATTTGATACACTTCCCATGTAATTTATTGCTTTTAATAGTTTGCAGAATGACCCGCAAGTGATTCTCATGCTCTTCATAGATTTATGAGTATATGAGGATATCATCGATGAATACCACAAAAAATTTAACAAGATATTACTTTAAAACTCTATTCATTAAATCCATGAAAATAGAGGGTTCATTTGTCAGTCCAAAAGGTATTACTATAAACTCGTAATGCCCATACCTATTCCAAAATGTTGTCTTAGGAATATCTTCCTTCCTTACATGAAACTGATGATATTCAGATTGAAGGAAAATCCTCAAAAATTATTGAGCTCCATGAAGTTGATCAAATAAATCATCAATATCGGGTATAGGATACCAATTCTTTATTGTAATAGCATTGATTTCCCTGTAATCTATGCAAATCATCTTGGATCCATCTTTATTCTTGACAAAGAGGACAAGAGATCCCCAAGGGGAAACAATAGGGTGAATAAATCCTTTTTCATTCAAATCCTCTAGTTGTTTTTTTAGCTCTATTAATTCGATAGTATCCATTCTATAGGGAGTCTTTGATATAGGTCTTGCATCAAAAATTAAATCAATAGAGAACTCAACTTTCCACTCTAGAGGATGTCCATGTAAATCCACTGAAAATACATCAATATATTCTTTCACTATGTTCACATCTTCAATTTGAAGATTTATTTCCTCGCCCATAGATATTGGATTATCTTTCTCAATAAGTATTGAATTTAGTAGAGCTACTAGGGGTGGTTCTAGATAATAATCAAGTGGTGAAGTTTCTTCCCTAAAGACAAGGGATTCTAGACCATTTTCAAAAATTGTAACTTACTTCTTCTTACAATAAATCATCGCATCATAATTTTACAGCCAATCCATCCCGAGAATTATATCAAATTCAGTCATTGGTATGATGACAAGGTTAGCAACTAAAGCACATTTTGGTGTCTGGAGGGAGACTAGTCGACCTGCCTTTGTTGCAATGATACATCCGCTGGGAGTTTTGACTAACAAATCCTTTATTAAATCAAATTGGACATATCTAATTTTCTTGAAAAAATGAGAAGATATAAATAAATGCGATGCTCCAAAATCAAATAAATTTTTGGGTAAGATTGAGGAAACAATTAAATTACCTGCCACCATGACATTAAGAACTTCAATTGCATAGGCTCTCCCTTGTTCCCTTGGCTTTTTCTGAGGCATGTTTCCTTGGTGCTTAGGATACTCATTTTCATAGTTTCCCATCTCTCTGTGATTTTAGCATTATGTATCATTGAATTGTTTCTTCCCCTTGTATTAATTAGATCGATAAACCTTTTCTCCGAAGATATATCAGGCTCTCATACCATTCAATAATTTCATGAGACAATTCTTTCCACATTTCTCACATTATTAGAATATATTTGTTCCCTTTCTCTTCTTTTGTGCTTCCCTTTTTTCCTTTGTTATCAGAGTACCGCTTCTTATCTTAGTTTCCTTTGAAAATATTTGATCTAGAAAATTCCCCCTATTTTTTGAAATCCGTTGATTCAATTTCATCATATGATGAAAATGATTGAGAAGTCATTTCCCTTCGAAGACTTGTCTTAATACCTTCAAAGAAATGATTAATCTTTTCTGCCGAGTCACGTACGTAATCTACGGCATACCTAACTAGCCTTGTGAAATTAGCCTCATACTCTACAACACTGTATTCTTTCCTTTTTTTTTAAGCTAATGAATTTTCCCTTCATATTAGTTCGTTGCTCACGAGGGAAATATTTTTCAAAGAATATTCCCTTAAAAGTCCTCCATTATATATCTCCTATTTCTTCTTCCTCCATAGTATTCTGAATCAAGGACCACCATTGATCAGCGTCGCCCTTGAGACAATTTACTTCCAGTACTACCTTTTCATTTTCATTACATAATAATTCCATGAATATCTTTTCAAGGGACTTGATCCATTACTTAGAAACCACTAGGTTAGTAGTACCACAAATATATGGTGGCTTCTACCACATGAAACGATCCAACACAAGTGTAGATTGGTTATTAATTACAACCTATGTATGTTTTCCTACTATGGTCATGATATGATCATCTCCAACACTGACTATGTTTATTTGCTCAGTAGGGATATCCCTACCTTACCCACGAGTATTGATTCTACTTCTTCCATTAGACACCATTTCTAAATAATGGGATACACTAGATTAGTTTATGAATCTCAAATAGAAAATCACTCAACATAGATTGAAATTCTATGCATAACTAATCTTATAAACATGGTTTCTCTGAGGAAAAATTTACATTAAACTCCTTTATAATGGCTTGTAATGAAAATGTGAATTATCCTAAGAATATATCCCGGGAGTGTTGTAACCAAGAGTGCAGCAAGGACCGTTGTCGTGCACCATTTCCCATTCGATTCTAGCTCAAAGTGGTGTTTTCAGATTTTAACATTAGATAAATCTGTGCTAGAGCCGCCTCTACCTACTCATAAATAGACAGGAATGTATTTTTTAAAAGATCCACATAATCTATTACTTACCAAAATACCAGGACATTCTTGTAAGTTTATCCTCAAATATTACCTTAGGGCATTGTTCCTTACTATACAATTCCTACTCTAGCTTCCAAGTTTTCTACTAAAATTCCTCTAATACCTATTGTAACAATTACCATACACATCTTTAGTCGATCCAAAAATATAGGATCTATCTCAACCCTCAATTGAGTCAGAAGTCTATGATCTTTCCTGCTTAATGCATTTTACTCCATATTCACTTTTCCCGAGTGGTAGTGTATTGAACAATCATAATCTATGAGTAAATCAAGCCATCACCTCGGTCTCATGTTGAGTTCTTTTTGTGTGAAAATGTATTTCAAACTCATGTAGTCTGTATAATTCTCATATCTCTCTCCGTAGAGATAATGCCTCCATATTTTCAGAGAAAATATTATGAATGCTAACACAAGATCATGAGTTGAATAATTTTTCTCATGAGTCTTCAACTATCTTGATGCATAAGATATAACTTTATTGTTTTTCATAAGGACGCAACCTAGTCCATTATTTGATGCATCACTATATATTAAAAATCCACCACTTCCCGATGGAACAGTCAAAATTGGAGCATTGACCAATCTTCTTTTCAATTATTTGAAGAATTATGTACATTATTTTTTCCACACAATCTTAACTCCTTTATTTGTGAGCATGGTTAGCAGGTTATCCAGTCGGGAAAAATTCTGAACAAAACGCCTATAGTAACCTACTATGCCAATAAAACTGCGTACCATAGTTAAGTTTGTTGGTGTGGGCCAATTTTGGATTGCCTTTGTCTTCATAGGATCAAATAGTATTCCATCCTTAAAGACAATATGGCCTTGAATATAAATTGATTGAAACCATAATTCGCATTTTCTACACTTCCCATATAATTTAATTCTTCTATGAGTTTACAGAATGACCCACAATTTATTATGATGGTGTTCATATATTTTTTTTTTATGATGATATCATTGATGAATACCTCAACAAAGTTATCAAGATATTCCTTGAAAACTCTGTTCATTAAATCCATGAAAATAGTGGGTGAATTTGTTAGTCCAAAAGGCATTATTGTAAACTCGTAATGCCCATACCTGGTCTGAAATGTTGTCTTAAGAATATCTTCCTTCGATACATGCAATGTATGATATCTTGATCAAAGTTCAATCTTTGAAAAGTGTTTACCTCCATGAAGTTGATCAAATAAATCCTAAATCTGAGGCAGATGATACTTATTCTTTATTGTAATAGCATTGATTTCCCTGTAATAAATGAAATGAATCCGGGATTCATCAGTCTTCTTGACAAAGAGGACATGGGATCCCCATGGATAAACACTAGGTTGAATAAATCCTCTTTCACACAAATCCTCTAGTTGTTTGTTTAGCTCTATTAATTTCATAGTAGCCATTCTATAGGGTGTCTTTGATATAGGTATTGCATCAAAAATTAAATCAATATAGAACTCAAATTCCCGCTCTGAAGGATGTCCAGGTAAATACTCTAGAAATACATCAATGTATTCTTGCACTATGTGAACATATTAAATTTGAAGATTTATTTCCTCACCCATAGATATTGGTTTATCTTCCTCTCTACATATTGCATTTATTGGATCTACTGGGGGTGGTTCTAGATAAGAATTAGGTGGTGAATTTTCTGCCCTATAGACAAGGGATTCTACACCATTTTCAAAAATTGTAACTTCCTTCTTCTTACAATACATATTCACATCATAATTTGACATCCAATCCATACTGATAATTATATCAAATTCAGTAATTTGTATAATTATAAGGATAGAAACTAAAGCACGTTTTGGTGTCTAAAGGGGGGCTAGTCAACATGCCTTTGTTGTAATGATACATCCCCTGGGAGTTTTGACTAACAACTCCTTTATTAAATAAAATTGAACATATCTAATTTTCTTACCAGACTGGGAAGATATAAATGAATGCAATGATCCAGAATCAAATAATGTGTTGGCTAAGTTTGAGGGAACAATTAATGTACATGCCACCAAGTCATTAGAAACTTCAACCTCCATGGTTGTAATCACATACGCTCTCCCTTGTTCCCTTGGATTTATCTGAGGCATGTTTCGTTGGTTTCTAGGACACTCATTTGCATATTGTCCCATATCTCTGCAATTTTAGCATTAAATATCATTAAATTGTTTCTTCCCCTTGTATTAATCAGATCGATGACCCTTTTCTCTGCAGTTATAGCAGGCTCCCATATCTTTCAAGAATTTCCTGAGATGATTCATTCCATAGTTATCTTATTATGGGAATAGATTTGTTCCCTTGATCTTATTTGGTGCTTCTCCTTTACCTTTATTATCAGAGTACCGCTTCTTGTCTTTGTTTCCATTGAAAAGATTTGATCTAGAAAATTCCCCCTCTTTTTTTATAGCACTTGATTCAATTTCATCATGTGATGAAAATGATTGAGAAGCCAGTTCCCTTTGAAGACTTTTCTTAAGACCTTCAAAAAAATGATCAATCTTATCTGCCGAGTCACGTACGTAATCTAAGGCATACCCGGCTAGCATTGTGAAAGTAGTCTCATACTCTGAAACACTGTATTGTTTCCTTTTTTTAATATAATGAATTTCCTCTTCATTTTAATTCGTTTCTCATGAGGGAAATATTTTTCGAAGAATATTTCGTTAAAATTCCTCCATTCCATATCTTCTATTTCTTCTTCCTCCGTGTTATTCTGAATCAACGACCACCATTTATCAGCGTCGCCCTTGAGACAATATACTTCCAGCACTACCTTTTCGTTTTCATTACATCATAATTCCATGAATTTCTTTTCAAGGGACTTGATCTGTTGCTCAACAACCACTGGGTTAGTATCCCCACTAATATATGGGGGCTTCTGGCACATGAAATGATCCAAAACAGGTGTGGATTGGTTATTAATTACAACCTGAGTAAGTTGTCCCAATACGGTAATGATCTGATCTTCTCCAACATTGACTATGTTGACTTGCTCAGTAGGGAGATCCCTACCTTTCCCATGAGTATTGTTCCCCCTTATTCCGTTAGACAACATTTCTAAATAATGGGATACACTAGATTAGTTTATTAATCTCAAAGATAAAACCACTCAATATATATTGAAATTCTATGAATAGATAATTTTATAAACATGGTTTCCTTGAGAAAAAATTTACATTAAACTCCATTATAATGGATTTTAAAGAAAATGTGATTTATCATAAGAATATCTCCTGGGAGTTTCATAACCAAGAGTGCACCAAGGAACGTTTTCGTCCACCAGTTCCCATTCGAGTATAGCTCAGAGCGGTGTTTTCTGGTTTTACCCTTAATACATCTATGCCAGAGCCGCCTCTACCTGGTCATATCCAGATAGGGACATATTGATTAAAAGATCCATATAATCTATTCCTTACCAAAATACTAGGACGTTCTTGTACGTTTATCCTCAAATAAGACCTTAGTGTATTGTTCCTAACTTTACATTTCCTACTCTAGTTTCCATGTTTTCTACTAAACTTCCTCTAATACCAACTATAACACCTCAAACCTTCTAGACTGGAGTCGGTGCATTACTTGTAATATTTGCATGGAGAGAAGGAATGAAAATTTCCAAAGGAATGGATAGTTTAGTTGTCTTGATGAAACTAGATACATAGATGTTACTCAAATTACATTGAAATTTTTTACAAAATACAATACATAATAAAAACTAAAAATTGCATCCACTAGAACTCAATAAATGATCTCCTCTTTGTCACATGAAGAAAATAAACAATGAAAGGGGTGATCTCAAATGCTCAGTAAGGGTTAAAAATAGCAGAATCATGAGTACAGTAATAAGTGAATCACAATCAATCTGAAATAATTAATAAGTCATAGTGAATAAATGAATAACTAATACCATTAATAAACTGAGAATGAAACTGCATTGATAGATTTTGTCATAGTGAAAACCTCATAGATAATAATAATAACTGATAATGAATAAATATAATTCTTGTTAATTTGAAATCATGTATCTGGCACATGAAACCATTATACTGTAAAAACGGTTTAGTTCAATGGGTATAAACCCATCTAATTTTTGGAAACAAACTCGAAGGGTTTGCCGCTAAACTGATTTGTCTCTTGTGACCTACTGATGCATAGAGGGGATATAGCGGTCCCCACTCACCACTAAATTTCCTAATAATTATTTATACATAGATTTAATAAAAGATAAATATGCCTTTTCAATATTTGTATAGAGTAGAGTATAGAGATTCATAAATATTTCCATAATTAAAATAAATTTCCAAATAAACACCATATGTAAAATGGTATATAGTTTAGAAAACAAACATATCCATGATATGAGATTATATATATTCAATATAAATATAATTTCAAATGAAATGTGGTCTCAAATGGGCATTAGGTACACCACATAAGGATTATGTGGTGCACAATAAAAAGTTAATCAAAACAAAATGGTAGTTGAGACAAAGGCCCATACCACAATGTAATCAGTCAAATCATATGACTAGAACTTAATAAACCTCAAATTAATCATTGAATAACATGAATATATAATAAAATCATGTTATTATATATCAAATGGAATTACACATATACCACATACAAGTAATAAGTGGGAAACAATGAAAATCCCACAGAAATGAAAGTGAGATGATAAACCCCTTACAAACATTTTGTCATGGTAATGAGTGTCATTCAGAGGGATTTATGAGACTTAAAGGGGTATTCCATTATTTATATGTCAAAAGGGAAGTATAGGAGTGGTTTGAAAACATACCCCATCATTAGGAATTTAAAATAAAAGGGCACAACATAGGGGAGATTCTTGAACAAAAGTGAGAGGGAGGATCCCTTATAATGATTGTGTCATTAGAGTGGGGATAAATTAATGAAATATTTATGTGTGAAAAATAAAAATCCACATTATATAAGTGGATATACAATATAAAACAATAATAGTTCATTCACAAATAATCTTGGATCAATGTAACCAACGAAATAGATTCTTAACTCAATGAATGAAAATTGAGTTAAGCAATCCCTTACCTTATGCTCGAAGGTGTTCTTGAATTGTTATTAAAGACCTGAATAAAAAATTAGGCTTATAAATTAATAATTAAAAAACCTCTTATATATTTAAAATATTTATTATAACACATTATAGTTCATTCAAACCCTTTTTGATTAGTTATAAGGTTCAATTTCATTGTTCGGGCTCGTTTGATCACTTGGTATTAAAACATCAGTTCACTTATATTCAAGTTCAGATAAATATGAAAGATGTAAGTGGTTGTCCAGAAATGGAAGTATATTCTAATAGTGAACATCCAGGAGATTAAATGGTTTTAAATTTTACTTTTATACTTAGAGTGAGGTCGGATTATTATATATATAACCTTAGTGACAGTCGTTTTGGTTAATCGGCAAGTTTGATTGCGATGAACATGTTTTGATTTATAACCTAATACAATTTTTACAAAATAATTAAAGAAATAAAATAGGATGTGGTACATATATAAATATCTGGTTCAACCATAACACAAATCGGATCATGACCATGATTAATGATTATAAGAGAAATCGATAAACCGTTGTCCTTAAATGTGCTAAATTAGCATATCTCAAATGGTACATTCATTTCATCCAATTAAAGGGTGGGGAAAGGTGAGAAGATAATGAAATATCTTATTAGCATAAAAAAATTCATGTACATGTATGTTACTGGAGTTATCATACTATTTTTTTGATGGGAGGTTAGTAAAGAAACAAAAAGAAAAGAACTTAAAAAGAAATGAAGGAATTGAAAAGTGGAATTTACCTCTTGAAAATTCTTCCTTTGAGAACCTATTAAGGGTAGAGGTTTTGGTATTTTGAAAATACTAGGATCTTTTGGACATGGGGGAGGATCTTGGGAAAATATTTGGGCATAATATTGGCAAGGCACAAGGCTTGAGAGGAGTGAGTAGAAGAGGGAGTGAAGGGGGTTTTTTATAGTGGAAGAGAGAGGGGGTTTCTCAATATAAAATTCATAAATTAATTATTTATTCACAAGACAAGGAATAGTGAGTATTCCATGACCAAGAATAGTAATTTTTTCCTGTAAATATGTATCAATTGGGCTTACTTCCTTAGATCATCATCGATGACTCAATTAATCCATTATTTAGTATTTATTGTGAATTATCAGATTTTACTATTCATCAAAAATTCAAGTATTTCAGAAAAATACAAAAAAATCCACCTAACCATTTTGATGTTTAGAATCCAAAAATGAAGTCCGTTTTTCAAAAATAATTTTCTAAATATGATTAATTAAATATATAATTATTATTATTATTTATTCGAAAAATATAAGCACCTAAAATTTTCATCTTCATTTTTAAGGTGCCTAAATTCTTTTATACACTAAATGGTATGGAAAACATTCATAAGAGTCAAATTACTATTCATAAAGGTATGTTAATATTCATAAGGGTTGGTTACTATTCCTTAGGGTAGGTTACTATTCATAATATAGGTTACTATTCACCAAAAAATTGATTTTTTCTTATCAGACTCCAAATAACTTACTGATCGCAACCATGTATGTCATATTTTCAAAACTCACATCATTGAAGTGACAAAATTAGGTTTACATGGATAGGTTATGTATATCTACTATAAGTATCCATTTTTTGTTCCATATAGTCTCTATGATTCATGAAATACAGGCTATAACTAAAATGTATTTAAGAAAAACATATCATGAAGTGTTTGGGGTACTACAACCTACATTTGGAATGTTGTATTGTGGGGAAACAGCTATGCATCCTCCATATATGGATTCATTCCCCATAGAGACATTCGGAAACCAAAACAATGAACTCTATGTAAAGTTTTTCTCTTCAATGTGGAGATTAGTAGCGTTCGATACATCAATGGATAAGTGTGTCCCTACATCTAGCTATATGGTGCAAGGGCCAACAAAGGAAATAGTTGGCGTAGCATGAAGCTCACCAGATATTGGGGCAGGTGGATGTTGGACATCCCAGTCTATTATTTTTTCAGATCCTTCTTACCAATCATGGGAGACAGAATGTCATAGGTAAACTATACGTTTCTTTCCTCTTTTCAGCATTAATTGTTGAATATTTTTTCTTTGCAGGACCAATGTTGCAATGTTAGGAAACCGATCACCACCCACCCACCAACGCAACAGCTGGGGAAACACCAATACGACAATCCAACATGGCTATATCCCTTCTACAATAGCCTCCACATACATGGATTTTCGGTGCGCACACCCCATCTCACCTTCTGGACTCATTCAGAGGGTAATCAATGAACTCGTTTGATGGTATGCTGAAGAGGGGATTATCACAACTCAAGATATGTCCCAATAGGACCTCGAGGATTATTCACCTTGTCATCCTCAATTCCCCCAAGGGTCGCACAGTGAGACACTTCCCCTCACAACAAACTACTATCGTTTTGGGAGCCTCTCCCTAGAAGACTCTGACGACATTCACCCCTTACGCCAATGAGGTGAGGGATGTCTAGGCTAGGAAAGCTTTGATCCTATCCTGGGAGATGTCAAGGAGAGCTCCCACCAGGCTATGTTAGCACCACAACCCAGTCCCACTGGTTGAAGAGTAAGTGAGTTACACACATGCACCATTGGCCCCAATCTGGTTAACCAGACTCCAAGGTTGAGTGCCAGCTAAGGAGGACGCCTGTTAGGGTGTTTCATCATCAACGGCTATAGTGGCATGTCCCACCGCCTACACATACAATCAATTCCTTACTTTTACTTAACATGGTCACTTATATGACCATCCTAGATGAAGGCCCCAACTGGCACACGGGTAGGTCGGGATGACTCTATTAGTCACTAAAACAAGTAGCGCTCATCACGGGCCGACACATGGAAATGACATCCAACAAAGAGGTCCTCCCCGTGCCACCATCAATGAGAACACATGCCTTCCCCACTCCCAAGGGCATCATGGATGTCCTCCCCATGCCACCATCTGTATGAGAGAAGACCCTATCCGCAACACTAACATCCAGCAGAGAATTTTATTTCACACCCACCATCCCAGGTATGGAGCCTATCCTCCTGTCGCAGATCGCGAATGCAAAGATCCTCCTCTCCCAGTGACCAATCACTGTGGGGGTATTCCCCAGGTTCTTACTACAACTGATGAAGGTCCTCCTCATCCTAGAAATCATAGAATCCAAGGTATTCCCTACTTCACCAGCATCCAACACGGTGGTATTCCTGATGTTTAGTTAGACAAAGAAGAAGGCACCCCCATAAAATCAAGGCTAAGATAAAAAAACGTGGAAGTACGGTCCATGATCCCACCAGCTCTTGTAGAGGTCCTACCCACTACAAAACATCCCATGGAGATTCCCTCTACCCACCAACTAGTAGACAGAGAGGCCCTCCCTATGTTCCTTTCGACATTTTTTTGAGTCATCCATGCATGCTAGCTCACCAAGGCGGACGTCCTCCCTACACCATCAGTAGTTCGGCTGAAGGTCCTCCTCAGGTCGAAAACCTACCCTATACTAAAGAACCATCCCGGGGAAGGAGGTAGGGTCACCACCACCAAAAGATGAATACTAGGAAGTTTCAGTCTATGATTAGACTCATCTTGTTTTCAGAATACATGGTGGAGTGCGATTCGATAATGGAACCCTCACCTTGATCACTGTATTGTGGGATAGGTTAGGAACATTGAATATAAGCCTCATCTTTCCAGAAAGCGAGGTCCACCGGAACCCCACCTCCCTCCCAATATAAATTTATGAGGAGGAATATTTGTTCACTTTATAGGGCTTGGCCATAAAATCCTTCCTATCATCAATAGTGTCATTCTATACCTCAACCAAAGATCATGGAGAGTTGTTTTGGGAACCAATAGAGGACGTACAATGACATGACCCACCATCAGCAATTGTATCCCCGTTGTGGGAAGATGTGGTATCCAGTCCATCATACCGAGATGTGGTGGAATAGTTGTTTCATTCCTTGAAATACAACCCAAGATGCAGTGACTTGTCTGCACGCTCTCTATATTCTCTAGCGGGCAGTCGACCTTCTCAATGGCCCACTTCAATTCCGTTACTGATCCCTCATCCACCCTAGTCGATGAATGGGGAATCCACGGTCCAAAAATTGATTATGATATGAGAGGATTGTGGGAAATCCTTATAGTGGACCATTTCCTAGATATGTTCTGGCCAGTTACAACCATAAACACCAGTACACTGGAATCTCTTTCCCAGGGGAGGTCATGTGGTTTCGCCAAACACTCTGGGAAATGTACTTCTGTCTCCGTTATCAGTGGTTGGTTTACCCAAAGAGCTGGGAACACTTTAAAGATATTGGATAGCAATGTCTTATGGTTAACATGGTTGTGATACAGGTGGCCCAACGCCCTGAGTTACCCAGTCATCATTGAACCCTCCAGCAATGATGCGTTCAGAGAATTAAAGTGATATATATAATTATTCAGGAGGATTTCCCCCACATTCATATCTACGGTTGGGGTATTATGTGGCCCTTCATTTTAGTTCAATCTGATGCCAACCCGAATTTCTAGGCGATATTGAGTATATCCCCTCAGTTACAGTTTTAGTTAACATGGATAACCAATGAGAGGAAGGTAACGAACTTGAGATCCAGGAATAGAACATGACCCTAAGGGGGTTAAACACTTATTGGATCCATTGGGACGGGTTACTCACCAGTAGATAAATTTACTGGGCCTTCCTCCACCGTTTGAGTCCTTATCCCTCGGTCAGAATCCCAATAGTGGAAAAGAGATCCTTGGATTCATCAAACTCTATGACATGTATGGCTCTGTAAGAAAGATGGAAGATGACCATAAACGGGCCTCCTTACGTCATCATCTCACTGAGAATAAAAATATGGTCGATGAACTTCTCTCTGAACGTGCTATATAATGGTGACCAGACAATGGAAATCCTCGACAAGAGTAATATGGGCACGTACACCGTCCCCCTGGCGAGTTGCCTCTAGGTTAAATTGACCATCCTACCCACATAGACTGGGTATATTCCCATTTATTTGGTAAGAGGGTGTGATATGCCTTTCCAATCCCCCATAATTATGTGATAACCCTCCTCAGGACCCAAATCAGGTTCCCTTAGCTTCTCCAAAGGTCGTTCCACTATAATATCTATAGTTCATCCCACCAGCCACTCCACGAGCTGATGGTTTAGAATATGATATCAATGAACCCTCCAATGCATTGGGGGTTAGGGATCCACTTCAGGATAGGAATCCCCACCTATATGAACCTATGACATCGCTCATTTCCCACCTCGAATCTTGGGAAACACTCTAGGAGGCAATAATTCCTAATAAAAATACATATCTAGCAGGGGTGGATGATATTACAACACCCACAAGTTTTCAAAATCCTTCCCTCTCCCCATTTAATGGGACGGGAAATCTGCAGCAGTATCTAGTCCACATCAACTCAAGGTGTGAACCCATGCTGAGAAATCTAGTGTAGTAGGAGGCTGAAAAACACTATTTTTTTGTACAAACATTGGAAGGGCCCATGTTTGTCTGGTATAGCTAGCTACCCATTGGGACAGTAGCCGGTTAGGAGGATCTTCATATAAATTTTCTTTTCTAGTTCAGTTCCACCACCCAAAAGATGAGTATTTCAGACCTATTTATCTGTAAACAGAGGCCTGAAGAGTGTCTTGCGGACTTTTTCGCCCAGTGAAAAGGCATCACCTAATCCCTTGATATGTTGATGACTTAGGAATAGCTTTTTAAAATGTGTGTGGGGAATGTCAAAATTGAACTGTTCCCTTCTCTCATCACTAAAAACTACACCGGTGATTTCTGGGATTTCTCTGACAAGGCCTATTTTCTAGAGGAAGCCTTGTAATATGCCAAGGAGGCTTGTATGTTGCCTCTTGTAGTTCCTGCGAGAATATCCTATAAGGATGACCTGATGTGGTATCCTAGATAGAGGCCCCCCATAAAGCTAGAATTATTACCAGTGGAGCCACCTCCACAGCCTCACAGAGGCCTACCACCTCAGGAAAAACCTCTAGCCCAGTAGTGCCCACCTCAGAATCGTTAGGCACCCACGCATAATGTGCCTCCACCACTGAGCCAAGATAATTATGTTCCACCTCTTTGACAGGCTCTTCTAGATACTCAATAGGGATAATATCCTAGACCCCCTTCCTGAATAGAAGGAACAATACCTACACATTCAATGAGGCTTATCTCCCTAGTTATTTCAGAAGTGCCCTAAAATAGAGAATTCAATGGTTGTTAGAATGAATGTAACTCGAAGAAGAAGATCTCACTGGTCTCCTTAAAAGAAACCACTATCACCAGATCATGGGGAACACCCTCTTGTATAGGTCAACTATTAGTTAAGAAGGCCTATGTGTCCTGAATGAGTATAGATAAAAATGGATTAGGGTTCTTCTTCCTGCTCTGATTTTTTGACCTCACCTTCCTCCAAAGGGCTCCCTCTACCAGCCTCCTCCCACCAAGAGGACCCTTATGATTCTTATAGTAGTGGAACGTGGTCCCCCAATTCAATGGAAGCAAACTGATGAGGTAATGTTTGGTTGAGCATTACATTCACCTGATCCATCATTGGATGCAGGGTACCTTGAGAGTGCACGACGTCCTCCAGATAAACAATGTATTGGTCCCCTTCCACCTAAGATACCAAAATTCCAGACCTAGCATGACCAATCCCCAATAGATCCATTCTATGATGGTTCATATGGTTCCACATTTGGGAAGGATTGATGAATTATCTGTTAACATCCTAGACATCATAGGCCTCTGAGAAAACATCATCCTAATGGATGTCTATATAGATCACCTGCTTCATCAGATCCTGAGTGGGTATCTAACGACACCCCATGGGTGGACTCCCCTCTTGCGGACTTTTCTCCTCTTGAACCTTCAGGCCCACCGCTGCCACCTGCCTCTCGATCGGTGTAGGTCTCACCGCTGCTGCAGCCACACCATCATGAGATGTTCATTCTACCTTCCAGCCTTGACCTCTAGGTTGAGGTGGAACCCTATCACTAGTACAAATAGTTCTCCACTTAAATATCACCCTAGGTAGGCTACCTCCCAACACTCATCATACTTATTCACTATCCCATAGATAGTTCTGTGCATAGGTAGCCCATTCCACATCTTCACATCCTCCCGGGTGACCATGAGCCACATTTTCCTCATAAAAAATGGATGGTATTCATGGAGTACTCCCAGGTAGACCCTTAGGGTCAGCCTCTTCTTGCACTAGAACATCCTCGCGAAGTGGTGCAAGGTGTACGGCTCACAGAAAGGCTCGCTTTTAACCATAACCACCAGGGATCCGTCCCAAAAGGCCATGGGGTAGGACTGATGCTCCTCCATTCTCTGGCTGCCATCAATGAAAAGAAATGTTGGCAATCATAACAGATGGATGTTGAACTCATCTTCCTTCCAGACTCAGTTCACGAGCATTGGTAGGTCCGCATTGTCGGAAAACTCCCCATCACATTTAGAATAGCCTGTTCGAAGTCTGACCCTAGAGAATAAATGTGGTTTGGATATTCATAGGTTCCCATATGTGCCTCTATCCACCCATACATAATATGTATTAGCCTCCACACCCTATGTAGAATCTTCCCCTTACTGATATGACACAATACTTTGTACAGCTTAGCCAACACCGAGACCCCCAGATTGATCTATTTCCCCATTGCGGACATAGATTCTTTGATAAATGTGATTGGTCGTATGCCCATTTTTGTATCCCTTATAAGATGTATCCATCCACAAATTAGTGCCTATATGAACACAGCCAAACTAAACACCGGTTGCTGATTGGGGATGACACCAAACCCCCATGTCTTCCACTGGTTTTCCCCTAATAGTAATCATTATAAACACCCTTTGCTGCGCTGGACCCCCTTCAAGAATGTGGGGGCCTCACAAGAAACATCCCATCTAAAGGGGAATATAGGAACTGCCTGA
This sequence comes from Viscum album, assembly GCA_963277665.1. Taxonomy (NCBI): domain Eukaryota; kingdom Viridiplantae; phylum Streptophyta; class Magnoliopsida; order Santalales; family Viscaceae; genus Viscum; species Viscum album. The sequence goes on from OY728135.1 coordinate 1,468,324,935, forward strand.
ACGAAAACTTAATTATGACATCCCTCACCAACTACTTTTTCCTCTCCTGGAACCATATCCATAAATACCTTTTCTAGTGTCGGCATCTACTCTGGGTCATCCCATGTATTCGCGGTGGGGAGGAAATCATCATACATCACCCCCAATATCGGGATCCCTAAATTTCTATGAAGGTCCCAGAATCTGATACTAACCTTCCATTGGTGAAGATGAAATGTGTTGTTCCTCAATAACCACCTTCTCAACAACTTAGGAATTAGATTCTTTGGCCAGTAGAAATATAATTGGGAGGCCCAGGACACCTTATACAGGCCCACTCACCACAAAACTACCCCTAACACTTCACAGGAGGAACAAACCACGTAAGCCCATACCCAGTCATCTGTGAAATTTATTCCCTTGCACATATCCCACTCACCAGGCCACCACTTATCTGGGATCCCCAAATCCATGATCAAAATGTCGTAGTATAGTGAGGTAGATATCTCTGGCTACAACGCCTTCCCATCAATGTTTTTAACATGATTATACAACTAGTCATCATTTACAAGTGTATGATCCTCCCAATTATAACTGTCGACCTCCCTGAACCACTGGCCCAATAAGGACGTACTACTAAACCAATAGGATGGATCATACCTACTTGCTTGGGGGGTGAGAACACCATCCCTCGTACCAAAGTCTTAGTGAGGAAGTCTTTTTAATAGGGGGTAGTTCTTATGGACTTCCAACAATTACTCCCCCAGAGATTCATTGTCTGAATGGATCCACACACATTCCATGATTCCTAGGTTATCCACCATCTCTTCCCTCTATGAATCGTCCCATGGAACCCCCATGATAGCTTCTTGGTGATCCATTATGTGACAAAACATTTGTAATTTTTGGTCCTGGATGGAAGAGCTCGATCGTAGAGCTCAACCGTAGAGCTAGATCATAGAGACAGGTCGTAGAGCCCTACCACAGACCTCACAAGAACAAGCCGTAGAGTGCAGAATCACGGAGTCAGATAACTTATTATTCTACGATGAGAAAAATAGTTATTTATTATCAAAGATATGTTGTAGAGCGTGCCAAAATTCATGAATCGAGATCCAAACATGAAAATTTAGAGAAAAGTAAGGAACAAAGAGGGATTATCCTCCTTTATTTATAAGTAACAACCCTCAAGATTTGTGAAAAGAATTCCAGTGTTCTCAACCTGTGAGTCACCTATCCACATCACGACACTATATAAAGATATTTCTTTGCTCTTAGCATAAAACTTTTAGTGATATACCCTCAAAATTTGACACTCATTTCTCCTTATGTCCAATTCTGGGGGAGGGAATTTTTTTGTGCCAAAATGTGTGCACAGAAAAAATGCGTAAAGATAACACCAGGGCCAAAAGGGCCACTTTGTGAAGCACCTTCATAGAGCCCCTCAGCACCACGGTCAACACGATGAACTTCAACACTGGAGCTAGCACAAATCTGTGTCCCCATTTGCGAAAACCGTATAGGAAACTGGCAGAGGATGCTGCGGTTATGATGCAATTGACGAAAATATTCACATCGTGGATGGAACAATATCAGCACTGTGTTCCCATGTAAATTGACGGAAGCCTCAATCAACACCAAGGAGGTAATTAAAGAGGCCTATATGCTGAGAAGGGGATAAATGTAAAATCCAAGGTTAAGAAAAACTTAATACAAGACCCTTCTGATGGAAAAGTTCAAGCATCTTCACCACACGCTGACAGAGCTTCATGACACCTCCTGCCTATAAATACCAGGCTTCCCTCAGACCCAAAGGATGGATACCCTAACCATTGTTCTTCTTAGATATCAAGTCATGAAGCACCCACTGATCATATAATAATTAAGAAAATAATGTCTTCAAGGTATTTTAGCATTGTGAAATACCTTTTGTTTAGCTCAAATACAACCCCTCTTCAAGAAGATATTCTGTTTGTGATGCCCACCATCCATCTCAAAAGAAGGATCTCCATAAGTGAACTCGAGTCCTTGAAAATCACTCATGTTTTTCGACGTACCTTCCATTTACATGTAGACCCCATGATAAGGTAGGATCACTGGACTTCGTGAAGTACATCCCTTCATAGTATCAATCTAAAAGGCACCCATGCTCCGCAAAGTCCAACTCTGTGAAAGAACATGCACTTCATGAAGTAGACATTATATATATGTATACTCAATTCCTAGTCTAGGATACTCCACATCATGAATCATAACCCTTCGCAGTGTCTCTCCACTCTATGGAGCACCATATCTTCGAATGGTCCTTTCATGTGAACCCTTTTGTTACACAAACCCTTCTCTTATACGACCCACCATGTTTGTATGAAGTGATTTCAAGGTACCTAGGGTAGTGGTTCATATTGGTTTTCATAGACTCATACTTATTCGCATAGGAATGCTAATGACTATTTCTTCTTCGCATAGACATTCTAACGTGAGCACCTCAATAGATGACTCTATAACCCCATATCCACACCGCATTATCGGTGCCTTCCCTTCACCAAGGGTTAAAGTACACCGGTCATGTTTTTCCTACAGGTGAGGAGTGAATCATCAACATCTGATATATAGGATGTTAAACTTTCAAGCATCATCATCATCAACACATGACATTAAATTGGTGCCTCTACCCATGTAACATACACAGGGTGCCCCACCTCAGACATTTTCCATGCCCACCAGTCCCAAAAAGGGTGAAATATTCCTCACATGGAATGAAATCCTCCTTTCATGGAACAATGTCTATCTACGATGGAGGGAAATGATCTTGGTGTAAATATCTATCCTTTATTGTGGGAGGTTTTATCCTTTCACCACCTCTCTTATTTCGTGCGCAAAGGCCAGAGGAGAGATGGGCATAGGGACCTTTGTTACCTAGTCCCTCTCCATTTAGGCTTTATCACCATCAAGACTCCATTCTAGAGAAAGTCCCAATCTCCGTCTCACTAGTCCAATAAACATGTGTAAGCACAAATCTATTTTTTATAGATTCTCCTTTAATGACATGGTCATCAGGTTTTTTCTTCCTCTTGTTTTTCACATCAAGCATGAATCATGTGGGCTTAGTGTAAGCACTGACCATGACATACTCCTTGGGCCACCTTAGTTTCTACGTACCAATCCCCCCTTATCAAACATTGTGGACTTTGATCCTTTCCCTTTTCAAGCAAGGAACATAGGAAGCCTCCCTGAGGTTCAAGCCCATCACCTATTGGTCCCGACCACTTCACATCGGTTCACCTACCATCCTCAATGATGTTTAACTGTGTGACCATTTTTGTCCCACATGATGCAAAACTATATGTATATGAACTGTGTGGGTTTTTATCCCTTCCTCATAGAAAAGGTTAGAAGGAAGACTCCCCGAGGTTCAACCCTAATCTATGGTAAGCTGTTGTATTCCCCTTTGTTGGGATCCAACTCTCTAGTCTCCCCTAGTCATTAGATCAGTCATGGGATGCTAACCACGCCTAAGCCCCAATATCATATTTGAGTCATTGTCCTATGCATACAATATGATAATATGTCTCACCCTGAACTACATGTGTTTTGATCCATGTCTCCTAGGAAGGGTACGTTCGAAGCCTCACTGAGTTTCAACCCCAAATAATTGTAATCCCAACCAAACTACATGGGTTTTTATACTTGTCTGCTTGGAAGGGTATGTTGGATTCCTCCGGGAGGTTCAATACCAAACACTGGTAAACCGATTCGAACTATGTGGGTTTTGATCCCTGTCTCCTAGACAGGGTTTGTAGGAAGCCTCCCGGAGGGTCAACCCCAAATACTGTTAAATTTTCTTATCCCCTTTATTGGGACCCACAACCTTTGTCTATACCAGTAGTGTTAAACCAACTCTTAGGCTGCTGACCATGTGTGACCCCAGCATATCATCGGGTCATTGTCCTCTATGCACACCCTGATTCCATGCATCAAAATGAACTATATAGAATTTGATTCCCTACCACAGGGATATATAGGAGTCCCCCCTGAGGTTCAATCCCACCACTCATGTCTCATCCCAGTCTCTCCCTTGATCCTTTGTGTTTCGGAAAGGTCATTCCACATACTAGAGGTTTTACTTCCTTCAGGTCATATCCATGCATCAATTCTCATGAGCCACTACCTCATGTGTCCCACCACCCCACCGAACTACATGGATTTTGACTCCCTGCCACAGGGATACGTATGAAGCCTCTATGAGGTTCAAGCCTAATGCTAACATCACTTTCATGACAGTCCCATCTCATTCCTCATCAACTTCACTCAACTCTCCATAATCTATCCTGATTCATACCTGGACCGCCACATCCCGGTGAAATCATTCAATCCACCTAGGCAGCTTACCATGCATGATCCCTACACAATGCATAACCATCAAACTGGGAGTGCACCTCTTGAAATGGGCTTATATCCATGTGTAAGACACAACATGTCTCTGGTACGTTATCCTTTGTGTACACCTTGATTCATCACCACTTCCAACTACATTGGTTTTGATCCTTGTTGTCTACAAGAAGGTACGTAGGAAACCTCCATGAGGTTCAATCCTAGGAAATGGTAAACCATAGTGTCCCCTTTTTTCTGGACCCAATAATCCATAGATCCACCCTCATTGGGTGTCTTGGTCCACCCATCTAGTAATATTATCAGGTTCTCCCTCTTGGGGATGTACCCATCTGATCTACACTTATCAGTATTCTAATCAGTCTGATCTGTCTCCGCTAGACATTAAACTCACAGCATACCATGTGTCAAACATGGGAAGTTGAGGAAAACCTCAGGGACATTCCTATGGAATATAATTCTCCACAATTGATGTGGGATGCCTCGGGCTTTAATGAACTCGATAAGCCCTATCATAAGAGGAAGAAATCCAGACACATCAGTGTTTCAGCATCCAGACATGCCTGAGATGTCTGACGTGACCACTCCCCTAATCAAAGTTTGTTTCCCTAACATAAACCCTTGGAATGTCCTAACAGAAGAGTGTAATTAACTGGCATCCACAAATATCATCTTAATATTTAAGGGAGACCGGATCTAGGCGACGAATTATAAGGAGGAATCCATTGAAGGAGATACCGACATCTCATCATCCCATTTCAATCAAAAAGAAAACGTCCCTGAATAAGAAGCATATGTCTCCCACCTTTGGAAAGTTGGAATGTGGGGAAACAGATGCACGTTATCCATGGAAGGATGTCTTCTTTAACAAAAGCGTTAGAAATAGGGTTGTTGTAGAAAATGGTGTCACAAACAATTTTTTTTAATGTTTTTTAGAAACCCCTTTGTGGTGGCCTACTATAAATACTATTTGCGATGACCCGTAAAAAATAGATTTAAAATTAAAAAAAAATAAATTTAAATAAAATAATATTAATAATAAGAAAATGTTATTAGAAAATAATAATATAGATTCTAATATTAATAATATAAATTATATTAATGTAATAGTAATAATAAAATAATATTAATATTAATGAAATTATAATATTAATATTAGTAAAATAAAAAATATTAAATAATAACATAATAATAATAATAATAATATTATTATTATTATTATTATTAAAATAATAATATTAATAATATGATAATATTATTATTATTAATATTAGTGAAAAAAGAATATTAATATAAGTAAAAATATATAAAATAATAAAATAATAAAAACCACAAAATTCTCAAAAATATAAATAAATAAATAAAAATAATAATAAAAATTATCAAATAATTAAAAATATAAAAATTAAATAAATAATAAAAATGGAATATTTGCAATAATAAAAAAACACACTATATAGAAATGTAAATAGTAAATATTAAAAAAATAAACTCATATGATTTATCATAAAAAATAAATACATCAATAATGGGGGGCTTTTGAAGGAGCTTGAGGAGTTAGTGGAGAGAACTCCATCACTAAATTACGAGTCAGACATTAGATGTACTCCATTTGCTCATAGTGCTACTACTACCATCGATGCATCTACTCCTTCTACTGTTGTTATTGTCATCATAGCTCTTCCTCCCCTTGCTGTTTTCATTGAGGCATCTCCTCTTGCTCCCAACACATACTCTTTATAAGCTCACCTTGAGCCCACAGTTACTCAGGATACTCTACAACAGATGATGATGATGATGACACTCCAAAAGATTCTCTCGAGCTAGATGCTGACATCGTGATGGTACCATAGTAACTCACAGGTGTCAATTGAGATCTGATACCAACAACTAAGATTTTTTTGATGGAATACTCAATCACCTTCTCTATGATGTCTCATCTAATTGGTTGGCACTGGTCTGGTCGTTGGTCTCATCCTAACCCTCGTTCTGTGTATGAGACATTGTAGCCTCATATGACTCCTTCAATTACAATGTCAAATTAAAATAATTAAAATATTATTTGTATTTAATTTCAAAACTCAAAAAAAATTATACTGACCACAATCTGGCACTGGCAATCACCACTAATCTCTCCAGGTATTGTATTGTTTTACATCCTCCTATAAACATAAAACATTGTAATATAAGGCTTTTCGATATCCTATATGAATTTAAAATAAACCATTAACATTTAACATTATATAAAATTCTTTATTTAAAGTACTTACCATATGTTCTATATGTGCGTTGAATGTACAACAACCAGATCGTTGTGTCACCTCCTGTTTCCCCCTATTTTTTGGACCTACCAATGATCTCCTCTGTAAACAAACACCCAACGAATGTGAACATAAACCATCCCAAACCTAAGATGAAATTAACTCCGTTTTGGGTGTGAAAGGACTCATAAAACTCTATCACTCATGAATTCATAGTTTCATTCCTTCTCATATTGTGAAAAAACTAATAGAAAAGATCACACATAAACCCCTTACATGCCTCCCAGATTTCCCCACACATGATCTCATTGATGGGATGTCATAAACCCTATAGGTAATTTATAATATCAAGTTATTAATTAAATAAATTTGAAAATAAATATTTTTTCATTTATGTACCATCCAATGAGTGAACATTCAACACTGAACAAAAACTGGAATATGATCCCATGTAAACCGTGACTCCGAAAAATAATTATGAAATATAGCGCTCCCATGTCCAATATCTATATGAAAAAATTAGTTAAACAAATAACAAATAATCAATCAATTATTATATACATAAATAAATTAAATCAAACAAAAATATATATGTAAACATTACAATGCATTCATGGATCAAAGCCAGTACATGGACGTCACTATGGGATAGGGTCATGAATCATCAACTATGCAAGACCACTACCCCTCTGAGTACTCCCTAAATCACTAGAGTTTTGAGGGTCATATTGTAAGAACCTGGACCTTCTTTTCAAGAATTTTTTTATTTTTCTAGTCATTTTTGGAAAGAAGAGGATAATATAGAAATTTTTTAAGTACATGCCATGTACATTGATGTCACTCGAGGCCATGTGTTGGTCGTCTCATGGCCACACACATAGCCATGCAGGGGGGATGTGGAGGCCACTTAATGTGGAGTACGGAAAAGACTAGTACACGTCGTGTACTCCAAAATTACATGTCGTGCACTTTCTTTTTTTTTTGTTAAATGGACTAGGGTCGCATCTTTACCCCAAAACAACTTCTTCTCCATCTTCTTCAATAAAAAGTGAGGGTATGGCCATGGATCTTCTCTGAGCCACCGATCCGTCACCGGTTATTTGAATCGAATGATGTCAGTTGCAATAGAATCACTGCGGCAAGTTCTTGGTTCTTCTTTGGCCACATTTCTTGATTAATTCTCTTATGACAGTTATCTGAGGTTGATCATTTTAGATGTTTTTGTAGATCTACACTACACTAGGCCGATTTTCGGGCTAAGGTTAAGTATATTGATGTCCTATGATCGAGTTAAGTGGGTTGTTGCCTTATGTTGAATGTCTTTGAGTTTTTTTGAAAAAGTGTCGGATACCCATGTATCGGGTATCTCGAGTTAGGGTTTTGATCTTGCATTATTATCTGCCTTAGACTGCTTGTATGCTTGTAGTTATTAGATGATTAATTATTTCTTGTTAGCATGTTTGAGGATCACCCCATGGTTTTTTCCCTTGTTTAGGTTGTTTATCTTCATTTGGCTTAGGTTTCCAATCAGGCAAACCTTGTTGCATTGATTGCCTACCATGATACAATTTATTGCATGTACGACCTACTATTTATAAGCTTTTGATGCATTTTAGCTATTATCCAAGTAGTTGTTGAACTTACTTAGGGCTGATGACAGTTGATTATGCACGACTGGAGAGCTCAGGGCTGTGTGAACCTGGTGCATTAGACTATAGAGGGAATTGACGATTAAGGGATTCCCTAGAAAGTTAGTTATAATTTAGTATTGTTCACAGGACCTATGAGAATTGGACTTTGTGATTCCTCAGTGTGTCCTTAGTTACGTATCGAGACTGTAGGGGGAATTAGACATAAGTGCTTCCTCACAGAGTCTTTAGCTATCTTTGCAAGACCATAGGTGAATTGACGGTGATATATTCCCAGAGTGTTTGTGTCTTGTGTAATTACTTGAATATAGGGGTATGATAGTATGATCCCCCCATAGATTCAGTGAAAAATTTGTTTGGTTGGTTGTGATGAGTCCACCAAGCCAAAGAACAAGCGTGGGTTTTGTACTGCTTGTGTTTAGGAATTCTGTCGAGATACATGTTGTGTTACATGGTACGCCTTGGGAATATAGAGCTGTTTGCTATATTCCTTGGTTGATAGTTAAATTATTGAAATGAATTAATAAATAAATGTAAATGTAGATTTGTAGGATTGTTTACTTTAGTGTACTCTTGTCTGTTTGCTGCATCTGTTTCCTTTACTTTTGTTATATTGCTCACTGACAATAGGGCACAGATCTTGTAGTGGTTGCCTACGAGGATTAGTCTCACACCTTGTTTGGGTCCTGATTTTCGACCCAAACAGGTTATATGGTTACAGGTTTGGATAGGGACTGTGGCCCCTCTACTTCAGGTACATGATTTCCGGTTGGAGCTGGAATGAATAGGAGTGAGCTTAGGCTTGCGATGCTGCTGGAGTTGCTATTTAATATTAGTACTTTGATTCTCAGTTGTATTTCAGCACGTTGTTGTGTTTTCAAATTTCCTTAGACACTTGTACCTACTGCATAATTATTATCATTACTTCATATTCATTGTTTCCACTGTTTAGTTTCAGTTGTTGTATGTTGTTTACAGCTTCCAATATTGACTGTTATTTCCTTTCCCTTGTATACCATACCGAATGAGGGTATAGTTTCCCCAATGAATCACCAAGGACCTCGATGATATTTGGTAGCCTTTGGAATTTGGGGAAATGTGCTTGAGGTCATGTGGCGAACCGGATACGGGGAACCAATTGAGTGGCTCCAGATTCAGGTCATTACAAAGTGGTATCAGATGGATTCATTCCTTTTATTTTCTATTGACTTACTATTTTGTGACATTAGACATGGATAATATGGAATAGGTAAATGGTAAATAGCTGTGCTCGGGAGTTCTACAAACCGTGTATAGGGAAAAATCTAGGTTACCTTGAATTTTACATTTTTCAAGTTTTGTAAATGTTACTGTTTAATTCATTTCACCGCAAGGTGGTGCACTTGCTTTGTGCTATTACTGTTTATATGATTGTGGTTCTATTTCATTGCAACTCGATGAGATGAGGGTATGCCATCTCATGCATCATATAGGCACTTGTTAGAAAATCACATATCATGCATTTTTCCATGCCATCTAGTTTGCATTAGAAGTTGCATGATGTTGTGATAGAAATTGTGATAGACTATGCATTCTGTTGTGATAGCTACTGTGATAGAATACCCGCTATATTGATAGGGTATCATTTTATTGGAGCTTCCTTATCATGGACGCCAAACATTGGGCATAGAGGTGTTATGGTCCCTCGAAAATCGGAATTTGGTGGATCGTTAGTTTATTATAATATATACTTGTTATATGCATTGTTATGATGCCAAGCATTTATTCACGGGGAGTATGGGCCCTCACGGATCGGAATTTGGCACCTTAATGCTTGATTTTTCTGTGTTTTCTGGGCTCCGGTGCAGTTCTGAGTCTACATTCCAGAAAAACCCAGAATACACAGCATGTACTTTATGACTACACATCGTGTAGTCTATAGCCGTGTCAATTACAGTTCGAGCAAGGACATGGGGTTGTGGAAAATATTATAGGAACACATCGTGTACTTGTTTAGCACACCGTGTAGTATGAAATAGGTACTTAGACCGTGTCACGAATGTCACGGGTCATGTTATCCTTTTACATACACACTGTGTTTGAATTTTACACACCATGTAGTTTGATATAGGTGCCCAGCTGTGTAACTAACAACACGGGTCAATGTCTTCCTTTCTCTTACACATCGTGTCCTCTTGCAACACACTGTGTAGCGTCATCCATGTAGTCGTCCGTGTAGCTAACCACCCGGTTTGATAGAACATCTTAGTACATGCCATGTCCTTTGGAACACACTGTGTAGTGTGACCTGGGTACACAGGCTGTGTCACTTACAACACGGGCTAGGTGAAGCTTGTTGAGTACACATCATGTGTGCCTTGAACAAGCCATGTAGTTTTGTCTTAGGATAGCTGTGTGTCTTAATCATTTATAAGGACTCAGGAAAGGAAGAGGATTCAAGTACACACTGTTTATTGGGACAACGCGCAGTGTATTTGGGGTGTTAAACGACCAGTTAGGCTGGAGTTCACGGCCATGTAAATGACTTAACAGAACACGCCGTGTAGTGAAAGAAAACGTCGTTTAGTCATGTTTTTCATTACTTGAATTCCTCTTTTCCATGTTCCCTTATTACGCTCCTAGTTTTCAGTTCCTGGTAATGTGATCTAAAGTGTGCTTTTGACCTTGCATAGTCATGTCTCCAGGACATCCTCATGTTGCATGTTAGGAACCAGGCAATGATCGTACGCCTGATATGGAAGATCAGGGGATACCAGTAGTTCCACCTATCATTCCACACATGGCACCTGCAGCGATTCCAGACACTGGTTGTAACGCCCCGACCCCAGCTACCCAGAGTCAGTGCATTAATTACATAACATTGGCATGATCACAAGAAAGATCAAATCTCGAAAGACCGATTGGTTTAGTAGCCTTGGAAACACTAGATATATTCATTAGTTTTACATTACATCATAAAATGAAAAACTACTACAACAACATAATGTTTGCATAATTCACACTCATATCCCCACATAATATCCCTGCAGGTCATTCATAATTTACTTCTTCACTTCCTGGGAAAAATAAACCATAGAAAAGGGGTGAGCTCAAATGCCCAGTAAGGATAACAATATAGCGGAACATTCAAAATAAGCATAAACATTTAAGGCAATGAATTACTAAAACAAAAGCCTTTTAAAATTGAACTTCAACATAGTATGGCAAAAGTAAAATGAAATAATTCCATTTACTTATTCACATGGATATTCTACTAATCGAATAATCACATGCAATATCAATAACCACTTTCATAATGTTGGAATGCATAATGCCAGACTATCATAACAACATAGCCAAGGCCTCGTGCCAAGACTACAAATAAGATTTTGTCAAGTCCTTGTGCCAAGACACTAGTTTGTCTCATGAGACCTACCGATGCATCGAGGAGCTATAGCGGGCTCCACCCGTCACTTATTAAGTCCAATGCATTCCCATATGAAAAGGTTTAAACATAACATAAACATTCGTATTAAATCTAGCATACAAAATGTCAATAATTTCACCATAAACTATGAATGGTATAAAAATAGCACATCCATAGTCAAACATATCACAAAACCTTCAATACAATATAGAAGTTTTGTATCATAATAAATCAACTTCAAATAATCTTAAAATCCGTAGATGAAATCAAAATTCTTTTTAAAGAAATATCTCCTTTTATTTTGAAATCATTTAAGATCCATATAAAATAAAACATTTTCTTTGAAAATATTCTTATAATCTTGTAAGGAAAGCTTTGAAGATTTTATAACGGTGTAAAATAACCGCACCCACCATATAAGTTAAAAAAACATTCTTACCTCAATTCTGTCGAAAAGGTTAAAAAGGACCTTGTTTTGAAAACGACAGAAAGATTCCTTTATAAACCTCTTATAAAAAGTCAAACAAGGGAATAAATGACTTTAACCCATATTCTTGTAAATAGTAAAAATGTTTTGAAATACATTTTTAAGAAACATGGATGTGGATGATAAAGATATCCAAGTAGATTTTTACGTATAAACAACCTCGGATAATGAAGAGATTGTGAAATAACCCTTACCTTGTACTTTTCCTTTGTTGGGGTAGGTTAACCTCCTGTATAATGGTGAAATAATTGTTATTAAATTATACAAGAATAATATATATTAATATGATATCATATATGATCTTTTAACATTGATTTGTTAATAATATCTTAGAATTATCGTCGTTTCGGGTGTTAACTTACTCATTTTCTTTTATATGTTTTGTTACATAAGCCATGGTTGTTGTATCTTATTCATATCCAGAATGATATCTAGTCCTTAAACATATTTTTTAAATCATCAAATGATAATTATAGTTGAATGGATACGATGGAGAATGAATCTCATCGCGTTCGTGGAGACGGTAGTCCGTACGTACGCACGAACGCTACTTCCATTTAATTTTTATTTTAAAAGAATCAAATCCAAATGATACATAGGTATATTACTATTCCAGTATTATATAATATTTTATATATGTTACTTAAGTTCATTAACACCATCCTTTATACGTTCCATGTGTGGTATGAACGAGTCATATCATTTTAAGGGGGCGGTAGTCCGCACTTCCTCAAATGAAATTATCGTATGTATATACAACATGAAACGAATAATGGTATGAAATAAAATGGAATTACAGAAGCTTATATATAAAATATATATCATTAATATCATATTTAATTATAGTTCCATCATAATGGCCACCATGAGAGGTGGTAAGATGTATTTGAACAATCATCGTTTCGTGAGGCGTTAGTTTGCCATCCACAGAAACATTATGTTCATCATCCATTAGATGGAGTTGTGTGTATGTGTAGTTTGAATCCTTCTTATAACAACATCCTAGTATATTTTGGATACTGGTGTTGTTACAAAAGAAAGGAAATAAAAAGAGTTTGGGGGTTGGAGAAGAAAAATAAATGAAAATAATTTAAGAGAAATCGTTACCTTTAATCTAGGTAACTCACTTTGGTTGGAACCAAAGGACTTCTTGAAATGCTTTGTGCCTAAGGGTAAGCTTCAAGGAGGAGAAGAGGGATGTGGGGATCTTAGTTGGGCAGAGTTTGGACGAGCCAAGTGGCTTGAGAGGTGTGAAGAAATGAGAAGTACGAGTGCCCTTTTATAAGAGGGGTGAGGGGCACCTTTGGAAAAGCTAGAAATATTAATTTATAATAAATTCATATTCGGTTTCTAATGGCTCCAAAGTTGACTATTCAAAGGTTAAGGTGGGGATAGGTCGAAAACCACTCAACCAATAGAATTTAGACAGGTTTGGGTACTTATATTAACCTTATCTTTAAGTATTAACTCTAAGTTAATTAGTTTCACTTTTACAATGTCTCTTTGTATTTTTATATAATATGGTTAATAAACTTACTATATAAAACCAAGCGACCCCCAAGTGGTCCATTAATGAGGAACCTATAATAATATAAGTCTCTTGGCCGATCCTTAGATTTTTAGGAATTTAATATCAATTAATAATATAATATTTGTTTTAAGAACTCTTTTATGTCAATTTTGACACTATTCAATAGTTGATTTTTGTGAAACTCCTAACAGATTGATTACTTCGAACAAAGTCAATTAAATCAATCCTAATATATCATATTATCATATAAAATTAGTTTAATTCATTAAAAGTTTCATATTGTAATTATTTGGGTATTTATAAGATCAATTATTTTAATTTTTCACTATTTTAGTAATTACTGCATCATCATTGTGTCATAAATAAAATAAATTATTTAATGTCTAAAAATTATAAATAAAATATCATTATGTAGGAAAGCTTTGTCTCTTTCTAATGAATATTTATAATCGAAAATCCAACATGTATAACCCTATGTAAAAATTGTTCTTCTAAAAGATGTAAGCTTATGCCATTTTTATTTTTATTTTAACTTTATTAATATAATGTGTCCCTACCACATACAAGTGGCTCCAAGGGGTCCCCAAATTGACCCAAGGATGGCCATGGTCGGGTATGTGTCCACCAATAAGTTTAGGATGCGTTTTAGGGTAATTTTGTATTATTATAATATTATTTCTTAACCCTTATTTACCGGATTTACCCTTTAACCATGGTAAATAAAATATTTACCACAATAACTATTCAAAATTTGTAAAAATAAAAGTTACCTATTTACATAATTTGGACATCCTGATTCCAAATATGTAATCCATTTTTCCAAATTCTAAACACAGAAGTGGCAGAAATTAATTTAAAATTAATTCCCGCTGTCAAAACAAAAAGCGTGTTTTTAAGAGATAATAACTATCAAAAGATTGACACTTGTTTATGTTCGGTTTAATTGTAAAATTATGTCCAATGATAAACATTAAATTGAATGGTAAAAATATATTCTAAATATACTTTAAAACCACTCAAATTCATAATTTATCACTATTAATTATTTTGATTAAAAAAGTTGTTTTTAATTAAAATTTAGTAATTTTCACTATTCATCAAAATATGAAAGTTATCCGAAATGTACCAAAATTTCACCTTAGGCTAATTTTGATATTCCGAATCCAAAAATGAAGTCTATTTTCAAATATAAAATATATATAATTTCAAAAAGTAGGTATTACTATTCATAACGGCTAGTTTGATTAGTTATGGTGTGTGTTAAAACTCGAAGTTGTGTACAACACACACTACTGTTTTATTCAAAGGAAAGCGTACCGTGTAAGCTTGGGATGTTTCATTTTAATTTTTTTTTGATGTCCCCATTTAGTCAAAAAGTTTGAAATATTGTATTTAAAAAGGTTTCACTATTAAAAGTTGATAAAAGTGCAATACCGAAAATGAATCTGTTCTTGCATTATGACTAAGAAACTCATAATATGGATTCTAAAATTATAAGGATTATATAAAGTTTAAAATTTAGTTAATACTATTCATTACCTCTTTTAATGGCATTTTTTTGTATGTAATGGTGTAACACCCCAAGATTTCATAGTGTGTTTTCTTCAAAATAATTTAATAACTTGCACTACACGCAACACCGAGTTCAATTGCACCATGACTTACCAAAAAAAAATCCATTAAAAGAGGTCATGAATAGTATTAACTAAATTTTAAACTTTATATAATCCTTATAATTTTAGAATCTATATTATGAGTTTCTTAGTCATAATGCAAGAATAGATTCATTTTCAGTATTGCACTTTTATCAACTTTTGATAGTGAAACCTTTTTAAATACAATATTTTAAACTTTTTGACTAAATGGAGACATAAAAAAATTTAAAATGAAACATCACAAGCTTCCACGGTACGTTTTCCTTTGAATAAAATAGTAGCGTGTGTTGTACGCAACTTCGAGTTCTAACATACCGTAACCAATCAAACTAGCTGTTATGAATAGTAATACCTACTTTTTGAAGTTATATATATTTTATATTTTAAAATGGACTTCATTTTTGGATTCGGAATATCAAATTTAGCCTAAGGTGAAATTTTGGTACTTTTCGGATAACATTCATATTTGGATGAATAGTGAAAATTACTAAATTTTAATTAAAAACAACTTTTTTAATCAAAATAATTAATAGTGATAAATTATGAATTTGAGTAGTTTTAAAGTATATTTAGAATATATTTTTACTATTTAATATAATGTTGGTCATTGGACATAATTTTACAATTAAACCGAACATAAACAAGTGTCAATCTTTTGATAGTTATTATCTCTTAAAAACACGCTTTTTGTTTTGACAGCGGGAATTAATTTTAAATTAATTTCTTCCACTTCTGTGTTTAGAATTTAGGAAAATGGATTCCATATTTGGAATCAGGATGTTCAAATTGTTTAAATAGGTAACTTTTATTTTTAGACATTTTGAATAATTACTGCGGTAAATATTTTATTTACCATGGTTAAGGGTAAATCCGGTAAATAAGGGTTAAAAAATAATATTATAATAATACTAAATTACCCTAAAACGTGTCTTAACCCTATTGGTTGATAAATGGTCTACCATGGGCATCTTTGTGTCAATTTTGGGACCCCATGGATCCACTTGTAAGTGATAATGACACTTTATTTTAATTAAGTCAAAATGAATACAAAAATGACACAAGCATATATCTTTTAGAAAAACAATTGTTACATATAGTTATATAAGTTGGATTTTAGATTATAAATATTCATTAGAAAGATAAAACGATTTCCTACATAATGATATTTTATTTATAAATTTTATACATTAAATAATTTATTTTATTTATGACACAATGATGATGCAGTAATTACTATAATAGTGAAAAATTAAAATAATTGATATTATAAATACCCAAATAAATATAATATGAAACTTTTAATGAATTAAACTAATTTTCTAGGATAATATGATATATTAGGATTCCTTTAATTGACTTTGTTTGAAGTAATCAATCTGTTATGAGTTTCACAAAAATCAACTATTGAATAGTGTCAAAATTGACATAAAAGAGTTCTTAAAACAAATATTATATTATTAATTGATATAAAATTCTTAAAAATATAAGGTTCGGCCAAGAGACTTATATCATGATAGGTTCATCATTAATGGACCACTTGTGGGTCTCTTGGATGTATATAGTAAGTTTATTAACCATATTATATAAAAATACAAAGAGACATTGTAAAAGTGAAACTAATTAACTTAGACTTAATACTTAAAGATAAGGTTAATATAAGTACCCAAACCTGTCTAAATTCTATTGGTTGAGTGGTTTGCGACCTAGCCCCACCTTAACCTTTGAATAATAAGCTTTGGAGCCATTAGAAACCGAATATGAATTTATTATAAATTAATATTTCTAGCTTTTCCGAAGGTGCCCCTCACCCCTCTTATAAAAGGGCACTCCTCCTTCTCATTTCTTCACACCTTCAAACCTTTTGGTTCGGCCAAACTCTGCCCAAATACTCTCCCAACATCCCTCACTACAACCTAGATGCCTTAGTTTGATCAGAAAGCCAACCTAAGGAGCCCTTTTGATCAAATCAAAAGGAAGAACCCGAAGAAGAGGTAATGATTTCACCACCCTTCTCCAAGTTCATTTCTTCTTCCACTTCTTCTTCCTTTGTTCTTACCATTCTAAAATAATAACTCCAGTATCTCACATATACTGTGATGTTATTATAAATATGGTACAACCATATTCAGTATTCTATCCACCCTTTGAATAACATGTCACCATACGTGCGTACGTACGGACTACCGTCTCCACGTCGTGGTGTAATTGTTATTCAATATAATATTATTTGGATGGGTATAATAATGATGTGTAACTCATGTAAATAATAAATATAACATGTTAATGATTCTGTATATATGATATACCATCCATTTATATATTATTTTAATATCAAATAATGATATTGTCGCTCGTGCGTACGTACGGACTACCGTCTCCACGAACGCGATGAGATTCATTCTCCATCGTATCCATTCAAGTATAATTATCATTTGATGATTTAAAAATGATGTTTAAGGACTTGATATCATTCTGGATATGAATAATATACAACCTATCATTTACAAAAAGGTCTTACGTAACAAAACATATAAAAGAAAACAAGTAAGTTAACACCCGAAACAATGATAATACTAAGATATTATTATAAATCGATATTAAAAGATCATATATGATATCATATTAATGTATATGATTCTTGTATAATTTAGTAACAATTATTTCACCATTATAAAGGAGGTTAACCTACCCCAACCAAGGAAAAAGTACAAGGTAAGGGTTATTTCACAATCTCTTCATTATCCGAGGTTGATTATACGTAATAATCTACTGGGATTTCTTTATCATCCACATCCATGTTTCTTCGAAATGTATTTCAAAACATATTTATTATTTACAAGAATATGGGTTAAATTCATTTATACCCTTGTTTGACTTTTTGTAAGAGGTTTATAAAGGAATCTTTCCGTCGTTTTCAAAACAAGGTCCTTTTTAACCTTTTCGACAGAATTAAGATAAGAATGTTTTTTTAACTTATACGGCGGGTGCGGTTATTTTCCGCCGTTAAAAAATCGTCAAAGCTTCCCTTACAAGCTTATAAGAATATTTTCAAGAAAATTTTTTATTTTATATGGCTCTTAAATGATTTCAAAAATAGGAAGAGATATTCCTCTAAAAAGAATTTTGATTTCATCTATGTCAACATCCTTCATTATTCTTCATTGAGGTCAATGTGATACAATACAATCTTCCATATTGTATCGAATGAGTTATGTTTGACTGTGGATGTGCTATTTTTATATCACTCATGGTTTATGTTTAAAGTGTTGACATTTCAGAAGTTATTTTTAATCCAAATGTTTATGTTATATTTCAAACTTTTCTTCAGATGAATGTGCTGAACAAGTATGTTCCGGGTTGGGGACCGGTAAAAGTAAGCCCTCCAGGTTGGGGACTGGTTAAAGTAAGCCCTCCAGGTTGGGGACTAGTTAAAGTAAGCCCTCCAGGTTAGGGACTGGTAAAACTAAGCCCTCCGGTTTGGTCTCCGGTTATTAGAGGTACTCCGGGTTGGTGTCCGGTTATTAGAGGCACTCCGGGTTGGTGTCCGGTTATTAGAGGCACTCCGGGTTGGGTTCCGGTTAGAAGTAACCCCTAGGTCTTGGGATGAGGCCTAGACAATGAAATTAACGTTTGGCATTATGCATTCCAACATTATGAAAGTGGTTATTGATTTTTGCATGTGATTATTCGATTAGTAGAATATCCATGTGAATAAGTAAATGGCATTATTTCATTTTATTTATGTCGTACCATATTGAAAGTTCATGTTTGAAAGGATTTTGTTTTATTTATACATTGCCTTAAATGTTTATGCTTATTTTTGAATGTTCCGCTATATTGTTATCCTTACTGGGCATTTGAGCTCACCCCTTTTCTATGTTTTATTTTTCCCAGGAAGTGAAGAAGTAAATTATGAATGACCTGCAGGGATATTATATGGGGATATGAGTGTGGATTATGGAGACATTATGTTGTTGTAGTAGTTTTTCATTTTATGATGTAATGTAAAACTTATGAATATATCTAGTATTTCCAAGGCTACTAAACCAATCGGTCTTTCGAGATTTGATCTTTCTTGTGATCATACCAATGTTACGAAGTAATTCACCGACTCTGGGTAAATGGGGTCGGGGCGTTACAGTTGGTATCAGAGGAAGTTTAGTACAAACCTTGGAAGCTAGATTTAGATAAACTCTGATTAGAGCACGTAGACCTAAGATGAACTTTGAGGATTAGTATAGAAGAACTTCCTAGAATTTTGGTATTGTAGAGATTTTGTGAGTTTTCCGAGCAGTACATCCCTGTCTGGATACGAGCAGGTAGAGGCGGCTCTGGCACAGATGTACCTAGGGGTAAAACCCGAAAACACCGCTTTGAGCTAGACTCGAACGGGAACTGGTGCACGACAACGGGCCTTGCTGCACTCTTGGTTACGACACTCCCGGGGGATATGCTTAGGATAACTCTCATTTTCTTTACAAACCATTATGAAGGGTTTATGAGTATATACATCCTCAAAGGAGACATTTTTATGATTATGGATTATATCCATAAATAGTTCAATTTATGTTAAGTGATTTATAAGTATGGGATTATGTATTTCGATTCATAAACTGATCTAGTTTATGCAATTGTTTAGAAATGGCGCCCAGTAGAAGGAATGAGAACTCCAGCAATGCACATGATCCAAAGAGAAAGAAGGATCATATCTTTCATGGTCTTAAGCCAGAATTTATAAGAGAAATAGTCTCCCATGTATTATCATCATATGAAGAAATAATATCATGTGTTAATAAGATAAGTAAAGAGTTTACTGAGTCCTATGGCTTTGAAGGGAAGCAAGAGAAGAAAAGGATGGAAGAGAGAAAGATGGACAAAGGGAAGAGGGAAAAGAATAATTTTCCCATATGTGGTAACTATGGAAAGAAAAACCCTGGAACTTGCCTGAAAGGAATGGGAGTTTGTTATAAGTGTGGAGGAAAAGGGCACAAAGTACGTGACTGCAAGGGTAAGAAAATGGTTTCAAATGTACAATGCTTCATTTGCAAGGAGTTTGGACACTACGCGAACCTATGTCCCAGTCATCAGACTATGCCGCAAATGATGCTATTGGATAATAATCAAGTTATGATACTACCACAGATGAAGAGGAATGATTAGGGTTCTTATGTTGATTATGTCAGTTGAGTGTTGTATCAACAATGTACTTGTTATAATAATTATGGAGTATATAAGGATTGTACTGCAGTACTATTTCATTAAGGACTTGAGATTGTGTGGAACAAAGAAAAGTGACTCAATAGCAGGATAAATTTTTGGAAAATATATGGTTGAGAGAATGATAAACCATAATATAGTTCTGATACCGAGGTAGTGATTTTCGAATAATACATGATTATTTTGGAAAAAATATATTGGATATTCTTGACTACCTTGGAACTGATTAATGATTTGTATATTCCATCATTGTTGGGGTTTAAAACATTTTTGGATTGATGAAGTATATCCAGCATTCTATATGGAATAGGGGAGCATGAATGTAATCAATAAGGAATATGGTAATTCAAGATGTTTCAGTTTATTAAAAGAATACAAGATGAAGGTATTCATATGCTATTACGGGGTAAAAAGGATATATATTATGTTTACCTTCCTTATAAATGTTAGACTGTGAGTTTGGACAGAAGTATTTTGGATAGTTCTAGTTTGGATTATTTTGGATTACCATAAAAAGACAACCCGGAGGTCGGGCGGCAACCCGTCGCGTCCGGCAAGGCTGCGAGACTAGAACCCGCAACCGAAGGGCGACAAGGGTGTATCACCTACCACTGGACCATGAGATGTCCTGGATTAAATAATGTAGTTTTTATTAAAAGATCATGTAGATGAATTATAAATTCGTTTATTTTAGAACCCTATACGAATAGTGTAAATAGAATTTTTTTTACATTCTATTATCTTTTAGAGTGAAAGATGAGTTTGTGGTAGAAATTTATTAATGGATAAAACTCTAATTATAAAGTAAGTATATCTCCTTATGATCTTAGCCAATCTCATAAATAAATTCCTCAATATTAAGAAAAGCAACTTTGAACATAATTTTTTTCCTAGATGGTACCTTAAATCATCACTAATTTTTGGCTTTGGGATTGTTGGCCTTTTTATAGCCATGTTCTCTACCACTCTCCATCAGATAATTGATGGTTAGATTTTTCTTCCATATCCATATTTTCCTACAAGGAACCCTAGTATGTGTTATTTTCGGTAATCTTCATACTTTCGACTCTTTATTTTAAATAGAGGCCTCATTAATTCATTTTTCGATGTGGGATTTCAACTAGGATACTTTGAAACGTCAAAAATGTGTTATCCTAATACCCTATGTTTTGTTGAACCGATCGTATTTCAATTCATCATAGATTGATGAATTTAAGGACCTCAATTTTATACTTGTTTGTGATTGATGACCTCAATCACTACCTATAAATATTTACGTTTTTCCTCCGATTATATGTCTCCAATTTCCACCAATGTTCTCCTAATCGAGATCATAATTTGGTGGTGACCCTTTGATTTCTCTTTTCCTCATATTAAGACTAAATTTTAGTAACCAAATTTCCAATGTGGGTTTTCCCACAAATATATTTTCTACTTTCAACCTTTTATTTTCGAAGAACAATTTCAAATTGCGAGGACGCAATTTATTGAAGGAGGGGAGAATGTAACACCCCAAGATTTCATAGTGTGTTTTCTTCAAAATAATTTAATAACTTGCACTACACGCAACACCGAGTTCAATTTCACCATGACTTACCAAAAAAAAATCCATTAAAAGAGGTCATGAATAGTATTAACTAAATTTTAAACTTTATATAATCCTTATAATTTTAGAATCTATATTATGAGTTTCTTAGTCACAATGCAAGAATAGATTCATTTTCAGTATTGCACTTTTATCAACTTTTGATAGTGAAACATTTTTAAATACAATATTTTAAACTTTTTGACTAAATGGAGACATCAAAAAATTTAAAATGAAACATCACAAGCTTCCACGGTACGCTTTCCTTTGAATAAAATAGTAGCGTGTGTTGTACGCAACTTCGAGTTCTAACATACCGTAACCAATCAAACTAGCTGTTATGAATAGTAATACCTACTTTTTGAAGTTATATATATTTTATATTTTAAAATGGACTTCATTTTTGGATTCAGAATATCAAATTTAGCCTAAGGTGAAATTTTGGTACTTTTCGGATAACTTTCATATTTTGATGAATAGTGAAAATTACTAAATTTTAATTAAAAACAACTTTTTAAATAAAAATAATTAATAGTGATAAATTATGAATTTGAGTGGTTTTAAAGTATATTTAGAATATATTTTTACTATTTAATATAATGTTGGTCATTGGACATAATTTTACAATTAAACCGAACATAAACAAGTGTCAATCTTTTGATAGTTATTATCTCTTAAAAACACGCTTTTTGTTTTGACAGCGGGAATTAATTTTAAATTAATTTCTGCCACTTCTGTGTTTAGAATTTAGGAAAATGGATTCCATATTTGGAATCAGGATGTTCAAATTGTGTAAATAGGTAACTTTTATTTTTAGACATTTTGAATAATTACTGCGGTAAATATTTTATTTACCATGGTTAAGGGTAAATCCGGTAAATAAGGGTTAAAAAATAATATTATAATAATACTAAATTACCCTAAAACGTGTCGTAACCCTATTGGTTGATAAATGGTCGACCATGGGCATCTTTGTGTCTATTTTGGGACCCCATGGATCCACTTGTAAGTGATAATGACACTTTATTTTAATTAAGTCAAAATGAATACAAAAATGACACAAGCATATATCTTTTAGAAAAACAATTGTTACATAGAGTTATATAAGTTGGATTTTAGATTATAAATATTCATTAGAAAGATAAAACGATTTCCTACATAATGATATTTTATTTATAATTTTTAGACATTAAATAATTTATTTTATTTATGACACAATGATGATGCAGTAATTACTATAATAGTGAAAAATTAAAATAATTGATATTCTAAATACCCAAATAAATATAATATGAAACTTTTAATGAATTAAACTAATTTTCTAGGATAATATGATATATTAGGATTGATTTAATTGACTTTGTTCGAAGTAATCAATCTGTTATGAGTTTCACAAAAATCAACTATTGAATAGTGTCATAATTGACATAAAAGAGTTCTTAAAACAAATATTATATTATTAATTGATATTAAATTCCTAAAAATCTAAGGTTCGGCCAAGAGACTTATATCATGATAGGTTCATCATTAATGGACCACTTGTGGGTCGCTTGGATGTATATAGTAAGTTTATTAACCATATTATATAAAAATACAAAGAGACATTGTAAAAGTGAAACTAATTAACTTAGAGTTAATACTTAAAGATAAGGTTAATATAAGTACCCAAACCTGTCTAAATTCTATTGGTTGAGTGGTTTGCGACCTATCCCCACCTTAACCTTTGAATAATAAGCTTTGGAACCATTAGAAACCGAATATGAATTTATTATAAATTAATATTTCTAGCTTTTCCAAAGGTGCCCCTCACCCCTCTTATAAAAGGGCACTCCTCCTTCTCATTTCTTCACACCTTCAAACATTTTGGTTCGGCCAAACTCTGCCCAAATACTCTCCCAACATCCCTCACTACAACCTAGAGGCCTTAGTTTGATCAGAAAGCCAACCTAAGGAGCCCTTTTGATCAAATCAAAAGGAAGAACCCGAAGAAGAGGTAATGATTTCACCACCCTTCTCCAAGTTCATTTCTTCTTCCACTTCTTCTTCCTTTGTTCTTACCATTCTAAAATAATAACTCCAGTATCTCACATATACTGTGATGTTATTATAAATATGGTACAACCATATTCAGTATTCTATCCACCCTTTGAATAACATGTCACCATACGTGCGTACGTACGGACTACCGTCTCCACGTCGTGGTGTAATTGTTATTCAATATAATATTATTTGGATGGGTATAATAATGATGTGTAACTCATGTAAATAATAAATATAACATGTTAATGATTCTGTATATATGATATACCATCCATTTATATATTATTTTAATATCAAATAATGATATTGTCGCTCGTGCGTACGTACGGACTACCGTCTCCACGAACGCGATGAGATTCATTCTCCATCGTATCCATTCAAGTATAATTATCATTTGATGATTTAAAAATGATGTTTAAGGACTTGATATCATTCTGGATATGAATAATATACAACCTATCATTTACAAAAAGGTCTTACGTAACAAAACATATAAAAGAAAACAAGTAAGTTAACACCCGAAACAATGATAATACTATGATATTATTATAAATCGATATTAAAAGATCATATATGATATCATATTAATGTATATGATTCTTGTATAATTTAGTAACAATTATTTCACCATTATACAGGAGGTTAACCTACCCCAACCAAGGAAAAAGTACAAGGTAAGGGTTATTTCACAATCTCTTCATTATCCGAGGTTGATTATACGTAATAATCTACTGGGATTTCTTTATCATCCACATACATGTTTCTTCGAAATGTATTTCAAAACATATTTATTATTTACAAGAATATGGGTTAAATTCATTTATACCCTTGTTTGACTTTTTGTAAGAGGTTTATAAAGGAATCTTTCCGTCGTTTTCAAAACAAGGTCCTTTTTAACCTTTTCGACAGAATTAAGATAAGAATGTTTTTTTTAACTTATACGGCGGGTGCGGTTATTTTCTGCCGTTATAAAATCGTCAAAGCTTCCCTTACAAGATTATAATAATATTTTCAAGAAAATGTTTTATTTTATATGGCTCTTAAATGATTTCAAAAATAGGAAGAGATATTCCTCTAAAAAGAATTTTGATTTCATCTATGTCAACATCCTTCATTATTCTTGATTGAGGTCAATGTGATACAATACAATCTTCCATATTGTATCGAATGAGTTATGTTTGACTGTGGATGTGCTATTTTTATATCACCCATGGTTTATGTTTAAAGTGTTGACATTTCAGAAGTTATTTTTAATCCAAATGTTTATGTTATATTTCAAACTTTTCTTCAGATGAATGTGCTGAACAAGTATATTCCGGGTTGGGGACCGGTAAAAGTAAGCCCTCCAGGTTGGGGACTGGTTAAAGTAAGCCCTCCAGGTTGGGGACTGGTTAAAGTAAGCCCTCCAGGTTAGGGACTGGTAAAACTAAGCCCTCCGGTTTGGTCTCCGGTTATTAGAGGTACTCCGGGTTGGTGTCCGGTTATTAGAGGCACTCCGGGTTGGTGTCTGGTTATTAGAGGCACTCTGGGTTGGGTTCCGGTTAGAAGTAACCCCTAGGTCTTGGGATGAGGCCTAGACAATGAAATTAACGTATGGCATTATGCATTCCAACATTATGAAAGTGGTTATTGATTTTTGCATGTGATTATTCGATTAGTAGAATATCCATGTGAATAAGTAAATGGCATTATTTCATTTTATTTATGTCGTACCATATTGAAAGTTCATGTTTGAAAGGCTTTTGTTTTATTTATACATTGCCTTAAATGTTTATGCTTATTTTTGAATGTTCCGCTATATTGTTATCCTTACTGGGCATTTGAGCTCACCCCTTTTCTATGTTTTATTTTTCCCAGGAAGTGAAGAAGTAAATTATGAATGACCTGCAGGGATATTATATGGGGATATGAGTGTGGATTATGGAGACATTATGTTGTTGTAGTAGTTTTTCATTTTATGATGTAATGTAAAACTTATGAATATATCTAGTATTTCCAAGGCTACTAAACCAATCGGTCTTTCGAGATTTGATCTTTCTTTTGATCATACCAATGTTACGAAGTAATGCACCGACTCTGGGTAAATGGGGTCAGGGCGTTACAAATGGTGTGATTGAACTCGGTGTTGCGTGTAGTACAAGTTATTGAATTATTTTGAAGAAATAACACACTATGAAATCTTGGGGTGTTACATTCTCCCCTCCTTCAATAAATTGCGTCCTCGCAATTTGAAATTGTTCTTCGAAAATAAAAGGTTTAAAATTGAAAATATATTTGTGGGAAAACCCACATCAGAGATTGGGTTACTAAAATTTAGTCTTAATATGAGGAAAAGAGAAATCAAAGGGTCACCACCAAATTATGATCTCGATTAGGAGAACATTGGTGGAAATTAGAGACATATAATCGGAGGAAAAACGTAAATATTTATAGGTAGTGATTGAGGTCATCAATCACAAACAAGTGTATAATTGAGGTCCTTAAATTCATCAATCTATGATGATTTGAAATACAATCGGTTCAACAAAACACAGGGTATTAGGATAACACATTTTTGACGTTTCAAAATATCTTAGTTGAAATCCCACATCGAAAAATGAATTAATGAGGCCTCTATTTAAAATAAAGAGTGGAAAGTATGAAGATTACCGAAAATAACACATACTAGGGTTCCATGTAAGAAAATATGGATATGGAAGAAAAATCTAGCCATCAATTATCTGATGGAGAGTGGTAGAGAACATGGCTATGAAAAGGCCAACAATCCCAAAGCCATAAATTAGTGATGATTTAAGGTACAATCTAGGACAACATTTTTGTTCTAAGTTCCTTTTATTAATGATGAGGAATTTATTTATGAGATTGGCTAAGATCATAAGGAGATATACTTAGTTTATGATTAGAGTTTTATCCATTAATAAATTCTACCAAAACTCATCATTCACTCGTAAAAAAAATTCTATTTATACTATTCATAGAGGGTTCCAAAATAAATGAATTTATAATTCATCTACCAGATCTTTTAAAAAACTACTTTATTTAATCCAGGACATCTCGTGGGATAGTGGTAGGTGATACACACTTGTCGCCCTTTGGTTGCGGGTTCAAGTCTCGCAGCCTTGCCGGACGCGACGGGTTGCCGCCCGACCTCCGGGTTTTCCTTTTATGGCAATCCAAAATAATCCAAACTAGAACTATCCAAAATACTTCTGTCCAAACTCACAGTCCAACATTTATAAGGAAGGTAAGAATAATGTAGATCTTTTTTACCCCATAATAGCATATGAATACCTTCATCATGTATTCTTTTAATACACTGAAACATCCTGAATTACCATATTCTTTATTGATTACATTCACGCTCCCTTATTCCATATAGAATGCTGGATATACTTCATTAATCCAAAAATGTTTTAAACCCCAACAATGATGGAATATACAAATCATTAATCAGTTCCAAGGTAGTAAAGAATATCCAATATAATTTATCCAAAACATTCACATATTATTCCAAAATCACTACCTCAGTATCAGAACTATATTATCATTTATCATTCTCTCAACCATATATTTTCCAAAAATTTATCCTGCTATTGAGTCACTTTTCTTTGTTCCACACAATCTCAAGTCCTTAATGAAATAGTATTGCAGTACAATCCTTATATACTCCATAATTATTGTAACAAGTACATTGTTGATACAACACTCAATTGACATAATCAACATAAGAACTCTAATCATTCCTCTTCATCTATGGTAGTATCATAACTTGATTATTATCCAATAGCATCATTTGCGGCATAGTCTGATGACTGGGACATAGGTTCGCGTAGTGTCCAAACTCCTTGCAAATGAAGCATTGTACATTTAAAACCATTTTCTTACCCTTGCAGTCAAGTACTTTGTGCCCTTTTCCTCCACACTTATAACAAACTCCCATTCCTTTCAGGCAAGTTCCAGGGTGTTTCTTTCCACAGTTACCACATATGGGAAAATTCTTCTTTTCCCTCTTCCCTTTATCCATATTTCTCTCCTCCATCCTTTTCTTCTCTTGCTTCCCTTCAAATCCATAGGACTCAGTAAACTCTTTACTTATCTTATCAACACATGATATTATTTCTTCATATGATGATAACACATGGGAGGCTATTTCTCTTATAAATTCTAGCTTAAGACCATGAAAGATATGATCCTTCCTTCTCTTTGGATCATGTGCATTTCTGGAGATCTCATTCCTTCTACTGGGCGCCATTTCTAAACAATGTCATACACTAGATTAGTTTATGAATCAAAATACATAATCCCATACTTATAAAACACTTAACATAAATTGAACTATTTATGGATATAATCCATAATCATAAAAATGTTTTCTTTGAGGAAGTATATACTCATAAACCCTTCATAATGATTTGTAAAGAAAATGAGAGTTATCCTAGGCATATCCCCCGGGAGTGTTGTAACCAAGAGTGCAGCAAGGCCCGTTGTCGTGCACCAGTTCCCGTTCGAGTCTAGCTCAAAGTGGTGTTTTCGTGTTTTACCCCTAGGTACATCTGTGCCAGAGCCGCCTCTACCTGCTCGTATCCAGACAGGGATGTATTGCTCGGAAAACTCACAAAATCTCTACAATACCAAAATTCTAGGAAGTTCTTCTATACTAATCCTCAAAGATCATCTTAGGTCTATGTGCTCTAATCAGAGTTTATCTAAATCTATCTTCTAAGGTTTGTACTAAACTTCCTCTGATACCAACTGTAACGCCCCGACCCCAGCTACCCAGAGTCGGTGCATTAATTACATAACATTGGCATGATCACAAGAAAGATCAAATCTCGAAAGACCGATTGGTTTAGTAGCCTTGGAAACACTAGATATATTCATTAGTTTTACATTACATCATAAAATGAAAAACTACTACAACAACATAATGTTTGCATAATTCACACTCATATCCCCACATAATATCCCTGCAGGTCATTCATAATTTACTTCTTCACTTCCTGGAAAAAATAAACCATAGAAAAGGGGTGAGCTCAAATGCCCAGTAAGGATAACAATATAGCGGAACATTCAAAATAAGCATAAACATTTAAGGCAATGAATTACTAAAACAAAAGCCTTTTAAAATTGAACTTCAACATAGTATGGCAAAAGTAAAATGAAATAATGCCATTTACTTGTTCACATGGATATTCTACTAATCGAATAATCACATGCAATATCAATAACCACTTTCATAATGTTGGAATGCATAATGCCAGACTATCATAACCACATAGCCAAGGCCTCGTGCCAAGACTACAAATAAGATTTTGTCAAGGCCTTGTTCCAAGACACTCGTTTGTCCCATGAGACCTACCGATGCATCGAGGAGCTATAGCGGGCTCCACCCGTCACTTATTAAGTCCAATGCATTCCCATATGAAAAGGTTTAAACATAACATAAACATTCGTATTAAATCTAGCATACGAAATGTCAATAATTTCACCATAAACTATGAATGGTATAAAAATAGCACATCCATAGTCAAACATATCACAAAACCTTCAATACAATTTAGAAGTTTTGTATCATGATAAATCAACTTCAAATAATCTTAAAATCCGTAGATGAAATCAAAATTCTTTTTAAAGAAATATCTCCTTTTATTTTGAAATCATTTAAGATCCATATAAAATAAAACATTTTCTTTGAAAATATTCTTATAAGCTTGTAAGGAAAGCTTTGAAGATTTTATAACGGCGTAAAATAACCGCACCCGCCGTATAAGTTAAAAAACATTCTTACCTCAATTCTGTCGAAAAGGTTAAAAAGGACCTTGTTTTGAAAACGACGGAAAGATTCCTTTATAAACCTCTTATAAAAAGTCAAACAAGGGTATAAATGACTTTAACCCATATTCTTTTAAATAGTAAAAATGTTTTGAAATACATTTTTAAGAAACATGGATGTGGATGATAAAGATATCCAAGTAGATTTTTACGTATAAACAACCTCGGATAATGAAGAGATTGTGAAATAACCATTACCTTGTACTTTTCCTTTGTTGGGGTAGGTTAACCTCCTGTATAATGGTTAAATAATTGTTATTAAATTATACAAGAATCATATATATTAATATGATATCATATATGATCTTTTAACATTGATTTGTTAATAATATCTTAGAATTATCATCGTTTCGGGTGTTAACTTACTCATTTTCTTTTATATGTTTTGTTACATAAGCCATGGTTTTTGTATATTATTCATATCCAGAATGATATCTAGTCCTTAAACATAATTTTTAAATCATCAAATGATAATTATACTTGAATGGATACGATGGAGAATGAATCTCATCGCGTTCGTGGAGACGGTAGTCCGTACGTACGCACGAACGCCACTTCCATTTAATTTTTATTTTAAAAGAATAAAATCCAAATGATACATAGGTATATTACTATTCCAGTATAATATAATATTTTATATATGTTACTTAAGTTCATTAACACCATCCTTTATACGTTCCGTGTGTGGTATGAATGAGTCATATCATTTTAAGGGGGCGGTAGTCCGCACTTCCTCAAATGAAATTATCGTATGTATATACAACATGAAACGAATAATGGTATGAAATAAAATGGAATTACAGAAGCTTATATATAAAATATATATCATTAATATCATATTTAATTACAGTGCCATCATAATGGCCACCATGAGAGGTGGTAAGATGTATTTGAACAATCATCGTTTCGTGAGGCGTTAGTTTGCCATCCACAGAAACATTATGTTCATCATCCATTAGATGGAGTTGTGTGTATGTGTAGTTTGAATCCTTCTTATAACAACATCCTAGTATATTGTGGATACTGGTGTTGTTACAAAAGAAAGGAAATAAAAAGAGTTTGGGGGTTGGAGAAGCAAAATAAATGAAAATAATTTAAGAGAAATCGTTACCTTTAATCTAGGTAACTCACTTTGGTTGGAACCAAAAGACTTCTTGAAATGCTTTCTGCCTAAGGGAAAGATTCAAGGAGGAGGAGAGGGATGTGGGGAGCTTAGTTGGGCAGAGTTTGGACGAGCCAAGTGGCTTGAGAGGTGTAAAGAAATGAGATGTAGGAGTGCCCTTTTATAAGAGGGGTGAGGGGCACCTTTGGAAAAGCTAGAAATATTAATTTATAATAAATTCATATTCGGTTTCTAATGGCTCCAAAGTTGACTATTCAAAGTTTAAGGTGGGGATAGGTCTAAAACCACTCAACCAATAGAATTTAGACAGGTTTGGGTACTTATATTAACCTTATCTCTAAGTATTAACTCTAAGTTAATTAGTTTCACTTTTACAATGTCTCTTTGTATTTTTATATAATATGGTTAATAAACTTACTATATACATCCAAGCGACCCCCAAGTGGTCCATTAATGAGGAACATATAATAATATAAGTCTCTTGGCCTAACCTTAGATTTTTAGGAATTTAATATCAATTAATAATATAATATTTGTTTTAAGAACTCTTTTATGTCAATTTTGACACTATTCAATAGTTGATTTTTGTGAAACTCCTAACAGATTTATTACTTCGAACAAAGTCAATTAAATCAATTCTAATATATCATATTATCATAAAAAATTACTTTAATTCATTAAAAGTTTCATATTGTAATTATTTGGGTATTTATAAGATCAATTATTTTAATTTTTCACTATTTTAGTAATTACTGCATCATCATTGTGTCATAAATAAAATAAATTATTTAATGTCTAAAAATTATAAATAAAATATCATTATGTAGGAAAGCTTTTTAGCTTTCTAATGAATATTTATAATCGAAAATCCAACATGTATAACCCTATGTAAAAATTGTTCTTCTAAAAGATGTAAGCTTATGCCATTTTTATTTTTATTTTAACTTTATTAATATAATGTGTCCCTACCACATACAAGTGGCTCCAAGGGGTCCCCAAATTGACCCAAGGATGCCCCTGGTCGGGTATGTGTCCACCAATAAGTTTAGGACACGTTTTAGGGTAATTTTGTATTATTATAATATTATTTTTTAACCCTTATTTACCGGATTTACCCTTTAACCATGGTAAATAAAATATTTACCACAGTAACTATTCAAAATTTGTAAAAATAAAAGTTACCTATTTACATAATTTGGACATCCAGATTCAAAATATGTAATCCATTTTTCCAAATTCTAAACACATAAGTGGCAGAAATTAATTTAAAATTAATTCCCGCTGTCAAAACAAAAAGCGTGTTTTTTAAGAGATAATAACTATCAAAAGATTGACACTTGTTTATGTTCGGTTTAATTGTAAAATTATGTCCAATGATAAACATTAAATTGAATGGTAAAAATATATTCTAAATATAATTTAAAACCACTCAAATTCATAATTTATCACTATTAATTATTTTGATTAAAAAAGTTGTTTTTAATTAAAATTTAGTAATTTTCACTATTCATCAAAATATGAAAGTTATCCGAAATGTACCAAAATTTCACCCTAAGATAATTTTGATATTCCGAATCCAAAAATGATGTCCATTTTCAAATATAAAATATATATAATTTCAAAAAGTAGGTATTACTATTCATAACGGCTAGTTTGATTAGTTATGGTCTGTGTTAAAACTCGAAGTTGCGTACAACACACACTACTGTTTTATTCAAAGGAAAGCGTACCGTGTAAGCTTGGGATGTTTCATTTAAAATTTTTTTTTTGATGTCCCCATTTAGTCAAAAAGTTTGAAATATTGTATTTAAAAAGGTTTCACTATTAAAAGTTGATAAAAGTGCAATACCGAAAATGAATCTGTTCTTGCATTATGACTAAGAAACTCATAATATGGATTCTAAAATTATAAGGATTATATAAAGTTTAAAATTTAGTTAATACTATTCATGACCTCTTTTAATGGAATTTTTTTGTATGTAATGGTGTGATTGAACTCGGTGTTGCGTGTAGTACAAGTTATTGAATTATTTTGAAGAAATAACACACTATGAAATCTTGGGGTGTTACATTCTCCCCTCCTTCAATAAATTGCGTCCTCGTAATTTGAAATTGTTCTTCGAAAATAAAAGGTTTAAAATAGAAAATATTTTTGTGGGAAAACCCACATCGGAGATTGGGTTACTAAAATTTAGTCTTAATATGAGGAAAAGAGAAATCAAAGGGTCACCACCAAATTATGATCTCGATTAGGAGAACATTGGTGGAAATTAGAGACATATAATCGGAGGAAAAACGTAAATATTTATAGGTAGTGATTGAGGTCATCAATCACAAACAAGTGTATAATTGAGGTCCTTAAATTCATCAATCTATGATGATTTGAAATACAATCGGTTCAACAAAACACAGGGTATTAGGATAACACATTTTTGACGTTTCAAAATATCTTAGTTGAAATCCCACATCGAAAAATGAATTAATGAGGCATCTATTTAAAATAAAGAGTGGAAAGTATGAAGATTACCGAAAATAACACATACTAGGGTTCCATGTAAGAAAATATGGATATGGAAGAAAAATCTAGCCATCAATTATCTGATGGAGAGTGGTAGAGAACATGGCTATGAAAAGGCCAACAATCCCAAAGCCATAAATTAGTGATGATTTAAGGTACCATCTAGGACAACATTTTTGTTCTAAGTTCCTTTTATTAATGATGAGGAATTTATTTATGAGATTGGCTAAGATCATAAGGAGATATACTTAGTTTATGATTAGAGTTTTATCCATTAATAAATTCTACCAAAACTCATCATTCACTCGTAAAAAAAATTCTATTTATACTATTCATAGAGGGTTCCAAAATAAATGAATTTATAATTCATCTACCAGATCTTTTAAAAAACTACTTTATTTAATCCAGGACATCTCGTGGGATAGTGGTAGGTGATACACCCTTGTCGCCCTTTGGTTGTGGGTTCAAGTCTCGCAGCCTTGCCGGACGCGACAGGTTGCCGCCCGACCTCCGGGTTGTCCTTTTATGGCAATCCAAAATAATCGAAACTAGAACTATCCAAAATACTTCTGTCCAAACTCACAGTCCAACATTTATAAGGAAGGTAAGCATAATGTAGATCCTTTTTACCCCGTAATAGCATATGAATACCTTCATCATGTATTATTTTAATACACTGAAACATCCTGAATTACCATATTCTTTATTGATTACATTCATGCTCCCTTATTCCATATAGAATGCTGGATATACTTCATTAATCCAAAAATGTTTTAAACCCCAACAATGATGGAATATACAAATCATTAATCAGTTCCAAGGTAGTCAAGAATATCCAATATAATTTATCCAAAACATTCACATATTATTCCAAAATCACTACCTCAGTATCAGAACTATATTATGATTTATCATTCTCTCAACCATATATTTTCCAAAAATTTATCCTGCTATTGAGTCACTTTTCTTTGTTCCACACAATCTCAAGTCCTTAATGAAATAGTACTGCAGTACAATCCTTATATACTCCATAATTATTGTAACAAGTACATTGTTGATACAACACTCAATTTACATAATCAACATAAGAACTCTAATCATTCCTCTTCATCTGTGGTAGTATCATAACTTGATTATTATCCAATAGCACCATTTGTGGCATAGTCTGATGACTGGGACATAGGTTCGCGTAGTGTCCAAACTCCTTGCAAATGAAGCATTGTACATTTAAAACCATTTTCTTACCCTTGTAGTCAAGTACTTTGTGCCCTTTTCCTCCACACTTATAACAAACTCCCATTCCTTTCAGGCAAGTTCCAGGGTGTTTCTTTCCACAGTTACCACATATGGGAAAATTATTCTTTTCCCTCTTCCCTTTATCCATCTTTCTCTCTTCCATCCTTTTCTTCTCTTGCTTCCCTTCAAATCCATAGGACTCAGTAAACTCTTTACTTATCTTATCAACACATGATATTATTTCTTCATATTATGATAACACATGGGAGGCTATTTCTCTTATAAATTCTAGCTTAAGACCATGAAAGATATGATCCTTCCTTCTCTTTGGATCATGTGCATTTCTGGAGTTCTCATTCCTTCTACTGGGCGCCATTTCTAAACAATGTCATACACTAGATTAGTTTATGAATCAAAATACATAATCCCATACTTATAAAACACTTAACATAAATTGAACTATTTATGGATATAATCCATAATCATAAAAATGTTTTCTTTGAGGAAGTATATACTCATAAACCCTTCATAATGATTTGTAAAGAAAATGAGAGTTATCCTAGGCATATCCCCCGGGAGTGTTGTAACCAAGAGTGCAGCAAGGCCCGTTGTCGTGCACCAGTTCCCGTTCGAGTCTAGCTCAAAGCGGTGTTTTCGGGTTTTACCCCTAGGTACATCTATGCCAGAGCCGCCTCTACCTGCTCGTATCCAGACAGGGATGTATTGCTCGGAAAACTCACAAAATCTCTACAATACCAAAATTCTAGGAAGTTCTTCTATACTAATCCTCAAAGTTCATCTTAGGTCTACGTGCTCTAATCAGAGTTTATCTAAATCTAGCTTCCAAGGTTTTTACTAAACTTCCTCTGATACCAACTGTAACGCCCCGACCCCAGCTACCCAGAGTCGGTGCATTAATTACATAACATTGGCATGATCACAAGAAAGATCAAATCTCGAAAGACCGATTGGTTTAGTAGCCTTGGAAACACTAGATATATTCATTAGTTTTACATTACATCATAAAATGAAAAACTACTACAACAACATAATGTTTGCATAATTCACACTCATATCCCCACATAATATCCCTGCAGGTCATTCATAATTTACTTCTTCACTTCCTGGGAAAAATAAACCATAGAAAAGGGGTGAGCTCAAATGCCCAGTAAGGATAACAATATAGCGGAACACTCAAAATAAGCATAAACATTTAAGGCAATGAATTACTAAAACAAAAGCCTTTTAAAATTGAACTTCAACATAGTATGGCAAAAGTAAAATGAAATAATTCCATTTACTTGTTCACATGGATATTCTACTAATCGAATAATCACATGCAATATCAATAACCACTTTCATAATGTTGGAATGCATAATGCCAGACTATCATAACCACATAGCCAAGGCCTCGTGCCAAGACTACAAATAAGATTTTGTCAAGGCCTTGTGCCAAGACACTAGTTTGTCTCATGAGACCTACCGATGCATCGAGGAGCTATAGCGGGCTCCACCCGTCACTTATTAAGTCCAATGCATTCCCATATGAAAAGGTTTAAACATAACATAAACATTCGTATTAAATCTAGCATACGAAATGTCAATAATTTCACCATAAACTATGAATGGTATAAAAATAGCACATCCATAGTCAAACATATCACAAAACCTTCAATACAATATAGATGTTTTGTATCATAATAAATCAACTTCAAATAATCTTAAAATCCGTAGATGAAATCAAAATTCTTTTTAAAGAAATATCTCCTTTTATTTTGAAATAATTTAAGATCCATATAAAATAAAACATTTTCTTTGAAAATATTCTTATAAGCTTGTAAGGAAAGCTTTGAAGATTTTATAACGGCGTAAAATAACCGCACCCGCCGTATAAGTTAAAAAAAACATTCTTACCTCAATTCTGTCGAAAAGGTTAAAAAGGACCTTGTTTTGAAAACGACGGAAAGATTCCTTTATAAACCTCTTATAAAAAGTCAAACAAGGGTATAAATGACTTTAACCCATATTCTTGTAAATAGTAAAAATGTTTTGAAATACATTTTTAAGAAACATGGATGTGGATGATAATGATATCCAAGTAGATTTTTACGTATAAACAACCTCGGATAATGAAGAGATTGTGAAATAACCCTTACCTTGTACTTTTCCTTTGTTGGGGTAGGTTAAACTCCTGTATAATGGTGAAATAATTGTTATTAAATTATACAAGAATCATATATATTAATATGATATCATATATGATCTTTTAACATTGATTTGTTAATAATATCTTAGAATTATCGTCGTTTCGGGTGTTAACTTACTCATTTTCTTTTATATGTTTTGTTACATAAGCCATGGTTGTTGTATCTTATTCATATCCAGAATGATATCTAGTCCTTAAACATAATTTTTAAATCATCAAATGATAATTATACTTGAATGGATACGATGGAGAATGAATCTCATCGCGTTCGTGGAGACGGTAGTCCGTACGTACGCACGAACGCTACTTCCATTTAATTTTTATTTTAAAAGAATCAAATAAAAATGATACATAGGTATATTACTATTCCAGTATAATATAATATTTTATATATGTTACTTAAGTTCATTAACACCATCCTTTATACGTTCCGTGTGTGGTATGAACGAGTCGTATCATTTTAAGGGGGCGGTAGTCCGCACTTCCTCAAATGAAATTATCGTATGTATATACAACATGAAATGAATAATGGTATGAAATAAAATGGAATTACAGAAGCTTATATATAAAATATATATCATTAATATCATATTTAATTACAGTGCCATCATAATGGCCACCATGAGAGGTGGTAAGATGTATTTGAACAATCATCGTTTCGTGAGGCGTTAGTTTGCCATCCACAGAAACATTATGTTCATCATCAATTAGATGGAGTTGTGTGTATGTGTAGTTTGAATACTTCTTATAACAACATCCTAGTATATTGTGGATACTGGTGTTGTTACAAAAGAAAGGAAATAAAAAGAGTTTGGGGGTTGGAGAAGCAAAATAAATGAAAATAATTTAAGAGAAATCGTTACCTTTAATCTAGGTAACTCACTTTGGTTGGAACCAAAGGACTTCTTGAAATGCTTTCTGCCTAAGGGGAAGCTTCAAGGAGGAGGAGAGGGATGTGGGGAGCTTAGGTGGGCAGAGTTTGGACGAGCCAAGTGGCTTGAGAGGTGTGAAGAAATGAGAAGTAGGAGTGCCCTTTTATAAGAGGGGTGAGGGGAACCTTTGGAAAAGCTAGAAATATTAATTTATAATAAATTCATATTCGGTTTCTAATGGCTCCAAAGTTGACTATTCAAAGGTTAATGTGGGGATAGGTCGCAAACCACTCAACCAATAGAATTTAGACAGGTTTGGGTACTTATATTAACCTTATCTTTAAGTATTAACTCTAAGTTAATTAGTTTCACTTTTACAATGTCTCTTTGTATTTTTATATAATATGGTTAATAAACTTACTATATACATCCAAGCGACCCCCAAGTGGTCCATTAATGAGGAACCTATAATAATATAAGTCTCTTGGCCGAACCTTAGATTTTTAGGAATTTAATATCAATTAATAATATAATATTTGTTTTAAGAACTCTTTTATGTCAATTTTGACACTATTCAATAGTTGATTTTTTTGAAACTCCTAACAGATTGATTACTTCGAACAAAGTCCATTAAATCAATCCTAATATATCATATTATCATAGAAAATTAGTTTAATTCCTTAAAAGTTTCATATTGTAATTATTTGGGTATTTATAAGATCAATTATTTTAATTTTTCACTATTTTAGTAATTACTGCATCATCATTGTGTCATAAATAAAATAAATTATTTAATGTCTAACAATTATAAATAAAATATAATTATGTAGGAAAGCTTTTTATCTTTCTAATGAATATTTAGAATAAAAAATCCAACATGTATAACCCTATGTAAAAATTGTTCTTCTAAAAGATGTAAGCTTATGCCATTTTTATTTTTATTTTAACTTTATTAATATAATGTGTCCCTACCACATACAAGTGGCTCCAAGGGGTCCCAAAATTGACCCAAGGATGCCCATGGTCGGGTATGTGTCCACCAATAAGTTTAGGACACGTTTTAGGGTAATTTTGTATTATTATAATATTATTTTTTAACCCTTATTTACCGGATTTACCCTTTAACCAAGGTAAATAAAATATTTACCACAGTAACTATTCAAAATTTGTAAAAATAAAAGTTACCTATTTACATAATTTGGACATCCTGATTCCAAATATGTAATCCATTTTTCCAAATTCTAAACACAGAAGTGGCAGAAATTAATTTAAAATTAATTCCCGCTGTCAAAACAAAAAGCGTGTTTTTTAAGAGATAATAACTATCAAAAGATTGACACTTGTTTATGTTCGGTTTAATTGTAAAATTATTTCCAATGATAAACATTAAATTGAATGGTAAAAATATATTCTAAATATACTTTAAAACCACTCAAATTCATAATTTATCACTATTAATTATTTTGATTAAAAAAGTTGTTTTTAATTAAAATTTAGTAATTTTCACTATTCATCAAAATATGAAAGTTATCCGAAATGTACCAAAATTTCACCCTAGGCTAATTTTGATATTCCGAATCCAAAAATGAAGTCCATTTTCAAATATAAAATATATATAATTTCAAAAATTAGGTATTACTATTCATAACAGCTAGTTTGATTAGTTATGGTGTGTGTTAAAACTCGAAGTTGCGTACAACACACACTACTGTTTTATTCAAAGGAAAGCGTACCGTGTAAGCTTGGGATGTTTCATTTTAATTTTTTTTTGATGTCCCCATTTAGTCAAAAAGTTTGAAATATTGTATTTAAAAAGTTTTCACTATTAAAAGTTGATAAAAGTACAATACCGAAAATGAATCTGTTCTTGCATTATGACTAAGAAACTCATAATATGGATTCTAAAATTATAAGGATTATATAAAGTTTAAAATTTAGTTAATACTATTCATGACCTCTTTTAATGGCATTTTTTTGTATGTAATGGTGTGATTGAACTCGGTGTTGCGTGTAGTACAAGTTATTGAATTATTTTGAAGAAATAACACACTATGAAATCTTGGGGTGTTACACTGGTGTCGATGCTCAGTTCAGAGAGGGTTTCATGAGATTCTTGCAGACCCTCCAAGGAGCTCAGCATCCTTCCCCATCTATGGAAGAGCTGATGCGTGTTTTTCAGCAGCAGTATCCTCCCACGTTTATAGGGGGTGGAGGACTACAGGCTACAGAGTCATGGATAGAAGCCATTCTCTCTATCTTCGAGCACCTAGAGACACCTATAGAGAGGAGAGTTAAGCTCGTGACTTATA
The DNA here is from genome assembly GCA_963277665.1 of Viscum album. Classification (NCBI taxonomy): domain Eukaryota; kingdom Viridiplantae; phylum Streptophyta; class Magnoliopsida; order Santalales; family Viscaceae; genus Viscum; species Viscum album. The sequence continues at coordinate 1,468,365,230 of OY728135.1, forward strand.
TTCTAGGAGACTCTACCTAGAGATGGTGGGACGTGGTTTCACAGGAAGGGCACCAACAGGTTATGGCTTGGGATGAGTTTCAGCGTACGTTCTATAGCTATTTCTACCCAAAAACACTGAGGGCAGAAAGAGCCAGAGATTTCTTGAACGTGCATGAGGTTACTCTCACAGTTATACAGTATCCCTCTCGCTTCACGGCATTACGGAATTTCACTCCCATTCTAGGGAATAACGAGCTGTTTTTGCAAGGATGTCTGAGGAAGGCCTCGGACTGGACATCATATCACAATTGAATATCTCTCAGTTGACTTCTATTACTCTGATAGTCATCCAGGCACTTATCACGAAGAGAAATCTGAGGGAGACTGGAGTTATAGACTAATGTGGTTTAGCATCCAGGGTTGATTCATTTCAGATAGATAGTAGGAAGCGCACCGAGAGTCTACATGAGGCGACCTATGGAAGCGAGGTATTCTTTATGGTAGACGGGATCTTCCTTCTTGAAAACAGGTGGTGTGCTATCATTGTGGAAATAGTGGGCATAAGAATCCTTAGTGCCTGAGAGACCCAGTGGAGTGATGATCTTGTGGAAAGATGGGTCATTTGCATCATTTTTGCAGGGTTCACCTGCCATTTTCTAGTGAAAGAGGATTAGTTTCGTCTCCGCATACAGGAGTAGGATTACCAGTTCCACAGAAGACTGGGGGCTGGAGTTCTTCAGGTCGTTCAGGACAATGTACAGGCCATGGATGCAGTGGTTAGGCTCAGGGAGGGTCAGCTGAGGGATCTCAGGCTGCTACACCGAGCCATAGTGCATGCCAGACTTTTTCGGTAGAGCATATTAATCAGGAGCAGGATCCTGGACCTTCTACAGTTTGAGGTATGATTTTAGTAGCCTCAGTTTTATCCTCAGCACTTTTCAATACGGGAGATTCTCGTAGCTTTATTTCTGTGCATACTGTGGAAAGCCTTAGACTTACTATTTATACTTCTGATGACATGCTGACACTAGACACACCGTTGGGGACAAGAACGACTTGTTTACGTCAGTGTAAGGAGTTCCCTCTAGAGGTGCTTGGGTATCACTTTATATGGGGCCACTATGTCCTAGAAACACAGGCTATGATTTCATTCTTGGAATGGACTAGCTCCTTCCCTTCCGGGTAGTTGTCCACTTTTATTGTCGTAGGGTGAGTTTCACTTCACCGGAGGGAGAATTTTTTATTCAAAAGGGCGAGTGGGATTTCCAGGCGAGTAGAGCTAGACTAGAACATCATGGGCTAGGTGGAGTTACAACTCAGATTTCTAGTCTGTATCTGGATGACGGGGGGACTTCACAGATAGACTTTCCTATAGTGGTGGATCGTTTTAGGGATGTATTTTTAGAGGAATTTTTGGGATTTCCTCCAGAGCATGAGGTAGAATTTTCAATTGAGCTTATTCCAGGAGCGGAACCAGTGTCCATTCCTCCTTATAGGATGGCCACACCTGAGTTGCAGGATCTCAAGAAGCAGTTGGAGGTGTTTTAGGCAAAAGGTTCCATTCGACCCAGTACTTCTTTTTGGGGTTTGCCTGTTTTGTTTGCGAAGAAGGCCGACAACACCCTTAGTCTTTGTGTGGATTATCAGAAGCTGAACTAGTTGATGGTCAAGAACTGATATCCATTTCCATGGTAGATGAACTCTTTGATCATCTTCGAGGAGATAGGGTGTTCTCAAAGATCGACTTGAGATCTGGCAATCATCAGTTATGTGTCAGGCCATCTGATATACCTCTTACAACCTTCTGGAGCAGGTATGGTCTGTATGAGTATTTGGTTACGCCGTTAGGTCTCATGAATGTGCCAGCAGTTTTCATGGAACTTATGAACATATTTTTCTATCCATACTTGGATTCTTTCATGGTAGTTTTCATGGATGATATCTTGGTGTACTCTCACACTCGACACGACCATGCTACCCATCTTGAGATCATTTTGAGTACACTGAGGGAGCATCAGTTGTATGATAATCTCTCAAAGTTCCACTTTTGGATGGACGAGATTCACTTCCTAGGTCATGTCATCTCAGAGACAAGAGTATCAGTAGACCCAGAGAAGGTGAGAGTAGTAGTTACCTGGGAGCAGCCGAAAAATGTCTTCGAGGTATGAAGTTTATTATGGATGGATGGTTACTACAGGTGGTTTATACAGGAATTCTCACACTTAGCAGTGCAATTGATAGTCTTGACTAAGAAGGGGGTGAAGTATGTTCGGTCGTAAGCCTGTGATTCAGCCTTTTATTAGTAGAAGGGGAGATTGACTTCAGTAATGATTCTAGTTTTTCCAGAGTTGAGCAAGAATTATACAGTTTTCTGTTATGCATCTGGCATCGGGCTTAGAGGAGTGCTTATATAGGAGGATCGTGTTGTTGCATATGGATATCGACAGTTGAGGCCAAATGAGAGGAACTATCCTACTCACGACCTTGAGTTAGCTGTAGTAGTTCATGATTTGCGTTGTTGGGGAAATTATCTTCTAAAAGATTAATTTGTGGTATTTAATGATCAAAAGAGCCTCAAGTACATCATCACGCAGCGTGACTTGAATCTAAGACAACAGTGGTGGGTTGAGTACCTACAGTCCTTCGATTTCTAGATTGCTTATATGCCATGGAAAGACAATGTTGTGGCAGACGCACTGAGCAGGATGACTTGGATACAGGCAGTTCAGGAGGCCAGCAGCAAGTGGAAGCTTATGGATTTGTTCTCTGAAATGCATTTGGAGGTGCACGACAGACAGTGTTAGACTTTTCTCTCTTCTTTAGCTATTACCTCTACCTTTATTGACCGAGTTTTAATGAGACAACTATCAGATTCTAAAGGCCTAGTCCTATGGGAAAGCGTGTTAGGAGAGGACCATCTTCCCAGAAGGACCGTAGGTGAGGGTGAGATCTTGCATTTCCAAGGATGTGTATGGGTGCCCATAGATATATGTGAGGATCAGATGTGAGACTTTCATTCCTAATTTTGGGCAGTTCATCCTGGTGCCACCAAGATGTATCGTGTTCTACACCGCCAGTATTGGTGGCCAAGTATGAAGAGAGATGATGCTGGTTTTGTCAGGAGGTGTTACACCTGTCAGCAGGTGAAGGCAGAGCACCAGCGACCATCAGGTCTTTTTCATCAGCTACCTATTCTCGAGTGTAAGTGGAATGATGTCAAAATGGACTTTGGGATAGGGTTACAAAGATCGCCTCAAGGGAATGATGCGGTATGGGTTTTCATTGAAAGGATCACGAAGGTTGCTCATTTCGTGCCAATTAAGGAGACATTCGGTGTTGATGAGCTTGGATGGTTGTACATCCATGAGATTGTACGCTTGCATGGGGTTTTAAGTTCTATCATTTCATATAGGGACACCCTCTTTACCTCACATTTCTGGAAAAGGTTACAGTGGGTTTTGGGTTCACAGGTACTTCTGAGTACATCTTAGCATCCTTAGACAAATGGCCTGTTAGAGTGCACGATTCAGGTGCTAGAGGATAAGCTATGAGAATACGTCAATGATTTTGGATGTTCTTGGGAGAGACATATATATCTAGTGGAGTTTTCCTAAAATAATAGTTTTCAAGCGACTATTCAGATGGAACCATACGAGGCTCTGTACGGTAGGTCATGCCGATCACCCTTGTGTTGGCTAGAGGCATGACAGGCAGCTATGATGGGACCTCGTCTTGTTCAGGAGACCACTAAATAGGTGGAGTTGATTTTGAAAAGGTTAGCTACTGCATAGTCTCAGAAGAAATATTATGCTAATCAGTGGAGATGACCTTTGGAGTTCAAGGTTGGAGATCAGGTATTCCTACGTGTTACCCAGTGGTGGGGACACAAGAGGATCAGGAGACAGTTCATTATTTTGCCAAGATATGTCGGGTTGTTTGAGGTTCTGGAAAAAGTCAGGTTGTTTGCTTACAGGTTGTAGTTATCTCAGAGGAACCAGGCTATGCACGACGTCTTCCATGTTTCTCAGCTTCAATGCTATTTCTCATACCCGTCTCATGTTTTTCAACCCGAGGAGGTTGAGCTAGAGAAGGATGCATCAGTCGAGGAGCATCCTATCAGGATTGTTGATCTTAGTTTGAAAGTACTTTGTGGCTGGTCTATTCTTCTAGTACAGGTACTATGGCAACACAGTAGTGTACATGATGAGACTTCAGAGAGGGAGACCGATATGCGATCACAGTGGCCAGAGTTTTCCGGGGTTCCTTCTTCACCCCTTGTTAAGGAAATTTGGGGACAAATTTATTTAAGGGGGATGTTTGTAAGAACCCGGACCTTATCTTCAGGTATGTTTTTCTTTTTTTGGTCGTTTTTGTGAAAAAGAGGAATATCTGGAAATTTTCTCAGTACACGTAGTGTACTTTACAAGTACATGCCATGTACAATGATGCCGCTTGAGGTCGTGTGTTGGTTTTGTCATGGCCACACACACGGCCATGTAGGGGAGATATGGAGGCCACTTAATGTGGAGTACAGAAAATCCAAGTACACGCAGTGTACTCCAAAAGTACATGTCGTGTACTTTTTTTTGTTAATCGGACCGAGGTCGCGTCTTAACCCCAAAAACACATTCTTCTCCAACTTCATCGAACAAGTGTGAGGGTACATCCGCGGATCTTCTCTGAGCCACCAATCCTTCACTAGTTATCCGAATTGAACACAGTCGGTTGCGATAGAATTGAAGCAGTGAGTTATTGGTTGTTCTTTGGCCACGTTTCCTGATTCCTTATCTTTTGAGAGTTATTTCAGGTTGAACGTTTTAGAAGTTTTTTAAGATATAATCTGTTCTAGGATGATTTAAGGGCTGAGGGTCAAGTATATCTATATCCTAGGATCGAGGTAGGTGGTTTATTTCCTTACATTGAATACCTTTGAGTTTTTGTGAAAACATGTCGGATACCCGTGTATCGGGTATCTCAGGTTAGGTTTTTTATCCTTCATTATTATTTTACATAGACTTCTTGTATTCTTGTAGCTGTTAGATGAATAATGATTTCTTGTTAGCATGTTTGAGGATCACCCCATGTGTATTTCCCTTTTTTAGGTTGTTTATCACCGTTTGGCTTAGGTTGCCTATGAGGAAAACCTTGTTGTATTGATTTCCTTCATTGATATAATTTATTGCATGTATTGACTACTTTTTATATGATTTTTATGAATAGTAGATATTAGCCAAGTAGTTTTTGAACTTGCTTACGGATGCTGATAGTCGATTACGCATGACTGGACTGCCCAGGGATGTATAAACCTAGTGCGGTAGACTATAGAGGGAATTGAAGATTAAGAGCTTCCGTAGAGAGTCAGTTATAATTTATTATCGTTCGCAAGACCTATGGGAATTAGACTTTGTGCTTCCTCAGAGTTTCCTTAGTAATGTATTGTGACTGTAGGGTGAATTATACATAAGTGCTTCCTCAGAGAGTCTTTAGCTATCGTTGTAAGACCATAGGGGAATTGATAGTGACTGCTTCCCAGAGTGTATGTGCCTTGTGTGATTACTTGACTAGAGGGGTCTACCAGTATGAGCCACCTAGAGATTCAGTGAAAAATGTGTTTGGTTGGTTGTGATGAGTCCACGAATCCAAAGAACAAGCTTGGTTTTTTTACTTCTTGTGTTTAGGTATTCTGCCGAGATACCTATTATGTTACTTGATATCCCTTGAGAATATAGTTCTTTTTTCTAGATTCTTTGGTTGATAATTAAATGATTTAATTGAATTAATAAACAAATGTAAATTGATATTTTAGGATTTTTTACTTTAGTGTACTCTTGTCTATCTTCTGCAACTATTTCCTTTACTTTTGTTATATTGCTCACTGACAGTAGGGCACAGATCTTTTGATGGTTCCCTACTGGGATTAGTCTCACACCCTATTTTGGTTCTGCTTTTCGGCCCAAACATTTTTTATGGTTACAGGTGTGGGTAGGGACTGTGGCCCCTCTACTTCATGTACATGATTGCTGGTTGGATCTGGAGAGTATAGGACCGAGCATAGGTTTGCGATGCTGCTAGAGTTGCTGTTTACTTTTAGTACTTTGATTCTCATTTGTATTTCATCACATTGTTGTGTTTTCTTCTTTCCTTAGATACTTGTACCTGTTGCTTCATTATTATAATTACTATAGACTTATTGATTCCTCTATTTAGTTTTAGTTGTTGTATGTTGTTTACTACTTCTGCTATTGACTTCTATTTCCTTTCCCTTATATACCTTTCCAAATGAGGGCATAGTTTCCCTAATGACTCACCAAGGCCCTCGCTGCTAGTCAGTAGCCTCTGGAATTTGGGAAAAAGCACTTGAGGTCATGTGGTGAATCGGGTATGGGGAACTAGTTAAGTGGCTCTAGATTCAGGTCGTTACATAGATGATCCAACATTCTGCTCATCCAAAGGTAGATCAACCTCATGCAGCAAATGAAACAGATCCTAATCCAGCTGAAGCACAAAATAAAAATATTTATCAACCATTTGAAAAAAAAAATTATATATATATATATACATATAATATAAAATTATAATCAATATTTAATTATGTCAGTGTTCATCTTCATCTTCATATTCATATCTAATAAGGTTAATTTCTTTATATTCCTCTTCAACATCATCAATTTCTATATGTGTTTTAGTTTAATCATCTTTTGCCATTTAAAATACAATTGTAACATCATTGTAACGATCAAACCTTAACTATTGGGTGTAATCATCGATATTTGGGTCTCTTCATGAAAAATATGGATTCGGAGTAGTCTCTTGAAAAAATTAAATTCATTACACATCAGAAAAACAACATTCACGTTGAGTAAACCAATTTTCCAGATATTTAATTATTATTATTCTCCACCAATCACCCAACTCTCTTGATGTAGCACATTGATTTTCATAATAAATCTGATGTTCCTAATGAGTTAATAAAAATGATTCATTTACAATAAGAATAATTTTTATATTTAACATCAATGACTCCATGTGTCCAATGAACACACAAGCCTCTATCAGTATCCAACCACTGATATTTAAACATCATTATATAATTATATCTTAGATAACAAAGTTCAATCATATCTTCCAACATTCCCTAAAATTCAACATTAGTTTCTCTATGATGAGATATTCTCAATAAAACACCATTATTAATTGTTTTTTATTTCCCATTTGCATGTGAATGTAATCTAAAAATATTCACCACATATGAATTATAAGATTTAACAATTTTTTATGGTGGGTTAATCAATTCACATAATAGATTATCAATTTTATCATCATGTTGAGATACCAGAAAATTTGTTAAACAATTATTAATATAACAATTAAAAATTTTATTTTACATGTTGACACATAAATAATTTATGTTTTCATTTTTTGAAACAAGTATGAAAAATTATTTTTTTACGTTCTTCAAGAGAAGATATTGTAATTTTAGAAGCAATTTCTTGATATGATTATCATATAACCTAAAAATAAAATAATATTAATTTACTATGACAAATATTATATAATAAGTGATAGGATCATTCACAGTAAAAATGGTTTCATTTCATTACAATTAAGTAGAACATATATATGAGTTCTGTGATGTTTAAAATATAAAATCCAACATTCATGAACTCCACCGAAGACAACTTGGGGTGACTAAAAATTGATAATCTATTTCTCATTTCATCATAAACATTTCACTCATTATTAAATATGTGTTTGTATTTGGAGGGATATTCAGATTTAAAATAATGAAAGTAAAAAAAAGTAATTTCCTCTTGAAAATAATCTTCTACAATTGATCCTTCAACCGATGCTTTGTTACGTTCTTTTTTCATCAATTTTGTAATTAATTTCTTTATTAGGTACATCTATCAGAACTATACCAGTCCTCCACATTTTATTTCATGTGGAAAATGTAATATAAAATGTTCCATTGAGCCAAACAAAGTCGAAGGGATGATTTTTTCCTGTTTATATAAAATTAAAACAAAATATTCTTACAGTCTTCTCAGTGAATTATAGTTTGTTGTTTCCTCACAAATGTCTCATAAAAAATATGATATGTCTAATATTGAAACTAAAATCCTTGAATTTAACAAAACTCTTAATCTAATTGATTGAATTATTTCCATAATAACGTGACTATCATGACTTTTTCATCCAATAATATTACAATTTCTGACACATTTGTCCAAATTGGAATCATAACCATAAATAAGTCATAGATATACAATCCCATGACCAAATAATAATCAATTTTATTTAGATAGTTTATAATATTTTTCGGATTCATTAACTTATGTGGTCAGACATTTCAAACAGTTCACATTCTTGTCATCTGTAAATTTGGAAAAGATCTAATAGTGCCTTTACATTATCTTTTTTATTTCCTGGTATATCCAATACTATAAGAAATAAATTATCAAAATAGCTTTTCTCAATATACATGATATCTAACATGTGACCAACCAACAAATCTGACCAATATTGAAGATCCCAAAATTTTATCTTTTTAATCCAATTGTGTTCTTTCCCAAAACCGTAAAAATTTTGTTGGTTTATTATTTGTTCAAATGTGATGGGAGGTAATGAAGACACAATTTATTTTAACTTTGTACCTGAGATCATTGTAGGGGGAGTCCATCTCTTTCAATAGAACCATTTCTAAAATGATATTTGCTTCTCTGAAAAATATGATATGTTGGAAGGAATCTTCGATGAAAGTTGAAAAAACAATGTTTTTCTATTGATGATCATAAATGATTTGTTATATATCATATAGTATAGAAATGATTTTGGACAATTTGTACTCCAACAAGATAACATAACATATTCTTGGAAGTCACTAATAGTCCACATCAATGTAGCATTCAATATTAAATATTGTTTTCTAGCAACATCATTTATACTGACACCATTACTCCATTGTGAATTTAACTCATCAATCAATGGTGTCAAATAAACATCAATATTATTTTTCATATGTCCTATAATTAATAAGGTCAAAAACATATATGGATCCTTTATCAACATACAAGGAGTTAGATTCTATGGAATTAAAAGTACATTCCAACATTAATGTTGACTATCATAAGAACCAAATGGATAGAACCCATCAGTAGAAAGACCCAATCGCATTTTTTGGACTTCTAAAGAAAAATATGGATGAACTTGTTCAAAATGATTACATGAATCACCATTATAGGGATGATTTGATATTTTACTAGTTGAAATATTATTTTTTTTCATGAAATCAATGGCATTGTGTTCTGAGACATAAATAAATGCATCAATCTAGGAGTAAGTCGGAAATATCTCAACTCTTTTACAGGAATCAATATAGACTTACCCAGTTAAGCCTTATCATACTTCCATTTTCCACATGTTGGAAAAATATACAATGAATAATTTTCACCATAATATAAGATCCAATAATTTGAACATGTATGAATCTTCTGATAACCAAGACCCAGATTAAAAACCATCCTCTTTCTCTTATAAAAATGTGTAGGAAACACATTTCCTACAAGTAATAGAGTTTGAAACAAATAGAATATTTGATCAAAAAATCTATTTGATATTCCATTATATCATTTAATATCCATAAATTTTACAACCACTTAAAATTTTCTTTATCATGAAACCAAGACATAAGAAATCCCCAAAAGACCTCAACAACTCATAAAATTGACATGGTTCTGAATATGGAGGTAAATCAATATCATCATAAGATTTGTTTTTCTGAAAAGATAGACCCGCCACATCATGTACAATAATTTGAAATTGTGATGGATCTAGAATGAATTTATTAGTATCTTTTATTGAAGTGTGTTCACCATGTTGATACCAAAAAACATAATCTGGTTCAAAAAAATATGAAATAGATAACCTCCAACATTTTTAAATGTGTCAAACATCTTCAGAGTACATTTTTTTACAGGGACACTTAATTGTCCCTTCTAAATCAAATTATTGTTTTGTTGATTCATATGATAAGAAAACATCAAACCCTCGATATATACAATATTTAAACCAAACCCTTTTGGAATCCTACGTTGATTTACCCAAGTACGGTAATCTAATAATTACTATTGTCAACATCCTTATTCCTTATTTCTCTAAAAAATATCAAATAATTTTTTTTGAGTAATTTGGTATTAGAAAAATACAATCCAAAAAAGTTAATAAAATTAAATTCACTTTTACAGCAATTTATAATAATTTATTTTTTTCATAGTTATTTATAGAATTTTCTTTATAATTTATACTAATCTACACTAATCTATAAGAATTTTTTCTAATTTCCACTAATTATTAGTAATTACAACTAATTTAAACAAATTATCACTAATTAAGAGGGGCACTATTTCTAGCAGATTAGCATAATCCCTTTGTCCTAATGACTCATCTCCTTGAAATTTTTTCCAACTCAAATCACTATGAAAAATCATTTCTAACATACAGATATCCATTTTCGTATGCATAAGAATGGAGAGTAGTGCGATGAGGAATCCCTATTCTCCATTCTCATGCATACACAAATGGATATCTGTACATCATGGAATATTTTTTATTGTGATTTCAGTGGGGGAAAGTTTCAAGGAGATGAGTCGTCGTGAAAAAAAAACCTATTTTTTCTGGTGACTCAAATCCTTGAAACTATCTTCAACTGAAATCACAATAAAAAATCTGCTCTAACGTATGCAAATCCATTTCGAAATATATGAGAATGGAGAGTAGGGATGCATCATCGTGCTACTTTCCATTCTTGTACATATGAAAATTGATATCTCTACATGGGAGTAGATTTTTCATAGTGATTTCATTGGGATAATGTTATAAGTAGATGAGTCATTGAAAAAGGAGTTGTCACCAATCTGACGGAAATTATTCCAATTTATTAATAGTTATTACTCCATTGAGAATTGTGTTGATTTATTCTAATTATTCTAATTATTTTTAAATATTTTAGTTATTGGTATTTATTCCTAATTATTTTTATTTATTTATAATCATTTATATTTATTACTAATTATGGATACTTATTCTTAATTATTGATATTTTTATTAATTATTGAAATTTATTACTAATTATTTCTAGTTGTTGCTAATTGTTTCTAATTATTACTAATTATTGATAATTATGACTAATTATTGCTAGTTATTACTAATTATTACTAATTATTACTAATTATTCATATTTATTACTAATTAATCCTTTTTAATTTCTAATTATTAACAATTATTACTAATTAATGCAATTTATTCCAATTTATTCTTATTTATTCCTAATTATTACTTATGTTTAAAAAAATTTAGTCATTATTACAATTTATTACTAATTTATACATTCTATTACTAATTATTATGAATTATTACAATTTATTACTAATTATTCATAATTATTACAATTAATTCATAATTAATGATATTTACACTTGATTATTGATATTTATTCCTAATTTTTACTAATTATTACTAATTAAAACTAATTATTAATATTTATTACTATTTATTGTTAATTATTCCTAATTGTTTCTAATTATTCCTAATAATTTCTAATTATTACTAATTATTACTGATTATTACTAATTATTACTAATTTTTCCTCTTTATAACTAATTGTTCTTATTTATTACAAATTATTAAAATTTGTTTTTAATTATTACTAATAATTACTAATTATAAGAATATATTATTATATATTACTAATTATTACAATGTATCACTGATTATTAAAATTTATTACTAATTATTACAATATGTTAATAAATATTATAGTTTATTACTAATTAGTAAAATTTATTACTAATTGCCACTAATTATTACTTATTATCAAAATTTATTTCTAATTATTACAATTTATTACTAATTACCACTAAATATTATTCATTATTAAAATTTACTAATAATTATTACAACTTATTACTAATTACTACTAATTATTACAATTTATTACTAATTATTGAAATTTATTAATAATTATTAGAATTTATTACTAATTATTATAATTTATTAATAATTTTTACAATTTATTACTAATTATTGTAATCATTTTCTAATTATTTCAATTTATAACTAATTATTACAATTTATTAAAATTTATTACTGTTTATGTGTAATTGTTACAATTTATTTCTAATTATTACTAATTATAAAAATTTATTACTAATTACTAATTATTACAATTTATTACAAATTACTAATTATTTTTATTTATTTCTAATTACTAATTATTACAATTTATTATTAATTATTACTATTTATTACAATTTATTAGTAATTATTACTATTTATTAAAATTTACGAGTAATTATTACTAATTATTACCATTTATTGCTATTTATTGCTATTTATTTCTAATTATTACTTTTTATTGCAATTTATTTCTATTTATTATAATTTTTTAAAAAATAATTCAAGTTATTACAAATTATTACTAATTATTACATTCTATTACTAATTAATGCAATTTATTACTATTTATCAGAATTTTTTAGAAATTATTGTAATTTATTTCAAATTATTGCAATTTACTTCTCATTAATAAAATTTATTTCTAATTATTACAATTTTTTAAAATTTATTACACATTATTAATAATTATTACAATTTGTTTCTAATTATTACAATTTACAACTAATTATGACAATTTATTACTAATTATTACAATTTATTACAATTTACTACTTATTATTTCTAATTATTACTAATTATTAAAATTTATTACAAAATATTACTAATTATTAAAATTTATAACTTGCGATTACAATTAATTACAAATGGCCACTAATTATTACTTATTCCAACTACTTATTACAAATTATTACAAATTTCTACTCGTTGCTGCTAATTATTTCTAATTATCCATTATTATTACAATTTACAACTATTTTTAATATTTATTTCAATTTATTACTAATTGTCATTAATTAGTAATAGTTGGTGATAATTATTACTACTTCTTAATAATTTTTCTAATTAATACTAATTACTACTAATTAATAATAATTAATATAATGACCATTAATTAATACTTTTTAATACTAATCACACATAATTATTTTTAAAAATAAATACGGATAAATAAAACTATCTAATACAAATATAATTTAATTGAATTAAATTAACAATAATTATTACTAATATAAAATAAAACGGATTAACTAAAAAATAAATTAAATAGTTGAATACCTTAAAAAAGAATCTTTCAGAGGATATAAGCTGCAAATATTGATCCGATTAAGAATTTTAAACATTGAAATTTTTTAGAGAAAAAATGTATGTAGAGAGGGAGGGTAGGGTTGAGAAAGGAGTGGAATGAGAAAATCTAATGGGGTATATATAGGTTAGATTATTTATGATGGTACTATTTGTGACGGGACTTGTCGCAAATGCAAAACCCCCTATTAAATAGTGGCAGTTGTTAAAAAGGTATTTGCAACGGATCCCATCACAAATAACAATATGTCGACATACTATTTGCATCATGAGATAAATCACATTGCTTGTACTAAAAAACGATGTAGGGTATTTGCAATAGGGTTATATGCCAATCGCAAATACACGTTCCCAGGTTTGGCATGCAACTCGAACCAAACCTATTGCGATGGGGACCATCACCACATAACAAATGACTAATTATTTTTTATGGGAAGAGTCTTATGTCGCAAATAGTCTATCCTGATATACTATTTGCGACGGGACCCTTCCCCATCACAAACACCTAGTCACAAATATCAAGTTTTTTCCGTAGTGACGTTCTCCCATTTCCATGTTGTTGTGGATAATGGTTGCATATTCCCCTTATACTTTTTTTGTTCACCCTTCACTTGCTGACATAGCAAAAACATTGATGTATATTCAGTAATCTCATTCTTCATATTTTCCCACTAATAGTGATCTCAAATATCTCAATAAATAATTGTGCACCCAAGGTGAAAAGAGAAGTTTGAGTTATGTGCATGATTTTGAATATCTCTCTTTTTCTCTGGATTAGATGATATACAATGTTTTGACCCAAATATTACAACTCATTCTTTATCAAATTTGAACACTTACGATTTCCCCTCTCTTATAGATTCCACATTTTTTCATAATTTCCACATCATTTCATTGAGCATCCTTTATTTTTCCCATAACTGATAGTTGAGAAATAATTTGTGAAGTGAATGATGATGTACCTTCCTTTGTGAGTCCCATGTCCATTCTTTTCAAGTCCAATAATATTGGATCCTTCTCAATTATCATTATTAACAAATTTTCATGATCCTTTTTTACTTAGATGACCTACAACTTTATCTTCTTTACCAACATAGTACTGGGTTGAGCATACATTGTCGTTTTTGAGATCTGGCCATATTCTAAGAAACATATTAATCTAATTCTGTGTGAATGTATATTTGAGGATATTATGATCAGAATCTCTCTCTTCTATACATAGAGATATTTTTTCTATATTTTCAACACAATGATCACAAATTCCAACTCCAGATTATGCATGGGATATTTTTTCTCATTAACATACAAATTTCATGAGGATTTGGAAATAACATTCAAACTTATCATCAGTGTGAAACCTAATCCCTTATTTAAAGGACCATAATATACCCCAAAGAGTTACCATCATTTCAGAAGACTGAGTACTGGTGCAGTGATAAGACAGTTTTTCAACTCAATGAACAAATATTCAAATTCACTAGTCCATACAAACTTTACACCCTTCGGAGTTAACATGGTTAGTAGGTTTGAAAATCATGAGAATTTTTTCACCAAAATCATCAGCAATACCCAGATAGACCAAGGAAACTATGGATCTCAATAACAAATGTGGTTCTAAGACACTCCTCAATTGCCTTTTTCTTAGAACGGTCCACATATATTCCTTCTCAAGTTATAATATGCACCAATAATGATACATCCTCCATCCAAAACTCACATTTATTGTACATTTCATATAGTTTCTCTCTCCAAAATTTCATTACCACAATATTCAAATACTCTTTGTGTTCCTATTTTCACTTGGAAAGTATTAGTATATCATCTATAAATACTACCACAATTTTATCGAGGTAATCTCTAAATATTCAATTCAATATTTCCATAAAAACTTCTGGATCATTATTGAGTCTGAAGGGAGTCACTATGAAATCATAGTTTCCATAACTCATTCTAATGATAGTCTTTGGAATATTATCCTTCTTCACATTCAATTGGTGAAATCATGATCGAAGTTCCACCTTAGATAAATACTTGGCCCTACATAGTTGATGGAAAAACTATTCTATCAGTGGAAGGGAATAAATTAACTTTATCATGATTTTAATTTTATAATGAAAATTAATGCATATGCACATTGATTCATCCCTCTTCTAAAAAATAATACATGTATAACCCGTGCTGAAGTAGTCGGACATATGAAACCCTTTTCCAGATTCTCTTATAACCTCTTCTTAACTTCTTCTAAATAAATGGTGTACATTCATTATAGTTTTTTGATATATGGATAGAGACAATAATAATTTCAATTGACCTCAACCACTCTGTCAGTATGAAGACTAGGAAATTCTTTAAGGAACACATCATTGAAGTCCCTCACAATGGGAATGTCTTCAAGAATGATCCTATCCTTTGTCTCAATCATTTTATCCCGATATGCTTTCCCATACATCAATTGCATCCATAATTAAGATGATGATTTTAAAGTATATACATCCTCATACTTAGACTTGTATAGAATTGGAGGATTCCGAGAGGTTTGAAGAGTGATCTCCCATTCTCTATAGTTGATTTTGGCATTGTATAAAGTTATCCAATCCAAGCCCAATATAGCATCAAACTCCATCAAATTAATTAATATGATAGTTTCTGTATGATTTAGTCCCCAAAAATTAACTTGGGAGTAGTTATATAATTTGGATGAAAAAATTTCTCCATTTTCTTTTATGATAGATAACTCGACCTCCATATTTTGATATGGTGTTTTAATAATTTACTAGACTTTAAAGATATAAAAGAATTAGTAGAACCAGAATCAAAAAGTACATTAACTATTCTTAAATGAATAAGATTTGTATCTATCACCAAATCCTTGTTGGGATCCACCTTAGATGTAGTGATAGCATATTCCATTCCGTTTTACCATGGAGGTTGTTTTTATTGATTTACTCTAACAAAATTTGGATTACGGAATTATCTCACATAATTCCCATATACCTTGTGGTTGAAACACAAGACTTTATGATGAGTGTTCATCTAAACCTTCCTTGATTATTCTGTATTTGTGGCCTTCTTTATATCCCATCAAATATAATTAGCATGATGACCCTCTATTCCGCATTTGAAAATTCTCTTCGTTCCTTTTAAAATGTTCCTAGGATGCATCTTCCCACACTTTTGATGTGTGGGATGTTGGGTTTTCTTAACATTATGATATTTATTTGTTTATACTCTCATATTAAACTCTATTTTACTTTTTTTTTCTCCAAGACCATGAGACCAGTGAGAGTATCTAATGTCCATCTTATCCTCAAGGTCATAACAAACATTTTCCAAAAATTTTTCAATGCCTCAAATAGGAAATTCCTTTCATAGAATCGAATTTAGTTTACTAATGATGTGATCCAGGTTCCTTTCAATTTTCATGATAATGATAGAGGCATATTTTGAAAGCATTGTAAATTTTTTCATGTATGCCCCACCATACTCATCATATATTTAATTCAATCCTAGAAACTCCCTTTCCATCTTAAGATGTAGATTTATAGGAAAATATATATTCAAAAATATTTTCCTTCTTTCTTATCAATCCAAGAAATCAACTTCTTTTATAGACTATGAGTTTTTACTTAGTGGCACCCACTGGTCAGCTTGCCTATCTAAACAACAAACGAACATAACAACATTCTCTTATTCTAGGAATTGGAGGAAAGGTAATATATTCTCAATGGAGTTATCCCATTCTCTAGAAATGAGGTGATTAGAAGCTACACTATAGATAATAATCCTTTCTCTCATAAAGTATTCGATTTTAACTTCCACTTTCTTTAGAGAAATGGGCTATTCGACATGATTTAGGTTATTATTCAAAAATTTATCCAGGTGTTCCAGTACTTCCATGAAGTTTTGAACTCTCATTCCCATCATATTTTTCATTTCATTTTGAAAATCCACAAATTTCCTATGACATTGAATGTCTTCATGGTTTATCCTATTTATAACCATTAACTATAAAAAATAAAATACAATTAAGGGGTCCTGAATACTTGGCTAATAATCATATAAAAATGATACTTTAAACATAGAAGGATAAACATGTAAATGATAATTATATCCTAACATGTGATTCTATAAGATTCAATATAGTTAAATAATGGTGATATAATTATCCCAAGGGTTATTAAAAATGTTTACTATTCTTAATCCAAAAAAATAACTAGTCTGGCCTCTAATACCAACTATAGTGACCCTATACTTTTATACATGTTATTAAAAGATTTTAATCATAATTTACCATCATATAAAACCCATAATCCTAATGGTTAGTGTCTTTGGATTATTAGATAAATAATTAGAAAACATGAAAGAAAAATAAAACCACTTTTATATAATCTCCATAATAAGCTCATAAATTTGTTTGAGATCTTACATATGAATAGTATAACCAAGGGAATACATTGACAAAAGGGATGAGATAAAATTCCATGTAATGGAATAAACATGGGAATAATGTGTATCACACGAGTTAGAAGGAATAACATGTTGACCTAAAAATGTATAGAAAATCACGAAACATATGGAATCATAACATATAAAACATGGAAACATGTGATCCTGGAAATTTTGAATGTGGAAGAAAAATAATACATGACATAAACATGTTTCAAGGATAACTGCCAAAGCTATAACACAATGTGGACAATATCCTGTAATAGATTAGGTTAAGTTCCAAATCCCATACATCACATCTCAGCATTTCCCAATTAATTGTATCTCCATCGAGGTACAACCATAATAAAAAGTTCATGCATATGTTTTCAAGAGGAAGAAACAAAACATGAGGAAAAAACCTAAGTGTTTCCTATTGAATGAAATGGTCATCGTAATCCTGTTATATGGAATATCCAACTGGTGTATCATAAATTTATCCATGAAAGAATATTTTTGTGTCACACATGGACATTAATAAGGTAAAACTGGTATATATCAAGATAAATTATGTCCAACTAAAGTGATAACATGTAAATAGTGTATTCAAGAAATATTTTAAATTAACTACATCAGTGAAATTTTAAGGAGAATGTTAAAGAGTCTTTAAAGAGGAAATTGGAGTAATTATTCAAACTATACCAAAAATAAAATGAGATAGATTGTCATGGTAAAATGAATAATTTTATAAAAATAATGATGGCTTAAAATAGATTATGCAGTGTACTTGAAAATGGGTTAGAAATTGGGAAGTTCCCTTTAATCCGGATTTCTTTATCTGGGGGAACTGAGAAGGGAAGCTTTTAAAAAATGTATTTCCCCATAAAATAAGTATGAATTGATCTGGATAAATTATTTTTGAACTTACAATCAGAATTTAGAATAATTAAATATTAATAATAGAGAAAAAAATTAGGTTAAGTAAAGAGAATGTGTAACCCAAATTTAATTTGGAGGTCCAGAGATATCCTTTACCTTATGTATGAATGTGTTCTTCATATGAAATTAAAATCTCAGAAAAAAAAATTAAATTAATTAAAATTTTATGTCATATCCTATTCAATCTATATTTATTTATTAAAATCTTATTATATTCATTTTTTGGGTTATACTTTTTTATTTTGTTGTTCTAGCAGCATTCATTTCTTAGTTTCATGGTCTGTTCACCTATTTATAATTATGGGTGTTCTTTTCAAATGGAATTAAAACTTAAAAAGTGGAACAAAATCCTATTAATATTCAAATATAATTTTAACTAGTCACCTATATCATTTTTTCAAATATTAGGATGATTCATTAGAGAAAATGTTAAAGATAAACGATTGGTTTATTTTTATTTCTTTATCATCATAAAATATTTCTATTTTATTGTAAATTATTATATATAATAAATTAGTTCCAGAAAATTTAAAAAGTTATAATATACATTTTCAAATAGTTTTTTTCCATTATAAGGATTTTTGACCAACCTTCAATGAGTTAATGGATAATGAAAACTCATCATCCATGAAGGCAGTGAATCGACACATCACAGACAACGTTTTTTTATAATAAAAGGATAAGAGAAGAGATTTTAGGGTGGATATTGTATTAATAGAATAAATCTCATGTATATATATTATAATGGAGTTATCATATCACTTTTGATATGGTAGGTGTGGAGATAATATTAAAATGAAAAAATTAATAGAGACAGATGCAGATTTTAGCTTTTAAATATCATCTTCTTGAAAACCTTCATAAAGAACATGGATTTTTTATTTTTTTGATTCCAAAATTTCTTAGGTGTAGGGAAGAGGGATTGGATTTTAATTGGGGAGAATATATAAAAAATACTTATCTTGGAAGTCCTGAGGAAAAGGGGTGGTGATGGCTGGTATTTGTAGTGGGAGGAGGATGCTGTTTTTTTATTATTTAATTCATTTTTTTATTATTACAGATCAAGATAATAAATAATGCTGAATAACATGAATAATTATATTAATTGGTTTAGGATAGTTCCTACCAATGGGTTTTTAACCCATCCATGCATTATCTATGAGTCAATATTTCTTGTATTCATTAAATACCATAAATTATTGTATTTCATTGTTCAAAAAAAATCAACTATTTTAGAAAAATAAAAGAATTCACCTTATACATTTTTCACTTTTTTGAATTAAAAAATGAAATTTTTTTTGGAAAATAATTTTCATATTATTGTAAATTAAATTTTTAAATAAAATTTTCATTTATTCAAAAAATATCATCATTGATATTATAAATAATTTTTTGACACATTGAAAAATAAGTTAATGTCTCGTGAAATTGTATTATAATAATAAGAAAACAAAAAATTAATTTTCTATTATATAATTAAATTAATTATAAAATGGTAAATAAAATTTTATGTTTCCAAAAAATTCCAACACTTAAGGAATCATTTTTAAAACAATTATTGACTTATTCCATGATATAAATATAACATATTTTCATTTATATGATAACAAAATTTATTTATACTTATATATGTTAGGTAAATACTCAAATTTATATATTATAATTCCTAACATCTTTATTATTATTCCAATGTTCAGGTTACTATTCCAATAGTCCAATTTTTAATGGTCATATGGGTTTACTAGATTGCATAAATACCTATTATTCGCATCTAATTTCTACGAAAGTTATATATATATATTCATATTTAAAAATAATATTTTATTATTAAATTTATCTTTTATTTTTTAATCATTATTCATGAGTTCTATCATTATAGTGGGCTTGGAAGTTCCACATTTTCATATTCTTAATATCTTATTTTATATTTATTGTCTTCCTTTAAAATTTGGAATTCTTATTGGGTTTTTTTGACTAATGTATCATTATTAATTTATGAGAATGATGTTTTTATTGGGTTCTCTATGCAATTTATTTTCTTTATACAATATTATATAATTATAAGAAGGGAAAATTTCATTGATTAAACTATGGGTAGTTACATTGAGTGATTTCCTTAAAGTTTTAAGGAAAGTAATTATGAAATAGTTATGGTGATTGGATGAATGTATTTAATAGTAGTATCATAGAATACACTAATGCATCTTTTTTAGGATTTTGAGTATCAAATAGATAATAATATTGGATCTCAGTAACTGAACCATAAGTAATATTTCCTAGAATAACTATTGTGGAATTATTAGTTACCAAGGGTACTCATAAATTTCTATTAATTTTAATATTTTATTCTTTCATCTCATCGAACGTGTTTGGGTATCATAAATATTATTTATAATCAACACGTAGTCACTTTTAGGAATATATTTTTTCTCATATAATTTTATATTATTTATCAAGAACCATCTTGGGGTACCCATAACATGGTACCTGTGTTGACGCATGACAACGGAATAGGTAATTCCCAATCCTAGTGGATGAGTAACTAGTTAATTAGTATCAATAATAAACCATAGGGAATGGTTTTACATAAAATAATAGTCAACCATCAAGAGGATCAATATTGAGGACCTAAAATGTACCTTACACAAATTGTCAAGGCATTAACCTAATTAAGGAAAATCATAATAGAAATCACAAAAATTGTATCAAAAAACAATATTAACTAGAATAGTATTTAGAAATTGAAAACATTAAATATTGATAAAAATATATTTTATAAGTATATAACATCCCAAAATAATATAAAAGGGGTACTATATTGGAATTATATGTGGGGATAAAAAGGCATGTGTTTATTTCAATAATAAATAAAATATAAAACAAAATAAATGTTACCAATCTCTCTATGGAATGAGGTCCATATCACGCCCATCCACCACCTCTAAATTTTAGTCTTACAAATTGGAATATCCCCCACCACGTTGAAAATACTTATATTTACCTATATCATCCAAAAAAGATCTATATACCCCATATTATGCATGTAGGGTGTGAGTATACATGTCCAATGGGATATCACCAAGTACTTTATGAATAAAATTTATTATATAATCCAATAATAATAGTTTGGGAATAGAAATATAAATATACACTTTATATTTTGAAGGTAAAATATAGGTCTTTAAAATATTTGAGATATATTGTAATGTAACCAAAAAACATTTAACATGAACCAAGAATAATGGGATACACCATAGGGTTATTAAGATCATGAACTACTAGGATCATCATACGAATACACATTAAATCTACTCAATATATATGGAATTTTCTATCTAGAGTGGAATGATGAGCTAGAGTAATCTATACAAGCCCAGGTGGATTTAAAGTTATAGAATAAAGGATATGTATAGTGGAATCATTTCTTATTAGTTAATTTCATTAGAATCATAACCAATTCAACCAAGGTTCCAATTATGTATAATCATTTAAATTTTTTAATATTTCATCATGAAAACATTTCCATGGGGAGAATCATTCTATTAAATAAATAATAAGAATCCTGAATTACATATATATAAAACATACCTTCATAATCATTTATGACACTCATATAGAATGTTATTACATATAATGACGTCATAAATGTTCACATAAAATTAATTAAGTAAATATAAATAAAATGAAAATAAAGCACATTTGGTTCTTTTAACTAATAAATTTCCTAGAGGCACATATCCTAGATGAATGAAGTAACTGGTGAATAAATATAAAACAAATAATGTAATTGATAATGGAGCCTAAAAACATGATTAGAATATCATGTTTTTATTTGATGGTCCATGGTGGAAAATACATAATAAATTAAGGTCAATTTTGTGATCTAAAAGGGTAATTGTGATAGAAGTCATGATTTTTCAATTAGATAGATAAAAATGTACTAGGGATTACACATTATAAATATGGACACAACTCACATTAAATACATAATATAAACAATTAATTTATTATTTAAAGAGATACTATTATTACATATCACAATGTGACCTCTTGGATCATGTAATAATTCTCCACCAAAAATTTCAGCTTCAGATTGATAATAATTCATTTAATCATTAAACATTATTCTCTATTGAAACAACCATTATGTATATTAGGGATTCCCATAAATAGCATTGGTTCATAAAATTATTGTACCTCTAATGCATGGTGAGAATTAAATTTGAGGAAAAACATTCATAAGAGTGTGCACATATTCATGGTGTCCCTTACCTTTTGGTATACCAATATATAAGAGTTCACCCTTATGCATGTGAAATATTAGGCATGGTACTATAGATATGTACGAGTTTAAATTTTTCTCATGGGGACCATTACATATAGGACTACCCATATATAAGATTCATCTGTTATACATGATGAATTTTAAGTATGAAGCTACCCATATGTTGGAGTAACCTTTCAATCCCAATGAATAAGTCTTGTTAATTCTTCTAAACAATATTGGCTTCATCCAATAATCTAAAACACCTAGATTCCCAAAAAATCATGCATGTGATTTATCTACAAGCATCACACCGTAATACCCATTTGTTATAGCATGAACTTATTATATCCAAAACATTATAATAAAAACACATACAATAAAACACTAGAAAACCAAAACCATAAAATGTATTTAAAATTTCATTAATTTCATAAGTTCAATCTAAGACTAAGACTAAAACCCATGAATTGATTCTTGACCAACACCAACCCCCACAATGCCTAAAAATTCTCCAAATACACAATCTTGAATCATGATCCAAACCAAATCAATAAATTGAGTTAAAATTAAATACATAATAAATAAAACATGTAAAAATTACAACATGGTTGTAATAAATCTCCCCAACCATATCAATTCTATCCCTTAGAAATTTAACCCATAGAAGAATCATACATAATGATATAAGTAAATTTCTCACTCATTTAATATTCCCACTATCATTTTTCATTATAATTATTTCTATGCTAATATAATATCTAAATTAAGGTAATCAATTCATTATGATATACATTTTTTCATGTGTTGAAAATCTGATTGGTTGTTTATCAAAACATGTAAAAATGTTTATCCTTAATTCATTTTAAAAACATGAGATGTGTCTTGGTGGTATTTCATTTGTTAAGATAAATTTTGAAACCCCATATTTTTTTGGTACATCCCTCTTTATGTTTTTCTCTACATTGGTTTATGATGGTTCTTCATTTTTTGGAAGGCTTTGGAGGTGGTTTGGGTCCTTATGTAGAAACCTTGTTCAAAAATGTCTGTAGAGAAGTTACACATCGTGTACATGTTACATAGCCTGTAACAGTATCCAAAAACATATTGTGAACTGGTTTATGACATGAATTAGATACACTTTATATATATACTAAATATCATGTAAATAACAATCCGGATAAATTAATCTGAGTCTATGGTTTGTTTTTTCATAACTCATAAATAAATAAATGCATGACATTAATGGATTACACATTGAGTATTCCTCAGACCTAGTGGTTTTATGTGGTGCAGCGCATATGATTTTCATTATTAATTTAGTGTATCCTCTCCCTCTCAGAACAAGGATTATTTCACAGAGATATTTGGTCATTTCCCCTCATTTTAGACATTTTATTTTTAAATCTAGTCCTTGGTGAGTTGTTCTTCTTAGGTTTTCTAATATCTCCCATTGTTCTCCATTCTAGCTATGGGGATCCTAGTATGATAGTTTAATATGGATTGAACTAGATGTAGTGTGATATAGGTTTTGTTTATTGTCATCATCTCCATCAGTTATGTTAGAATTACCCTTTTTTGGTGTTTCTTAATATCTAGATTAATGTAGGTGTCTAAACCTAAACCTTTGGTATGTTAAATTGCAATGTATATGTAATATTATGATTGAACGAACATCAAATGTGCTCAAATATATTGATTCGTTGATTAATGGTAACTCATGGAATGTAATATTGGTTGGATTCCGTTGGATTAAATTATTGATGTGACCTAGCTCATAGATACTCATTAGAAAGTGAACCCTTAACTAATATAAATTAGCTGGACGATTAAAGCGTATTTATCTAGACATGAGACCTTTATTGATTTTTTTGATATAGAATCAATATGAAATTGATTATTTCTTATTGATATTAAAATTGATCATTTTGGATATAAATTCATGTTTAATTGAATGACAAATGGTAATTTTCATAATTATTCCTTGTGTATTTCGATTTGATATTGTGATATACTAGATTATAGGACTTGTGGAGTGATTCATGTTTCAATGATTTTATTGAGAATCTCATAATATTCCCATGATTTAATGATTATATTGAGTGGGATTTTCCTAGTCCCATGCTATAATTATTATATTGAGTGGGATTTTCCCAATCCCATGTTATAATTCTTATATTGAGTGGGATTTACCCAGTCTCATGTTGTATTTTTTATATTGAGTGGTCTCAGGATAGAACTATTACATAATGATTATATTTAGCCGGCTCTATCCAATCCCATGATGAAATTATTATATAGTTTTATTTTCATATATTTGTGTGAGTTTTTTTAGAGATATATGGTTATATTTTCCATGATTCTGCTACATGCTCAGAGATATTCTTGCATGGTGTCGAAGGAGGTTATTGTTATATTGTATTAATTATTAAATTAATACACATTTCTATCTATTGTTTCCTAAACATATTATCAAACTCGTTATAATTGTACATGGTGGTATCAACCTAAATATATTTACTCACATACTATTTGGGTTCCATTTCTACCTAAATTTATTACATGGATGTATATTTGGATAAAGGAAAAGGACCTTGTAGTTTATTTGTTTACATGCTATATAAGTTGATTGATGGAGATTGTTCTGACATGGGTTTCGATACTGGAGACTGTTTGGATTATTTTTTGTGTGATAACTCTTTTTATATGTTTTTTATTTAATTTTACATTTAGATACATATCATCATGTCATTGCGTGAATCATATTTATTGATTGTTGGCTTCTCCTTTAAATTCTAGTTGTATGGTATAATGTTTCTTTTTATATTTATTCAACTAATATTTATTATTAGTTGATTTTTACAAATAATTATATTCTATATCATGGGGTCTATACTCCCTACTATAAATAGCATACCCCCACTACTAGTCGGTAGACTCTGAAAAAGAGGAGTTGTGGTTGAGGTATTATAACCAATCCTTTTTTACACCTGGGAGAGTGGTACATCATGGGATATTAAAAATTTCTATCAAATGAAATAATTTTATTTTAGTATACTTTACTATTTGGGAAATATAGAAAGGATACTAGGATGTGTCGAGTCTTAGTAATTATATTTGTTATGGGAGTAGCTAACTCATGTGTGAGGATAAATAGGAGTGCCTAGGGATGGGATTGTTATTCCTGATGTCTCTATGTTACAGTTGATGTTATTTCACCTTGGTTGAATCACATATTGTGTGATGTTATTTTTTATTTAGATTTGTAATTGTGGACCTATATGTTGTGATGTGAGTGTGTTTACATCCTTATAGGAACGTAGGGATATATCTAGGCTTGTATTTTCCATGACAGTGACCTATTTATAGGATGTTATGTATACTTTCCTATATAAAATATGATATGATATCTCTATTATATCTATGAATTGAAATGAAATGAACTGTTATTTCATGAAAGAATACTTGTAATCCATGATTATAGAGACATGAAGTATTGGTTCTTTATTATTGTCACCTGTTGAGGTTGACATTATTTCTAGCCAATGTTCTGATGAGTGTGTTTATATTTTTTGAAAAATAAATCATGTCCGTTTTTCTGTTGAGTTTTAGTAGAGTGAAAATTATAAATAACATAATGTAGATAAACCAAATATTCATATATATCCTTATGATCAGATGTATTTTCAGCTTCATGACAGCTTCTTGAGGGTCTGGTGATCCAAGGAAAGGGATATTGTTAACACCAGGCCTTGGGTGTCTGAGTTAAAGAGAGGGTTCCAATTGTAGAATCTACCCATGTTCACTAGGGAGGGAGGCCCCCAGGAAGCTGAGTTTCTGATCATTTTTGTCTATATCATCTTTAATTTTCTTGAGATGCCCACAACTATGTGGGTGAATCTTGTTTCATAAATGATCATTAGACTTTCCAATCATCGGTGGGATATTATATAGAACACTGGGATGTAGGATTCGTTATCATAGAAGTAATATGAGGACAATTTCTTGAGAAACTTTTATACAGATATGTTGAGAGGTGAAAATTATTCTAAATTAATACATCTTAAATTGGAGGGTATATCAGTGATAGACTATGAAGAATGTTTCACTCTCTTAGTGTGCTTTGTGAAATCATTATCTGCTAATGAAATATTTATGGTGAATAATTTTAAGAATGGTATACACTATGATATAATGTCACATGTGAACATTTTTCATCAGTCTTTCATTTAATAAATTATGTATTAGACATTTTTTACAGAAGGGAAACTGATAGAGACCTCAATTAGTGGTCATGTTGTTTTAGTAGGGAAAGATGGGAACTCTTATACTAGTGGAAATAAGCACTACTATGAAATTATTTTCTAAAGTAATAGTGAAAGAAGAAGTCAGGGAAGTGGAAATCCATTTGAGCATGGTGTTATATTGCATTGTATGCAATGAGGAATGTTCATCCACAAGAAACCTCTGAATTTATACCTTTCTTTAGAGTGTTTTTCTTATATAAGGATGGGTCATCTTAGTTTTTAGTGTAGGAGATTCTCGTAGAAGATCTATGGCTAAATGATCTCTAAATGTATTATTTTTAAAATTTAAAATTATTTTATTAATCCTATTCCTTTTTTATGTTTTATATCATGATAAAATACTTATGAAACCTACTTTATTTTATGGGTTATTCTATAATGTAATTATTATGAAACATGTCTCTTTTCCATAGTTCGTGATATGATGAAATGTTTAGGACACATAGTTCATTGCATGGGTTATTATATGATGAATATTGTTAATATTGTGGAACATGTTTATAGGATTTAATTACTTGAAGGATGGGACCTATATCTCTATCTAATTCATTGGGTAAAGATTTATATCTTTTGATATAATGATAGGGAAAAAGTTGATGGTCTGCATCCACAATGGGAAACATGTGTGACCTATCCCAAAATGGGAATCATGTGTGTCCCGATCCAGAGTAAGAAATAGGTGTGTCCCGATACACAATGGGAAATAGGTGTGTTCAGATCCACAATAGGAAACTTGTGTATCCTAATATAGAATGGGAAATATGTGTATCCTAATCCACTATGTGAAACAAGTGTTTCTTGATACACTATGTTGATATAATCAGTATTTGAACATGATAAATAAATTATTTTTTGTATATTTATAAAGGTGAAAAACATATATGACATGATATTATGTTCCCTGAATGATTTATGATGACTTATCACCCTTATGATTCATTTCTTTGGAACTTCCAATAATTATGACATGAATCATGTGTATGATCATTGATATATAAGGTACGATCTTAAAATGTTATTATATTGTTCTCTAACCCTTATAATCAGGTTTTTTTATGTATATCCTTTAATTGCCCTTAATGAGCATCAGAGCTCACCCATTTTTCTATTTCATTTCCCTAGGTGATGAAGCATGGTTTTAACTAGGAGCACTAAATGGGAAGATCTTTGTGGGAAAAATTTAAGATATTTTGCAAATTTAGAATATTGTGTTACAAGATTCCAAAGACACTAAACTACTACATTCCTCATTATGATCATTCTAAATGTGAAAAATATTCATCTAAAATTTTGTTATATCAATGTATGTTATGTCTCGGTCACTATAGTTGGAATCAAAGGGACTATTTAGTAAACCATTGGAAAATAGGATGACAAAACATTAGTGATATCTATAGGGATATTTATAAGGATATGTTAATGGATTCCTTCAAGGATAAGTCTGATGATGAGTTAAAGTATATGCAAATGTCTTGGAATTTGGTTAAATTATAGAGAAAGTTGTTTCCTATAAATACATCATTATTTTGAGAGTAAATGTATATGTTCCTCTGGCACAGATTTAGATAGGGGTAATAACCTGGAAAACATAGTATTGATATTAACACAATCGAGAACTGGTAAACCACAATGAGACTTGCTTCGCACATAGTTTGACAACACTATGGGATTTTATTTATAAATTCCAAAACACCTTATCCCCCATTATGATGGATTTAAATTAATGATGACTAAGAATGACTTAGGATAAACCTAAGGCTTCATGTATTAAAGAAGAATATCTTAGGATTTATAAATCTTATAATTTATTCTTCTTGACTATGTAGTTTTCCACTATGATTATTATTTCTCATAATCTACTTTCTTTTCTTTGTTAATGGAGATAATATGATGGATCCATGTTAGTGAATAATTAAATGGATGGTATTATTAGTCATTCTAAGGTATTATTAACAGTTGAATGTTTTAAGTGTGATAGGTTAAATATGAAATATTGTATTAGTAATGGGTTTTCTTTTGATGACAAAGTTCTCCTAAAGACCAAATGAAAGGTATGTGATATTATAATATTATTTTTATAAGAATGATCAAATAGGGTTTTATTACTGTAAATACATTATTTGTATCTTATATAACAGGAAAATGGTATTCAGGATGAAGATATTGAATCCTACGTAATGATTTAATAATATAATTAGACGATTAATGTATATATGTATTGGAATTCCTGAATTATGAATCATGAATTATATTTTTTTATTAAGGATTTGGAAAATATATATTGAATGGTTCTTATGAAATAGAAAAGTGATTTAATTGACATGTGATATTTTCATCAAGGGAAGGTAACCATTAATGTCTTCCTAATGTTGAGAAAAATTTGATTACCTAGGATAAAGGGATGATTGATATGGATAAATTAAATCAGATGGTATTGACGACCTCAGATGTAATAAGGGTTTTTTGAAAAAAATTATGTTATCATTGATTAATGTTACATCATTTTTGGATTAAAGTAACATATCCAATAATCTGTATAATGAATGAGGAAGCATGCTTGTTTCAATAGTGATTTATGGGAATTATTCTTACTAACATGTGACAGTATAATAGATGATAAAGGTATTCACATGTTTGGAATGTGAATACCAAGATCTACTTTATGATATATGGGGGATCAATGTTGTATTTATTTTCAAAATTTTAGTGACCTTCATTATAATGTTTTGGAATTTAATCTTTTTGAATGGTTATATAGTAAAAAATTTATGGAATGTTTTATATTAAACTTTAGATTAGGTTTTATATATCTAATTATTATCTCACCATATGAGTATTTATGAATATTAGATAGTTGTAACCATTATTTTAGGATAAATACAGTTGAATTAGCAAATCATTCTATTTATGGATCTTATGATGTATTAATTCTTCATGAATAAAATATTATTCTTCATTTCATGGAATAATAGATGAAGTGGCAATTGATCTGGACACAAAAACATGTGAGATTATGGTGAAATCAGGTAATTATATCTTATCATGAAAACTCTTCATCTTTCAGAAAAGGGCATTGAAATAAAATATTGTCTCATTATCATAATTTTTTTATAATATGAATGAAAATTTTCAAGACTCTTTGGTTTATGGATTTGTGATAATTAAATTTCTCCTAACCATTTTCTATATTACTCTCTATCATAACATGATAGTTGGATTTTTATGCCATTTCTATTTTTCTACAAATGTTCTCTTATGTGGAATCCTAGTTATGTGTTACTTTTGGTGACCATCCTATTTCCAACATTATGTTTTAATGGATGTTTTAGAATTAATTTTTATGAAGTCAGTTTCTATAAAAAGAACATAAAAGTATTCAAACATTGATGAACCAGATGAATTTTATGCGATAAATTCATGTTAATGCGGGTATAATTTAACACCACAGTTTTTTATGAATTATTATTTTTTTCAAATAAATAATTTGTATTTGTTAGATTACATTGAAATATATAACGTGTTATACTTTATTTATACACAACACGAATTTTATCTTGTTTTAAACCCAAAACATGGATTCTCTTTCAGTACACATAACACTATGTTTATCTTGGGTTACAGAAAATGTTGAGTTCCTTTGATAACATGCGTGACATGCAAGACAGAGTTTTATTGAATAGTAATATAATATTAATATTTTTATTAAAATATTATTATGATTATAACCTAGCCAATGGAATAGAAATTATGAATAAGTCATATTTAAATTATAAAATATGTATTACACATTTATATAAGTATGAATATTTTGTTACCAATTAACTAGAAATTAAAAATAGAAACCTTCTGAAAATATTGGAAATCTCTTGTTGGAAAATACATATTTATAAAATCAATAGTGTTTTAACTATATAAATTAAATAACCCACTTTTTATAGATCATTATAATGATATACGTATATATATATTTATATTTATATTTATTCAACTATTTAATGATCAAATTATGAGTTTTATATACAAAAGATAAGAATAAATCCAATTTTACATGTAATGATATTTTTTTCTTAAAGATAATTTTACCAAATTTTAATACTTCACATGTTTTAAATTTACTTTTGTAAAATTTTATAAATTTTATTTTTAAAAAACTTCATTTAACAAATAAGAATATAAAATTTAGTTTGGGTGATTTATTTCTAAGAAGTTTCATTTTTTGATGAATACTTAAAAACACTGAATTTAATTTGGAAACTGTTTTTTCATATACATTATTTATAATGTAAAATTATATTGTAAATTTTAATTAATGTATAATTATATAAAATATATATCATTTAACCCAATTTATGTCATTTAATCAAATTTCACATTTAAATTGGATTAAAAACATTTCAAAGTATGGAAATTTTTTCATTAAAAACCAGTTGTTTCGTCCTGTCTGTACGATTAATTTTAAATATATTCCCTTAACTTATGTTATTTAAACATGAAAAAATGGATTCCATATTTTTAATAACAATAATTTATAATGTATAGTTTGGTTAGACTAGTTTATTACCAAAATTATTAATGAATGTAATTAAAATTATTTGTTGTAATTAACCTAAAAATGAGGTTAAATAATGAATAAACATAGATTATAAGGTATACGGATTTATGTCAATTTATTAAACCACCTAGTCTTTTTCCATTAAGCAATGTAATGGGACTCCCACAACCTAGTCAAAAAGAGTTCTTTTCTTTAATAATAAAAAAATGAGGCTTTGTCCCAAACCTTAAAAAATAGAACATAAGGTATAAAAATGAACATAAACATGTTTAAAAATTATTTATTGTAAATATTCAGACCTTTAAACATTTATTTATCTATAATTTTCCATTTTTTTAATTTCTACGGGACTTGTAAAATGTGGGGAGAACACAATTCCTTTCAAAAATATTGAGTATGTTCTTTTCCCCACTTATAAAAGGTGACCACCTCTTCCCATCTCACCACACATATCAATCCTATTGAATTGTAAAATACTATAACAAACCTCCCAAAATTCCTCCCTTAACCCTATAATCCTAACTTTGGGAATAAATACAAACAGGGAATCCCTTTCGTGCAAATCAAAAGGAGTTACCTAAATAAGCGGTAACATATTTCAATAAGTACATTAGTTTTATTTATATATCCCCCCATAAAATTTTCTTATTACATGATTATATAATAGCATAAGTATCCTAAATACTATAATATCTTTTTATGTTATGGTTGAGACCAACAAAATCTCTCACGTCCATCCAATGGGATACAAAATTATTGTTCATGGGTACGACATACTACCGCTTTACAAACTGATGTCGTCTGTTCTCCCATTTCCAACATTAAAGGTTGAGAATAGTGATGGACTTACTGATTTTATATAATAAATTTATGATATTTATGAGTTATTTATTCTTTTATAATATATATATATAACATAACTTCATTCGTTCCATTTTTGGGAATATGATAACTTCGTTTCTAGACATGTGGACAACCTTCTCATCAAAGAGATGAGACTACTACACACATTACCTGGATTGTATTAAGAATGGGTTTAATAAAAGAATTTGATATATATTATGAAATAATTATACTATAAAGATTATATATATATAATTTACTTTTCTTCTATTAAATATATGACAAGAAAAAGGAAACAAAGTTCAAGCACACGTATGGCCTACAATTTCCATGAATAATGTATTTCAATTAGTATTTCTATATTTTATAGATTATAATAAATAAATTTTTAAAAAATATTTATTGTATTTATATAATATTTTAAAATTTTTAGGTAATTAAATGATAGTCTATATAATATGACCATGAATAACAAGTCAAAACATATAATAAAAACAATTATTTAATTATATGAAATGTAACATTGAAATAAAATTACTAATAAACATTTAATATAAAGTCATAATTAAATAATATATGGTTTCATATATAATAAATTGTTATTCTATTATATTTATAATTTAACGCGCCGACTCGAGTGACCTAGAGTCAGTGCATTATTACATAACATTGGCATGATCACAAAAGATCTAGTCTCAAAAGACCAATCAGTTTAGCAGTCTCTGAAAATAGATTACATACATGAATGTTACATTACAAATTATAAAATAAAACAAAAAATAAATGATACTTTGAGAATGCCGTTAATCCCCTAGCTTAACCCTACTTATCAATCATAATACAATTCTTGGACTCCTGAGAAAATTAAAGCGTAGAAAGTGGTGAGCTCAAATGCTCAGTAAGGATAACAATATAGCGGAAGCTTTCATAAATAATCATAAACATTTAAGGAAATTTATAATACTAAAAGATAAGCCTTTTAAAAATAAACATCAAAATAATATAGAAAATATACAATAACATAATTCCATTTTCTTATTCACATGGATATTCTACAAGTCAAATAATCACATGAAATATCAATAGCCACTTTCATAATTATGAAATGCGCAATGCCAAACATTCATAACCACATAGTCAAGACCTTTTGCCAAGACTACAAATAATTTTTTTTCAAAGGCCTTATGAAAAGACACTAGTTTTTCTCATGAGTCCTACCGATGCATTGAGGAGCTATAGCGGGCTCCACCCGTCACTTACTAAGTCCAACACATTCCTCATATGAAAACGTTGAAACATAACATAAACATCATTATTAAAACTAGTATATGAAATGTCAATACATTATCTATAAACCATGAATGGTATAAAAATTACACATTCACATTCAAACATAGCATAACTCATTAAATATAATATGCAAGATTGTATCATAATAAATCAACTTCAAACAAGTTTCAAATCCATCAAAGGATGTTGACATAGATGAAAATGATGAGTAAAATGATTTGAGAGAAATGCCCATTTTTCATGAAATCGTTTAAATGTATCAGAATTTATAAATGAACTCATTTAAAAGAGAATTTTGAATCAAAGATTCCCATACCACTTTGAAACTATTGAAAATAATTATCATTTCAAAACATTCATATCCCTATAAATAAATCCTTAAAATCATTTTGAAAACATGGACATTGATTAAAAGGGTTTAGAAAGATAAATCTTTAAAACATTTAAAATGATTATATAGTAAAATAGACCCTCTCATAAAACCTTAAAATATCCCTTCTAAGAAAATTTTTATGAAATATGGGTATCGATGATAAGTATTCCCCAGAAAGTACTTACACATGAACAATCTCGGATAAATAATGAGATTGAAGAAATAAACCTTACCACGTTGTGATCAATTGAGTCATATGACCAAAATTTAATAACCACCAAATAATTCATAAAATAACATGAATAGAAAAATGAAAATATATATCAAATGTAAGTACAAAATACACCACATGCAATAATGGGAGAATAGTGGAAATCTCAAGGAATTAAAAGTGAGATAAGAAACCCCTTCCCTTGCACTTTCTTTTGGTTGAGGGTATGTTTAACCTCATGTATAGTCACCATTGTATGTTATTAAATTATACCAGGACCATATTCATATTTTTTATATCATGAATGATTCATATATATCTTTATACAAAACATTTAATAATGATTTTCATGTTAAATTAACGTTTCAAGTAATAATCGCTTCTTTATCGTACGTGTTTTAACTTGTTATTCTTGATCATCTCATTTAGATCATGTTTAAATAATTCCATAATATAAACCTTGATATATATATCATATATATTTATAATACAAATATTTATAATAGATATATATATGAAATGGAAAACACCGTTTATGGAGATTGTAGGCCGTGCATATGCATAAACATAGTTTCTGTTTTCATATCATATTGAATGGGAGTGAATAAGATATATGTAAGTACATACATACACACACACAGATATATATATATATATATCTCCAGTAGCATTATTATGTCATATATTTCATATTTATTAATAATATATATTTTTATAGTCATCATTGAATTGTGAATGTGGAAATGAATCTCATTGCATTGTGGAGACGGTAATGTGTAGGTACGCACGGGCGAAAATATCATTATTGTTATATT
Organism: Viscum album; assembly: GCA_963277665.1. NCBI lineage: Eukaryota > Viridiplantae > Streptophyta > Magnoliopsida > Santalales > Viscaceae > Viscum > Viscum album. The sequence continues at coordinate 1,468,400,487 of OY728135.1, forward strand.
AAATTCATATATTATTGGATGGTATATAATATATAAAGAATAATTATGATGTTATATTTATTATTTACATCATTTATAATCATTATTATACCCATCCAAATGATGAAATGTTTGAATAAAAAACTACACCTGTATGTTGAGACGGTAAGTTGTACGTACGCACGTGTGGTGACTTTTCATTAATAGGATGGATAAAAATAACAAATATGGTTGTACCTTTTTTATAATAACATCACAGTATATTGAAGATACTGGAGTAATTATTTTATAATGGAAAAAACAATGAAATAAGAAGTGGAATAAGAAAGGAACTTGAAGGAGGTGATGAAATATTTAACTCTTCTTCGTGTTCATCCTTTTGATTTAATCAAAAGGGATCCTTAGGTTTTCTTTCTGACTAAATGAAGGCCTCTAGGATGGAGGGAATATTGTTGATAGGATATTTGGGCAGGCTTGGACTAAGAGAAATAGCTTTGAAGGTATTAATTTGAGAGAAGGGGGAGTTCCCTTTTATAAGAGGTGTGAGAGGAACCTTAGGAAAAGATTGAAATATTATTTTATAATAAAATCATATTCTGTATATAATGACTCCAATTTGATTTATTTCTAAGATAAAGTAGGTATGGGTATAGATCATCTCAAAAAATAGGTTTTAGACAAGTTTAGGTCACCATTTTAACCTTATCTTTTAGATTTCACACCGAGTTAAATAATTTAACTTTTTCCGTGTCTTCTTGTATTATTACAATATATGGTTAATAAACTTACTATAAAATTACGAAAGAACCTCAAGTGGTTCATTAATGAAATATATAATATTATTTAAATGAATGAAAATTATAAATAAAATAACATTATGTAGGAAATATTTTTATATTTCTAATTAATTTTTATCGTGAATTTATATTATTTATAACCCTATATTAATAAAATTTTAGTTATTAAACATTGATTTTAATCTTTTAACTCATCTTTAACTAAAATAATAATAAATGTCCTAATCTTATCCAAGTGGACCTAAATGATCATATTTTATTCCTAAGGTAGTTTTTGGTCGAATTACAATTATCTAATAGTATTAGGACATGTGTTTGGGTAATTATGATATCATTTTTACCCTTAATTACCCTATTTAGTTTTAACCGTGGAAAATAAAAGTCAAAAGTTACAATTCACCAAAAAAAAGTTCATCTTATTGAACCACTTTTTACTTACTAATATTAACCATTTCTCTCGAATTTTAGAAATTAAACTCCCAGAAGCAGTAAAACTTACTTTTATGCAAATTTACAAATGCTCTTAGGAGGTGGGTAAAAGACGGTAAAATTTCAATAAAATTTTTATATATCTAAACATATTTTAAAATGACTCCAATGAATTACAGTGAACTTATATATGTATTATGTATCTATCTTTACCTAAAATAAAATTAAATGAAATAAATAATTATTTAAATGAAAAGTCGGTTTTAACCAATAATGTAGTGTTTTTCACTATTCATTAAAAATTGAATGTTTTCAGAAACATACCATAAATTCACCCTAAGATAATTTTGATATTCTGAATTAAAATATGAAGTATATTGTACCAATTTAAAAACATATAAATTTCCTTTATTAATTTAAATTTAATTCCCACTGTCAAAACCAAAAAGGGTATTTTTAAGAAAAAATAACTATCAAAAGATTGACACTTGTTTATGTGCAATTCCAAAGTGAAATTACTTAAAATGAACAGCAATGGATAAAATGGTAAAAATATAATCTATTTATACTCCAAAACAATAAAATGTATAATTTAACACTATAAATTATTTGGATTAAAAAAAGTTGTCTTCAGTTTAAATATAGTATTTTTCACTATTCACCCAAATATGAAAGTTATCAAAAAAACACCAAAAAAATTATTGAAACTAAATTATTATGTCTTGATTCTAAAGAAGAAGTTTATTTTTTCAAATTTAATATATAAAAGTTTCAAATATTTTATTTAAAAAAGGTTCTCCATTAAAAGGTGTTAAAATTGCATTTTTTTTAAAATATTACTTTTATCTGAAAAAATTAATTCGTTCTTACATTATGTATTAGAAACTCATAATATGGATTATAAAATTATAAGGATTATATAAAGTTCAAAATTTAGTTAATACTATTAATAATAGCATTTGAATGGCTAGTTTGGTAATTCATGGTGCGCTAGAACTCGGTGTTGCGTGTAGTGCATGTTATTGAATTATTTTGAAGAAATAATGTACCATAAAATCTTAGGGTGTTACATTCTTCACTCCTTCAATAAATTTCATCCTCACAAAATCATATTGTTTTTTTTAAATAAATGGTTGAAAATATAAAATACCTTTTGTGGGAAAACCCACATCGGAAATTGGGTTAATAAAATTTAGTCTTAATTAGAGGAAAAACATAAATATTTATAGGGAGTGATTAAGGACATCAATCAAAAACATGTGTAAAATTGAGGGCCTAAAATCAATCAATCTATGATTATTTGAAATACCATCAGTTCAACAAATCATAAGGTATTAGGATAACACATTTTTGGTTTTAAGATATGTTCCCTAAAGTATAAGAATTAATTTACCCATAGAAAAAGAGGGAAAAAATTTTAAATATATATATATATATACATCACAAGTAAAGTATCATCCTCCAACTAATTCCTTCCAAAAACTCATCTTTTACTCTAAAAGATTTTAAAAAAAAATATTCTATTTATCCTAATCGCATAGGGTTCCAAAAATAATGAATTTATAATTCACATATCAGACCCTTAAAAAAAAGAAACTAAATTATTCAATACATGTACTTCATGTAGTCCAGTGGTAGCTGATAAATCCTAATCACACTATGGTTGTGGGTTTGATTCCCATAGCTTTGTCTGACGTGATGGGTTGTCACATGGTCTACGTGTTGTCCTTTTATAAAAATCAATAAAAAACCTTTCAAACATAATCCATTCCAACCTTTAGAATTATCCAAAATGCATCTATCCAAACTCACTATCCAAAATTTATAAGGAATTTAAACACAATGAAGATCCTTTTTCCACGTAATATAATGTGAACACATTCGTCATGTATTATTTTAAAACATGATATCACCCTAAATTACCATAAAACCACATTGATTACATTCATTCTCCCTTATTCCTTATACAATACTGGATATACTTCTTCCATCCAAAAATGATGAAAACTCCAAAAATGATAGAATATAAAAATCATTAATCAGTTTCAAGGTAGTCAATAATATCCAATATAATTTATCCAAATCAAACATTTATTACTAAAAAATCACTACCTTAGTATCAGAACCATATTATTGTTTATCATTCTCTCAATCATATATTTTCCAAAAATTTAACCTGCTATTGAGTCACTTTTCTTGGTTCCACACAATGTTAATTCCTTAATGAAATAGTACTGTAGTATAATCCTTATATACTCCATAGGTATTATAACTACCACATCGATGATACAATACTCAAATGATATATTTCATTAATAAAAACATAAGAACTCTAATAATTCCTCCTTAACTGTGGTAATATCATAACTTGATTATTATCCAATAGCATCATTTGGGGAATACTCTGATGATTTGGACATTGGTTCGCATAGTGTCCCAACTCTTTTTATATGAAGCATTGTACATTGGAAACCATTGTCTTACCCTTGAAGTCACGTACTTGGTGTCCTTTTTCTCCACACTTATAAAAAACTCTTATTCCCTTCTGGGAAGTTCTAGGGTGTTTCTTCCCACAGTTATTACATATGGGAAAATTATTCTTTTCCCTCTTCCCTTTATCAATTTTTCTCTCTTTTATCCTTTTCTTCGCTTGATTCCCTTCAAATCCATAAGACTTAAAGAATTCATTACTTATCTTATTAACACATGATACAATTTCTTTATATGTTGAGAATACATGGGAGAATATTTCCCTTCTAAATGTTGGATTAATACCATGAAAGATATGATCATTTTTACTCTTTGGATCATACGTATTGTTGGAGTTCACATTCCTTCTACTGGGCACCATTTCTATACAATGACATACACTAGGTTAGTTTATGAATTATAATGAATAATTCCAGACTTGTAAAATACCTAACGTAAATTGAACAGTTTATGGATATAATCCATAATCATAAAAATATTTTATTTGAGGAAGTATATACTCATAAACACTTCATAATGGTTTGTAAAAAAATGAGAATTATCCTAAGCATATCCCCCAAAGTGGCGTAACCAACAGTGAAACAAAGCCCATTGTCGTGCACCAATTCCCGTTTGAGTCTAGCTCAAAGAGGTGTTTTCATATTTTACCCCTAGGTACATTTGTGCCAGATCTGCCTCTACCTGCTCGTATCCAGACACATATGTATTGCTTTGAAATCTCACAAAATCTCTAAAATATCAATATTATAGGAAGTTATTATATATTAATACTAAAAGTCTATCTTAGGGCACTGTGTTCTAATAAGAGTTTATCTAAAACTAGTTTCCAAGGTTTCTACTAAACATCCACTGATACCAACTGTAATGCCCTAAATCCAGTTACCCAGAGTCGGTGCATTATTACATAACATTGGCATGATCATAAAAGATCAAATCCCGAAATATTGATCAGTTTACCGGTCTTGGAAAATAGATTACATACATGAACGTTACATTACACATTAGAATATAAAACAAAAAATAAATTATCCTTTGAGGACTCCATTAATCCCATTGATTAACCCAGTTTATCAATAATAATACACTTCTTGGATTCCTAAGAAAATTAAAACATAGAAAGGGGTGAGCTAAGATGCTCAATAAGGATAACAATATAGTGAAAACTTTCATAAATAAGCACAAACATTTAATGCAATGTATAAGATTAAAACAAAAGCCCTTTAAAAATAAAATTCAGCATAATATCGAAAAGATACCATAAAATAATTCCAAGTACTTATTCACATGGATATTCTACTAGTCAAATAATCACATGCAATATCAATAGCCACTTTCATAATGAGTGAATTCATAATTCTAGACTTTCATAACCACATAGTCAAGGGCTTGTGTGAAAAATAAAAATAATTTTTTTTACCAAGGCCTTGTGCCAAGAAACTAGTTTGTCTCATGAGAACAACCGATGCATCAAATATCTATAGCGAGCTCCACCTGTCACATACTAAGTCCAATTCATTCCTCATATGAAAAGGTTGAAAGAGAACTTAAACATTTCTATTAAAACTAGCACATGTAATGTAAATACTTTATCCATAAACCCAGAATGGTATAAAAATAGCACTTTCACAGTCAAACATAGAATAACTCATTAAATATAATATGTAATATTGTATTATAATAAATGAACTTCATATAAGTTTAAAATCCATCAAAGGATGTTTACATAGATGAAAATGATGAGTAAAATGCTTTGAGAGAAATACCCATTTTTCATGAAATCGCTTAAAAGTCTCACAATTTATAAAGGAAGTAATTTTTAAGAGATTTTTGAATCAAAGTGTCCTATGCCACTTTGAAACTTTTGAAAAGAATTATCTTTTCAAAACATTAATGTCTATATAAATAAATCCTTAAAATAATTTTGAAAACATGGACATTGATTAAAAGGGTATAGACAGATAAAACATTAAAACATTTAAAATGATTATCTAGTTAAATAGACCCTACCATAAAACATTAAAAGATCCCTTTTGAGAAATTTCTTAGGAAATATGGGTATCGATGATAAGAATGTCCTAGAAAGTACTTAAACATGAACAATCTCGGATAAATAATGATATTGAGGAAATAACCCTTACCACGTTGTGACCAATCGAGTCGTATGACCAAAAGTTAATAACCACCAAATCATTCATATAATACCATGTATAGAATCATGATAATATATATCAAATGATAGTATAAAATACACCACATGAAATAAGTGGTGAATAATGGAAATCTTATGGAATTAATAGTGAGATAAGAAACTCCTTACCTTGCACTTTCCTTTGGTCGAGGGTACGTTTGACCTCCTGTATAATGAACATTATTGATTATTAAATTATACCAGAACCATATTAATATTTATTATTTCATACATGATTCATTTATTACATTATACTACCAATTTAATAATTATTTTCATGTTAAATTAATGTTTCAGGTAATAATTGATTTCTTTATCATACGTGTTTTAACTAGTTATTCATGATTGTATCATTTAGATTATGATTTAAATAATTATAGAATATAAATCTTGATTTATATATCATATATATTTAGAATATAAATATTTATAATAGATATATATATGAAATGGAAAACACCATTTATGGAGATGGTAGGTCGTACGTACGCATAAACGTTGTTTCTATTTTCATATCGTATTAAACAGGAGTGAATAAGATATATGTAAGTACTTACATACATATATATATATATCTTCAATAAAATTAATATTTCATATATTAAATACTTATTAATAATATATATTTTTATAATCATTGTTGAACGGTGAACGTGGAAATGAATCTCATCGAGTCGTGGAGAATGTAATCCATACGTACACATGAGTGAAAATATCATTATTTTGATATTTATATCATATATAATTGGATATTATATCATATATACAGAATCATTATAATGTAATATTTATTATTTACATCATTTATACTCATTATTATACCCATATAAATGATTAAAGGTTTGAATAACAAACTACACTACGACGTGGAGACGGTAAGCCGTACGTATGTACGTGTGGTGACCTTTCATTAATAGGATGGATAAAAATAAAGAATATGGTTGTACCATTATTATAATAATATCATAGTATATATAAGATTATAGATTTATTATTTTAGAATGGAAACAACAAATAAAGAGGAAGTGGAAGAAGAAAGGAACTTGAAGGAGGTGATGAAATATTTACCTCTTCTTCGGGTTCTTCCATTTGATTTGATCAAAAAGGGATCTTTAGGTTGGATTTATGACTAAAGGAAGGCCTCTAGGATGAAGGTAGGAACGTTTATAGGATATTTGGGTAGAGGTTGGCCGAGCCAAATTGTTTTGATGGTGTGAATTTGAGAGAAGGGGAAATTCCCTTTTATAAGAGAGGTGATGGGCACCTTAGGAAAAGATAGAAATATTATTTTATAATAAACTTATATTCAGATTATAATGACTCAAAATTGATTAATTTAGAAGCTAATGTTGGGGTGGGTCTAAATAATCTCAACTAATAGGTTTTATATAAGTTTATGTTACCATTTTAATCTTATCTTTTAGATTTAACTCTAAGTTAAATAATTTAACTTTTACCGTGTCTTGTTGTATTCTTAAACTATATGGTTAATACACTAACAATAAACATTAAAGAGAACCTAAAGTGGTTCATTAATGACATATATAATTTTATTTAATCCCTTTGGATGATCCTTATATTTTTAGGAATAGACTATCAATTAATAATATAATATTTGTTTTAAAAACTCTTTTATATCAATTTTGACAGTATTTGGTATTTTGTTTTTGATAAATTCATAATCTCATTATTACTTTAAAAAAGTTTATTTAATTAACCATAACATGTCAAATTAACATATAAAATTAGTGCAATTCATAAAAGTCTCAAATTAGATTTATTTGGATATTTAAAATATCAATTTTTTTAATCTTTCATTAATAAGGCAATTACTACATCATCATTGTGTCATAAATAAATTTAATTTTTTATGGTCTAAAAATTATAAATAAAATACCATTATTTAGGAAATATTTTTATATTTCTAGTGAATATTTCTAGTCGTATTTATCTTATGTATAACCCTATATTAAAAATGTTTTACTTATTAAACTTGGATTTTAACTCTTTTAACTCTTCTTTAAATAAAATAATAATAAATGTCCTAATCTAATCAAATTAGTCCTAAAGGATCATATTTTATTCCTAAGATTGTTTTTGTTCGAATTACACTTATCCAATAAAATTAGGACATGTTTTAGGGTAATTATGATATCATTTTTACCCCTAATTACCGAATTTAATTTTAATCGTTGTAAATAAAAGTCAAAAGTTACTATTCACAAAAAAAATTCATCTTATTGATATGAATTTTACGTACTGATATCAACCGTGTCTCTCAGATTTTTGAAATTCAACTCACATAAGTGGTAAAATTATGTTTTATGCGAATTTGGAAATGTTTCTAGGAGGTGGGTAAAAGACGGTAAAATTTTAATAAAATTTTTATATATATAAACATATTATAAAATGACTCCAAGGAATTACATAGAAATTATATAGGTATTATGTATCTATTTTGACCTAAAAAATATTGAAATGAAATAAATAATTATTTAAATGGAAAGTCAGTTTTAACCAATAAAACATTGTTTTTCACTCTTCATTAAAAATTGAATGTTTTCATAAACATACCAAAAATTCACCCAATGCTAATTTTGATATTCTTAATTCAAATATTAATTTTATTTTACAAAATTAAAAACATAAAAATTTCATTTATTAATTTAAAATTAATTCCCACTGTCAAAACCAAAAAGTGTATTTTTAAGAAATAATAACTATCAAAAGACTGACATTTCTTTTTGTCCAATTTCAAAGTGGAATTACTTCAATGATTACAATTGGATTATGTGGTAAAAATATAATATATTTATAATTCCAAACTATTAAAATTTATAATTTAACACTATATATTATTTTTATTAAAAAAAGTTGTTTTCAGTTAAAATATAGTATTTTTCACTATTCACCCAAATAAAAATGATATTAGAAAAACACCAACAATTTATTGAAACTAAATTCTTATGTCCCAGTTCTAAAAAAGAAGATTATTTTATCAAATTTAATATATAAAAATTTTAAATATTGTATTTAAAAAAGGTTCTCCATTAAATTGCGGTAAAATTTTATTTTTTAAAAAATACTTCTTTTATCTAAAAAAATGAATTTGTTCGTACATTATGTCTAAGAAACTCATAATATGGATTCTAAAATTATAAAGATTATATAATGATAAAAATTCAGTTAATACCATTCATAACTAATTTAAAACGGCTAGTTTGGTAAGTCATGGTGCGCTAGAACTCAGTGTTGCATGTAGTGCAAGTTATTGAATTACTTTGAAGAAATAATGTACTATAAAATATTGGGGTGTAACATATAATAAACGTATACACATTATAAGTTATATTATAATTTTTATGAAGAAAATTTCGGTTTACGCTAATCTTTTTCTCGTCTCACTTTTATTTTTGTGAGATATATGATGTATTCATCACTTATTCTGGTTTTGTGGAGTATATAATTAACTATGACATGGTATAACTTTAATTTAATTCATATTAGGATATTTAATGTCTTAATTTAGGTTATTATTTAATGGGTTTCATGATTCAAAAGTCACTCATATAGTAAGGTGATTTCTAGCCTCACTTTTATTTATGTGAGACTTCTTCCATATTCACCTCTAGATTCGTTTTTTTGGTGAATATAATCCCTATGAATTAATTTTATGAAAAATGTTCTTTTATTTTTTTGTTTTTACATAAACATTTTATGATATATCATCTATGTGATTTTCATTTCAAAAGTTACCAAATTGTTAAGGTAATTTTGTCGCTGTTTTTCCTACATTGAGACACATTGTATGTTATACACCTATATTATTTTACAAAGTGAATATACTACACTTTGACATGTTTTATGAGCAATGAACTTATACTCAAGATATTTCAATCATTGTGTAATGTTATTCTACCACAGATATTAGGATTCAATGTTACCAATGTGGTAAGAGCTTATTGTTACGATCTCATCAATTGTCACAATTTTTTTTGATCATGATTTTATTGATGAATCCCTATTATCCATATCTTAGTAATTATCATTAATTTTATTATAATCTGGTTATCCATGAAATATCTTAGTAATGGTTCCATTTTTTTCTCTATTCTCTTTAAGATAATTATGAAATTGTTGTAAAGATAATCTAACATTATTTCTATCTTCGGTGAGAAATTTTTTTTATTCAATAACCATGTTTTCTAAAAATGTATTCAGATTTTTTATGTGAAATATTGTATTTTCATTGTATTATTTGTAAATATTATACAGATTATTTTAGAGAAAAGCTACTAAAATGGTGTGTGATTGAATTCTATGGTGTGTTGGGAATAAAGGATTGAAATATATAAAATAGGTTTAATAGCACATGCGTATTATTTTCCTAAAAACCAGAATAACTTATAAATGGGTTTCTTATAAAAACATATATGGGAATATTTGAGTTCAATGTGGAGATTTTGCCCTAAGTGAGACTTAACATTAGTCAGTGCGGGCCATTTTTTAAAAATTTGGTGCAGAAGTTGAAATCAATAAAATTATTTAATAAAATTAATTTTATACATTTCATTGATGTAGTGATTAGTGGATGTTTAAATAGATCCTTATCTTAGAATTCCACAGTTACATGTATATCCTTGGAACCAATGGAGGATCATTGAAAAGAGCCTAAGATAATCCTCTCAAGCGGATGATGATTGATCATGGATCAATCAATCGACGCATCCTCAGATTCAATGGATTTTTCCAATGAAGTAAATGACACATTTTTCTTCATCAGTGATCGAAAAGAATCTAGTTATAATGTTATTTTTTATGGATTCCTCCCTATTCCTAATTTTTGTGATGAATAAAAATCAATTAATGAACATACTATTTTTTGGATCGGTCGCCTTGTTGGGTTGGTTTACTATTGGGTGATTTGGGAGAATTAATTTGAATCAATTCATTGTTAATCTTATAGAAATGAATCAATATTAACACAAACATTGATTGAGGTTTTTTCTTCTAGTTTTTTTTTCTTTTCTCCATTGATCTATCATTCTTCGTGGGAGTTCATTGACTGGACCATGACTTTAATATTAATGATCAATCGATCATTGTACACCTATTTCCTAGTGCAATGATTTGATATTGTAGATCTAATATCATAATATAATGAAGGAGGTATGATGATGGAGATGAATCGATTCAGAATATGGATGATTCTCAAATTCTCATTCTTAAGCACACAATGAGGAATTGTGATTTGATCCATTATGCGAGTAGATCTGATGATGAGAGGAATTTTTTGATGACAACAAGGTTTGAAAGAGCTGAGATCATTGATTTCATAGAAAATAGATAAGCAGATCAATGGATGGATTTCTTGGATCAAACATAGGGGAATAATCTGGGATTTGGGAAAATCCCACAAAATATGAAGTGTAAACTTGATCTACACATCGGGTGGGCCCCCTGGCTATGGATTTAGGGTTTCAGTCAAGGTAAAGTACCACACAACATGTGATTCTTATTACACATTGTTTTCCCTTCCCCAGTTCACTTGGAATTTAACTCAAATGTACCTAGAAAGAAGTTTGAGTACATGGGAATGGACACACCATGTACTCCCACACTAACACGACTTGGCACACATGGACTATTACACAGACACGGTTTTGGCACACGATAACAAAAAAAAGACATTGGTAGGATTAAAAATGTCTCTACATTCCGTGTTGTCATTCTACAGGCCATGTATGTGAAGATTATATGTCATGTGAGGATCTTCCAGATGGGAAGGACATTCCATATATGGATAGGGCATGTACACCATGGAACACGTCGTGTAGCCCTTTAAAGAGTGATCAAGGCTCTTTGTTTCCTTATTTTAGACCAGTATAGGTTGATTTTGTTCCCATTATCCTTTTCTCAAGTGTATAGTGTGACATTACAACAACATCACTAGATTGTGATCCCATATAGAGGTCAAGTCTCAAATAGAGTTATGGTTTCCCATTGTGAGATAATAATGAGATCCTCTACCATCCATAGTTAGATTTTTTGGAATAATCATGACCTTCCAGAGCATAGAGTGGATCCACCATATAGCATGCCATATCGATAAGGTTTATGGAATCATTGGCATATGAACCTGGAGAGTTGATCCACACTGGGTTCATGGTGTCCCCCAGTATTTCTGGGATTGATCCCTTATCAATGAATCATGGTCCCATTAGTCCAATGACATTCATTTTGTGGGGCCCAATGACCCTGACCTCTTCATCAAGTGTGTCGGACAGTATCATGGCTAATGGAGTGAGTTCTCCTATAACAAGCAATTTTTCTTGTATAATTCTTGGGATGAAAGTTGGTTATGACTACTTGAGGGAAAGGTGTCTTCTCTGAGTTTATATGGGTTCTTTATTCCTATTATACATTTATTTTGATATCTTATATTGAACTGACTATACATGGTCCTTCATGTCTACTATTTATGGGGAGTGTAAAAGAGTGTTGTTGTACTCACACATTCATGGGCTTTTCACACACATGTCATGTCTTATAGAGACGAATACCATTTTGAAGGTGTCTTAAGATAATAGAGAGCTAGTTGAGTGTAACTAGATCTTGAAAGCCTGAGGTGTTTTCAAGGAGTGTAAATTTGACTTAGTACTCTCCACTAGAGTTGGTTGGACTCTTTAGAGTTTTTTCGTCTTGTATTTGGCTAATTACTTCCCTTTCAGTAATTTAATATCATACTATGTTGTGGGATCTTAGATGTATGCATGCACTATTTCAGTTGTTTAAATTTCAGAATTCTGTTGGTTTAAAGATGTTTTCATGTGTATAGGTACTTTAGAAAAATGCCTCCCATTTGTGGGATATGCCTACTAGGCACTCTTCTCCAGCAGCTAGCCTATTTGAGGTGGTCTTATGGTAGTCTTGGAATGTAAATCTATGGGAAGGGACATGAAAATGTGGTATCAAATGCAGGTTGGTTCTGATTTAGGGATGAGAGTCTGTGATACTGGTTTGGAGAAATAGAGTTTACTGTTCAAATATCATCGTTCATGCCAGGGACTCTAGTGTTGGTGTGACACCCGACGTATTCGTACACCCAGACTTTGATAACATTATTTATGACTCCATACACGAGAACACGTGTTTTAAGGAAGAAATGGACTATGCATCATATAGAAATAGTTGTTTTCCATGTCATTCTTAAGTCTTCTCCCATGATATACTCTTTTAACTATGGTACATCTTTTTTTTAAAGACGCCTCTATATAGTTAGGAAAAAATGATTCCAAAATTTGAACTCGAGGATAATCCTCCTAGTGATTAGGTATTAGTACATATAGTTTTTCCAAATATAGTACCTTTGAGTAGTTTACCAACTATTACACCACCCATTGAGTACAAACTAGTTCCAACACAACCAACTAAAGATATAAAAAATATAGAGTGTATAACATGAGATTTATAGGTAGTTACCTCTCATGTTTTGGGGTGAGTGAGACCCCTAGGTGGTTGAGGACTGGCCAGAGGCTATCACTCGCATTTTTTACACTGTGAGGATCTATTCCAATTAGATGGAAGTCCATGTGGCATATCTTATTCAGGGATCTACTGGGTGATGGTAGGGCTTTATGACATAGTCACACGATGAGGCATCCCTATCAATTGTATAATTTGATCATCTCTTCATAGAAGAGTTCTATCTAGCCACATTGTGATCAGTACGCATACAATATCTTCTACATCTACAGAAAAAAAGTATGATCATGGAAAATTATTTTTTGATGTTTGATGATATCTAATTTTACTCATTGTATATGGTATGAGGCCATTTCTCTAGGGCTCTTACTTTTGATTTGTTCTTGTACTGGGACATTCTGGCATTAGATGCACCTCTTAGCATTTCCACCTGTGTTGTGGTAATTGAACGAGCCTTGTTGGTAGAATGTTTTATAACATAGTATACATTAAGAGTGGGATCTAGTAGTGGGAAACCAATATCTTATACCTCAGTAGTAGGTAGTCCATCATATTCATAGGGATCCAAGCACGTCAGATGCTTAAGGAGGAAATCCTAGGACTCATGTTTAGCAGTGCATGGCTCCTAGGGAAATTCAAATCAGCCAAAGGAAAGGAAATTCGTCTCATATGATGGTCGGTGACATATAGAACAATATTTCCTGAACCATCATATAGATAATTAGGAGATAGTAAAGGGACCATTATGATACAGAAAAATGTAAGAGAATGGATATGTGCAGAGCAACATATCTGGACGAGGGGTTGGAAGGGTAGCATAAACTAGACTGAGGTTCAACCTATTACCACCACCACCCCCAAGTGGTCCATTCCAAGCATAAGGATCATGTGGGTATGGATGAGGCCACCTATAGGCTATCGATTTCTATGAACCCGAGGCTCAAAGGATGATATGAGGTATGATATATGTATTTTATAATTTAGCTATGTTATTTATAGACACAAGTGACATTCATTCCTTCCTTTCCCCTTTTATGGTTAAAGATGTAGAGATTATAGTTGAGATATTGGGTCAATTTTTATGGTTGGACACTCCAATGGGTGGGGACTCAGTGATTTCTCACTTATGCCTCATGTGAAACCTGATGCTTAGAGGTGAGTGTTTTGTATGAGATCTGATTATTTCAGCAATGATTCCTTATGACATCATCTTGTGTATTGAATAGCTATCTATAGTTTATTCCCAGATTGTCTATTTCATGTACAGGATGTAGGTTTTATGCAGTAATGGAATGAGTTTTTCCTTTTTGGGTGAAAGATGAACCTTGGTGAAGAAAGACGGTCTCATACAGAGGAAGGTGAAACTTATTACTCACTAGTTAGATTACATGACTCTGGGTGCATTAGATTCCGTGGTCAATCAGTTTACTATAGTGGTGGAGTATGAAGATATCTATTCTGATTATGTTCGAGGTTTAACTCCCCCTAAGATATAGACTTAAGAATTGATCTACATCCCTAATACGACATTGATATATGCAAAAACATATCAGATGGCTCCCATAATGATTTTTTAGAAGAGCGTGCAGTTAGAGGACTTACAAAGGAAGATATTTGTTCGACCTAGTGTTTTACCCTGGGAATCCATAGTTTTGTTTTCCATGAATTTAGAAGAGATCTTGAGGTTATGTGTTGATTATCAGTACTTTAACTAGGTTACCATGAAGAACAAGTATCCATCACTAAGGATCAGTGATCTCTTTGATCATTTGAAAGGGGTATGATGGTTCTCAAAGATCAAAATCAAATTAGCTTATCATGAGTTGTGATTACAGGATGTAGATATAATAAAGATGGACTTGAGATGTCATTATGGTCTTTATTAGTACTTGGATATGTCATTTGGCATGATAAATTCCCCAATAGTGCTCATGGGACTCAAGAACTGTATCTTTTAACTTTTCCTAGATCAGTTCATGATATTCTCCATTGATGACATCGTACTATATTCGTTAACTGAGGAGGTGTATACAAGGCACTTGAGTATGGTTTGGACATAGTCTGAGAGCACCATATTTATGGTAATCCCTTGAAGATTCAATTTTAGATTCTAGAGGTCTATTTTATAGGACATGTTATCTCAGAAACTATAGTTTCAAATTATCTAGATAAGGTTGAATAGTTATTTCTTGGGAACCACCCAAGAGTGTCTCCAAGGTGTGATGTTACCTTGGATTAACTGCGTACTATCTGTGATTTGTACCTAAATTTCATTGAGTGGAAGAACCCTTGATAGATTTGACCATGAATGGGAGGAATTTTGTGTGGATAGAAAATTTATATTAGTGCATCTAGGAGCTAAAGTAGAGATTGAAATGTGCTCCCATCTTGAGGTTACCAAAGGAGGGAGTTTATTATGTAGTGTTTTGTGATGCATCTGATACCAAACATGGTTTTGTTCTAATGAAAATTCTATAAGTTCATGCCTATGGTTCACATCATCTCAGACCACATGAGTAGAACTATGCATCCTATGACCATAAGTTAGTAGTACTACTTTTTTCATTGAATATGTGGAGACACTTCCTAATGTGTGAGATATTTATCATATACATTGACCCCAAGTGTCTCATGTATGTATTCTCTTAGAAGGATCTTAAATTGGGATATAGGAAATGGATTGAGTTCCTCAAGGACTATGACTATGAGATTTTCTATAGTCTAGGTAGGGGAACATTGTAGATGATTTTTTCAATAGGAGATCTAGTATGTAGTGTCTGAATGAGGTGTCAGAGCAGTTATACTCATTGCAATTTTCCATTGTGGACATGGATGGAGCATCTTAACTCCAGATGATGGTTTTCACCCCTCCAATCTTACAATAATTTAGGGAGGCACAAATTGTGGATACCAAATATGAGACCCTATATGATCAGATATCCATGGTGAGATCTCCTAATTGATTTTATAAAGTTGGGGAGCATGTCTTTATTTTTAGAGGATGCACAGTGGTAACAATGGGTTTTTAGGGTGATGTTATGAAGGAGTTTTATACATCTAACATGGTAGTTAATCTAGGTGTGGAAAATATATATCATATCCTATAGTTTTAGTTTTGGTGGCCATAGATGAATAAATGAGTTGCATAGTTTTTGTCTTGACACCTTAGTTGTAAGAAAGTGAACACTGTGAACCATGTTCTTGTAGGTTTCGCTAAACCCCTTAGGTTTGATAATGAATTTTGGATGATATATCCATTGAGTTCTTAATGGGATTACCAAAAATATCCAAGGGACATGATACAATATTTGGGATCATAAACTTTGTCATTGAGTCATCCCACTTCCTAGATTTAATAAAACAGAGTTTAGTAGAGTGTTTTAGATGACTCTACATGCAAGAGATAGTTTGACTCCATGTATTTCCATTGAAAATAATTTCTTATGGTAATGTTTATTTCATATTTTCATTTTTGAATGGATTACAAGATGTGTTTGGGACTCAGTTATGCTTGAGCATGACATTCCACACCCAAACGGATGGCCATATGAAGTGGACTATTCAGGTTTATGGGGGGATGAAATGAGCATACATGTTGTCATTTGGATGTTGTTGAGAGGATCACCTAACACAAGTCCAGTTTTTGTACAATAACAACTACCATTCCACAATTGGTATAAAACGGTTCGAGGGTTTGTACAGACGATCCTATAGGTCACTAGTTTGGTGGACTGACCCAGTAGAGTCAGCACTAATCAGCCCAGAATTGGTGCAAGCTACAACAGAAAAGGTGTAGATCGTCTTGGAGAAGATCAATATTATACACATCTATTATAATACTTGTTATTACAGATGATTGAGGCCTTGGGATTTTGAGGAAGGAGACCGTGTGTTCCTAAGGGTCTCACCTCGATGTGGATTGAGATGTTTATCCCCAGAGGAAAGTTATATCCAAGATTCATTTTTCATTTTCAAATACTATGTAGAGTTTGAGAGTTGGTGTATTACTTAGTTATACCACCATATTTGGACCAGGTACATGAAGTATTCCACATGTTGCAACACAAGAGGTATGTGCATGAACAATCGCATGTTATCGAATGGGGTGAGATTGAAATCAATGATGGAGAGGCCTTTGCTATGTTCACAGTATAGACTGATGATTAATAAAAGAGGATCATTCATGGGAATTTTATTCCCCTTATGCATGTCAAATGGAAGCATGGGATCCTTCAGGAAAGCATCTTGGAGGAGGATACCCAGATATGATCCCACTACCCCCATCTGTTTGTATAGTTTTTTGCTATTTGAGGAACAAATATCTATGGTGGAGATAATTTAATGTCTCATATTTTCCATGTATTATTTTTAAATATTATATGCATTATTATTATGACCATTCAGTAAGATGATGTGTGATTCTGAGGCCCGGTGACCCTAGAATAAATGATTAAAATATAAAAAAATATATTGAATATCACACACCAATAATTTTCTTGAAAAGGATGAATAAAATCTAAATCGGAGCCAGGATTAGAAATATAAGGGAACCATTGAGTTTGGAATGGATGTTTAAACCTATACGTGACTTAACATTAGTCGGTGTAGGCTATTTTTGAAAAAAAGTTCATGAGGATTAAAATGAATAATTTTTTTTAACAAAATTCTTTATACATTTCATTGATGAAATGATTAGTGGATCCTTAAATAAATCCTTATGTCATAATTCTTGGGTTAGCCACATAACCCTGCAACCTCTAGAATATCATTGAAAATATCCTTGGATAATCAACTTATGTGGATGATGATAGATATTGGATCAATCAATCAACAAAACCTCATATTATATAAATTTTTTCAGTGAACAAAACAATGAATTTTTCATCACCAGTGATTAGAATAAACCTAGATATGAATATTATTTATGTGAATTCTACCATGTTATTAAATTATGTGATGAAAAAAAATCGATTGATGAGTGTATTGGTATTAGGATTGGTCACCTTATGATAAGTGTTTTATATGAGGTGATTTTTGAGAATTAATTTGAATCAATTAATTATTTTTAATGAGATAAATAATGATTGACATGGACATAAATCTTGGTTATTTATTCTCTTTTTTGTTATTTTCTATTTTAATTCAACTTTCATCATGGGAATTATTCATTTAACCACTTACTTGAAAATTATGGATCGATCAATCGTTGCACAATCGTTTCATAAACAACAATCCAATATCATAGAACTGGGATTAGCATGGAAAGAAGGATGTGGGATGATGGAGAGGGAGTGATTCAGATGATGGATGATTCCCGAATTTTTGTTCTTTTGTGTTATTTAGTGCACAATGAAGAACAATGATTCAATCCATTATGTGAGAAGATATAATAATGGGACACATTGTTTGAAAATGGTGAGGTTTAGATGAGCTTGGATCTTCAATTTCATAGAAAATCAATCACTGAATCGAAGGATGGGGGTGCCAGATCAAATGCATTGGAACAATATAGGATTCTAGAAAATTCTGAAGAAGATGAAGTGTAAACTGTATCTAAATTCGATGTGGGACCCCCTAGCTAGTATTATAGGGTTATGGATAAGGCTATGTATCACACACTTCTTGGCCCCTATCACACATCGTGTGACCCCTTTCACACACCATGTGACCCTCCCCGATTATTCTGGCATGTACTTAGGATTTATTGAGACATGAGTTCAAGTACACATGCACAAACACACCGTGTACTCCCACACAAAAATATCTTGGAATACATATAACGGTACATGGATATGGATTTGGTACATAGATACATCCAGGAAACACATGTATGATATCTTGTGTCTCTACACAATGTGTAATCATTCTACACACTATGTATATATAGATTATAATTTTTTTAGTCTCTTCCACACGAGCATGGCTTTGGATAACTTTACAGAACATGTACCCCTCAGGATGCCCCATGCAGTCCCCTCAATAGTCCTTGAGGATCTATGTTTTCTTAGTTTGGATGAGTATATGTTGAGTGTGTTCTCTGGGTCCTTTCATTGAGGGTATAGAATTTCATTACATCTACATCACTCGATTCTGATCCACTTTAGAGATCGAGCCTATGAGAGTGTTTTGGTGTCCCTCTGTGAGACTGGAGTGAAATCATCTATCATTTTAGTTGATTTTTGTGGAATCGTTGTGACCTACATATAAAATTCATTGATCCTCCATCTAAAACACCATATTGATAGGTTTTTTGGAATCGTATTCATATGATCACCTATATAGGGGTTTGATCTAGAATATGTATGTGGTGTCCCTTAGTGGTTATGGGTATGGACCCTTATCAATATATCATGGTACCCATATACAAGTGAGCTTCCTTGGGTAGGGCCAAATGATCCAAACCTCTTATTCGAGTGTCTTCTATGTTATCATGTCTCATGAAGTGTGTTCTCCTGGAATGAGCATTTCATCATGTAGACTCTTTTGGGTGATATTTAGATATGACCTCCTTATGGAGAGGTGTCCTTACAAAGTATATCTGGGTTATATATTCCTATTATACATTTATTGTTATATATTTTATTGTGATGAATATTCTGGGTGCTTCTAGTTTACTATTTTTTTGGTTTCCAACTGGGTATTTTTATGCTCACCCTTGCATGAGCTATTCACGTATGTTTTATGTCTTGCATAGATGAAATCCCTTTTGACTGTGTGCTAGGTGGACAAGGATCTGGTAGAGCATAGATGGATCTTGTTAGACAAAGGTTTTTACAAGGAGCATATATTTGACTTATTCCCCACCCTTGGAAAAAGTTGTACTCTTTTCAATTTTTGGTTGGGCCTATATTTGGCACCATTTTCCCTTTCAGTACTTTATTATCGTAATCTATTGTGGTATCTTAGATGTATGCATACATTGTTTCAGTCATTTACATTTTAGTATTTTATGGTCTTTGAGATATCTTCATGTGTACAGGTACTTTAAGAAAATTTCTCTAATTTTCAGGATATAACTGGTCAGCGCCAGTCACCATCCCTAGGCCTATTGGAGGTGGGATTGGGGTAGTCATGGCATAGGCCCCTCTAAGGATAGATTGTGAAATTTTTTAAGTGATTTTTTAATATTTTTTTCAAGGAAAGACATTTAATTTTTTTTATGTTTTAAAAATTGTATAAAATGGTATTCAAAAGATCCATTATAATTTATCAAGGTTATTTTAAAAGAAAAATGTTTTCAAAATGGTTAATTATTTATTTTTTTCAAATTAGAAAGTATAACTCCCTCATGAAATGATTGAAATGATTTTTCAAAATATTTTAAAATTTTTAAAACTGGTTTTCAAATAATTTTTTTAACATGTTATATTCTATAAAAAGTGACTTTCATAGAAATTATATTTCCCTTAATAAATTATCTAAATTATCATTGAAAATCATCTTCCAGCTGAGATGAAATCATTTGATATGTTTTATGATTTACTAGGGATAACATCTAAGGACACCATTTTCATTATTAATTTGAATGGTCTATTTTTAAGATGTCAATTAGTTTATGAAACCTATTTTTTCCATGGGTTATACCAAGATAAAATTCTTATGAATATGTTGTAACCTATCACTTTTCCAAAGGTTACGATATGCTGAAATGTTTGTGGTACCCATTTTATTTCATGGGATATTATATGATGAATTGTTATGATCTCATGGTACACGTACGTATAATTTAATTATGTATCAGGTGGGACCTATATATCACTCTAATGAATTGTGTAAATATTTTTATTTCATGATATAATTATAAGGACCTGAAATATTATAAATAAAATTCCTATTTTTGTTTTTATTAAATGCATTAATAATTAATATGGTTATAGAAAACACATGATCAACTTATTCCTAACTGTATTTGAAAGTACATAACGTATCATTATCGTTGATATTATAGCCATTGAATACTGACCTCAAGATATTATAAATATAGGGTTTTAACTAATCTAATTCACAAAGAAAAAAAGAAGTGATTACCTTAACATGTAGGATCATAGCCTATGATGCTCATTTATTGATGCTTATATGGGGATATAATTCCTGGTTTTTCCATTAACCAAGACCAAGTTGAGATACAAAAACCTAATC
Source organism: Viscum album (assembly GCA_963277665.1). Classification (NCBI taxonomy): domain Eukaryota; kingdom Viridiplantae; phylum Streptophyta; class Magnoliopsida; order Santalales; family Viscaceae; genus Viscum; species Viscum album. The sequence continues at coordinate 1,468,421,994 of OY728135.1, forward strand.
ATGTGTGAAACTGTTTACGAGAGACTTTCAGTCACATCAAGATCATGACCCAAAAAATGTTCGCTGAAGCACCCCAGGAAGGTCCCACCATCATTCCCCTTACTCTTAGGGTGTATTCTGGTGTATTAAAGGAATATTTATCAAGACCCTATAAATAAGAATGTGTACATTATTTTTTATATAATAATGAATATTTCTCCGTCCTGTTATTGTTACCTTGTAAATGATTTTTATTTTGATATAATAAAGCACAAATTATATTTTTGGTTAATTTTTAAATTCAATTAATAATTTATGAATTAATAGATTTTTTTAAATAAATAATTTTTAATAATATATTATTATTAAATTATTTTTATCAAATATAATGTATCATATAATTTTTATGAAGTCAAATGTAATTTTTTGTTACAGTTTGAAAACAATTATTTTCATTATCATTATCATCAAATATTTATTCAAAAAGATACAAGGTAACAAACAAATAAGATGAAAGAACAAAATAAGACACAAGAAACATGGAACAGAAGGACTAGGGGGTCTAAAGTAATGTAAACTAATAAAATCTCCACTTATAAAAAACAGTCCATTTTTAACAATTATCAATAATTATTACTAATATGAAAATTATCATATTTATAAAATTATTAATATAAAATTAATATTATTATTGGAATCATAATTTAAAAATCATAAAACAATGAATTTTTCAAAATATTCTAATTTAAATTTTGGGGTAAAAATTAAATAACATATAAATATATTTTTTGTTTTATGACATCATAATTACCCAAATATGATGTAATAAGTAATAAAAATGGGATACATGACCAAATATATGTTTTTCATTTAAAATAATATTGTTTTATTTTTATTTGATTTATTTCATGAAGCCTTTGTGAATCCTCCAAGACTTATGATATATTTTAAGGTTTTAAAATCATTTTTTTAGAATGTGATTCCCCACCACATCAAAAATGTTAATAATTTATTATGTATATACATTAGATTTATAAAATAATGTAAATATCTCTCATTTATTATTAAACATGGTAAAAACTATAGTATTTTTTGATCTTTTGGATATTTTTTTATATAGAGTCCAAAACCTAAATAATAAAAAAATCCCTCTCCTTTCCTATATGAACCCCTTAAAGCTCCCATTTATCTTTACTAAGAATCCTTGGAGAACATACGTACTCTTACCAATAATCTATATAGTCCTCCTAGGTCACTCTTAACCTCTCAATAAGTCCTTACAATGCTTTTGGAGTCAAATATTCAAGTAAGGGACCTTCTACTCCTTTCAAATTCAAACAACTTCTTCGGAATTTATCCTTGTAATTTCAAACGGTAATATTGTAATTAATTTATAATAATTCCCTTAATATCCAATTTATTTTATTTTAATGAGTTATTAGTTATCCTCAACCATTTTTACCCTCACCTAAGTTGTTACTATGCTGAAATTTTGTGACGTATCCTCACCTTCTCTTCATTATTAATATTTCATTATAAACGTATGAATTATATTTCCATTACCTATGGTTATTACTTGTCTTTATATGTCCCTATTAATTATAATTTTATTTTTAAATGATGAGATACACTTTTCTATCTCATCAACAATTTTTTTATAATTCTTTACACAACATCGTTATGTTGCCAAAATTTCACTGTGGTTTTCCATGCCTATACAATAATGTAGTGAATACCAAGACAATTTTAATATTAGGGATATTCACAATTTTGAACATATACATATTTATTGGGGAATTAATTATATTTATTCTAGAATCCTGAATCATGTAATGAATTGTGATGATGAATTAACTCATGTTGTTTGATCTATGTTGAACACTTATGTATGAGAATGAAATGAATATGATGGGTGCACCCAGATACCACTACAATACATTATGTAATTTTTAGTATCATGTTTCATCATATTCGGATAGGGTGTAAAGAAAATTCATTTATGTGACTTTTTCACTGTTAGGTCTTGGATGATTTTTTCATGAACTAAATTTAGGATGTAATGTTTAATGTTGTTGCAACATTTCCCATGTTTCCTTTATGATTTCAATGTTATATCATGTCTTATTGTTCATGTTTATGATTTCTAAACTTTTTATAACATGTTGATAATACTTTTTTCTAACATATATCATCTCATTCATTTTTTCCCTAGTTTATTTCTTTACTTTGCTTTATAGGTCACCCCTTTCTTATGTTTCCCTAGGTTATACCATGAAGTTTTATGTTTATTGATATATTATGATCAACCCAAGGAAGTGGTCAATAAGTTTTTGTATCCCGTGTTATAAGTTTTAATGTAATGCATCTAATAACCTAATACACTACACTTCTTAATAACTTTTGATTTATTAAGTATAATTTTATGTAACAAATCAATAATTAATTTATAATAAAGATATTGGTTATTATAATAATGGTGGTAAACAAGTCGATTATTTGATCCACAATGGGAAATATGTGTTTCTAGATCTAATATGGGAAACATGTGTGCCCTGATCCATAATGTGAAATAGGTGTGTGCCGATCCACAATGGTAAACATGTTCATTCTGATCCACAATGGGAAATCGGTGCGACATGATCCACTATGTGAAACACGTTTGTCCTGATACACTATGTTGATGTTCTTGGTGGTTATCCTTGAAACATGAAATTGTTTTATATATATATGATGGTTAAATACTTATAGGATATAATATTAGGGTTCATTATTTATTTAGGATGACTTATCAACCTTATAATTCATGTCTTATAAACAACCCATATTTATGTCATGACTCATGTGTATGATCTTAGTGATGTAGGGTATGATCTTAAAATGTTATTATAATTCTCTCTTACCCTTATAATTGTGTTATGATTATGTATCTCTTTTATTTACCCTTTTTGTGCATTTGATGCCTCCCTTTATTGTGTTTCCATTCCCCAGGTTATGAAGAATGGTTTTAATTAGGACTACTAAATTGGAATATAAATTTATAAATGTTTAAGATCTTTCACCAAGATAGAATATTTTATTTCAAGTTTCCAAATACTCTATATTTTTATGGCCCCTAGGCATGTACTTTTTTAATGTTCTGAATATTCATCTAAAATGACATAATATTCATGTATGAAAGACTTGGGTAGCTATAGGTTAAAACTGAGTCATTCATCATAAAATTCGGATCCTCTACCCCCCACTACATGTTATTTTATCATCTTATAGTGGTGGTAGGATAATAAAACATAAGAATAAGGAAATTTCAATTGATCCATGGGAAAAATTCATACCATTAAAATTTTATAGTAAACCCCTTAAATAAATCCCATAAAGAATACCATTAAGTAATAATGAATTAACTCACACATGATGAGTTAATAAATTCATCTAATGTGACATTAAATTGGTTCATTATACTCTTCCATGAATGTTACTAACTCTAGTATGTTTTATTTTATGAAATAGTTATCAATGATATCACAGGTAGAAGAACTTCTTGAATAATAATGTATATCATTCAGCCTCCCATCAATCATAGTGTGAGTGTATCATATCATATTATTACACATATATACAACATATTGAATCATAATATGTTGTTAACCATAAGTATAATCATGAAAACATGGTTTACAATATCCCTAAAAATTTAATACTGAATATCCAATATCATCATATGCATAAAGGCTTGAGGGGATATATCCTTTAATCTGCCACTATCACACAAACATAAAAGGATTTCATGAAATTTTACATCACATTATATCATATATGATTACTTTAAAAATAATATATAAAACAACATTTTGAAATTTTCCAAAAAAATTCTAAAGAAACCATCAACTTAACCATGTATCGCATCACATGCCCCACTTTCTTCATACACATAGAAAACACTTTTGGGATGACTCTAAAAACATATATAGAATATATCTAACTAAAACCAATCTCCATTAAGTAAATCATTAATTATGACAACATTAGATTTATTAATGTTGAATAAAAATATGAATATTTGAAACCATAAATGTATTAAATGTGTGGCATCTCAAAGAAAGTCTATTCTACTCAATAAAAATAGGTTCTCACATGATCTCCATCAAACACATGTATTTAAAAAGCAATAAGTACCAATGAAATCACATTATAGCATGAATCTTCATATTCTACCTTATTCTAAGATATCAAGTGACTATGATACAAAGAGTATGTCGGTCTATGATAGACAACTCATACATTCAAAACACATCGAGTATAGACTGACTACGTAAATTAACACATCACATTTCATTCACCTATATTGTTGTTCACATCACATGCCACTATTAAAAATTTATTTTTATTTCATATAAACTATCTAGGTGTAACAAATCACTCCCAAATATATCTCCAATTAAGTTCCAAAAATCATACTTTTTGTAGAATTGGATGGATCCCATCTTAGTTAATCTATAATCGATGATTTGATCATCAACACAACTGGACACCCTATAATTATTTATCCCTAAAGGATTTTGTAAAAATGGAATAAAAGATAACAATTTATCATGATATTACTGATCAACATTTGTTATTGGGTGTAAAAATTTAAACCATACACCTCGTTTATACCAAATACATATTTTATGACACTACATGTGGTTTACATAGTGGGTCATCCAGTATAGAAAATACCTTTTTGGGACTCATGGGTATATTCTATATATCCATAAAATTATACCAATTAAAATCTCATAATCATATCATCAGAGCCTATAATACCCCATAAAGAACACTGATTGGGGATAACTTAATGTCATACTTGGAGATGCCCATTATCATTAAAATTCATGAAATATATATCAACATATATTTGTATGAATCTAATGTGAAAGAAATATATTATGTAGATTAAATTTTATATGATAAATTTTGAATTTTTAATCTCTTTTAATAATACTTATTAAAACCCCATACATGAACTTTTCTATCATATCATATATAACATACTGCCATATCATCCTTATGCTTACTACACTATCTACGGTTTCATTAACTCGTTATATTTATATGCAATTCCTACCACATCACCATGTGACCATCAGATAAAACCCTCTCACTATACTCTTTTATGAGAAACATTTATGAAGAATTGAATTTTTAACAATTTATATATTTACGAGTCATGTTACGAATTTTCAACTCCGTAAACATATTAACAATTCTTAAAACCACATCACAAATCATTTTGAGGTTAACTATTTTTGTCTATATAGAACTGTTTTATGTATATCATCATTATTCTGGGAACGCATTCAATAAAAATTTTCTGTGGATTATTTTTGTGATTAATTTAACTATTTACATTATATCACAACAACACATCCTAAACTCTATAAGGACATAGTAAATTTACCTTTTTATGGTAAAAAAAATATAACTCTTTACATTTAGTTTTACACCCATACTCTACATATATTTTATGATATTATGTAAAATTCACATTATATTTTGATTGGTATAATAAATTAGGTAACAGTGATATTTACTTTTTTATGGAAATAGAATGAAACTCTTTACATTTATTTTTATAGTTATATATCCTAATCATTTTAAGATATTTAGTTCAAATAAAATTAATTTAAGATTTATATAGTATTTAATTTTTTAAAATTCAACTTCGCAATGTTCAAATATACTCTAAGTAGCCTCTTAATTACAATACTCTCTTCATATCATTTTTCCGAGATACAAAAAAGTATTTATGCTATGAATTAAAAATTATTTCCATTTATTAATAATTTTATATAAATATACATTTGATTCCATATCATATATGGTATTCTATGTTCATTGATAATTTTATCAATGAAAATAAGACTTTATAATCTAAAATATATCTTTGATGGATGGTGGGAACAAAATCCATTTTATTTTAACAAATATTTGGTGACAACCTTTATTTATAATAAAATAATATTATCATTGTCTCCTTTTCAAAACATTTTCTTATTCTCAATAACTCAAAAAACATATGTATTGAATTAATTAGCTCATATTTGTCATTAAAATTGTTTATAATAAGAAATTATCTTACCATATAAAATAAATGAGATAAAGTTAATAATTGTGTAATATTATCTATCTATTATTTATATATTATTTAAAATTCAAATTAATAGTGTATGAACTAGTTTTTAATCACATTAATCTTAACTGAAGGAAATCAATTATTCTAATTATTTATAACTGTGATTTATTTATATGTATAAATTTTTAATCATATAACAATCAAAACTAGTCCATTTATTTCTATACACTAATTCCTAACATGAAAATTTCAATTAGTTACACAAAAAACTACAGGAATACAAAACAATTACCTCCAATGTAATCATTACTCTTTACTGATAACTACATATTTCTATTACCTTAAATAATTACTCAAAACAACTAGTGGACACTATAAAAAAAATTTCATCATTAGATTTTAGCTTTTTCCAATTTTTACTCTCAATATATCCATGGAATCTAGACATCATGTTCTCTAGTTCATTTTTATTAGTACATTGGATATTTTTTATTAATCTCATTCATATTGTAATAATATTCCATTTATTGTTATCTGAATGAATTTATTAACCTATATAATCCACAAAATACATTAGATTAACCATCAATTAAAATAATCAATAATATTTAGTATCATTGAAATAACCAATCACATTGATTTTATCCATCTAAAATTAATTATGTTGTTTTGTATCTAATGAAATTGAAATATAAATAGAATCACCATATACTTTTCTAAACCAACAAGATTAACCTACTAAACAAAATTAAAATTAGGTTACTTAGGAATGGGTTACTCTAACACATATAATTTGACATTACATAACATATTTTATAAAGTACCCAATCTAAAAGGTTCAATACATTAATCTTATTTTATAATAATATTATTATCAAATATATGTTTTATAATGATAAAAATGAAAATTTTTATATATAATAGAATTGTTTATCTGATGAGTATAATTAATTACTAATATTTAATATATATTTAACTAAATTATATCCCATTAAAATCATTACCCATTAAAATCAATTTGAGGGTCAAGATTTAAATTTCACAATGAAATTGGACCCAATTTTGCATGAACGTAAACACTTTGTAATTTAGGTAGGACATCATCCTAATAATATCATATATGATTCTAGGAAAGTTGTATGGAAAATAATTTTCCAATATTTACCCAATCCATTTATATATATTGTTACATGAATTCAAACACAAATATCTATTAAATAAAACCCAAATATTGGAAGTCCTATTGTCTTTGGATGATAAGGTACATAGAAAGAAAACCAGAAACTAGAATAAACCATATTTTTATTAATCTTTATAATTAGTTCCCAAATACATTTTAGCTCTTTTAACTGTATAAAATTACTTGGGTAATACATAAAAATAAATAGGGGATCTAAAACATAGTGAGCGAATAAACATTGGATTGAAGCCTATTAGATGTGTAAGAAGGCATACCATGATGACATAAAAGACATGGCTTGTGAATAAACATGTGTAGTCACAATATATACAACATTAAATCATATGATCAGGGAAATATTTGAATTTAGTAGAAATATATATCATGAATAACACATGATTCAAGGATAACTCCCAAGAGGATACCACATGGTGGAAAAAGTCCCATAATGGACTAGCTTTACTCCCTAGTCCCATACATAACGTCTCACGAGACTAAAAAATTACCCAATGAATTAGAGTGGTATCTAGGTTCACCAATCATAACATGTTCATGCATATTTGTTCCGTATAAATAGATCAAAAATAAGGAATAAACATTAGGTTTACCCATGAAATGAAATGGGTTTTGTAATCATGCTATAGGAAAAAATGGATAATCGTAATCTTATCCAAAAAATTGGTATTTAAATCATTCTTGGAAATTAAAAAATGAAAAACTAAGAATATATCATGTATAATGATTTCCAATTTAAATTATAACATTAAAATGAGTGGTGTTTTAACTTTATAAATATTCAACTTAAGCATTGGGGGGGGGGAATAATGTGTCTTTAAATAGGATAAAGGCATAATTATTTCCAAAAAATCAGATATAAAAAATGGTCTTCATGATTAAATGATTTATTTTAGAAAATATTTCTTTCTTAAAACATTTTATGGAGTGTACTTGAAAAGAGGTAATAAAGATAAAATTTCCCTTTAACCGGGTTCGCTTATCGAGAAGAATTGTGAAGGGAACGATTTAAAACAAGGTTTAACCAATCAAAGAAACATGAATTGATATATAAATATAAGTATATGTATATACTTTTGGAACATATATAGATAATATAGGATAATTATTTAATAAAAATCAAGATATAATTTGAGAAAAAAGAGAGAAGATGTTTAACCCAAATGAATTATAGAGGTTTAGAGGATCCCTTACCTTTTGTCCAAATGTGTAATGAAATATCACTTCATTTATTAGATAATAAAATTATATTTATAAATGAAATAATATATAACCACTTACGAATATTTTTTTCATTATTATTTTATATGTTAATTTAGGAATTCTTTTTGACATATAATGTTCAATTTCATTGTTCTGAAAGTATTCATTTCACAGTTTCATTGTCGATTAACTTTTCTATACTTATAGAAGTTATTTTGAAATGGGAATAATAATTAAAAGGATAAATGAAAAGGTATTCATTGACTCCCATAATTATAAATGTCCCAATATTTAACTTTTTCAGATTTTGTGGATGATTCATTTAAGAAAATGTAAATGATAAATGTTTAGTTTATTCTGGCTTGTTTTCTAACCATCTCAAACTAGTTTGGTTTTATTTAATGTTATAGATATATACTTATTCATTATTGTGAAACCAAAAATTAAAAAAAAAATATTTCATTTTAGACAATTATAATTGAATTTAAACATCATATGAATTCATTATTCAGAAACAAAACTCAACATCCTTGAAGGTTGTTAACCGAAATAATATAGACAATGGCTCCATTTTTCATTGAATAAGAGGAGATAAAGAAAGGGTTGGATACAATATATTACATTTTAAATAAAAAATTATAATATATACATGATACTAGAATTATTATTCTAGGTTTTGTGGAGTAGGGGAGGGGATGTTTGAAGAAAAAAGAAAATAAAAGAAGTAGTTTGAGAAACCTACCTTTTAAATATCACATCCGTAAAGAACCCTTTAAGCATCATGGAATTGATAATTTGGTTAGAAAAAAAGTACATAAATTTAGATAAGAGTGGGTATGATTGGGTTTTATATATATTTGGAAAACTTCAAGGATTAAAATGTGTGAAGAAATAGGGTGGTGAGGGGTGATATTTATAAGGGGAGGAGATGGGGCTTTTTTATTATTACATTTATTAGTTTATTATATTGGATAAAGACTATAAATTTTATTGATTATTGTTACTATATATATTAAATAGTTTATGAGAGTTATAAATAATGGGTTATTACATCATCTATGAGGTATAAATTCATATATTTTGATTATAATTTTAAATACCTTGAATTACAGTATTTCACTATTCAACAAAAATTCAACTATTTTGGAAAATATAAAAAAATTAATCCTAACAATTTTATATGTATAAATTTTCCATTTTATGGAAATAATTTTTTAAATATGATAAATTAACTTTTATTTAAAATTTTCATTTATTAAAAAATATTGATTTTAATATTCTAATCGATTTTATGATCCTTCGAAAAATTAATTATAGTCTCATAAATTTATCTTATCCTTAAAATAAAACAAAATATTAATTGACAAACAAATTTTATGAAAATAAATTTTATTTTAAATCATTTAATTCATTTAAAAATTTTAATTAATACATTTATATTTTATAAAAATATTAACACATAACATATCAATTTTAAATCATTTATTTACTTGTACCACAAAGTAAATATATCATATTTTCATTTTATAGGATAACTAAATATTATTTTACATTCAAAAATGTGATTTATTTATTTTAATGGTTGGGAAACAATTCATGCTAGTCATATTACTATTCAAATTGCCAGGTAACTATTCCATCATTCAGGTAACTGTTAAAATAGCCATATTACTATTCTAAAAGTCAAATTTGTAATACTTATATAGGTTTCTTAATGTATATAAATATATCATATTTCAATCGTTCTTCATTATATTTGATTGTATCTTAATTTTATATATAATTTTAACTTCAAAATTAGTACTTTATTATTAACATTATGTTTTATTTCTATATATTTCTTTCTAAGTGCAATCATTCGGTGGATCATGAAGATCCATATTTTCAAATATTACTTATCTTATTTTATATTTTACAACATAATGTAATATTTGGAATTTTTATTTGTTTTTTTACCAACTAATGTATCATTATTCAGTTATATAAATAATGTTTTCTTAGTTTCTCTAAGTGATTTATGTGATTTATACTATATGGAATATTTATAAGAAGTGAAATTTCAATGATAAAATTTCGGGACGTTTGATTATTCTCCCCAAAAGAAATTTTACCCTAAAATTTTCATTTTACAAACTAAGGTGAAATTATGTGAGTTTACTTCTGTTTCATGGCTACCTCTAGCTCCCTTGTCAACTCTTCATTTTTATGGTTCTAGCATAGTACTTTAACTAAATGAGTGGTCTCGTTACATATAACCTTGTATATATGATAAAATATATTCATCAGATGCACATCATAAGCTATAACACTTTCTAGTTATACCACCCTTGAATTCATCACATGTGAGGTATTTGGTATGTAATTCTTCAAGATGGGTACATGGAATACACCATGTACTAGAGACATGGTTTGTTGAAGTTCTAGTTGATATTCCATAGTTCTGGAATGATCAAGTATATAAAAGTGGTCTATGTACCTAGGACTTAGCTTTCCATTCTTATCACATATCATGAGTCTCTTCCATGGATATATGAAAAGGAATACCTTATCTCTATCATCAAACTCCAGGTCTTATTGATGATTGTCTATATAGCTCTTCTTTCGTCATTTTTTAGTCCTTCGGTGTTGTTGAATGGTCTCCCCCTTTTATACCATTTCCTAAATCATTTCAGGTCCCAATATATTGTGTTAAATAACATCATATCAATATATAGGTGTTCAACATATCGTTCCCTAAAGAGATTTATATTGTGCCATTTGTATGATTGAGTGGGAACTATTTTTTTATAGACCTCAATAAGAGGATGATGTTGGTCCCATCTCATTTTAAATATCATCAAGAATTATCTCAACACATATTTTAGTTCCTGAATAGTCCACTAAATCTCACAATTATTCTAGGGGTGATAATCCATATTGATGTTCATCGAAGTGTTTATAAGATGTTATATACTCTTTGAGAAAATTGGGGTAAATATCATATCTTGACCGGATATAATTAATAGTGGTGTACAATGGAACCTCAACACTTCTCTAATGTATATACTTGAATGTTTATCAAGATATAAGTCCTATCAGATTTCAATTTTGTGATAAGTATTCATAAAAAAATCCACTTAGACCCATATAACATTATTTTATTTGGGTGTATTTTGAAATACAATTAGATTTCCCATTGTGTAGTTTTTCCATTTCCATGAAGATATGGGTAATGGTTTCATCATCCCCTAATATTTTTCCTTTCACCCTTCACATTATGATATACAAGGTATTTTAATGTATATTTTGTGATCTCCTTCATCACATTTCTCCACTGATAGTGCTCTTTAATATTTTTATACATCTTAGTGCACCCAGTGTGGATAGAGAAGGCTGGGATATGTGAATCATTCAAAATAACATTCTTTATCTCAGGAATTGGTGGTACATATATTTGTGACCCAAATCTTATGAAGAATTACTAATTAGTTTTTATCTCTGAGGATTTACCATTTTTGATATCTTCAACTATATTTCAAATTTACACACCATTTATTTAGGCATCTTTATCTTATCTAAAAGGGATGGTAGAGAAATAATTTGAGAAAGGAATAATGATATTCATTCCTTTATGATTCCTATTTATATCCTATATAAATATAAGATTATTGGATCCTTTTAAAATCTCTTAATTTAAAAATTATCATAATCCTTTAAACATAGAGTGTATGCCACTATATTTGATTTTCCCAGATTATAGTGGATAAAGTAGGCATAATCCATGATGATCAATAACCATCTTTGTCGGTGGATATTAATAACTTTCAATTTGAATATGTATTTTATTCTATTTTGATCATTATATATCTCACACTTCTCCCCCAAAAGATATTACCTCCATATATTCAATGTGAAGATCATGTATTCCAACAACAGATCATGTACAGGGTAGTTTTACTAAAAATATTTCATCTTATTTGAGGTTTAGGATATCAATTTATCATTATGAATCAATAAATAACAAAATAAATTATTTGATGCATCACTTTATAACATGAACCCCCCCCCCCCTTGGGCTGTGTAAGTATTGGTGTAGGGATAAGCCTCTTTTTCAGTTCTTTAGAGTAGTCATAACATTCATTAGCCCAGATAAATTCTACAACCTTATGATTATTATCAGTTAGTATGTTTGATAATCATGATATGTTCCAAAAAAAATTTAGGAAACATCCTGCTATATGAAGGAAAAAATGGATCTCCATTATAGATGTTGGTCAGGGGCACTCCAAAATTTTCTTTATCCTAAAAGGGTCCATTGATATCACATTTATGGTAACCGCATTCCACAAGAATGATAATTTTTTCATACGTAACTCACATTTTTTTACCTTTCATATATTTTCTCCCTTCACAGCGTATTTAAAATAGTATTCAGCCACTCATCATACGCTTCCTTGATTATAAAATATATCATAATATCATCTATAAAGACTAGAAAAAAATTGTCTAGGTGATCTATAATTACTCTATTCATTAATTCCACTAAAATTTATTGATGATTAGAGAGTATTATGGGAATAATAGTAAAATTAGAGTGTCTAGTCTTTATTTGAAATGAATCCTTGGGAATATCATTCATCTTCACCTTTAATAAGTGATATACTAACCAAAGGGCCACTGTAGATAAATATTGGACCCCATATGGTTGATTAAAAAACTCATCTATTTGTGGTATTTGATACATGTTATTTATAATTATTTTCTTGAGCTCATGATAATAAATATATAGGAGAGTTGATCCACCCTTCTTCTCAAAAAAGGACTGAAGAAACCCACAGTGAAGCACTCAAACATATAAAACCCTTTTCTTGATTCTCTTGTAAATTCTTCTTTATTTATTCCAAATAAATGGTTAGCATCCTATAAGAAGTATTTAATATGGGTAGATATCTAGGTATAAGTTTTATTGAAAAATCATTCTATTGATTAGGTGGAAGATTCTGAAATTATTTAGGGAACACATCAGTGAAGTCTCTCAAAATGGGAATGTCTTGATGTATGATCCTCTACTCTGTCACAATCATTTTTGCTAGATATGATTTCAATTAAGAAAATAGTATCCATTCATGGGAATAATATTCAAAGGATATTCATCCAAATCCTTAAATTTTTAAATAATTCTAGGATTCCTTGAGATGTTATGGGTGATCTCCCTCCTATGATAGTTAATTTTGTATTTATATAATGATACCCAATCCATTCCAAATATTAAATCAAAATCCACTAAATGGAGTAATATGTTATTTTCTATGAGGTTAAGTCCCCAAATACTTACATAGGATGAGTTATATGATTTCTATTCAATAAATCCTCCCTTCTGTTTCTTATGAATAACTCAACCTCTATATTTTGAGGTGTTTTTTGAATAGTTGTACTAAACCTACAAGATATAAATGAATTTTTAGAACTAAAATAAAATAGTATTTTCACTATTCTTGAATGAATATCCATTGTTCCCATGGCCACATTATTTTCAAGATCCGCCTTATTATTAGTGATAGAAAATACCCTTATTTTTTTCATGGGAGTATATTGTCATTGATTATATCTAAAAACCCTTTCTTTAGGAAATTGGATTGCATATTGAAAATTTTACTTGAAATTGAAACACTGTATTGTAGAATGATCATTGATATAAACCTTCCTTTTTTATTAAATGTTAGTGGGATTCTTCACATACATTTATAAATTATTATTTTTATGCCCCACTTTTCCACATTTTAATTATCTCTTGGTTACCTCTAGATAATTATTAGGATGCATCTTCCCAGACTTTTGACTTGTCGGATGTTGATTGTCCTTTACTCCATTAGATTTATCTATTGATCCTACCATATTAAAATCCATTATCGTATTTTTATCTATGATTCCATGAGACCATTGAGGGTTAAAAATATTCATCTCCACCTTATGTATGCACTAGAAAATCTCTTCATATTTGTAAAAGTCTCGAATCTCCATGGATTTTCATAGACTCATCTTCAATCCACTAAAGGAGTGATCCACATTGATTCCAGTTTTCATGACAATGATTGTGGTGTATCATTAAATCCTTTTAATTTTTTCCTTAGACTCTTGTATTGACTCAGCATCATATAGTTTCAATTCATGAAACACCATCCCCATCATAAGATGGAGAGTTTGGGGAAAATATTTTTTGAAAATTTTTTTGGGAATCCTTCCCATTAAATGTAATCAATTTCTTCCTTAGAATTCATGTTCTTGATTAGTGTTAACCACTGATCTACATCACTATAAAAATTATAGACCTCCAATATGAATTTATTTTTTTAGTATTGGAAGTCCAAGAATGTCTTCCCAATTGATATAATCCTATTTTCTTGTGATGATGGGATCATAATATTCACTAAATGTTATAGGACATTGTCACAAAAAGGATATGACCATAACCTGATACTTCTTAGGATAAGAAGGAAATTCCACATGATTAATGTAATTTTTCATAAACAGTTGATCTATTACATTCATGATGTTCTGAACTAGCATTCCCATCAATTTTGGCATCTCATTAGGGAAACCATAACATTTATTACCACATTAGTTGTTGGTGTTGGTTCTAATATGTTAATACATTAACTAAAAAATAACAAAATTAGGGGAGTTAATTCTTATATAATGAGAAAATTAAAAATAAAACTATGAACCATGAAGGAATAACTTATAAATAAAAAGTATATCCAAACTTGTGAGTCACTAGGATTCAATCATGGTTATCCATGGTAATTATTACTATAATAATCCTTATCCATAGGGTTCCCACAAAATTTTTCTAGTAAAATTCCCCAAAAGTAACAATAACATAATGTGATACCAACTATATCAACACATTCCTTTTACATATATTCTCACATGAATTTTATTATAAATATCTATTAAATAAAGTCGAAGGATTGAAAATTATAGTGTCGTTGGAATACTGGGTAAATAACTAGAAAACATGAAATTAGAAAAATTATAATAATCTCTAAAATAAGATCTAAATTCAATTTGAGTTCCGAAAATAACATAGGATGACCTAGAGAATAAATAGATAAAAATGGGTGAGAAAAAATCCTTACAATGGAATAAACATAGGAATCAAGTATGTGAAATACGTAATAATGGAGAACATTATAATATAAAAAACAACACATTAATTAAAACATGAAGGAATGATATATAGGTTATGCAATCATTTGATCATGTTAATATAGGAATTTGGTAGAAAAAATCAAGACATAAACATGATTCAAGGATAACTACCAAGATGATATCACATGGTTGAAAGAGTCCCATAATGGATTCAGTTTACTCTATAATAAAATACATAATGTCTTAGGAGACTAAAACATTACCCAATGCATTGGAGTGCTATATGGGAAAACCAATCATAACATGTACATTATTATGTATTCCAGATAAATAAATCAAACATAAGAAATAAACAAAATAGTTACCCAGGGAAAGAAATGGGGTTCGTTAAAATTTAATAAGGCATAACCAAATGGAATATCACAATGGATTTAACATACTGACCAACATTACACAATAATGGTATTCTACCCCAAACAGCAAATACTTCTGACTAGTAGTGAGGGACTAGGTTCTGTCTATAGGGAGCCCATTCCCTCATGTCAGAGTGTATCACAATGGTAGTAAACATATTAATCAATTGTGGAAGAAGTAAATCAACCCCAAAAAAGATATCATCCATGATAGAAATACAAAAAAATGAAAAATGTAATCTTATATATAGGTATATGTCATGAAATAACTCTACCAAGATGGAAAATAGGTATATAAACATCCATTACGATACTTGTCTCATAATACCAAAAATACAAAAAAACCTATCACATCTAGCATCACGAACCTAGCCCATTCATGTGATCCCCTTCTCCTAAGAAATGATCATCTCAAGTATCATACAATGAACACTTTCCCTGGTCTATAAGTACATCAATTAGGTTTATATGGGTACCGAATGGTGGCTCGAACAGAGGTTGAGATATCACTTAGTAGGCAACAACCAATGATTCCTATAACAAATCCAGGATGTGTATAACAAGATAAAGCAAATTGAAATTTATACAATAGGTAAGATAGTAATTCTAGTGAAATTCCCTAGTAAAACGTAATAACTATAAATATGCACTGTAAATCTAAACAAGGATTCCTAGAACAAATAGTAAGGCTCACATAAACAAGGGTTCCAGTAAAATAGAAATAAATTAAAAGATAATATATAGTCAATCCAACTGGATTAAAATACCCATACCAGGGATACATATAAAGAATAGAAAAACAATATCCACATTGGACTCACCATGTATACTAATGTAATAAACTATCATTTCCTATATATATAATCCCTTATAACATAAATTTTATACTTTCTGTATAACCAAGTAATCCAAAAATTCTTAGTCGTATATTCGATGTCTAAAAAAAGGGACAGATCTAAGACCAAGGCATCCACATAACATTCTAGGATAATCTCAATGGAAAGACGATAAATAATTTCATGGATTCAAATGAGAATTTCAATAACACATGTCCAATGTGTGTCAAATAAATCTTGGTCTTAGGGGTATCTGGGTCCAAGGAATCCTACGTAATCAATATCCATGGAGGAAACAAGTCAATGATGTTCTCTATCAAAAACAAGATCCTTGGGGAAAATGTCCATGAAATCTAATGGAATTAAGATCCAAGGTATAAAAACCAAGGAATAAACAAATATTTTAATTCATCATCTCATCTCGAACATAGTTTCAAATTCAATTTTATTCCACGAGTTCAAATAACTCATATCATAACATGATATAAAATTCAAATAAACTAATCAATAGTTCACATCATTTTAAAGCATGGAAAAGGAGGGGAACCAAATTTTAATTTCTTAATTAAATTTGAAATAATTAATAATTGTAATCCTATAACTAAGAAACCTAACGAGAACCCCATGGGTGGTGTAATAAAATGGAAAATAAAAAGGAACACCTAATGGGTGGCCTAGGTTGGGGAAAACCCTTCAAAACTAGTGGGAATCCCTAATAGGTTCTAATTCTATTAAATTAAATTATTTAATTAATTTTAGGGATGTAGTTAGAATGTATAATGTGTGATACACTGAAAATAAAGCTTATAAAATACATGTCCCTTAGGGGAAGGTATATACTACCTATCATAGGCCCACCATAGAGTAATTGTCTAATATAAGCTTCTGATTTGATCTAGTTAAAAAGAAAAACAAAGAACATATGAAAAACCAAGAAATATGGAATATTATATTATACATAAAGAAATCTATTAATATGAAGAAAAATATTGAACTATAAACGAATAATGAATAAACCACTAACTATGATCAAATAATATTGACAATTGAAGAAACAAATTCTGGATTGTAAAGCATCACACAATGCTAGGTCTTGGATTCCTTGGGTTCTCATGCATGATATTGAAGGGAGGTTGAGGGTTCTATCTTAAAAAATATATTCTCTATGTCATAGACTAAAAAAATACTCAACAATTGACATATCATGTAAATTATTTACACATAATTTAAATATTGGAGTCTTCCTCCTTGGTAAATCCCCTTACACAGCATGAACTGGCCTTCTTAGGAAATTACACGTTGTGTATTGAATACATGGCATGGATTCCAATTACAGAGTGTGTAACTAGAATAAAACCAGCCTCTAGACCTTCTTCCTCTTCCTTCTCTAAATAACCCAACCATCCCATATCCTATCATAGGGTATAAGACAAAAAGATAATTAAAAAGAGTTAAATTTGAAATTAAATAATAACTACCTTAAGGAAAACCCGAGATCTTACAATCTTCCTCCTTTAATGAAATTAATCCCAAAATTTTCCTTCAAAAGGTGACCAAAAAAATCATGAGAATAATTATGGCCACTAAGGATGTATATATGCCTCCCACATTGGCTTGTAAATGGTCATAATACTATAGAACCCATTCTAGAAGAACTGGCCATCCTTAGAGAACGTTTTTGATTCTATCAGTGATACGAATAGGATGCTTTTCAAAGGTTGAAATACCTTAAAAATCCAAATCAACTGAATTAAGAGTGTGAGATGGGTCTGAATGTTAATGGTAAAGCTGAGATGTATGGAAAACTTCATCCATGTCTTAGTACCTTTAAGGTAACTGCAACTGATAGGTTACCAGCTAGACTCTCTCTAAAATCGTTATCAACCTGAAATATCCTGAGGAAATATTAACTTTTGTCCACATTTGGTTGTGTTCTATCCACTATGATATATTTAAAAACAAATTATCCCCAACCTCAAACATTATAGGTTGGTGATATTGATTGGTGTTAGATCATTATTTATACTATTTAGCATCCATCCACTTCCAAATCATCTAGACCTAATCTAAAGTCTCCTACAAGATACATGTTCCTAGTAAATTTTTACCATTACCACTAACCATAATAGGGGTGATCGGCATAGCCTACCATAAAATCTTCAAATGGTTACATATTTATAGTCTCATAATAACTATTTTTTGAGGAGAACATATATAGTGGAATATGCCTCTTTCAAGAGCCCATGAAATCCTGGACGCATGATCGCAACATGTAGTCAAGAACATGAATAATAAAATATGATTTTACACCAGTTTGAGGATGGTATTCCATGATTAATATCACTCATGTATCCAAAACCCTCTGCAGACTCTATGAGAAAAAAGACGTAAACATGGTATCCTTGTCCAAAATAAAAATAATATGGACCCCATGAATCCACACTATCTAAAGAATATACATCCTGACACTCTCATGATATAATAAGGTATCCTTGATCATAAAAATATAGGAAACCACTTTGATTATATATAAAATCACACATATAGCATCACCACCGTGATTAAATCTCCAAAAACAATCCCAAAATCCATTACAACATCATCCCATTCCCACAGAGGATTTGGTAACTACTGTAAACGTATGGTTGTCCATTTATGTTCCATAATCACTTATTGATAGGTGGAACAAATTTTTAAAAAAAATAGATACCACACATTTTATCCCCGACCACTAATATTGGTGATAAAAATCATGATACATCTTGGTAATGTTGGGATCCATTGCCCAAACAAAGGCATGAAACTCCAACATCATCTCCTCACATATTAATGTTGGAACCCATATGAAACCATGTATATATAGAAACTAATCCTCACCTATGGTCCAACTAGAAGGCAGGTTCTCACCTTCCACATGCTCCCATAGGACTATTCCCTTGGTATATGATAGTTTTTATATCCTCAGTCTATTCAGTAGGGTAGAGGTCATTACTAAGGCTAAAAGAAATGTTTTACCAAAACTATCCTACACCTACAAGTGAATATTTGAAAATATTTCCAAAAGATTCCACTCACTAATAGCCTTCTGAACATCATGTATCTAATTTCTTCTACTCAATGCATCATCCAATGCATTACCATTTCCATAAATATTGTAATGATCAAAATTAAAAGACTATAATTAGTCAAAAAAAATTTGATTCCTCGGATTTAGATCGTGTTGTATAAATATATACTTCATCCTTTATTGATCTACCTACACTACAATACACTGTCTAATTAATAGTGTCTCTAATAGTGAAAGTTATCAATAACTACAAGTAACTCAAGATCATATGTTGGGTAATTCCTCTCATGTGGCCTCTACTAACGAGACTCATATTCCATGACTTTATCCCCCTACATCAATACTACTCCTAATATGATAACTATTGTGTTACAAGTCACAATGTAGCTCCAAATCAGAATTGAAAGACAAAGGGATGGCACAGAATTATGTCCCCCTTTCAGCTATGTAAATGTAGTCTCATGGGTATCTTTCCATAAAAACATCACACCCTTCTTAGTTAGGCCCTTCAGCGGTGCTGCTAAGAATGAGAAGCCATGTATGAAAGGCCATTAATATCCAGTTGGCCCAAATAAACACTATATCTCAAAGACATTGTTGGGTTTCTACCATGAAAGACATATCATACCATTTTTGTGTCAATTAATACTCATGTCTCTAATATAATATCCCATAGGATGTAAATCGTATTCATCAGAAATTGTCACTTTGCGATCTTATCATATAATTTATTATCGTTCAATGTATCCAAAATGATATCAAGATATTTATAATGGTATTGTTGATTTTGATAATACACTAAGTAATATTCTAAAAAAACCACCATAAATGAATCTAGATAATGATCAGAAACTATGTTCATTAGAACCATGAATACTATTGGTACATTTGTGATACCTAATGACATAACCTTATATTCTTATAATCTGTACCTACATCAAAGACATGTATGAGGTATGTTGGTAGGTCTAATATGCACCTGATGATATCCTGACCCCAAATTATTTTTATATAACAAATGAGCTTCATGGATCTAATCAAAAACATCATCTATATATGAAAAATTATATTGGTTCTTAATAATAAACTGGTCAATTTTCAATAATCCATCCATATCCTAAGGTTACTATATTTTTTTTCTCAAAAAGGAAAAGTGAACCCCATGGATATGTACTGTGTTATATAGACCACATTACCTCCAAATCCTCATGCTATCTCTTGATCTCTTGAAACTCTTTCGAATTCAACATATAAGGAGGAATGGATACCGGTGTATCCTCTAGCACTGGATTAATAGAAAACTCTACTTATCCATCATATGCTAAACTAGAAAATTATTATGGGAAAATTTCTTTAAAATGATCAAACACTACATAGAATTATTCCTAACATGATCTATGATCATCAAGATATATACATGAAATCTAGGTTGTCATCCCACCCATCCCACAATACTCTAGTCAATTTCACCTCACCTAGACATCCCATTCACCCTTGTGAATAAAAATTCCCCCCTCTCGTGATGTGAAAGTCACCCTCTAGTGACACCAATCGTTGTAATCCTAATAATAAAACAAAAATTCCATTTTTAGTATGACTTCAGACCCTATCAAATTGAGTAAAAAATATTCCATATGAAGTGACATTGACCATTCCCAAGGGGGAACTCCCTGCACTAACATACACCCTCTTTTCTAATCCCTAAAAGACTATTCACTCTCATAATGCCACTAAAATATTGTATATTGAGCCCAAGGATTTAAAAAAAGGTAGAGAAATGTAACTATGGGAAGAACATATATCAAAAAAAGAATAAACAATCATTGAGGATACTAAGATCGTACCTATCAACATAGATGGCCTTGAGCTCTTCTCATCAAGTGTATGTTATAAAAAATATATCTGGCCTGAACTAAGTCCCTATGAAACAACCTCACTACCCAGAGAAGGCCCACTATTTTGTCTAAGTAATACTACTTTACAGTTTCCTCAACCATGACCACTACCAAAGCATGAGTGACCAGTACTAATCTAGCTTCCAGCCTGATGTGGATCTGAGAAAAATTCTCCCAACCTGAAGCCAGAGCTGATCCACTTCAACTAACTACTGGAGGTAAGGTCCTGAAACAATGTTTTATGTGGCCCATCCTACTGCAATTTTGTCACTAAACTAGGTATCAATCACACTAATTCATCATATGTCTTCTTGTCCCACACTAGTGACAAAAGATAAAACTACCAGAACTAACTGCTTATCTTGTACACACATCCTGAGATGCCTCAAAATGGTGCTTCTATAAAATATAAGTTGAACCTCTTGGTTGAGAGGATAAAAGTACCTAATATTTTCATTTATCTTCCCTCAGGTTCCAATCTATAATATGCACCTGAATAACTATATTAGTAATATTAAACAACTGAAACACATTGGCCTACTATCAAACAACATTCTTAGGACCTTATTCAAAAAATCTCTCCCTTGAAACCTCATTAGCAAGATATATCAATAAAAACACTAAATCATTGTAATGAGTGTCGAATATTTGATAAGATTAATTTACCCATTCTTCATATGTATAATATAATTTTCCATTTTTGTACTCAGGGACTCTGAAAAAAAATTAGTCATAAAATACGGATAGGAAATCCTTCCAATTTATATCAAGTACCCTATCAACCATATTCAAAAAATCTGACTATCTCATAGCTACTTCCAAAAGCATATGTTTCATGAGCATTGATCTCCTCTCAAGATGTGTCTCTATATTGTTTAATATTGACAACATAGTCTCAAACCATATCTCAACAGATTTTGATCCATTATCCCCTCAAAATGTGGGTGGATGTTGCTGCTGGAAGACATGTTCTAGACCAACCATATATAATGAATTCTATGGTGCTCCCTAAAAATATTCCATATAATATAAAAAAAACATTTATAACTATTCATCATCACATATGTCTGTTAAATCCACTATTTTAATAGCTGGTACTACAGGACGATCTACTGGTAGACTATTGACACCCACTCTAAAGCAGGGTTTTCACCAATCTTCTCGCATACGACTAGAGGTCATCATGGTGTAATGTCTCTACAATTAAAAACCAATTCGTTATAAAATATCCATAAACATAAGTACGCAAATAAAATTATAGAACATGTTAGAAAATTCTATGAATAATTTATACCACTTATCCAGATCCTAAACCTAGTACTGGATAAAAATAAACGACCAAGACATCACTAGAAACACTACCTTATTCCCACATAAAAACTAGTTCTAGTTCAATTTCTCTATTTCAATGTTTATATTTCCATTCAAAATAATATTCAATTAATATTTCACAAAATAGATGAACCAAATTCTTCACCATTTCTAATACATAAGGGTTCATAAACCTCATGAACCCAAATATGGTGTCAAATTAATCAACACCATAACACGTTTAAGATAGTGTGACTAATGGTCCATGACTCAACATGCCAGAATCAGCTGCTTAGGTTGTCTGCAATAGCCTAATCAGGAAAAAACTTCTTATGTTATGGAAGGAACTCTATATACAAACCATGTCCCAATTCCTTATAAAATGTAACTTTAAAAATGGTAGGTATATTACACATTGCACGTATAACAAATTCATGCAGTCAAAGAATGAATCTTTTGTGGCATGGAATAATGCATGAAATGTGAATCTTATAAAAGATCATAAGAATGATGCATGAGATTAATACCATCATCTCATCATAAAAAAAGTAAAATATATAATCATAATAAACATATAACCATAACTCTATCTCCAAATGGTGGAATCAAATCAATTATAATATGAAAAATCCCAAAAATACAAATTTCTATTTCAAATAATTCTGATTTTCTTAGTATGTGGGTATCATACTCCCAAGAGTATATCATTACAAAATTCCAATAACTCTCTAATCCCATACACATTTTCTCAACATAGTATGGACTAAAAGGAAAACTATTGATATGAAATTGTAACATCCTAAACCAGAATCCACTATCTAGTTCCTTGAGATGATGGGTAAGATGTCCTCATGCATGTATCCCAAAATTCCAGAGGTGACTAACTAGTAGTGAGGGCCTAGGGTGTGTCTGTGGGAAGAATATTCCCTTATATCAGAGTGTATCACAATGGTAGTAAAATATAAATCAATATCAGAAGTAGTACATAAATAATAAAAAATAACACATCCAATAAGAGAATAGATAAAAAAAGTAATCTCATATATAATGATGCGTCATGTCATGTCTCTACAATGACAGAAAATAGTTATACAAGAATCATGTAAAATAAATATATCAAAATACCAAAAAAGACAGAAAGAACTATCCCAGCTATCACCATGATCCTTGCTCTATCATATTCTCCACTACTCTTATAAAATTATCATCCCAAGAATCATATAATGGGAACTTCCCCCGGTCCCTTCCAGAATCCATGAATTATGTTCAGGTACCCAACAGAAGCTTAAACAGCTTGTGAGATATCACTTAGTCTGCCACCACCAATGATGTGTATAAAAAATCTAGGATGCATATAACCATCTAAAGTTGTGTGCAATTTGTACAACATGTAAAGTAGTAATACAACTAAAGTGACCATGTAAAAAGTAATAACCATAATGTGATATAATAAAGACAAAAAAGAATCCCTCCAAACAAATATTTAAGCTCCCATAAACAAAGGTAGTGGTAAAAATATAAATAAATAAAGTGATTTTATCTAGTATATCCACATGAGTGAAATTCCCAATCTAGGGATACCTATAAATCATGGAAAAATAATATCCACATCGGCCACTCCATGTCAGTGTAAAGAATAACCATGACCACACTTTATAATCCATTATAACATACATCACATTGTTTTCATATAAACAAGTCATTCACAGTTTCCTTTCCATGTAATCAATGTTTCAAATCATAATGTGTCAAATCTAAGGTTTAAAATACCAATGAATCTAAATCAATTTTTAAGAGAATATTTATAGAAACTTGATAAAGGCCATGGTGGATTATAAGTACAATTTCAATAACACGTGTACAATGAGATTCCAAGAAATATAAATACAATAGGTAGGAAGGAACAAGGCATCCTATAGAATCAATACCCAAGGAGGAAACAACTACAAGGTGTCCAGTACCATAAACAAGATACAAGATAGGACCATCCAGGAAATCTATTGGAATCAGGATCCAAGGTATACCAACCATGGAATCCACTACCATTTCAATTCATCATCTCACTTCAAACATAAGTTAGCATTCAATTCCATTTCTCAAGTTCACCAAACCCCTGTCGATAAACTCTATAAAATCCAAATGAATAATTATATAGTTCATATCTAATCAACACATGGAAAAGGAGGTGATCCCTATCCCAATATCTTAATTTAATTAAAGAAAATTTATAAATGGTCTCCCATAACTAGTATATGTCCTAATAATCCCATGGGTGGCATAAAACATGGGAAAATAAAAGTTCCCTATATGGGTGTCCTAGGTTGAGAAAAGAACCTCTTATAAACACATAAGAACTAGTGTTCATCCCTAACAGTTTTCAATACCTTTAATTAAATTATTTAGTTTATTTTGGGGATGATTCCATAAATTATGGTGTGTAGATCAATGGAAAAAATATTATAAAACACCAAACCCTTAGGTAAATATATAGACTACCTAATTTAGGTATGTACTAAAGCACTCATGCAATATCACCTTCTCATTCTATCTTGTTCAGAAGAAAAATAAAGAACACAGAAATAACCTAAATATTGGTCATATTATCTTGGACATAAATAAATATTTTGGTACAAAGGAAATTGAATAAAGATATAATATTAATAAAGAAAACATTGGTAAATTTCCAAAGAGATTGACGGTGGAAGAAACATAGTTTGGATCAAAAAATGACACCAAATACCATTTCTTGGATTTCGTGTGTAATATTATGTGATAGAGAAGGGATGGTGATGATTCTATCCTATAAAATATAGTCCCTAGAACCTATTATAAAACAAATTTCATAAATTTATATGGTGTGTAAATGTTTTACACATCGTGTACTGCTCAGGGTCTTCCTCCCTAAGAAAAACACTTATATTATGTAAAATGGCCTCAAAAGGCCATTACACATCATGAATTCTTGTTACAAGGTGTGTAACTAGAATAAAACCATCGTGAATCCCTCATAACTCTTTCTTTACCAAACTACCCTACTTTCCCACATCCTTACTTAGGGTCTTGGAAAAAAAAGATAATTAAAAATTATTTTAAATAGAAATAATAAAATTTGTACCTCAAGAAAAAATAGGATATTTCTATGGAATTTATGAAGGATGGGACTTAAATCATTATTATACATTATTTAATAATTGATATGGATATATCATGAATAATCATGTCTAACTAAAGTGAAAAAATAACAAAAAATGGGTAGGTAACATTACAATTGTGCCATATAAGTGTAGTTTTGAGGAAAAGAAAAAAAAAGTATTTAAATTGGATAAGGGAATAATTATATAAATAAAACCATAAATGAAATAAAAAAATTTCATGATAAAATGATTTTTTAAGAAAATATTCATATCTTAAAAGATTTTATAATGTGTCCTTGAAAATGTGTCAGAAACAGAGATGTTCCATTTAGTTGACTTTTCTTATCGAGAGGAATTGAGAAGGGAACCTTTTAAAACATTACCCATAAGAAAAATATGAATTGAAATAAATATAATTTTTTTAACAGATATTCAAAATATTGGTTATTATGTAAAACTAATTAAGATATAAATTGAGGAAAAGAGAGATAACGTATGACCTAAAAAAATATAGAGGTTTGGAGAGATCCCTTACATTATATCTCAATGCATTATGAACATGCACATAATGTCCGGAATAATAATATTTTATTCATTAATTACATAATTAATAACCTATAACACATATATGTTATTTATTATAAATTTATTGTGTTAATTTATGGATATATTGATGAGTTATAAAATTTAATTTCATTGTTCTGAGAGTATTAATTTCATTGTTTCATAGTCGATTCACTCGTGAATAATTATGGTTGTTCTTATAAAAAAGGAATAATAATACATAATTGAAATTAAGTAGTACTAATTAAATTATAGTTGTTTAAATTTTATTATATATCATTTTTTCTGACATTCGGATGAATCATTTAATCAACCATTAATGATGAATGTTTAGATTATTTTTTTGTTTTTTCGGCTATCTCAAACTAGTTTCTTTTTAATTAACTTTTGAGCCATATAATCTTTATAGAATCTGAAAAAAACATCTAATATAAATAATTGTTTCATTTTAAACTAGTATAAGTGAATTTAAACATTTTATGATGTCATTATTGGAGAACGAAAACTCGTCGTCCATGAAGGCAGTTAAAAGATATAATAGGGACAATGGTTTCATTTTTATTTGAATAAGAGAATATTATTAATGGGTTGGATATAATATATTCCATTATAAATAAAAAATTTAAATATACACATGATACTATAATTATTATTATATGTTTTATGAAGTACGTGAGGAGAAGGTAGAAGAAAAAAAATGAAAGAGATAGTTTTATAATGTTACATATTGAATATCGCCTCCTTGAATAACCCATTAAAAGACATTGGATTTGCCTTTTGGTGAGGACATTAGCACTTGGAAATGGGGAAGAGTGGTTAGGATAAGTTTTGTCAGATATTTGGAATGATTCAAGGCTTATAAGTTATTATGAGAAGGGGTTGTGAGGGTAGTATTTATTAAGGGAGGAGAGGGGTGTTTTTGATTATTATACTCATTAGTTTATTAATTTATCTCTAGAATGTAACTAAGATTTAATATTGTGAGTATATAAATTATATGTTTCATGTGATTTTTAACTAATGGGTTCTTACATATCCATAACTCAAAAATTCATGTATTCTTCCTTTAATTTTAAATAGTGTAATTATTGTATTTTTCTATTCACCATAAATTCAATTATATTATAAAAATGAAACAAAAGATCCCCTAAATTTTTTTGAAATGTAAATATTATAAAAATGTAATCTATTATATGAAAATAATTATATATATATGAAAAATTTTGTGTTTAACTAAAATCATCAATATTCAAAAATTAGTGATTTTAATATTATAATAAA
Source organism: Viscum album (assembly GCA_963277665.1). NCBI lineage: Eukaryota > Viridiplantae > Streptophyta > Magnoliopsida > Santalales > Viscaceae > Viscum > Viscum album. The sequence goes on from OY728135.1 coordinate 1,468,450,115, forward strand.
TTATATAACCCTTTGAAAAATTACTTATGGTCACATAATATTATTTTATCATTAAAATATAACATAATATTATTTTAAGAATCTATTTTATTAGAATAAATTTTATTTTAAATTTTTATATGTATTATAAAATTTCAATCAATACATTTATATTTTGAAAAAATACGAACACTTAATTTTTCATTTTTAAAATATTTATTTACCTATACAAGGATATAAATATATAATATTTCAACCTTATAAGATATTAAAACAATTATTTATTATTCCTATAGGTGATTTTACTATTCTAATGGTCATATTACTATTCTTAATGGTCTGATTACTATTCGAAAAGTTAGGATACTATTCTATTTGTAGGGTTATTATTCCAACATGAAGATTACTATACAAACATTTAAATTTTTAATGGATATATGGGTTCCTAAATATCTGTAAATAATAATTATTTCATTAATTATTCATTAAATCATATTTTCTCATGATGTTATTAAAACATAATTATTTAAAATTAATATTTTATTACAAACATTATCTTTTATTTCTAAATCATTTTTTGTGAGTGTGGTCATTTTTGTGGATCAAGGGAATCCAAATTTTCATATATTACTTTTTTTTTTGTTTTTATCCCATTTTAATATTTATAATTTTTTATAGTATAGTTTCTTATGAATTTATCATTCTTCATTTATGAAAATAATTTTTTGTTAGTTTATATATGTGATGTTTGTGATTTATACTACATGAAATAATTATAAGAAATAAAATTCCATTAATAAAATTTTAGGTTATTACATTCTTCCCCCCTTGAGAAATGTTTCCCTGCATATTTAATTTTACATAATAAGATCAAAATGGTGAGGGTACTTCTCTTTCATGTATTTATCTGGTTCCTATTACACCTATTTCTATTTTTGGATACTCCAAAATACTTTGACCAGCTGAGTAATATTATTACACAGAACATTATATCAACAGTCTAAGATCATCACTAGTTTCTACTCAAAATAGATATAATCTTTTAGTTTTATAACCTCTAATTCAACATATTTTATGAATAAAGTATGAAATTCTTCAATAGGTATTCATTGAGTACAATCTGTACTTGATACATAGTTGGTGGAGGTTATAGTCGATATTTCACAGTTACAATGCAATCAACAATCTAAATGGGGCTGATGTACATGGGACATAGCTTTACACTATTTGAAAATATCATAACTCTATTCCCTAGAGATATTTATAGGGATACCTTATCTCTAAACTGAAACTCTAGGTATCATAGATGATTTTTTTCATAGATCTTCATTGACATTTGGTAGCCTATATGTGCTACTAATTGGTCTACAAATTTTTCACAATTTCCTTAAACATTTTATTTCCCAGATTCTTGAGTTCACCAAATTCACCCCACCATGTATGTGTTATACATATCATCCTATAAAGGGATTCATATGGATCAAATTGTAATATTTAGTTGAATTTTTTTAATATAACTTGAATATAGGAAGATATTGATCCCATCATTCATTTAAGTCCAATGAGGTTGCTTTCAACACGTCTTCATGTGTTTGAATTTTTTGATTAGACTAGCCATCATTATATTTGTGAAAAGATATACGGATGTTCAGCTCATTGTTTAGAGAATTTTGGATAATCTTTAAGAACATGGTGGTAAGTATCATATTGTGATCAAATACAATTGATAGTGGTGACCTATGTAGCCTCACCAATTCTATTATTTTTATTATTTCCTGTTTAATGAGTTAAAAGTCCTATCAAACTACAAATAAGTGAATATTATTTGTAAGATGATCTTGGAAAAAAAATTGTATCATTTCCTCTTTATGTATACTGAAGTCCTGTGATAAATTCAATGGTGATGTTTTCCCATTTTTATATATGTGTAAGTAATGATTGCATTTTCCATTTAGACTTTTTCCTTTAATTCTTCACATTATAACATACATGGAACATTGATGTATATTATGTGATCTCCTTGTTTATATTATCCCACTAATACTTATTCTCGAGATATCGATCTAACTTTTTCCTTCTAGTTAGATAGATAAAATTGAGCTATGTGAATCACTCAAAATATCATTATTTATATCATGATTTGATGGTCCACATAGTCATGACCCCAATATTATTGTCCATTCCATATAAACATTCAACTAAAAGGATTTCCCATATCTGATATCATCAACCGTTTTTGAATTTCACCATCAAAACTTTAAGAAAATATTATCTTCTCTAAAAGGGAAGGTTGAGAAATCATTTGAGGGTGGAATGATGATGTTCCTTCCCCTATGATTCCCATGTCCATAATTTGAATGTATGAGAAGATTAGATCCCTCTCAATTCTCATAATTGATAATTTTGTAAGATCTTTTCTACATTTGGAATCTTCTACATTATTCACTTTTCTAGGATGGCAGTAGATAGAGAATCTTTAATCCTTAATGATCTCTAACCATATTTACTAGAAAATATTTGGCACCTTTTGTGTGAAAATATATTTTAGGATCTTTCTATTAACAAATATATCAAACTTCTTCCTCTAAATACAATTCCACCATATTTTAAAAATAAATATTGCATACTCCAAATCTAGATCATGCTTGGGAAAGTTTTTCTCATGAAATTTCAACTTCCTTGAGTCATAGGCTATCACATTTTCATTTTTTCATTATTAAACAACCTAATAAGTTCTTTGATTCATAATTTTATACCACGAATAGTTTCCCACATTTGGTTAGAATAATTACTAATATAGATATAATCTTATTTTTCAACAATTTTATGAAATATACTCATTACCTAGTCCATAAAAAAATTACTCATTTGAATCATCTTAGTTAGTATGTTTGACAATTGGTAGATGTTCCACATAAATCATCAGTAATAACCAACTTGTAAAAACCCAAGCATGATCTACTATAATCATCCCTTTATAAATGTCATGTAATTTTTTTAAAATAAACAAAATAAATACACAAAATTTGACTTGCATATCAGGGAATATTTGTTGAGTCAATAAAGATATCCTTATGACTTTTCCATTCCTTCATTCAAGTGGGAGAGTGCCAATCATTAAGGCTTTCCTTATGACTTTACCATTCCTCTTGTTTTGAAAATCACAAACAACATTTTCTTAAGGAAAATTTCATTTTACCCTATGTTTTACCCCTATAAGGAAAAACTTCCTTCCCCAAGGGAATTTATCCTTACCATGTTTTCATTGTTTATATCATAATTTTTCTAAGTGAAAAATTTCGATTAAAACCAAAACCTCAGAATCGTATAAAACAAAGATATGAGTCATTTTGTTTAAGACTCCAAATTCTGGATACGAACTCTCATGAAATTCAACTCTGAATTCGGGATACAAACTCTCATGAAGTTCAACTCTGAATTTTGGATAAGAACTCTCATGAAGTTCAACTCCGAATTCTAGATACGAAATCTCATAAAGTTTAACTTCGAATTCTAGTTATCAACATTCATGAAGCTCGACTCTGAATTCTGATTACGAAATTATGAAAAGTTCAACAGTGAATTATGATTATGAATTTTGGATATGAACTCTTTTGAGTTCTGACTCTGAATTCTGATTACGAATTCTAGTTATGAACTTCTCCGAGATCAAACTCCTAGTTCTATGAATACAAACTCTGAACACTAAATGAGTTCTGACTCTGAATCATCATGAACTCCGACTCCGAACATTGTAAGTTTAGGTTCCGAATACTTGTGAATCTAGACTCCGAATTTCTTTAAAATTCAGACTTAAGAATTATACAGGATTCAGGTTCTGAATTCCTACAAAATAGTATACAAATATCCTTGTATTGTAGACTCCAAGTTCAGTTTTTACTTAGACTCCGAACTTTCATTTACCTTTATTCTGCATATCAGTTTGTGGTTATACTTACACACATTTAGTTACAAAATGATGTTGTGCTTTTAATTATCAATTAACCATTGGTTGAGTGACATGTGTGAAGGCCCTCTAAAATTCAAGGAAAAATATGACCATTGGAGGAGGTAGTTGACCGTTCGAGCCACACCTATAAATATGAGCTCATTTGAAAGGATCTCACAACTCATAGAACTGATCTTTTACAACTATGCTTACATGATGTTGAAGTGATTTATAGAGAGAGAGGCTCTTATAAGCTCTCAGCCTTCATGCATAATGTTTTGAACTGCTCATTCAAACATTTCTTCGAGAATATTTTCTTAGTGTAGAGGTTTGATTTCATTGAAATAGAGACTTCAGGTTGTGAAGTCAGAGGTTCTGATTTCCTTACAAATCGAGGGTTTGCGGGGATAGGAAGACAATAACAGTTCTTTAGATTGAGGGCTTACTTGGGATTTGGTAAGACAGACTTTCTTGAAAGTATAAATCAAGGTACCACTTATCCAGGGTTGTTGGATACCCTCCTCTTTCGGTTAAAAGAGTTACTACTTGTTACTTGTAGTATTTTATTTTCCGATATGTATTTGTATTTTTGAGGAAAGTATAACTTTCTTATACATCCTTAATTTTGTACTCTGATTTAATTAGATTCTATACACTTTAAGGTATAATCTTATTTGGTGTAAACTTTTGTTAATTTTAATTTTTGGAATCACTTTTCTAGAATCAAGAAAGTTCGTAGAGCATTGAGGTGTTGTGAATTTTGGTTATACAAAATTTCCTTAGGGAATTTTTTAAAGTAAACAAGTCACCCCCTCTTCTAGTTGAGTATCACATTAACACATATTCGATCCTACATTTGGTATTATAGAGTATGTCATACTGAGACATACCGTTCTAACAATTGGTATCATAGGGTTGGTTCAATTTGAATTAATCTCACGATTAGATTTATAAGGGAATTCTCAGAATTGAACTTCTGGATTCAAACTTTTTCGGAATATGTTTTTCGGGCTCATAAAGTTCGGATTCAGTTCTTCATAGGTATACAATATCTAGTTCCTTGCTTAGGATATTTTCCCTTGTTTACAAAATTTTTCTACTAACAAGTTTTTGTGCCAAATATTTTCTTAAGGGAAGAAGGTTTAAATGTTTGATCTATTGATAATATAAATCCTACCAGACCTCCTATTTTTGATTGAAAATATTATGAGTACTGGAGAGATTGTATGAATACTTTCATTATCAATACTGTTGTTGATAATTTTGTTATGCTTACTGGATGTTATAAAATCCCGGACAAGGAAATTATAACCTTTACAAATCAGGAGTAGCATGAATATCAACTGAATTATATGGTACGAAAACATTACTTTGTCAATGAATTGAAATATATATAGCCAAATTTCATCTTATAAAGCAGCAAATTCGATATGGAAGAATCTTGAAGTTACTTACTTTGGTACTTCAAAAGTTATTGAGACCAGAAGATCCATCCTCATAGCTGAATATCATAGCTTTAAATTTCCTTATGGAGAACACATATGTAATGTAAAGCAAAGATTTATTACTATCTTGAACAGTTAACAATATATGGGAGAAGAAGGATTGGATAATTAGTCACTTGTTGATTAGATAATAGATATCATGCCAAATGAATGGGATCCCCAGAGGACAGCTATTGATGATAACAGGAAAGTCACCCAAATTTCCTTAGATGAGTTGTTCGGAACTCTTCTTCAACATAAAACCAAATTGAAGAGAGATGCTGAAAATGTTAAAAAGAAGAATGGGAATGGAGGAGTTTCTTTTGTAACCACTGCTAAAAATATAAAATCCAAGACCCCAGAAAGGGTAAATAGATCAAATTCATAGAATTTCATTATTCAGTCAGAATCTAGGGATATAGAAAAGTCAGAGAATGAATTAGCTAATCTTGGTCGGAGAATGAACAGGATTGTAGCTCAGAAGAATCATCAGAATAAGTACAAGAAGAAATACTATAGAGATAATAAATATGGATAAGTTACTTGTTATAAATTTATAAGAACAGGTCACATCAGACCTGATTGCCCCTTGTTGAAAAATAATGAAAAGAAGGAAATGAATTAGAAAGGAACAAGAAGAAATTCTATCGATCAAAGAACAAGAAAAGTCTTAAAGCTAATGATACATGGAGTGCTAGTTGTGGAGACTCTTCAAAAAATGAATCTTCTTGAATATGACTCATCAGCATAAAAGAATATGGGATTCATTGCTACTACTTCTTTCCATAATACATGTCTTATGGCCAAGGTACGCTCTGCCAAGGCTTTATCAAATTTATCTCTTGATAAGAATGACTACTCAGAAAATAATAATTCTAATGAAGATACTTCATCTTTAGAAAATTAATAACCTTCATATGAATAAGTATCTAGATTTTACAAGTTATTTGATGTGAAAAATTGTAAAATTTCTAACAAATTAGACAAGGAAAATACTAGGGAATAAATTCATACAAAAGAGATTTCATATCATTCTAGAGATCTCGGAGATAAAGAAGAGATTTTGGAAAAACATTATAAAGACCTTGAGAAAGAAAATTCATCCAAGGAAGAACTCTCTAAATATCTTAAGAATCCTATTTTAGAAATAAATGTTTTTGAGGAAAAATCTAACTTTAAGGAAATGAATCCTAAGGATAGGAATTTAGTCATTAGACTGAAATCTGAAATATTTTCTCTTAAGAAGCTTCTTGCAAACATTACCTCTAGGAAGGAACATTTTGACAAGATTTATTCTCAAATTAGACCTCAAGGAAACACTACTGGAGTAGGTTATACTCACGAAAAACCTGTTTTCAAAAATAAATATTTTGTTCCTTCTAAAGCCCCTTTTTGCACTAAATGTCAAAGTGGTGGGCATTGGAAGAAAAATTTCTCCTTTAAAAAAGTTAAATCTCTTGAGTTTCACAAAACTTATTTTTCGAAACAACTGTGGATACCCAAAATTTTATTGTCTAACAATTTTGGATCCAAGAACTTTTGGATTCCAAAAGTCTAACTTTCTTATTTTCTGGAAAATTGAGATGGTACCAATAACAATATGTGGTACATGGATAGTGAATTTTCCCAGCATATGACTAGTAACAAAAATGATTTTGAAAATATTATCCAGAGGAAAGGAGGAAAAGTAACTTTTGGAGACAATGATCATGGAGAAATTATTAGTATAGGTAACATTGTTCTTCTTGGAAAAACATTGATTTCAAATGTTTTATTTGTTAAGGGTCTTAAGCACAACCTCATTAGCATAAGTCAGTTATGTGATGAAGGCTACCTTTTAAAGACCCGTAAAATTCAAGGGAAATTTTTTCTTAATTTTCTTTGGAATTTTACAAGAGGGCGGTTTCTGACGGCACCTGATTCCGAGGCCCGGAGTGCCCGGAATCAATTTCCGAAGTTTGGCTCGGGTACGTTCAGTGAACGAATGAGCCGGATTTCCTAACTTTTCATCCGGTACTCGGATTTGAAATCTGAGGGCACCGATGAACTCGCAACGCCGATATTCACTTAAGGAGACCTTTTCCGAGGTTGCGTTTATTTTGGGTTGAGAGTTAGTTTTTGGGAGATTAGAATAAGTTAAATAAAAATTGTGGATTACATATTTTTATTTAAACTTATTATTTAACTTCTCTCAAAGGAAGTTAGGGGTGGGACCCACACCCACTTAACCTCCCATGAGAGGATTAAGTGTGGTGGGGCCCACACGAACCCTAAACTTTTCATCTTCTCCCAACTCCCTTAACCCCTCTTTAAATGACATGAGTTATTTAATTTTTGGAGTTATCCTTTTTGAATTTCAAACCTTTGAAATTCATTTGTTAATTTTATGATTAAATTAAGCTCTTCTCTCTTTTTGTTGGGTTATAACTCTTTAGCCAACTTGAGAGCTTTTGAGAGCTTTTCCTTTTTCTTCGACTTGACGAAGAACGCTCAAGCCTTGACGAAGAACGCTCAAGCTCCGACGAATAACGCCGCTCCTCTCTTCTTCGTCTTCCGTGTCAACAAGAGGGAACTCCGCTTCCTCCTCGGACCTTCTTCGTCGGCATACGAAGATTCGCCAACGACGTAACTCTTCGGGTGTATCTCTTCGTCAACAAATTTGACGAACGACTACCGCGACGCCCGACCTCCACGACGTTGTCTTCCGCGGGACGTTGACAAATCTTCAAACCTATACCCAAGGTAGGGGTTGTTAATTTTTGTTTAATTTTTATTCTTGCTCGTGGTTCTAGCATGATTAACGAAAGGATATTTAAGTTGTGTTATTGTTTAACGTGAGGGGGCCGGACCGCATGAACACGGCCAAACCCCCTCCATCGTTCTTGTTGATTTACCTTGCGGGTGGAAACAAGGTGGCGTGGTGCCGTCGCACCACGCGGTTAATCGTGCAATTATATTACGCGACGCCGTCGCGCCGCTCCATGGAAGGATCATCAAGAACGCGACGCCGTCGCGCCGCGTTGAAGGAAATCAAGGTGCGGCGGAGGGGCGCGGTGCCGTCGCACCGCGGCCGGTTCCGGGCCGCGGCGGAACGAGGAGACCGGCGGCCGGGCCGCCGGCGTTGGAAGCCGAAAAGGGGACCGGATTTTTCCAGTCCCGTTGGAGAAAACCGGCCGGCCAGCAATAAAGCCCCCCCCCCATTTAATTGGGGAGGGAGGTTTCTTGAGGGGGGGTAGGCGGCCCCCTGGTTTCCGCACAAACAGGCCCCCCACGTGGGGGGGGGGGCGTTTTTTAAACAAAGGGGCGCGGCATATAGCCGCGCCGCCCCTTCAATCAAGCGGGGGCTTGATCCCCCCCGCGTGCTGCCTCCATGCGGCGCCCAGCCGCCGCGGCCACCGCGCCGCCGCGTCGCCACGCCGCAGCGCCGCCGGCCGGCCGGCCGGGTCGGACCCAGTTCGGGTCGACCCGGTTCGGGCCGACCCAGGGGGGGTCGGGCCGGGTCGCCCCGGACCCGGACCCCCCCTGTTTCGAATCAGTTTCGGTCTTTTGGCCATAACTTGAGCCACGGACCTCCGATCGACAACCGTCTGCGGCAACACGATCCTTAGATCGAGACGGTCGTTTCGGTATATCGCACTCAAGGTTTCGGATTACTTTGAGTTCGGCCGGGTTGGTTCGTTCACGAAACCAACCGGGCCTTCGGAGCGGAAACACTCATATCTTGAGCTACGGACGTCCGATTGACGTGCCGTCAGCTGTACTGTGTTCCTCTTAGTGAGATGGATCTTTTGGCTTACTCCGCCCGAGGTTTGGACGCAGGTGGAGTACGGTCAGGTTGGTTTTGCCTTAAAAACCAACCGGGCCCCGGGGACGAAAATGTCAATAACTCTCAGACCGGGCGTCCGATCGACGCACCGTCTGTTGCGTTGAGTTCCTGTTGACGATACGGAACTTTTGGATACATCAACTCTGGACTTTGTGGCAGTTGATGTATCAGCCTCTCGGCTCGTGGAGCGGACCCTCTGAACGAGCTTGCTGTGTGCGGGAACCCTAGTGCTGGCTGCGACTGTTACTGTGACTGCGACGACAACAGTACAGAGATCCTGTGTGGATTCGACGACGACGACTACTGCACTCAGCGATCCTACGTGGATCAGTGCTACAGGTCCTGCGTGGGCCCGATCCTGTGTGGGTCCGATCCTGTGTAGGTCACTGCGGGGGTTAGTACCTATCAATCCTTCGTGGGTCCAACGACTTAGATGGTTCTTTGATCATCTTTAACGGCATCCGAAGAAGTATACCTGTGTGAGCTGAATCTTCTGTTTTACTCGATAGAGGTGGTGCACTTGGTTGTAGCGGCAGACCCGCGATACTGGAGACGAGCGTACGGAGTACGGAGACCGTGTAGCCGGATGAGACCTGAAGACTGCTCGACCGACTCGACTTTGAGTGAGTCGACTAGCCCAGTGGACGGAGCGCCCGGTATTTGGCGGCAGACCCACGGCGGACGGAGCTCCTGGTAGTTGGCAGCAGACCCGCGGTACTCGACTGGAGGAGTACCTCTGTAGGCTATTTGGGTGAGCGCCCGGTATTTGGCAGCAGACCCTCAGCAGACGGAGCGCCCGGTAGTTGGCGGCAGACCCGCGGTACTCGACAGGAGGAGTACCTCAGCAGTCTTAGGTTAGTGAGCAGTATCTCAGAGTCGTTACAGGACACTGTACACTTCAGAGATGGGGCTCTTCAGTAGTTACGTTTTTGATAATGAAATTCCTGTGTGAACTGAAACCTATTGCTTTTCTGTGTGGATTGTGTTGTGCAATCCTGTGTGGATTACATTTTGCTTTCCTGTGCGGAATACGTTTACTTTCCTGTGTGGACTGAGTTGTACTTGGGCTCGGAGGTTGGAGCATATTTGAATTTGGTGACTTAGGTATATGTATGGGAATATACCTAAGCAGTGTCACTTGTTACTTCGTGATTGTACCTTTCTTTGTGATTTATCCTTTGTGGATTTTGGGAGACCTTCAGGGGTCTCGGGGTCCCTACTGAGTAGCTTATACTCACCCCTGCACGGGCTTTGCCCGCACTACGTTGTGTTGGTTGCAGACGACGAATAGCGTTGATCTTAGCTGAGGCTTGCAGAGCAGGACGGTACCTGGAGGAGGATCACTGGGCGAGACGTGCTCGGAGCGGACGGCGGGACCCGTGGAGCAGTGGAGCTATCTGTACCCACCCTTCAGGTGGGATTTCCAGTGGACAGCTCGGTGTAGCGGCTTTTACTTTTCAGTTGTTGTTTTCCCTTTCGAGTTGTACTTTACTTTCAGTTTGGGTTTGTATACTGGCCCATTTACTTTTCCGCACTTTCAGTTGTACTCTGCTTTTTCTTATTATTTACTTTCCGCTTGCTTACTCTGTGGTGTTTGTTTACTTTAAAAAGGCAATGCCTTCCCTTTTTACCGGGATTTACGCCTTGGTGCTAGTCGCCAGCCCCTGGCCTATGGAAGGCGGGCTTGGGGTAGTCACGGCACGGACCCCGAGGGCGGGTCGTGACAAATTGGTATCAGAGGAGTTTGGTTCTACCGCGAACTCTGATCTTTTCTATGTGAAGCAATAATGTTTAGCGTATTGAGTGTGGTTATCAGTCCAGGGAGTCCAGTGTTGGTGCGGCGGCCGACGTATCCGTACACCAGGACCCTAACTTCTGATTTCCGACTTAATGCACGAAAACATTGATTGCGTGTGTGTTTCAAAGTTTTCATTGTGATTACTTAAATCAGATCACCAGGTATACTGTTCCGACCGTGGCGCACCTATTTCCTTTTCAGGATGGCCCCACGACGGCAGCCAGCTAGGGTTCCGAGAGTTGAGCGTGACGACAGCCCACCGAGCGACGAGGCCTCGGTGCAGGGCCCTTTGTCAGCAGTGGCACCGGCGGTAGCACTACCCGCCGAGCACCCGATACTTCCAGCACCAGCCGCTGACAATGCACGTCGCCTCAGCGCACTGCATGAGTTTCAGCGCCAGCGACCACCCAGGTTTCGCGGGGAGACGGATCCCCAGGCAGTAGAGGACTGGCTGGAGGCAGTGGTACGAGTGTTTAGGCTAGTGAGGACACCAGCAGACCTCATGGTGATCCTCGCTGCGAGCCTACTACACGCTGCAGCAGGACGATGGTGGAGCTTGATGCTCCAGGTGCACGATGAGGCATCTCTACTTTGGACAGACTTTGAGAGCCTTTTTCGCTCGGAGTTCGTCCCAGCCACCCTTCGTGCGGTGTGTATCCATGAGCATCTTCAGCTGCGGCAGGGAAGCATGACGGTCGCTCAGTACTCGGCGAGATTTACCGATCTCTCGCGCTACTCGACCGACATGGTACGGGACCCATTCTTCCGGGCCCGGACCTTCGAGCAGGGTTTGAGACACGAGATCAGGGCATCGCTGATCTCCCTCAGCATACCGACTCAGACAGGAGTACTGGAGCGAGCCCTCTTGATCGAGCGTTTCCTGGCTGAGTCCACAGCGAGACCTACCGCAGGGCGGCAGATAGCGGAGTCTTCGGCAACAGGTAGCCGACGGATGACTCAGGGTTCCAGGCAGACCAGACCTATCGGTGGCCGACTGCACGACTCAGGATCAGTTGTACGGGGAAGCCAGGGGGGATTCAGAGCCAGGCGTGCCGAGAGTGGGCAGTGTTACTCCTGTGGCGGGTTTGGTCACATGGCTCGTGACTGTCCGACCCACCATGCTGATGATCAGCAGTTAAGTGAAGAACCTCCCAGGCAGAGGCAGAGGTTCGACCGTGGCGGTCCGCAGGGAGGAGGCGGATGAGGCAGAGGAGCTGGACGAGCAGCCAGTGGTGGGCGACGCTTTGAGGCTCTTCCACCACCACCACCAGGAGGTCCACCCCGACCACATGGAGTAGGTGAACATGCAAGAGCTCAACTTCAGGCAACCGAGGCCTTCGATCATGGAGCTCTGGGAGCCGATGGACAGGAGCAGAACTAGTGGATACATCCTTTGTACTTGTGGTTCCTTGTTGCATATGTGTAGCATCTTGTATTATGAGCTGTAATAATAAAAGATGCATACCTTTGTGATTTTTTTTCCTGTCCTCTTTCGTGATGTTACTAAGAGGTTCCAGTTTTGGCTGTTGACTTGACCCTCACTTGTGAGACATCTACTGGAGGAGACCCAGTTACCACACACTTATGCCGACAGTGTGACTCAACCCTTGGAGGCGAGAGTAACGGTTGAATCTCTTAGTAGTAGCGTCGAGGCCTTACGACGTCATCCTTGGTATGGATTAGTATCATCCATGTTAGGATTGACTGTTTTAGGCATAGAATGTGGTTCATCCAGGGGATGGGATCAGATTTCTCTTATCGGCAAAGAAGAAATCTTGCAGCTCTGGTGGGACTGGAGATGGTCTAGGCCACGTCAGAGAAGGTCCAGGTCATCCAGGAGCGGATGAGGATAGCACAGAGCCGGAAGAAGTCATACGTTGACAGGAGGCAGAGGCCACTAGAGTTCGAGGATGGCGACCATGTCTTCTTGCGGGTCTCACCTTGACGTGGTATTTGGAGATTTGGCCGAGGCGGAAAGTTATCTCCGCGCTTCATCGGACCCTTCCAGGTCCTCAGCAGGGTTGGCGAGGTGGCTTATCGCCTGGCTCTGCCACCTCAGTTGCACCGGGTGGACGACGTCTTCCACGTATCCTAGCTGAGGAGATACGTGCACGACCCGACACACATATTTGACCATGGGGAGCTTGACGTTGACGATGGGGTGACTTTTACGGAGGTCCCGGTGGAGATAGAGGATCGACAGGAGCGGGTCCTGTGTGGGCGATCGATTCCTCTTGTGCGCATCAGATGGCAGCACGGGAATCTCCAGGAGAGCACATGGGAGCGGGAGGCTCAGATGCGTGCTCAGTACCCTCATTTGTTTCCCTAGTTTTTGATGTATCTTTACGGGGACGTAAAGCCCTGAGGTGGGAGTAATGTAAAGACCCGTAAAATTCAAGGGAAATTTTTTCTTAGTTTTCTTTGGAATTTTACAAGAGGGCGGTTTCTGACGGCACCTGATTCCGAGGCCCGGAGTGCCTGGAATCAATTTCCGAAGTTTGGCTCGGGTACGTTCAGTGAACGAACGAGCAGGATTTCCTAACTTTTGATCCGATGCTCGGATTTGAAATCTGAGGGCACCGATGAACTCGCAATGCCGATATTCGCTTAAGGAGACCTTTTCCGAGGTTGCGTTTATTTGGGGTTGAGAGTTAGTTTTTGGGAGATTAGAATAAGTTAAATAAAAATTGTGGATTACATATTTTTATTTAAACTTATTAGTTAACTTCTCTCAAAGGAAGTTAGGGGTGGGACCCACACCCACTTAACCTCCCTTGAGAGGATTAAGTGTGGTGGGGCCCACACGAACCCTAAACGTTTCATCTTCTCCCAACTCCCTTAACCCCTCTTTAAATGACATGAGTTATTTAATTTTTTGAGTTATCCTTTTTGAATTTCAAACCTTTGAAATTCATTTGTTAAGTTTATGATTAAATTAAGCTCTTCTCTCTTTTTGTTGGGTTAGAACTCTTTAGCCAACTTGAGAGCTTTTGAGAGCTTTTCCTTTTTCTTCAACTTGACGAAGAATGCTCAAGCCTTGACGAAGAACGCTCAAGCTCCGACGAAGAACGCTGCTCCTCTCTTCTTCGTCTTCCGTGTCAACAAGAGGGAACGCCGCTTCCTCCTCGGACCTTCTTCGTCGGCATACGAAGATTCGCCAACGACGTAACTCTTCGGGCGTATCTCTTCGTCAACAGATTTGACGAACGACTACCGCGACGCCCGACCTCTGCGACGTTGTCTTCCGCGGGACGTTGACAAATCTTCGAACCTATACCCAAGGTAGGGGTTGTTGATTTTTGTTTAATTTTTATTCGTGCTCGTGGTTCTAGCATGATTAGCGAAAGGATATTTAAGTTGTGTTATTGTTTAACGTGAGGGGGCCGGACCGCATGAACACGCCCGAACCCCCTCCATCGTTCTTGTTGATTTACCTTGCGGGTGGAAACAAGGTGGCGTGGTGTCGTCGCACCATGCGGTTAATCGTGCAATTATATTACGCGACGCCGTCGCGCCGCGCCATGGAAGGATCATCAAGAACGCGACGCCATCGCGCCGCGTTGAAGGAAATCAAGGTGTGGCGGAGGGGCGCGGTGCCGTCGCACCGCGCTGGACGACGAACACCGCGGCCGGTTCCGGGCCGCGGCGAAACAAGGAGACCGGCGGCCGGGCCGCCGGCGTCGGAAGTCGAAAAGGGGACCAGATTTTTCCGGTCCTGTTGGTGAAAACCGGCCGGCCAGCTGGCCGGCTGGATGGTCAAATCCGGGGGAAATTAATCCCCCGACCAGCAATAAAGCCCCCCCCCCATTTAATTGGGGAGGGCGGTTTCTTGAGGGGGGGCAGGCGGCCCCCCGGTTTCCGCACAAACAGGCCCCACACGTGGGGGGGGCGTTTTTAAAACAAAGGGGTGCGGCATATAGCCGCGCCGCCCCTTCAATCAAGCGGGGGCTTGATCCCCCCCGCGTGCTGCCTCCATGCGACGTCAGGCCACCGCGGCCACCGCGCCGCCGGCCGGCCGGGCCGGGTCGGACCCGGTTCGGGCCGACCCGGGGGGGGGGGGGGTCGGGCCGGGTCGCCCCGGACCCGGACCCCCCCGTTTCGAATCAGTTTCTGTCTTTTGGCCATAACATGAGCCACGGACCTCCGATCGATGAACCGTCTACGGCAACACGATCCTTGGATCGAGACGCTCGTTTCGGTATATCGCACTCAAGGTTTCGGATTACTTTGAGTTCGGCCGGGTTGGTTCATTCACGAAACCAACCGGGCCTTCGGAGCGGAAACGCTCATATCTTGAGTTACGGACGTCCGATTGACGTGTCGTCAGCTGTGTTGTGTTCCTCTTAGTGAGACAGATCTTTTGGCATTCTCCGCCGGAGGTTTGGACGCATGTGGTGTACGTTCGGGTTGGTTTTGCCTTAAAAACCAACCGGGCCCCGGGGACGAAAATGCCACTAACTCTCAGACCGGGCGTCCGATCGACGCACCGTCTGTTGCGTTGAGTTCCTGTTGACGATACGGAACTTTTGGATACATCAACTCTGGACTTTGTGGCAGTTGATGTATCAGCCTCTCGGCTCGTGGAGCGGACCCTCCGAACGAGCTTGCTGTGTGCGGGAACCCTAGTGCTGGCTGCGACTGTTACTGTGACTGCGACGACAATAGTACAGAGATCATGTGTGGATTCGACGGTGACGACTACTGCACTAAGCGATCCTACGTGGATCAGTGCTACAGGTCCTGCGTGGGCCCGATCCTGTGTGGGTCCTATCCTGTGTAGGTCACTGCGGGGGTTAGTACCTATCGATCCTTCGTGGATCCAATGACTTAGATGGTTCTTTGATCATCTTTAACGGCATCCGAAGAAGTATATCTGTGTGAGCTGAATCTTCTGTTTTACTCGATAGAGGTGGTGCGCTTGGTTGTAGCGGCAGACCCGCGATACTGGAGACGAGCGTACGGAGTACGGAGACCGTGTAGCCGGCTGAGACCTGAAGACTGCTCGACCGACTCGACTTGGAGTGAGTCGACTAGCCCAGTGGACGGAGCGCCCGGTATTTGGCGGCAGACCCACGGCGGACGGAGCGCCTGGTAGTTGGCAGCAGACCTGCGGTACTCGACTGGAGGAGTACCTCTGTAGGCTATTTGGGTGAGCGCCCGGTATTTGGCAGCAGACCCTCAGTGGACGGAGCGCCCAGTAGTTGGCGGCAGACCCGCGGTACTCGACAGGAGGAGTACCTCATCAGTCTTAGGTTAGTGAGCAGTATCTCAGAGTCGTGACAGGACACTGTACACTTCAGAGATGGGGCTCTTCAGTAGTTACATTTTTGATAATGAAATTCCTGTGTGAGCTGAAACCTATTGCTTTCCTGTGTGGATTGTGTTGTGCAATCCTGTGTGGATTACGTTTTGCTTTCCTGTGTGGAATACGTTTACTTTCATGTGTGGACTGAGTTGTACTTGGGCTCGGAGGTTGGAGCGTATTTGAATTTGGTGACTTAGGTATATGTATGGGCATATACCTATCAGTGTCGGTTGTTACTTCGTGATTGTACCTTTCTTTGTGATTTATCTTTTGTGGATTTTGGGAGACCTTCAGGGGTCTCGGGGTCCCTATTGAGTAGCTTATACTCACCCCTGCACGGGCTTTCCCCGCACTACGTTGTGTTGGCTGCAGACGACGAACAGCGTTGATCTTAGCTGAGGCTTGCAGAGCAGGATGGTACCTGGAGGAGGATCACTGGGCGAGACGTGCTCAGAGCGGACGGCGGGACCCGTGGAGCAGTGGAGCTATCTGTACCCACCCTTCAGGTGGGATTTCCAGTGGACAGCTCGGTGTAGCGGCTTTTACTTTTCAGTTGCTGCTTTCCCTTTAGAGTTGTACTTTACTTTCAGTTTGGGTTTGTATACTGGCCCATTTACTTTTCCGCACATTCAGTTGTACTCTACTTTTTCTTAGTATTTACTTTCCGCTTGCTTACTCTGTGGTGTTTGTTTACTTTACAAAGGCAATTCCTTCCCTTTTTACCGGGATTTACGCCTTGGTGCTAGTCGCCAGCCCCTGGCCTATGGAAGGCGGGCTTGGGGTAGTCACGGTACGGACCCCGAGGGCGGGTCGTGACATACCTTGTGAATTTTAGGAATGATAAGTGCTTAGTACACAATTCCAACGAAGAGTATTCTTTCTGCCCAAAAGCAAGATAATGTTTACACATTAAACTTAGAAGACCTTAGGAGCCAAGATCTACCCTGCCTTAGTGCAATGGAAGATCATTCTTGGTTGTGGCATAGAATTCAAGGACACTGTAACCATAGGAACTTATGCAAACTTTCTAAGAAAAGACTAGTTAAGGATCTTCTAGAGCTCAGATTTGATTCTTCAAAAGTTTTTGATCCTTGTCAATATGGAAAGAAACATAAATCAAGTTTTAAATCAGTTGTTGAAGTCTCAACTACTAATTCATTACAGCTAGTGCATATCGATTTTTTTGGTCCTACATAAACTGGAAGCATTAAGGGCATGTATGATATATTTTTCTTAGTTTGTGATTACACTAGATTTACGTTGGTCAATTTTCTAGCGAAGAAGTATGAATATTTTTCTTATTTCGAATGTTTTAGATCCCAAGTTAAAAATGAGAAAAACCTTCTGTTGATAACTATTCATTGTGGTCGTGGTGGAGAATTTCAAAATTCTGATTTTGAAAGATTTGGTAATAGAAAAGGCATTACTCATAACGTCTCAGTACCAAAAATACATCAACAAAATGGTGTTGTTGAAAGAAGAAATATAATTATTCAATAGATTACTAGAACCATGTTGAGTGAGTATTCTGTACCTAAACATTTTTGGGCTGAAGTTGTAAGTACTTCTTGTTAGACTATAAATCAAGTTTTGATTAGACATTTTCTTAATAAAATTCCTTATGAGTTATGGAATGGTAGAAAACCAAGACATTCATACTTTAAGGTTTTTGGTTGCAAGTTATTCATTATGAATACCAAATATAATCATCACAAATTCTCACCAAAATCTGATGAAGGTATTTTCTTAGGCTACTCCACAACTTCTAAGGCCTATAGAGTTTTCAACAAAAACACTTGTACTATTGAAGAGACAGTGCATGTGAAATTTGATGAAACTGATCCTTTTGTTTTTAAACAACTCCAAACTACATCCTTAGACGTGTTTTCAAAAACTGATAATCAACCTTTGATAGAAGATCTTTCTGATAATGAAAATTTTCAAGAAGATACTTCTGAAATATTTACCCCAGAAGATTTCCTACCCAACGTTGAAGAACGGGTTTTACAAAACCCAATTCAGTCATTTCTCAATAATCATCCCAGTGATAGTATAATTGGTGATGTGAATCAACCCTTAAGGACTAGAAGTTCATTAAGAATTGAAGTAGAACATCTAGCATTCATTTCCCATTTAGAACCAAAAAGCACTGATGAAGCTTTAGGCGATGATGATTGGATTAAATCAATGCAGGATGAACTAAATGAATTCGAAAGTAATAAAGTCCGGAACATAGTTAAAAGACCTAAGGAAACCTCTGTTATTGGAGTAAAATGGGTCTTCAAAAATAAGTGTGATGAAAATGGAATCATTGTAAGAAAGAAATCTAGATTAGTTGCTAAAGGCTACAATCAACAAGAAGGGATAGACTATTAAGAAACCTATGCTCCAGTATCTAGACGTGAATCCATTCATATTTTACTTTCCTTTGCAGCATTCATCAATTTCAAACTTTTTCAAATGGATGTGAAATGTGATTTTCTTAATGGTTATGTTCAATAGGAAGGTTTTTGTTGAACAACCTCCTGGCATTGAAGATACGAAACATTCTGATCATGTTTTTAGACTTACCAAAGATTTATATGGACTTAAACAATCACCTCGATCATGATATGATTGACTTACAAGATTTTTGATTCAAAATAACTATGTTAAGGGAAATTCAGATCCAACTCTTTTTATAAATAAAGACAAGAAAAATGTGTTGATTGTTTAAATTTATGATGATGACATTATATTTGGTTCAACTCAACAATCTTTAACTGATTCCTTTGAAGATCTTATGAAATTTGAATTTGAAATGAGTATGATGGGTGACTTAACATTTTCCTTGGTTTTCAAATTTCTCAAAAACTAGAAGGAATCTATATATCCCAACATAAGTATAATAAATATCTTCTTAAAAATTATGGATATGAAAACACTAAAAGTATAATTACTCCCATCGGTACCACAAACACACTTGATCTTGATGAAGCTTGGAAAATAGTAGATAAGACAACTTTTAGAGGTATGATAAGAAGTTTAATTTATTTGACAGCTAGTCGTCCAGACATAATGTTTTCGCTATGCTTATGTGAAAGATATAAATCTAATCCTAAGGAATATCATTTAAAGGTTGTGAAGATAATTTTTCGCTACTTAAAGGGAACCATGGATTTAAGACTATTTTATACTTCTGGAAATGATTTTATTCAAAAACGTTTTTCGGATGCTGACTTTAGTGGATTTAGAATGGATAGAAATAGTACATTCGGAACTTTCAATTTCATAGTAGATTCATTAGTTTCTTGTTCATGCAAAAAGAAACACTCAGTAGCACTTTCCACTGCTGAAGCTGAATATGTAGCAGCTGGAAGTTTTTGTTCTCAAGTGTTGTGGATGCAACACACACTCACAAACTATGGCTTCTGTATTACTAAGACTCAAATTTTTTGTGATAACACAAGTTCTAGTTCCCTTAGAAAAAACCCTTCACACCACTCTCGTGCAAAACACAAAGATATTAGGCATCACTTTATTAGTGATGACACACTTGAAGGAGATATCATTCTTCAATTTATCAGAACACAAGATCAACTTGCTGATATTTTCACAAAATCTTTACCCTCTGATATATTTGAATACATTAAATAGAAGTTAGTAATTATATCCAGAAGGTAATCTTCTTTTATTAACTTCCAGTTAAATCAATCTCCTTAAAGTAATAAACTTCTTTTCATAGGGGGAGTACATTTGTTATTGTTATTTTTTCAAAAAAAATCGTAATGATAATTTTCAATGTTGGTTTTTCAAAAAAAAGTAATGAAAATTTTCATAGTTGGTTTTTCAAATTTTTCGTAATAAAAATTTTCGTAAAGGAAATTTTTGGATTTGAAATTTTCGTAAGGAAAATTTTTGGATTTTAAATTTTCATAATGGGAATTTTCAGAATAGAAAATTTTTTAAAGGAAATTTTCAGTTTTGGAAATTTTCGTAGTGAAGTTTTTTTGTATTCATGTTTTTTTTGGAATCCAAAGTTCTTCAAGAAGAATATTCCATAGTACGAATAATCTTCCTAGAAATCCGAAAGGTATGATTCTTTCTTGAGTTTTTCGTAATCACCTTTACTTTGTGATGGTTTCTTTTGTTTTGAAATTTCTTGGATTGTTGTTTCCTTAAATCTGAATGTTTTCCTATCAAAACCTCAAAAGATCAGATTGAACCAAATTTTTCTTTACTCCTTTTATTTCAACCATCACATCAGATCTGAAGAATTATTAGCCATTGGATTCAAATGGGAAGTTCAACCATCACTTCATCACCTGTAAAAAGGGGACCCCCGATGGTTGTCCCACATCAGTTCTCAAGCCTCTGTGTGTTGAAGCTCTACCCTCTACAATAGCCCATTTCGAATTCTTTTGAAGTTCTCCAATATGAATATCTACAGAAGCTCTTTCTCAGGAAATGTTGACTATCAATCCAATTGCATAATGGAAAATTTACTATGAGATGTTAGTTTATCTGAAATTCTATAATATGTATAACTCTATAATTTCTAAGAATATCTGGATTAATGGATGGGAAAGTGTGGTTATTTCAAAGAAATCATCTCAGGATGTGATATATCCAGATTTTCTTATGAAATTCTATAAATCAGTTTTCTTCTTTAAGGAATATGGTTGGGAAAAGTTCTCTTTAAAGAGTTATGGAAAGACTTACAAACTCTCTTACACCATGGTTGCAAGCATGGTGGGGCTGGCATATGAAGGGGAAGCCGATTTTTCCTCCCAAAAACTCCCAGAGTTCCAAGGTAGATTCGTTAAGGTGAAGGCTATGGAATGCCTTGGTCTTACTAATGTAAAGACAACAAAGATTTCCCATCTATCTTCCAATAATTGGATTCTACAATTATGGGTCCAATGTCTCATCATACCGAGAAAGGGTTACAAGGAAACCCTAAAGAAAATTGATATGTATATTCTAGACTTTTTGGTAAACCTAAGGAAGCTGAAACTCATGAAGCATATTCTCATCACCATAGAGAATATCAAGAATGGTAATATGAGATATCAGATTATTATGTATCCTATCTTGCTTTCTATGCTGATTGTTTGTTGTCTAGAATCTTTCACGATCCCCTGCAGTTCCAAGCCAAGGAATTGAAAAGTGATGTTAGTCAGTGATGACACCTAGAAGAGAATGAATGTTTTCTTCTCTAAGGAGTCATGGGAATTTTATAATCTCCCAGTGGAAGAGGCAGAAGCCATTCTGAAGAATGTTGAAAAAGAATAAACATCAAAGAAAACAGGAAAGAAAAGAAAGTTCATGGAAGTCGAAGCAGAAGATAAAACCCCTAAGTCTATGGAATTCCAATCCACACCTCCTAAACCAAAAAATCAAAAGGCCTACCTAGATGAGTTTGTTACAAAATGGAGGGAGGATAAGAAGAATATAAAAGCAGGGGAGCCACAGTTCGGTTTGGATCCTTCTAAGTCTAAGGCCTTAAAAGAAAATCTGCTGATGTTCTTGAGAAGCAAGCAAAAGAAAAGAAGATAAAGAAGAAGATGTCAGAGGAAAAGATAGTGCAATCTCTTTTAAAGTCCACTGAAGTTGCATCTGAAAAAATTCATCTATCGAATTATTTTCTTGTTGAACAATTTCCAAAGACTCCAGGTAAAAGGACTCCAGAAAATCCCAAATAAAAAGAAGTAGAGAAGGAAGCTATAGAGAAAGTTCAGGAAGCCGAAAAAGAAGTACAACAAGCTGAGATTAGTGGTGGTTCTGATTATTTGATTAAGCAAGTTGAAGATTATCAAGATAATTGAACCCCATCCAAGAAGTTGTCAATCTGGACTTCCCAAGCCGGAACCTCAAAAATTTCTACTTCGGGAGCAGATGAAAAAGGTGAAGAAGAGGAAGTGAATAAGATATCAAAGGAAGAGAGTCATAATCATGACTTAATTATTCCTTGAGAAGTTGAGGTAGGTGCTGAAAAATAGAAAGTCAATGAAGATAAGATTGTACTGTTGTCAGAAATTGAGTATGAATCTCTTGATGAAGAAACCATTCCAAAAAATAGTAAGGGTAAACAAGTGCTTGTTGACACTCCAACGAATGATATTTTGGGGAAGAAAGAAACTGGAGGAACCTCTAAGAGGAAGTTAGTAGAGATATAGAAAGAACCATCTAAAAGCAAAATTTCTGATTCATAGTCATTTTCCCTGTGAAATGATTTTGTGGTTCAGTCACTAAAAAATCTAGTGGATACCACTCCGATTTTTCCTACAATTTAATCCAAATTCCAGATGCATCAGTACAATATGAATCAGAATATAGAATCTTTATCCATGGTTATGGATAGATGTGTTAAGATAGAGGCTGACCACAAAAATTTCCTGATTAACTATGAAGCTCAAAAAAATACTACAAGAATATCACCAAATGGTCGAAGAAAATCATTGAAGATATGGAAGAGCATGATCAGTTCTAAGAAGATGTCAAAGAAGAATTTGGTACTGAAGATTCCAAAATAAAAAATCTCTCAGACATCTTTCAGGAAAAACTAAATCTTTAACAAAATACCCGGACTCAAGAGGTGGAAGATCTTAATGGAAAGATGAATTATTTTTTTCAAAGCTTGAAAACTGAAAAGGATCTTCAGATTGAGATAGAAGAAAATCTTTTGAAGCAAGAGGCTTTTCTAAAGGCTCAAGCAGAGGCCCGGAAGGCTCAAGAGGACAGGATCAAAACCTTAGAAAAGAATGCTGAGGAAGATCACAAAGAGCTGGAGAACTTGAAAACAATTGTGATGAAGCTCATGCCCAAGGAAAAAGAAATAAAATAAACTCAAATCTGAACTTTTGTTGTATTTTTTCCCTTGTCCTAATTATTCCAATCATAATGAAATGTGGGTTGCTTGTTTTTGTTTAGATGTCTATACTAATATTTCAGGTACTATATTATTTTTACATTCCTATAAACTCTTTTTGAAAATTACAAAGGGGGAGAAGGAAAAAGAGTTCTAAAGGGTAGAAGGAAAAAGATTTCTCAGTATAGAAGAACTATCCCTATGTAAGGGGGATTTTATTTAAGGGGGATTTATCATTACGAATACTTCCACATTCAAATGAAAATCCTAATTCCATAAATCTAGAATATGATCGTTAGAGTTCAAATGCCTAAGGGGGAGTTAGACATATTCACCATTGTCCATAAACAAAGGGAGATAAGCTTCAATTTCTAAGTCTAGAAATTTATTCTAAGTCCTTATATTCTTTTTTGTATGGATGTTTGTGCTTTCCAAAAAGGGTGAGTTTGTTGAGTCCATAAGGCTTTCCTTATAAATTTTCTATTCCTTTATTAAAGGGGGAGAGTGTTAGTCATTAAGGCTTTCCTTATGACATTACCATTCCTCTTGTTCTGAAAATCACAAACACCTTTTTCTTAAGGATAATTTAATATTACCCTATTTTTTACCCCTATAAGGAAAAATTTGCTTCCCCATAGAAATTTATCCTTACAATGTTTTCATTGCTTATATCATAATTTTTCTCAGTGTAAAATTCAGATTGAAACCAAAACCTCAGAATCATATAAAATATAGATATGAGGCATTCTTTTTAAGACTCTGAATTCTAGATATGAACTCTCATGAAGATCAACTCTAAATTCTAGATACTAACTATCATGAAGTCCAACTCCGAATTCTAGATACGAACTCTCATGAAGTTCAACTCTGAATTCTGGATAAAAACTCTCATGAAATTTGACTCTGAATTCTAGTTACGAACTTTCATGAAGCTCGACTCTGAATTCTAATTATGAACTGATGAAAAGATTGACTTTGCATTCTGATTATGAATTATGGATACGAACTCTTCTCAGTTCTGACTCTGAATTCTGATTACAAATTCTGGTTATGAACTTATACATGTTCTAACTACGAGTTCTCTGAATACAGAGTCCAAACTCTTAATGATTTCTGACTCCGAATTATCTTGAACTCTGACTCCAAACATTGAATGTTCAGGTTCCAAATTATTGTGAATCTAGACTCCAAATTTCTTTGAAATTTGGACTCTGGAATTCTACAGAGTTCAGGTTCCAAATTCCTACAAAATAGAATCCAAATATCTATGTATTTTAGACTCCGAATTCAGTTTTTACTTAGACTCCGAACATTTATTTTCCTTCATTCCAAATATCAGTTTGTGGTTATAGTTACACTCATTTAGTTACAAAATGATGTCATTCTTTTAGTTATCAATTAATCGTTGGTTGAGTGAAACATGTACAGGTCCCTCTGAAATTTAAGGAAAAATATGACCATTGGAGGAGGGAGCCGACCATTAGAGCCGCGCCTATAAATAGAAACTCATTTGAAAGGATCTCACAACACTTAGAACTGAACTTTTACAACTGTGCTTACATGCTATTGAAGTTATTTCTAGAGAGAGAGGATCTTATAAACTCTCAGGCATTGTGAAAAAAGTTTTGAACTGCTCATTCAAACATGGCTTCGTACAGATTTTCTTAGTGCAGAGGTTTGATTTCCTTGAAATTAGAGACATCTAGTTGTGAAGTCAGAGGTGCCAATTTCCTTAAAAATCTAGGGCTTGCAGGGATAGAAAGATAGATACCGATCTTCGGATCGAGGGCTTACCTGGGTTTGGGTAAAATAAACTATTTGAAATTATAAATCAAGGGACCTGTTATCCAGGGTTGTTGGATACCCTCCTCTTAGGGTTAAATGAGTTACTACGTGTTAATTTTAGTATTTTGTTTTCCACAGTGTATTTTTATTATTGAGGAAAGTATAAATTTTTTATACTTCCTTAATTTTGTACTCTGATTTAGTTAGAGTCTATACTCTTTAAGGTAGAATCTTATTTGGTGTAAACTTTTTTCATGTTTCATTTCCAGAATCACTTTTCTAGAATCAAGCATGTTAGTAGAGCATAGAGTTGTTGTGAGTTTTGGTTATACAAAATTTCCTTAGGGATTTTTTAAAGTATACAATTCACCCCCACTCTTGTAGTTGAGTATCTCATTACTACTTATTTGCTCCTATATTTGGTATTATAGAGTATATCATACTCAAACATAATTTCTAACAATTTTACCATCCTAGGTCCTGGGGGATTAGATACATGACATACAACATTAAAAAAATTTACAAATTTAAATAAATGAATAGACACCACAAGTGATAACTCCCTAATCAAGGTAGACACCACAAAAAACTCCACCTGCTAGAAAAGATATGAAAACATAGGGTGATCATTAGATATTCCAAGGAAGATGTTTTAAAAAATCCTTAGAAAAATAATTTTATAATATTTTTTTGAAAACACTTTCTAGAAATTGCATTTAGAAATATAATATTGAGAGTTTTTTTGAAAATTCATTCACCTTAAAAATACTATATTACTTTTAAGAAATACATACTTTCAGAATTTCTTTAAACATATTCTTGAGTTTTTCTAAAACAATAGGAAAGATTCTGAAAACAAAACACTATTCTGATGCCATTTTAATCATTTAATATTTTCATGGTCATAATCACTTAGCGATGGAAGGGTTCACTCCCCAATGTCCTTCCATATTTACAACGACCTACCGCAGGATTTTCAAAAAATATTTAATCTTTCTTTACTTATATATGTGATTTACATTAGATTTTTTATTTTAAATCATAAACAAGTATTAATTGAATATTCACTTACTATGTATAAATATAAACCTTAATGGTAATTCACTTTTTAGTCTCTCGGCCACCAAATCTCTTAGATACCTACATTTTAAATAAATACATGGATGATTAAACGATATCCATGTACTTAAACATTTCATTCATAAATTCATAAATATCCATTTGAAAGTTGTTCCAATTAATGTTTAATTAATTCAATACACATAATTTCTTACATTATGATCATATTGTCATGAGTAATATTGATTATGGTCATATTTCGATAATCATAAATGTCACGCATATAACATTATTTTTGTTTCATAGAACTTGAAATTGTAAACATTTAATTTCAAGACTTATATATATTACATAAATATGCCACTTGCATAATTTATTTAATTAAATGATAATTGTTAAATATTAAACAATCTTAAGCTTTAAATTAATTATTAACATAATCATGTATTAGAATTTATAAAAAGAACTTGAATTCCCATAATATTAAATTATATATATATACATATATCTTTATGGATTTTGAATAAAATTTTATCTCATATTTTTACATGTTTCTTTTTGTGAATTTAAAACATATAGCAATTGTTTAATATGTTGGTATATATATATATGTATATATATAGTAGACCATGAACAATCATCATCGCGGAAAAAATACATACATGAGCAAAGTATTGATAAATAAGAAAATTAAATGGCATAACTAATATGATATCAAATTACAACGTTTGATAGTAAGATCTATTTCAGAAGATTTATTAAAACATAATTTTCATAAAAATAATATATTCATTTATTGCATAATATAAAATCAAGTAACTAAACTAATTATACAACCATGGATTAAAAAATGAATTAATAATTTAAATAGGGTTCTTTACAATTATAATCTGAATACTATAAATATTTAATCTCACTTTGAATATAAGTTATAAAAATAACTATAAAAATATAGATAGATATACATATATATATATATATGTCTATGTATTAAATATAAAGATTGTTTTTAATAATTAAAACCTGCCCTTATAAAACAATAATAATAAAAATAAAACCCATTCAAAGGGTTCTCTTAAAATATAATACCATAACAAAACTAGAAAATATGAAAAACATAGTAATTTTTATTATTATTTTGAAAATATAGATTTGAATAGAATATCATCCACACTAAAAATGATTGAAAATAAAATCATAAGAGTTAAATATTATAAACAAAGAAAACCCTTACAAAACAATATCATTAAACATAAACTGATAAGAAAAAAAACCTTTACTTGAAATGCAGACACATATAGGAGTAATTCTATTAATTCATAATCAGTTCACACACATAGAACGACTAACTAATAGGTTTATTTATTTCATTGGAAAAACAAAATTAATTATTTTATAGAAAAAATCACTACTAGGTAAACACAATTTGTAGAGAAAGATTGTTTCAATGCTGAAGACAGTAATTGATAGATTTATTATAAAACTATCATCAAATGAAATATATAATCATATATGAAATAAAGTTGACATAATAAAAACAATTGACAAAAAAATACTATAACCAAAGAACAACATCAGATAAAACGCATGACTATAAATTGAATAAAAATGATCCACAAAATGTTAAAAAGATCACATCTAGAAAATTAGGTAGAAAAATATCAGGGTTTAACCAGTAAAAAATAGACCTATAAAAATAAAAAATAAATACCTACCCCCTTCTAGGTCGATGAAATCTAAAATCGGAACCCTATCTTCACCAAACATCATATCCGTACAAAGAAAATCCCTAACCTACTCGGACTCCTCAACACCGCTCGATTCGGCTCGAAACAGCAACTCACAGCCCTGCCTCCCACCGTGAATCCCATATGGTAGATTGTGCCTCTTCTCAGCATCCATGAAGACCGACTATGTAACTCGGAAGCCCATGTCTCAATGCTCTCTAAACCTAAATCACGATACCTCTTTTTTATCTATTCATTATTATTTTTATAATTATATCATTATTATTATATAAAAAATTTATTCAATACAAATTATTTATTGGTTAACTTTATATATGTATTATATTATAAGTTTAATATTAAAAATGAATGAAATTATAGTTTATTATTAAAAAAAATAATTTTATAATCTAACCATATTTTATAAAAATAATATAATTTTTATTAATACACTTATTAATATATCAAATTTTCATAATAAAACATCTTATTGTGAATATTAAATGTTTATTTTTTTAAAAAAAATATAAGTATTAATAATGTGTTCTGTACAAAATAATGTTCTTTAAAATATTTGACAGTTTTAATATTTCAACGTATGATAATTTAAAATTATAATTTTGAATGGGCATAAAAAATTAAAATATTTATAATATAAAATTATCATTTTTTTTAATAAAATTTTATAATAGAAATATTACCTTTAATTAATTTTATTTACTATAACAATATATTAGAAAATATAATTTCATGATACTATATTTCATTAATGTATTTTTTTAATTATGTTATAATATATTTTAAAACAAAAATTTCATTTTGAAAGTAAAAAAATTTCATGTCGGTTAAATTAAATCATATAATTTTATTAAAAAATTTCATAATAATATTTACTTAACTTATAATTCATTTATTATTTAAAATAATTCATTTTATTGAAACTCGGGTTGTTACATTATTCCACCCTCAAAATAATTTGGTCTTTTCAATTCGTTCATCGAACTTTAGAAAATTTTGAATATCTATCTTCAGAGTTAAGAAACACTAGGACAGATAAACTTCTAGACTCAAAAACATCTAATATTCATTGTTTTTATACCATTTCTCTGATACCAACTAAAAATACCCAATCCTGAGCTAACAGACTCAATCCTTTATAAATGTTTTATATTTTTTTATAAAAGATGCTTAATAAATACACAATATTTGAATTGTATATCAGGATATTTTACTAGTCTAGGCTCTGTAGGATTAGATACATGACTTATGAATTTACAAAACTGTACAAAAATAAATAAAATAAAAGACTCCACAGGAGATAACTTCTTAATCGAAGCAGACACCACCAGAAACTCTACCTGTATGATAATATTTTAAAACATACAGTGAGAATTACACATGCCAAGTACGAGGTTTAAAAAAATAGTAGATAAATCCTTTTAAAATATTCTTTAGAAAACACTTTCAATAAATTTCATTTTAAAATATTATTTTGAAGACATTATTTGAAAATAAATACGCCTTAGAAATACTGTATTACTTCTTCAATGTACATTTATTCAAAATTTCATTAAACATATTCTATAGTTTTTTTGAAACAATACACAAGCTTCTGAAAATAAAACACTATTTTGAGGCCACTTCAATCATTGAAGGTTTTCTTGGTCCTTCCCACTTATTGAATGATGGTTTCACAACCCAATGTCTTTCCATATTTATAATGATGCAACGCTATATTGCCTAAAAGTATTTCAAACAGTTTTTACATATATATGTGTTATCCACTCAAGTCATTATTTTAAAACATAAACAAATATTAATTTCGCATGCAATTATTATGTATAAACATAAAACATAATGGTAACTCGTTTATTAGTCTTTCCACCACCAAATAACTTAAATACATACATGTACATAATTTCATTCATAAACCCATTAATATATATTTGAAAGTTCTTATAATGAATGAAAAATTAATTCAATACAAATGATTGCTTATATTATGTGCATAATTTCATGAGTAATGTTGATTGTGGACATATGTCAATAATCATAAATGTCATGCATATAACATTATTTTCATTTCATAGAACATGAAATTGTAAACTTTTAATTTATAGACATATATATATATATACATAACTTAAAAATGAAAATTCATTAATTTATGGAAATAAGTGATGATGCTTAAATATGAAACAATATTGAGATTGAAGTAAATTATTAATATAATCATGAATTATAATTTCGAAAAACAACTTTAATTCCCATAATAGTCATATATATATACTTACGGATTTAGAAAATAATTTTATCTTATTTTCTTACATGTATCATTTTGTGCATTGAAAACATGTAGATACTGTTTAATGTGTTGATAATATACATATATATATATATATAGTTGACCTTGAACACTCATCATTGCGGAATAAATACATACTTTACCACAGAATCAATAAATGAGAAAATTCATTGCAAGAACAAATATGATATAAAATTACAGAAATTGATATTAACATCTATTATGGAATATTTATTAAAACATAATTTTCATAATCATAATATATTCATTTAATTAAATATATAAAATAATGTAATTATACACACTAAACAACCATAAATCAAAACATGAATTAATAATTAAAAGAGGTTTGTTTACAATTATAATATTAATACTATAAATATTTAATCTCTCTTTCATTATATGTTTAGAAAAATAATTATAAAATGCTGGATAGATATACACATATATATATATGTGTGTGTGTTTATATACATATATATCTATAGTTCTTAAAAATAAATATTGTTTGACAAAATTAAATCCTAACCATATAAAACCATAACAATAAAAATAAAACTCATGCCATGGGTTCTCTTAAAATAGAACAACATAAAAAACTAGAAAATATGAAAATAATAATAAATTATCTTATTCTTTTGAAAATACATTTTTTAATATAATATAATCCATACATAATATGTTTGAAAATAAAATTTTAATGTCAAAATAATTTAAACAATGAAAACCCTTACAAAACAATAACCATAAACATAAACCTATAAGTAGAAAATAATGCCTTACATGAAATGCAGACACACACAAGAGTAGTTTTGCTGCTGCTGCAACATTTTACATGCACAGACTGATTGATATATTTGTTTCTTTATTTCATTTCAAAGACATAATTATGTCTTTTATAGGGAAAAATCACTACTTTGTAAAC
The DNA here is from genome assembly GCA_963277665.1 of Viscum album. Taxonomy (NCBI): domain Eukaryota; kingdom Viridiplantae; phylum Streptophyta; class Magnoliopsida; order Santalales; family Viscaceae; genus Viscum; species Viscum album. Next base: position 1,468,481,107 of record OY728135.1, read on the forward strand.
ACATCTTAAAAAGTAAGATCATTTAAATGATGCATAAGGTAATTGACATATTCCTTAAAAACTAACATCAAATAAATTATATAATCACATATGAGAAAAAGTTGAGTGAAAAAACAAATTGATAGAAATGAAATTCTATAACCAAACAATGACAATAAATTAAATGCAAGATTTTAAATTGAATAGAAAATTATCCACAAAACAGTTACAAAGATCACAACTAAAAATTTAAGTAGAAAATTCAAGAAACAAAAAAATGATATTGTTTAACATATATATAAATAGACTCCTATAATGAAAAATGCACACCTACCTAATTCTAGGTCGTAGGAATCTGAAATCAGAACCATATACTCATCAAATCTCTGGTCTAGAAATGGAAAATCCATAACCTTTATAGACTCCTCATTAGTGATCAGTTCATCTTGAAACAACATCTCATGGACCTGCCTCCACCATGACTCTCATCCAGAGGATTGTGCCTCTTCTTGGCACTAGTGAAGACCAGATGCACAACCCTGCAGCCCAGGCTACGATGCTCTCCGACACTAAATCATAATCCCTTTTTTGTTTATTTTATTATTATTATTATATAATTATTATTATACAAATAATTTCGTTATTATAATTTATATAAAGGTTAAAATTATATATTTATAATATTATAAGTTTAATTTCAAGACTAACTAAATTATAGTTTCTTATTTAATAAAATAATTTAATAATATTATCATATTTTATTAAAATAATATTAATTTTTATTAATTCACTTATTAAGACATCTAATTTTCATAATCAAACATCTTATTATTAATATTCAATGTTTATTTTTTTCTATGAATATAAGCATTAATAATGCATTTTTTTAAGTAATGTTCCATAAAATATTTGATAATTTTAATATTTCAACATATGATACTTTAATATGAGAATTTTAATTTACATGTTTAATAAAAATATTTGTAATATAAAATTATAATTTTCTTAAACAAATTTTATAATAGCAATATCACCTTTAATTATTTTTATTTACTAAAACAATATATTAAAAAATATCATTTCATGTTACTACATTTCATAATGGTGTTATTTTATTACATTTCTATATATTTTAAAACTAAAATGTATTTTTGAATGTAACAAAATTTCATGATGGTTAAATTAAATTAAAAGGTCTTATTTAAAAATTTATAATAATATTTATTTAATTTATAATTCATTTATTAATTGAAATAATATTTTTATTGTAACTTGGGGTGTTCCACATCTTGAACAACAAAACCGTGGATATCTTTTCTAGATATTTTCCTTGGACACTAATCAATTTCCATTATCTTATAAGGGTCCATAGATATTTATTTTTTTGTGATAACATTCCCCAAGAATGATAACTCCTTCATCTAGTATTCACATTTACTATACTTTACATTTAGTTTATCCCATCACAAAGTCTTTATCACTGTATTAAAATTCTCATCATATATTTTCTTTCTCATAGAGTATATCATAATTTCATCTATAAATACTACAATAAATTTTTCTTTATAATATATAAATACTCTCTTCATTAATTCAATCAAAATTGATAGTGTATTTCTAAGTCTTAAAGGAATCAATATGAATTAATAGTTTTCATTCCTCATTAAAAAGGTATTAGGGGGAATATCTTTCCTATTATCCATTAATTGGTGATATCCCAACTGAATTTACAACTTAGAGAAATACCGAGCCCCATGTTGTTGATCAAATATTTCATCTATCTATGGTAAGGGATACTTTTTCTTTATTGTTATTTTTTTATCTCATTATAATTAATGTAGAGATATATTGATCAATACATATTCTTGATGAAGAGGACCAATGAAACCAATGGTGAACCAATCATTTTTGTAAAACCATTTTCTAGACTCTATTATGACTACTTCATCATTTATATCAAATTAACGGTGGTCATACTATAAGATTTCTTTTATATGCATAGAGATCTTGGGTGATATTCAATTGAGGACTCGGCATCTCATTAAATAGGAAGACATGGAAATTATTCATGGAACACATCAGTATTGTCCCTATTAATGTGTATGTATTCATGAATGATACATTATATTGTCATAATCATTTGAGATAGACATTCATTCTCCTATGAAAATACTATCAATTATTGAAATTTGGATTATATAATATATTCATACTCATCATTAAATTTTTACATAATTGGATGATACCTCAGGTTATGAAAAGTGATCTGACTCTCCCAATAGGTGATGTTGGATTTATATAAAGATGGTAAATCCATATATAATATAGAATCAGACTACACTAAAGGGAAAAAGATGATGTTTATTTGGTTGTTAAGTTGAAAACCAATTATTATGGAGGATTTATATATACATTTGGTGTGATAATTTACCTATTTGAAGTTTTTATAGAAAACTTAACCTATATATTTTGAGGCAGTGTATGAATATTTCTTGTAAACTTAAATTATATAAAAGAATGTATAGAACCAGAATAAAATAGAATATGTGGTACTATTGAATGAATAACCATCATACTTTTAAACACATAATTTTTTTGGATCCACCTTTGTAGTAGTGATAGAATATGACCTTCTATTTTTCCTTATAAGATGTTGTTATTGATTGTCACCAACAACTCTTATCATAGGGAATATTGTTGAATAATTCATATATTCCTTACAGTTGAAACACTATAATACAGGCTTATTGATGATATAAACCTTACATTATTCAACCACATTAGTGGTATTATTCAAATCCCTTCAAAACATAGTAGCTTAATACCCCACTTTTTCATATTATAAGCATCTCTCATTTCCCTATAGACAATTATAAGGACAAATATTCAAAAAAAATTGAAATATGGGATATTGGGTTTTTTTCCTCTATGGTATTTTTCTCTTGATCCTTCCATATTAAACTCTATTTTATTATTATTATATTTGATCCAATTAGAACACTAAGATCCACCAATCTCTATCTCAAACTTATGGGTACAACAAAAAATATCATCATAGGTGTAAATATTTCAAATCACCATGTCGTTTCATAGAATCATCTATAATCCAATAAAGAATTGATCCACCATGCATTCAGTATTCATGAAAATACCATAGGTGTATCAAGAAAGACCTGTAAATATATCTTCTAACACAAAGATAAACTCATCAAACTTTTTTCATTAACTTGAGGAACTCCCTCTGCATTCTTAAAAAGATATTTTGTAGAATACTGAATTTTTTCCTAAATCTTTCCTATTCCATGGAGTAAATTATCTCTTTATACATTGTACTTATGATCATGTTCCAACACTGATAAGATTACCCATCAAAATGATATAAAACCAGCATGAATTTCTCTTCTTCTAGGAATTAGTGGATAGGAAACATCTTCTTAATAGAGTTATTCTTTTGTTTTATGATAAGAGGATCATAGTATCTACTAAATGAATGAGGCCTTTTCCTCCTAAAGGATTTGGTAACAACTTTTTCTTTAATAGGAGATGGAGGGTGTAATACATTATTCAATTTATTATTCATAAGTATTACTATTTGATCTAGTACTTTCATGATATTCTAAGAATCCATTCTAATCATGTATGGAATCTCATTTGGTGAATCATCCCATTATATATCACCTTGATTTTTGGAACAGGATCTCCTCTTTCCCATCATAAACTAAAAAATTAAAATTAAAAATAAGCATATTGAATACTTATCTAATTATAACACAAAAGGAAACTACGTTCTTATAAGGAATAAGAGGTAAATTTAATCTAAATCCTAAATTATGTGTTACTAAGATTCAATGTAGGTTATCGATGACAATTAATCCTATAAAGAGACATATCTATATGTTTAAAACTAAATATAATTTTTTTTATCCCAACATGTAACTAGAATGTTATTTTATAACAACTATAGTGACCCAAGCCTTTTAAATTTATTGCTACATGACTTTTCCTATAAATATACTTAAAAATACAAACCAAGGAATAAAAATCCAAGTGTATTTGGAAGACTATATACATAAATAGATGAAAATAAAATAGAATAAGAAATATTTTTATTAATCTCTATAATTATATCCCAACTCCCTATGATTTCGTAAAAATACATAAAATAACCTATGGAAAACATAGTAAAAAAAGGTGTGAGCTAAAAGACTAGAAAGGAAATAAACATGGGAATGAAGCATGTCACACGATTCAAAAAGAATAAAATCATAGCATAAAATTAATGGATCATGAATAAAAATATGGAGGAATAATATATAGAACATGGATTTAATTGATCATGGAAATATTTTAATTTGGTAGAAACATATATAATCACATAAACATGATCCACTACTAACTTACATGATGATATCACATGGTGGACAAAGTCATATAATGCATTTGGTTCACTCTGTATCCCATACATAAAATCTCATGAGAATTAAAAAGTATCTAATCAATTATTGTGTTATATAGGTAAAACCATCATAGAATGCACATGCATAAGTTTTCTAAATCAAGAAATTAAACATAAAAAATAATGATAAGGGTTACCCATGGAAATAAATGAGTTTCGTAATCATGTTATAAGGAATTACCAAATAGTGTATCATAATGATAACCATGAAAAAAAGATATAAATTATTCTTGAAAATTTATAAAGGATAAAAATAAAAATATATCAAAAATAATTATATCGACCTAATGTTAAAACATGAAATGGAGTGGTTAGTTTAACTTTAAAATGTTCCACTTAAGCGTAGTTTTAGGGAGAAGAATAATGTTTCCTTAAAGAAGATAAAGGCATAATTATGTTAATAAGGCCATAAATGAAGAATTTTTTTTTCAAATTGTAAAATAAGTGATTTTATAACATATTTATGGCTTTAAACATATTATGGATTATACTTGAAAATTGGTAAGAAATAAAAAATCTCCCTTTAGTGGGGTTTTCTTATTGAGTGGAATTGAGAAGGGGATCATTTAAAACATTTATTTCCCCTTAGAATAAAGATTAATATATATATATATATATTTCTAACATATATATATATATAATGGTGATTTTGAAAATAATAATGATGATATAAAATGAGGAAAATAGAGAGAAATTATAACCTAAAAAGTATTAGAGAGGTTCATAGAAAACCCATAAGTTATGTCTGAATGTGTTATACACTTGGACCTAATGTCCAAGATAATAGGATATAATTCATTAATTTATTAATTTAAAACCTATTGTTTATATATTTTATTTAAAATAATTTTATTAAGATTATTTATGTCCATTTCAATGAGTTATAAGTTCAATTTTGTTGTTTTGGGAGTATTTGTTTCATTGTTTCATGGTTAGTTCACTTGTGTACGATTATTTATGTTATTTCTAAATGGGAATAATACTATAAAAGATTAAGAAAATGGTATTCAGGAATATCCATTTTTTTATATGGTCTCATATATCATTTTCCCCTGACATGTGGATGATTCATTAAATAAAATATTAATGATAAATTTTCAGATTATTATGGTGGTTTTTATGACCATCTAAAACATGTTCAATTTTATTTAATGTTATGGAAATTTAATCTTTCCAAAATGTGAAAACACATATAATATAAATAATTAGTTCATTTTAGTCAATTATATGTGAATTAAAACCTTCTATGATGGAATTAGTGGAAATTGAAAACTCATCATCCACAATCATGGTTAACCGAAATAATTTGGGCAATGGTTTAATTTTTTATTTTATAATAGGATATGTGAAGTGGGTTTGATATAATTTATTCCATTAACAATATAAAATTATATTATATAAATTAAAATTGAATTATTATTCTATTTTGGATGAAGGATGTGTGGAAAATGTTGAATAAAAATGAAATTAAAAGAGGAAGTTTGAAAATGTTAAATCTGGAATATTGTCTCCTTGAAGGACCACTTAAGGATCATGGAATATTACTTTTGGTGATACCAGTTTCACTTGTACATGGGGAATAGTGGGTAGGAAAGGATTTTGTAGTGATTTTTTAATCATTAATTATTAGAAGGTTTTAGGAGATGGGGTGGTGAAGTGTGGTATTTATCAGGGGAGGAGGGGTATTTTTTATTATTATATTCATTAGATTATTATTTTGGCTCAAAGATATATATATAATAAAAATTTCATATCAGTTCTAACTAATGGGTTCTTAAATAATCCCTTTATAAAAAATTCATGTTCTTGTTTTATAATATTAAATATCGTAAATAATTGTATTTCACTATACACAAAAAACTCAACATTTTTAGAAACATGCAAAAAAATCACCTTAAAAATTTTTATATGTGTAGAAAAATATGAATCCATTTTATGAAAATTAGTTTTTAATATTTGAAAATAAATTTTAAAAAAAATTATATTCAAAAATAAAATTTTATATTAATATTATAATCTATTTTATGAGCCATTGAAAAATTTCTTATCATCCCATAAATTTAAATTATCATTTTATTAATAAATAATGTTAATTTTTGACTCCATTTTATGAAAATAAATTTTATTTTAATTCATTATAAAAGGTTAATTGAAATATTTATGTATTATAAAAAATCATACACATAATCTAGCATTTTAAAAATTTATTTACATGTACCATGATATAAATATATCATATTTTCATTTTAAAAGATACCTAACTACTATTTTATATTTACATAAGTGATTTTACTGTTATAACTGTTTAGTTACTATTCCATGAGGTCTAATTACTATTCAAATGGTCTTATTACAATTCCAACAGTCATATTATTATTCAAATAGGTATATTAATATTCCTACTGTCAGATTTGCAATGATCATATTAGTTCCCTAATTTCTAAATTTACCTCTTATTTTAGGAATTATTAATTCATGTTTATTTTATCTAAAGGATATATATAGCATCATATTCATAGAGAATATTATATTACTAACATTAAGTTTTATTTCTACATATTTGTTTCTCAGTGCAGTCATTCTGGTGGATCATGAATATCAAAATATTTATATATTAATTTTGTTATTTTTTATTTTTTATCCCATTATAATATTATGAATCATTATTGATTTATTTTATATATTATTTATCATTCTTCATTTACAAGAATAATTTTTTTATTTCTCTATGTGATGTATATAATTTATACTACATGATATAATTATATGAAAGGAAATTCAGTTTATAAAATTTCGGGCCATTACATTCTTCCCCATTTGGAAATTTGACCCTCATTTTTTTTACATATTTAGGTGAAGATTGTTGAGGGTAATTATGTTTCATTTATTTCTCTAATTTCCATGACACCGCTTATTATTTATTATTCCACTATTTTACTTTGACAAGGTGGGTGTTTTATTGGGTAAAACATTATCTTTATAGTCCAAGATCCACACCAATTTATCCTCATAAAAGAGTTCATTTTTCATTTATACAACCTAGAAATTTAGTACATGTGTGGGATTTGGTATGTACTTTCTTATGATGGATACATGGAATACATCATTTACTTGAGACATTGTTGGTGGAGGTACACGCTGAAAGGCCGCAGTTCTAACACGATTAAGAATCTCAGAAGAGAACATGTAACTAGGAAAAAGCTTACCCTTATTCACAAATATCAGGACTCTTCCATGGATCTATTCACAAGGATAACTTATTTTTAACATCATACTCCAGGTCCCATCAACGATTGTCTACATAGATCTCTTATCAGCTTTTGGCAACCCTTATGTACTATAGAAATGTTTTCACCCTTTCAACCATTTCCTCTACTATTTTAGGTCTCCAAATATTTTTTTCTAAAACGTCATCCAAACATGCATATATTCTATATCTCTTAACATAATTTTCATCATATGTCAACATTTGGAATCCTGATTGGAGAATATTATTTTATGTTAACTCAACTAGAGGAAATTTTTGTTACCTTCTTCTTTTAATGTCCATCGAACTTAATCACAGTATCTCTTTAAGTTTCTAATTAGTCCACTAAGAATGGATATTATTCTAGTTGTTATAATCCATAATTAGGGAAATATAACTATTTATAGAATGTTGGAGACTCTTCCAAATCATGGAGGTAAATCTTTTATCTCAATCGGATATAATTGATAGTGGTGTACCATTAAGCCTCAACACTTCACCGATGTATGTCCTTTAATTTTTTTGAGTGACCAGTCCCCTTGAATTTCAATGAAGTGAGAATTATTTATAAGATTATCCATAACAACCCATATATCATTATTTCATGTTTATTTCATTTAATGTCTAATGAAAAATTCCATGGTGATGTTTTCCCATTTCTATGTAGGTATGGGTAATGGTTGAATCATCCCCTCATTATTTTAATTCTCAACCTTCACATTCTAAAATATCAAGAAATTTTATATATATTATGTGTTATCCTTATTCAAATTTTCCCACCAATTGTGATCATGGAGATCTCAATATATATTTTTTCTCCCTTGGTAGATATAGAAGGTAGAGCAATGTGCATCATTCAAAAGATATTTCTTTATCTTATGATTTTATACTACACATAATCATATCTAAATCTTATGAATTCTTCCACATAAATTTTAAAATCTAAGGATTTATCATTTTTTTGGCTTCCACGTTCTTAATAATATTCACATCATCTATTTGATCATCCATTATCTTATAGAAATGGTATTGCTAAGAAATAATTTGAGAAAGTAATGATGATTCCCATAGATTGGAAGTCTAAGAAGATTGGATCCTTCTCAAATCCCATCATTGATATTGTTGCAGGATCCTTTCTACTAATAGAATCTATCACTTTATTACATTTAACAGGATGGTAATGGAATAATAATTCATAAACATTGATTAAATTTGACCATATTCACTTCTCATATTATGATCCTACTGTGTAGATTTATATTGAGGCTCATGTGATAATATTATGTCTCACATTCTCCCTGTAGAGATAATTACACTAGATTTTCAATACGAAGATAGATTTTTCCAACTCCAAATCATTAATATGATAGATTTGTTCATGAAATATCAGCTTCCTTGATGTGTAGGATATCACTTTATCGTTTTTCATTAGCTCATAACCTAATCCATTATTTAATTCATCATTTTATACCATGAAGCTTTCCCCAATTTTAGGTAGTGATTGTACTAGTGTGGTGATATTCCCATTTATCAACACTTTGAATTAGTATTTTCATTAAATAGTCCATCCTAACCTTACTCCCTTCTAATTCTTCTTGGTTATTGGGATTGAAAAAATCAAAATAATTTCACCATATATCATCATTAATAGCTAGATAGACCAAGAAAACTATAAGTCACCGTTAAAGATACTATCCAAGGTCACTCATCAATTGACTCTATATTAGAACGGTCCAGAGACTTCCCTTTACTCACTACTAGAAAATAGAACTATACTCATAGTTTAAAACCATGGGTATTTTCCCTAAAACTGCGGTTATAGGTTATACCCACGGTTTGGAGAACCGTGGCCATTTAAATCATAAGTAGAGACCTATAGCCATGGTTTGTATAGATACCATGGGTATAGGTCACACGAATTTTGTTATACATGTGATTTCAATAAACCATGGGTATAGCTCTATCCCCACAGTTTCAAAACTGTGGGAATATGAATTCCCATTAGAGAACCCTATACCCATGGTTCTACAAGTTGTAGGTATAAGATGTTACATCCATTTGGTAGTAGGCCCACCACCTTTCTTCCCCAAATTCCTGATCATATAAATCAAATAAATTATACAATATGACATTAAATGCAGTATATACTATCTAAATTTAGAATCCAACCAAATGTTTGTAAAAATTTTCAAACCATTTAAAATACTAAAATATACATATAAATCCATATAACATATAAATTTATGTCATTACAGATCTTCACAAGTCTCCTTATAACTGATTCAAAGATTAAGGGGATCAATATCTCCCTCATCTCCCACAACCTCATCCTCGACAGGATCAGCAACATCATTGTCATCGTCATCAGTAACAGCAGCAACATCCTCACTAATAATTTCATCTGGAGAAGAAACATCATCAACAACATCATCATCACATCCTTTAACTTGGTCTCTACTAGTACCATCATTTTTAACACTCATATCATCATTTAAATAATGCATCAATGCTATATATGAATCAATAGTAGTATCATCCTCTTATGGGAGTGATTGACTAGTTAATAACATATATTTTAGGAATTTTCTAGCGATCATCTTACTTCTTTCACTCTATAATTTAATTCCTTCACACTCATCTAATGCTATTTTTTATCAGAATGTTCTACATGAGCACTTTATAGCTCTGGGGTCTGAGAGCATCGAGAGGTGTCTGATGAGGACTAATACCTAGAGGGGGAGATGTTTTTTCTTGGTTGACATCAAACTCTGTCCTGGTTCTCCTCACCCAAGCCTTGACTCAAATGATTACTTTTCCCAAATTTTTCATATTCATTATCATCAAGGGATTTTAGGATATCATGATGGAAATATAAACATGACATTTAATTAGTAATTTCATATAAATATTTAAAATGTAAATAAAAAACTTAATATCTTTTCTTCTACTTGAGCATTTACTGGACATCCATATTTTTCCTTCCAACTTGAGAAAAATAATTTAGCTTGAGGTAGACTTACATTGATGCCCAATATAGCTTACATAAAATTAAGTTGATAGTATAAACATATTAACAGTGTATAAATTTTATAATCTTGAATAATAATTATATGGAATAACTTTTAAATAAATGAAAATTCTATAATTAATGTAATAAAGGGTGTATACATATATAGAAAATTAGCCGTTAGGACTAATGTCATATAAAAAAATTACCCATTATCCCTAATTTTCCAATTGACCACTCGACATAATTACCAATTTTCCTATAGTCTAATTGGCCATTAGGAATAATTTCCAATTGGCCTATAGGAATAATGGAAAATTTACTTATAGGCCTATTAGAGAATTGGCCTATATACCTAATATGACAATTGGACATTATGTCTATATGCCAACTGGTCATTAAGCCTATAGTCCAATTGGATACTAGGCTTATTGGATAATATTTCATTATTCCAAATGGAAAATTGGCCAATTAGGCTATATGACTAATAGGAAAATTGGATAGTATAGGCCAATTGGCCATTAGGCCTAATGGGAAAATTTTCCATTACATCTATAGGCCAATTGTCTATTAGGCCTAATGGCATAATGTCTAATTGTCATATAGTCCTATAGGAAAATTAAACATTATTCCAATAGGACAATATGAAATTATCCATAATGGACAATTTGATTATTAAGCCTAATGGTCAATTTTTCTATAGGCATAATTTTCTATTGGCCATTAGGCCTAATTGAGAAATTGTCTATTAATTCTATCAGAAAATTTCCCAATAGGCCTAATATAATACTGTAAAATTATCCTATATGCCTAATGGAAAATTTTCCTATAGACTGAATGGCTAATTACCCTATAGGAATTATGGACAATATGCCTATATGCCCATAAAAATGGCTATTATGCCTAATTGTACAATTGGACATTAGGCCTATATAAAAATTTTCTATTATGACTAATTGGATAATTGGTTATTTTTCTTATATGATAATTATCCAGTAGGCCTATAACCCAATTATCAATTATGCCATTAGGCCTAATGTCCATTTTAAAGGGGTATTTTCAACCTTTTTTAAAGGGATTAATTAAAATAAAACATATAATTCCGCATGAAAAGCTAACTAAGTAAAATTTTAAAAAATGATATTTTTTTAATTTATATTAATGTACCTGATGGTTATCATGCATGGGAATTATAGTGTGCCCCAATGTGTTTGTATATGTCATTGAATATATTTTCATTTTCTTCTAACGCTTCCTAAAAAAATTCCAATAGATGTAATAAGTGTAAAATTTTATATGGAAGTCATTAAATATTTAGAATACCTTAAACTCATTAGTATTCCAATGAGAAATTTTTTTTGTCATAATGAGTATTTGGACAGTTGGGGGATGTGGGTACACCCTCTAACTCAGAACCGACAATTCTCTTCCAATAAACATATAAATCATGCTTGTATGATCTCCATAACTCCCCAAGATTCATCAGCTTTTTATTATTAGCATCTTCTTCATAGAGAAAGTTAAAACGAATCTAAAATGAACATGTTATTTCATTTAAATACAATATTAATATAAATAAAAATTTATAAAATATTCTTTACCATATATAATCTCATGATTTGTCCTTGATGTCTTTTCTGAGATGTCTCCATGAGACCGGTTCCACCCAAATGATATCACGGTATTTGGATAAAGTGTCCATGAAACTTCTACATTGCCTTGGATTTTTACCTACCATCATATTTTTAACATTGTAATCTAAAATCATATGTGTTTAGTTATTCTTGGATTTCTGCATTCAAGTGCACCCACACCGCCTAGTAGATGATCCCACTCAATAGGAAAAGTGGGTGAAAAAGAATAATCTTGTAATGATACAATAGGAAAAAAATAAAGTGATATAATTTTACACACTTATAATAAAAACTACTTTAGGATTATCAATATACAATGATGGATCTATGGGTCATCTTGGATCATCAAACTCTGAAGGAAGAGTTTGTTCCATTCCATTCTCTGGGTGGTCGTCATTCACTAGAGTGGAAGTTGAAGTAACAGACTCATTAGATGTTTTATGGATGATATGAATTGGAGGTGACATAGGCATGGCAGAATATTGGTAGTGGGATGGAGGATACATTATCATATTCAGATATTTTAAAGGTGAGAGCATCCATGGAGGCAATGTAAACATGGAATGTGAATAAGAGGGTATCTGAGATAAAAATGGAGTCATCATTGGGATCATCCCTGGAGGTGGTATTGACATGGTTTGTGAATAAGAAGGTAAATGGTAGGATGATGAAGGCATGGATAAGAACATCCTTATAGGATCACGTGGATGATAGAACGGTGTGTAATATGGGGTGTTTACCGCTGGGTTAGTGTGGGAATAGGTATGACGAGTGCTCCTTCTAGGTATAGGAGCATCCCCACTTAGACCAATGCTAGGAGGACTGGGAGTAAAATCTGCTAGAAGTAAATGTCCCTAGAATAATTTTTATAAATAATATTAACATGAAATTATATATAATGCATAATAAAAACATTAAAATTATTATACTCAATGAGTTAAGATACAGAGGTAATGGAAGCTTGCGCACCTATTGATCGGTATCAAAGAGTCATTTCCATAGGTTTTCTGATGTTTATGGTATAATATTTGTAAGAATGAAATGAAAATTTTTCAGAAACAGTTTTATAAATAATACATACAACATATAAGTCAAATAGGGAAAAATAAATTTCATAAAATACTTTGGTAATATTAATTTAAAACCAAGTTATACATTTTAAAAAAAACTAGTTTTAAAACCTTTTTTAATTTAAATAAATCTAATAAAATGAAATGACACTAAAAAATACTAAAAAACATATCATTCAAAACTAAAACTAAATTAAAGTAATTACAGTAATAATAAATTCAAAATCTCATCTAATTGTAATATAAGTGAACAGTGAACATATATGGTTCCTTCTAAGTATTACCCACCAATACTTTACATTCAACATCAACTCTCACAATGGGATAATTTGATTCATCAAACAAATTTTTTTAATACAAATGGGGGTTCCAATGGTTGAAATTTCATTGTGAGAATCATGAAAAATATGTCTTGGATTACTTCATTATTGACATCGTAATCAGGTCTTAGATGATCTTTCACATAAAAAATTTGTTTTCTATTGATGCCAAAATTTAGGGCCCATCGGTATGTAGGAATTGACTCATGTCCTTAACTAATAATCAAAAATCATCATGAAATATACAATGAGACATCATTCAATCAAACAATTCACATTTCATCATAGTGACTCTACCCTAAGAGTAGTAATAAAAGAATAATATATTCAAAAAAGATCTATAATAATACCCATCTTCATATCTAGGATGATAATATAATGCACTGGAATAACAATATATTGTATTAGTTAACATTACCCCATCATGTTGTGTTCTTATTTTTACCTCTCAATCACTTTTTACAAATTAATACCAATTGAATATTAAAAAGTTTCATTTGCGAACCAAAGAATCAAAACAAAAAGTCAATGCTCTTAATTATTGAGAAATGGAGTCAATTGGTAAACATGAGACATTAAATATTGTGAATAATATTTATGAATAATTACATGATGATGATGATATGTGAAATTTCATAATTTGATATAATATATAAATATCTATATTACATATATTACACAGTCATCAAACAAACAATGGTAGAACAAGACTGTGTGGTGTGCCATATCATGCTCTTTGTGGGGCAATGTACCCAATGTATAAGACCCAAAAATTTCTTCTATTTGAGGAAGAGATGGAAATGGGGGATCAATTTCTCCATACTAGTCATCTTCATTTCTCATTGGCCAGTTATATCTGCTTCTCACATTAAAAAATTCATCGAAAAAAAATCCATACAATCTTAAGCGATACAACCTCTCACAATCAAACCTTTGAGACAATATTTATTTCGGACATATGATTTAATTTTGAGCATCTTTGTTTCTATAGGATACATCCATAAAAGAGAAAACGGTCCCCCAAGAATTGTTTCAGTTGGAATATGGGTTTTTAAATGAAACATTCATGTGAAATGGGATGGAGGAAAATTATTTACATCTCACAAAAATTTAATGGTTCCTCTTACTATATTTTTATCAAAAATTCATTATATATATTTTTAGAAAAAACTTATCTAAATAATTGCCCTTGTGAATCACCTTCACCCTTAAATTATTGGATAAGAAATTCTGAATTTCTATTGGAATCAATTCATGAAGAATGATGTGATAATCATGAGTTTTTAGGGATTTTAGTTTCAAAATCCATCTATTGACTCATTTCGATATGTTGCTGGAATAGAAATTAATGTGTGTTATGTCTAAACAATATTTTTATCAATGAACATTACATCGAAACAATGCCTTAACAAATTGGTAGACCAATATTGAAACTCAAAAAAGATACCTCTATTTTTACAATTATAATGGGTTTTAGTGTCACTATTCTTTCCTCTTTATATATTTTATCTGATGTTACCCTAATGAATAACTGAAATCATTCAAATTCATTAAGAAAATTTTAAGAAATTGTTTCTTAGTTGAGGTAAAAATTATTTTTTCAATAAATTCACATTTTAAAATCATAGTTAAGGCCTATGGTTGATGATCGTTGGGGTTATAAAGGTATCAGGGGTGTATGGGGCATGTCCGGAGCCTCGAACCCAATGTTAGGGTGTTTTTTTCCTAGAGCATGGTTAGTGAAAACCACTTAGGGAAGGCTACATGGCTTGAATAAACTGTGCGAGGCTTGATAGTGGGGGTTTATAGGCCTCACAATTTGGGTAAACCATGTGAGAGGATCTGCACGGACAGGCATCAGTTATTCCATTTTCAGCAGTTTTTTTAGATGGTTTAGGAATAGTTTGTGCATGGTTTATAAACTGTGAAGGGTAGTCGTGTGGGTACCCCAAAACTATAGTAAACCATGCGAGTAAACCTTACATCCATGTAATTTTAATAATTTTATAAATTTTAATTTTAATTATAATTTTTTAAACTTAAATTTAGGTCATTTTCACTCATGTGAGTTATAAAAAACCCAATAAATGTAGTAGCTTTTTATGCCCTTTAACCATGTTAAAAAAAAATGACCACATGAGTAAATGAATTTCTAAGCCCTTGAGGTTGGCCATGTATTGAAACAATTTTTGAGGTGATCCTTTTAATATATGATATTTGTTTTGAACATGGAATGTTAAATAGATTATTTCAATTGAAATAGAATTTATTATATGAGAAATAGCCTTGGGTGACACATGGATTAAATTTATAATTCCATGGATGGTCTCATGTGACTATTGACCCATATACCTTGACTCATACATGGATTCACCTTATAATTCTATGGGCGGACTCAATGGTAAATATTATATCGTAATGATTTATACATGGATACAAATGAGGGATTACATGGATGAACTCATTGAGGATAGACGTATATGTTGAGTGATACATGGATTCCTATGAGAATTCCATTGACTAGCTCAAAGGGAATTTGAATATTATGATAAGGGTGATACCCCATATTTTTTTTGAGGAGCACTAATGTAGATATCCGAAGCCTGACGTACATGGACATTACATTACATTTGCGGAATACTTAGTACATAATAAAAAATACACACACAAGGATCGTAATAGTTTAGTGTCATTGGAAACTCGGAACGTAATCTTCTAATCGTGGTGAAAGATCTCCAATATCTACCATAAAGATCTTCCTTTTTTTTTACCTAAAACCTTTCTTTATATCCTGGGGAAAAGAAAACATAAAAGGGTGAGCTCAAATTCTCAGTAAGGGTAAACAAAAGAAATATAAATCTCATCGTATACACAAGCACATAAATTTTGGAAATCTTAACCTTCAAAAGAGATCATAATTTCATAACATGGGATAAATCATGGAAGTGAAATGTAATCACAATAATCATAACGTAAAACATGAAACTTTGTGGCATACACACATAATCATAGATAATCATTTCTTGTTAGTCAAGACTCATTGCCAAGACTATCTTAGTGGACAAAGTCCCTTTCTGAACCGAGTCACCCTCGTTTCAGTCTTGCTTCACTGAACCGGTATAACCTACCGTTCCAGCCCTATCTATCTCATGAGATATAAAATCTTTACCCAATGCATTGGAGGGAGATATAGGTCCCACCCATCTTATAATGAATCCTTTCTTATGTGTGCCACATAATCATAAACCATACATCATAGCGTAACCCATGTAATAAAAATCGGATTCTTAAACAACATGACATCATAAAAAAATTCATATAAGATAATGGAATTCATAAAAATATTTCCATCACAACATAATCAAACCAATGTAATAATAGGGATAAAAACAGAACCCTTTTATTATCTTAGATGGAAAATAATTTTGATAAAATAATTGAACTCCATTCTTGAGGAAAATATCTTTTCTACTTCAAAAACATTTTTCCTTTCATAACATGTCATACGACTTTAAAATAAAAGAATTTGATTAAAAATAAACTTGAAAACTTGTAAAGGAAGTTTCTTAAAAATCCATTCATTCTGTATAAGTTTAAAAAAAACATTCTTCGTACTTTTGTCGGAAAAGTCAAGAAGTACCTCTTACGAAAAACGACAAAAGATTCCTTTCATACATATTACTAAAAACACACCGAAGGGTAAAAATGGATTTAAACAATTGTAGGTGGATGGAAATAATATTAAATATTGATGAAACATGGATGTGGATGATAAAATACACCCCAGTAAATACTTGCGAATAAACAATCTCGGATAAAAATGAGATTGTGATATTTCCCTTACCTTAGGTCCGACTTGCTTTGTAAGTGTCCGAACCTCATGTATAATGATTTAAATCATGTTATTTACTTATTCCAGAATCATATTAATTTTTATTATATCATATATGGTCCACTTATGACTTTATATTACCCTTTCTTTTGTAAATTCATGTGAAAGTAGCGTTTTGGGTAAAATCGTCTCATTTGTCGTTCGTGTTTTTAACTTGTAATTATTAATATGATTACTTGGATAATGATTACTTATATACAGAATGTAAAACATGATTTATATATAATATATATTAAGAATATATATATATATATATATATAATATCGATAAATGTAATGAAATACACCGTTCATGGAGACGGTAGTCCGTACGTACGCATGAACGCTGTTTTCGTTTCCTTATTGAATTGAATGGAATTAAGTAGATGACATAAATATAACTTTACATAAATCCAGTATCATTATTATGTCATATATTTAATTAGTACTTATTATATATACTTTATAATCATTCATGAATGGTTAGTCATTGAGAATGAATCTCATCGCGTCGTGGAGACGGTAGTCCGTACGTACGCACAACTGATGATATCGTTCCCATGGTCGTGGAATTGTGTTGAAGTGTATGTAGACTATTTCAGTATCAATATCAATTTATAATAATCATATATAGTTACTCATTACACCATTATACCCATCCTATTAAGGTGGTGGTGGAAAATAGATTACACCACGGCGTGGAGACGGTATTCCGTACGTACGCACGCGCGGTGATTTCATTTTTCCGTAGGATGGATAGAAGGTGAATTAGGGTTGTTTAATATTTATAAAAACCTATAAGTATGTATGTAATACTGATTTTATTACTTTGTCATGAAACAACTAAAGAAGAAGAAGTTGAAGAAGAAAGAAATTGAAAAGATCGGTAATGGATATTACCTCTTCTTTGAAACGCCTCTTTGAATCCTCCACTTAGGGAACTAAGATTGGTCTTTGAAGAAGACCATGACCTCTAGGATTATTATAGGGAAGTGGAGAAGGGATTTTGGCAGGGGTTGGCCGTGCTTGAGTGCTCAAATTGGTGTGAGGAGGAGGGGGAGGAGGTGCCCTTTTATAAGGGAGGAGAGGGGCACCTTAGGAATATCTCAAAATATTATTTTATATTAAAGTCAATATCGGTTTATAATGGTTCCAAAGGGTATTATTTCGAAGGTAAAGTTGGGATGGGTCGAAATCCTATCAACCAATAATATTTATACAAGTTTAGGTTATTATTTTAACCTTATCAATTAGATTTAACTCTAAGTTAAATAATTTAACTTTTACCGTGACTTTTTGTTTTCTTACACTATATTGTTAATACACTTACTATAACATGCCAAACGAACCCCAAATTGTTTATTATTAATATATATATCCTTATCTAAGTCATTTGGCCGAACCTTAGATTTTTAGGAATAAAATAACAATTAATAATATAATATTTGATTTAAAAACTATTTTGTGTCAATTTTGACACTATTTGATATATGATTTTTGTGAAAGTCATAACAGAAACATATGTTCGAACCAAGTTGATTAAATCAACACTAATATATCATAGTAACCTAGAAAATTAGTGGAATTCATAAAAAGTCTTAAATTACATTTATTTTGGTATTTATAATATCAATTATGTCAATATTTCATTAATAAGATAATTACTGCATCATCTTTGTGTCATAAATAAATTAAATTATTTGATGTCTAAAAATTACAAATAAAATACCATCATGTAGGAAATCGTTTTAGCTTTCTAAGGAATATTTAAAATCGAATTTATCTTATGTACAACCCTATATTAAAAATGTTTTAGTAAATATACTTTGATTTTAACTCTTTTAACTCTTCTTTGAATTAAATAATAATAAATGTCCTAATCTAATCCAAGTGGGCCTAAATGGTCATATTTTATTCCTAAGCTTGTTTTTGGTCGAATTACACTTATCCAATAGAATTTGGACATGTGTTATGGTAATAATAATATCATTTTTACCCTTAATTACCCTATTTACTTTTAACCGTGGTAAAAGTAAAAAGTTACTATTTACCAAAAAATTATTTTCATCTCATTGAACCAAATTTTAGTCCTTGATATTAACCGTGTCTCTCAATTTTCGAAATTCCATTCACAGAAGCGGTAAAATTAAGTTTTATGCAAAATTTAGTTATTAACCTACCACTTAGTGGTTTCACTATTCATCAAAAATTGAAGTTTTTCAGAAAAATGCCAAAATTTCACCCTAAGCTATAATTGATATTCCGAATTCAAAAATGATTTCTATTTTACAAAATTCCCAACATATAAGTTTCATTAATTAATTTTATAATTAATTTCCATTGTCACAACAAATAGCGTGTTTTTAAGAGATAATAACTATCAAAAGATTAACACTTGTTTATGTCTGGTGTAAATGTGAAATTACATCCAATGACCAACATTGTATTGAATTGTAAAAATATATTCTAAATATACTTTAAAACCACTCAAATTATTAATTTATCACTATTAATTATTTCGATTAAAAAAGTTGTTTTTAATTAAAATTTAGTAATTTTCACTATTCATCAGAATATGAAAGTTATCCAAAAAGTACCAAAATTTCACCTTAGGCTAAATTCGATACTCCGAATCCAAAAATGAAGTCCATTTTGAGAGATAAAATTTCTAAAATTTTAAAAGGTGGTTATTACTATTCATAACAGCTAGTTTTAATAATATTTTAATAGCATGTCGTTGTTTAGTGAAACTCGGCATTGCGTACTACACACGCTATCGAGGAAAGTCGTGATTGTGTGTAATACAAGGCAAGTCAAGGATGTGTGTTGTGCAAGCTCCTTTTGGTGCAGTGTACAACACAAGACATTAGTGAAATTAAAAAGAATATTTTTCATAAAATTTCGGGGTGTTACATTCTACCCCCCTTAAAATGAATTTCGCCCTCGAAATTCGTCGGGGTTATAAATGGTTTACTATTCATAAAGTTTCTTTAATAGAAACCCACATCGTAGAAAGGAATAACAAAACCAATCTTTAAAAACTAAAGTATGAAACGTAACGGTTACCCAAATAAACTAATCACTGGGTTTCCACATAGGTGAAAATATGGATATGGAAGAGAAATCTAAGCATCATGTTCTGATGGAGAGTGGTAGAGAACATGGCTATGGAAAAGCCAGTAATCACAAATCCATATATTTGTGATGATATAAGGTACCATATGATTCATCAGGTATAAGATCACTAGGATAACATTTTTGGTTTTCAAGATCATTTCCCTAAAGTTGAAAACTTGAATTAGAATAAATACTTACTTTATTTTGGTACAATCTCACTGTTTTTCGTGCCTTGAACAATTTCCACTTCATCTCTTAAATAAATTATGTTGATTTTGTTATTCGTGAAGTGTTAGCAGATCATGTGATAGAATGACGGGTCATTCCATCTGTCTCAAACAAAAGGTTAGCAAAAATTATATACATAAGTCGATATATTGTGAGATTAATCATATATGGTTCCTAAAATGGACTTATACTTCATATATCATATTTCTTAATATAATAAAACTAGTTTCTACTAAACAGGGACTTCCTGTAGGCCAGTGGTAGGCGATAAAGGCCAGTCTCACTTCGATTGTGGGTTCGATTTCAACTGCCTTGTCCGATGTGATGGGTTGTCGCCCGTCCTGCAGTTTTTCCTTTTTCTAAAACTATATTACTATAACATCCCATCAATAATATCGAAAAAACTTCTATCCTTAAACAATCCATTCCAATATTTAGGCTTATCTAAAATACTTCGGTCCAAGCTCATAGTATAAAGAAAACAATAACTTGAAATTTCGTCAACCAAGCATGTGAATACCATCATTTATCCCCCATATATCTTGTTGGTCACATTCTAATCATGTAAATACCTTAATCATGTATTCTCTTGAAGAATGAATACCCATTGAACCTTAGTGAAAACATTAATGCAGTTAAAAGTTAACACTTTCCATATACCAAAATCCTCAAAATTCTATATACTCAAACCATGATATCACTTAGTCCTTATATCAATCATGAGCTCATGAATACTGTCAAACATTTCATTTTCTCCTTATCCCTTAATTATGCGCATATCATCTACTTTCCAAAATATTTGAATCACTTTTCATGGTTACCGGTACCTTAAAATTATTGAAAACCACAATAGACCAATACATAAATATTTCAATACACCATAAAAGTACCTCAACAACATTATTCTTGAATACCAATAAATAAACACTTTAGTCCATCGACTTCAATGATTGTCCTGGAATAATTCCTTCCTTGATTTAGAAGTAACTTTTTAGGTCAGGGCATTGAGTTGGGTAATGCCCATGTTCTCCACAAATAAGACATTGAACTCCATAACAATCTGTCACTCTATGACCCTTTTCTCCACACAGATAACATCGGTCCCTCCATTTGAGGTATTCCTCAAGGTTCTTCTTCCCTTCTTTAGAAATCTCAATCTTCCTTTCTTTATGCTCCTCAACATGCGAACATGCATAATAGTTTATCTTCCTCTTATTTTATGAATTAGGCATACCACTAAATTTCACCTTGTTAATCATATATCACGATGACTGATTTGGCATAATCACAATATCTTTGTCTCTAGGCATTACACAATTTTGTTGCTCATAGTCACCAATTTGTCCATTGGATTCAATGTTAACCGAATTCCTTTTTGTTCCCTCCATTAACTAAAACACAAAAAGAATTCTGTGAGAGGCGAAATCATGCTAGGGAAGACAACATAGTAAAGGGGGAGTACCCTCAATATCTAACATCTTAGGTTTAAATTCTAAGATCTTTAGCGCAATTCTAGGACTATAACCTATATGTATACTTAACCTTAGAGACATCCCTAGACATACCTTAGAAATATTTATAGGGATCTCACTAAAGTTCTCGCATCCTAGTTTCCAAAGGTTGACTAAACCTTTCCTCTGATACCAACTGTAGAGACCAGAAGCCTGACGTACATGGACATTACATTACATTTGCGGAATAGTTAGTACATAATAAAAAATAAACACACAAGGATCGTAATAGTTTAGTGTCTTTGGAAACTCGGAACGTAATCTTCTAATCATGGTGAAAGATCTCCAATATCTACCATAAAGATCTTCCCTTTTTTTACCAAAAACCTTTCTTTATATCCTGAGGAAAAGAAAACATAAAAGGGTGAGCTCAAATGCTCAGTAAGGGTAAACAAAAGAAATATAAATCTCATCGTATACCCAAGCACATAAATTTTGGAAATCTTAACCTGCAAAAGAGATCATAATTTCATAACATGGGATAAATCATGGCAGTGAAATGTAATCACAATAATCATAACATAAAACATGAAACTTTGTGGCATACACACATAATCATAGATAATCATTTCTTGTTAGTCAAGACTCATTGCCAAGACTATCTTAGTGGACAAAGTCCCTTTCTGAACCGAGTCACCCTCGTTTCAGTCCTGTTTCACTGAACCGGTATAACCTACCGTTCCAGCCCTATCTATCTCATGAGATATAAAATCTTTACCCAATGCATTGGAGGGAGATATAGGTCCCACCCATCTTATAATGAATCTTTTCTTATGTGTGCCACATAATCATAAACCATACATCATAGCGTAACCCATGTAATAAAAATGGTATTCTTAAACAACATGACATCATAAAACATTTCATATAAGATAAAGGAATTCATAAAAATATTTCCATCACAACATAATCAAACCAATGTAATAATAGGGATAAAAACAGAACCCTTTTATTATCTTAGATGGAAAATAATTTTGATAAAATACTTGAACTCCATTTTTGAGGAAAATATCCTTTCTACTTCAAAAACATTTTTCCTTTCATAACATGTCATACGACTTTAAAATAAAATAATTTGATTAAAAATAAACTTGAAAACTTGTAAAGGAAGTTTCTTAAAAATCCATTCATGCTGTATAAGTTAAAAAAAACATTCTTCGTACTTTTGTCGGAAAAGTCAAGAAGTACCTCGTACGAAAAACGACAAAAGATTCCTTTCATACATATTACTAAAAACTCACCGAAGGGTAAAAATGGATTTAAACAATTGTAGGTGGATTGAAATAATATTAAATATTGATGAAACATGGATGTGGATGATAAAATACACCCCAGTAAATACTTGCGAATAAACAATCTCGGATAAAAATGAGATTGTGATATTTCCCTTACCTTAGGTCCGACTTGCTTTGTAAGTGTCCGAACCTCCTGTATAATGATTTAAATCATGTTATTGACTTATTCCAGAATCATATTAATTTTTATTATATCATATATGGTCCACTTATGACTTTATATTACCCTTTCTTTTGTAAATTCATGTTAAAGTAGCGTTTTGGGTAAAATCGTCTCATTTGTCGTTCGTGTTTTTAACTTGTAATTATTAATATGATTACTTGGATCATGATTACTTATATCCAGAATGTAAAACATGATTTATATATAATATATATTCAGAATATATATATATATATATATGTCGATAAATGGAATGAAATACACCGTTCATGGAGACGGTAGTCCGTACGTACGCATGAACGCTGTTTTCGTTTCCTTATTGAATTGAATGGAATTAAGTAGATGACATAAATATAAATTTAGATAAATCCAGTATCATTATTATGTCATATATTTAATTAGTACTTATTATATATACTTTATAATCATTCATGAATGGTTAGTCATTGAGAATGAATCTCATCGCGTCGTGGAGACGGTAGTCCGTACGTACGCACGACCGATGATATCGTTCCCATGGTCGTGGAATTGTGTTGAAGTGTATGTAGACTATTTTAGTATCAATATCACTTTATAATAATCATATATAGTTACTCATTACACCATTATACCAATCCTATTAATGTGGTGGTGGAAAATAGATTACACCACGGCGTGGAGACGGTATTCCGTACGTACGCACGCGCGGTGATTTCATTTTTCCGTAGGATGGATAGAAGGTGAATTAGGGTTGTTTCATATTTATAATAACATATCAGTATGTATGTAATAATGATGTTATTACTTTGTCATGAAACAACTAAATAAGAAGAAGTTGAAGAAGAAAGAAACTGAAAATATCAGTAATGGATATTACCTCTTCTTTGAAACGCCTCTTTGAATCCTCCACTTAGGGAACTAATATTGGTCTTTGAAGAAGACCAGGGCCTCTAGGATTATTCTAGGGAAGTGGAGAAGGGATTTTTGCAGGGGTTGGCCGAGCTTGAGTGCTCAAATTGGTGTGAGGAGGAGGTGGAGGAGGTGCCCTTTTATAAGGGAGGATAGGGACACCTTAGGAATATCTCAAAATATTATTTTATATTATAGTCAATATTGGTTTATAATGGTTCCAAAGGGTCTTATTTCGAAGGTAAAGTGGGGATGGGTCGAAATCCTATCAACCAATACGATTTTGACAAGTTTAGGTTATTATTTTAACCTTATCAATTAGATTTAACTCTAAGTTAAATAATTTAACTTTTACTGTGACTTTTTGTTTTCTTACACTATATGGTTAATACACTTACTATAACATTCCAAACGAACCCCAAATTGTTTATTATTAATATATATATCCGTATCTAAGTCATTTGGTCGAACCTTAGATTTTTAGGAATAAAATAACAATTAATAATATAATATTTGATTTAAAAACTATTTTGTGTCAATTTTGACACTATTTGATATATGATTTTTGTGAAAGTCATAACAGAGACATATGTTCAAACCAAGTTGATTAATTAAACACTAATATTTCATACTAACCTATAAAATTAGTGTAATTCATAAAAAGTCTTAAATTACATTTATTTTGGTACTTATAATATCAATTATGTCAATATTTCATTAATAAGATAATTACTGCATCATCTTTGTGTCATAAATAAATTAAATTATTTGATGTCTAAAAATTACAAATAAAATACCATCATGTAGGAAATCGTTTTATCGTTCTAATAAATATTTACAATCGAATTTATCTTATGTACAACCCTATAGTAAAAATGTTTTAGTAAATATACTTTGATTTTAACTCTTTTAACTCTTCTTTGAATTAAATAATAATAAATGTCCTAATATAATCCAAGTGGACCTAAATGGTCATATTGTATTCCTAAGCTTGTTTTTGGTCGAATTACACTTATCCAATAGAATTTGGACATGTGTTATGGTAATAATAATATCATTTTTACCCTTAATTACCCTATTTACTTTTAACCGTGGTAAAAGTAAAAAGTTACTATTCACCAAAAAATTATTTTCATCTCATTGAACCACATTTTAGTCCTTGATATTAACCGTGTCTCTCAATTTTCGAAATTCCGTTCACAGAAGCGATAAAATTATGTTTTATGCCAAATTTAGTTTTTAACCTACCACTTAGTGGTTTCACTATTCATCAAAAATTGATGTTTTTCAGAAAAATGCCAAAATTTCACCCTAAGATATAATTGATATTCCAAATTCAAAAATGATTTCTATTTTAAAAAATTCCCAACATATAAGTTGCATTAATTAATTTTATAATTAATTTCCACTGTCACAACAAATAGCGTGTTTTTAAGAGATAATAACTATCAAAAGATTAACACTTGTTTATGTCTGGTGTAAATGTGAAATTACATCCAATGACCAACATTGTATTGAATTATAAAAATATATTCTAAATATACTTTAAAACCACTCAAATTAATAATTTATCACTATTAATTATTTCGATTAAAAAAGTTGTTTTTAATTAAAATTTAGTAATTTTCACTATTCATCAAAATATGAAAGTTATCCAAAAAGTACCAAAATTTCACCTTGGGCTAAATTCGATACTCCGAATTCAAAAATGAAGTCCATTTTGAGAGATAAATTTTCTAAAATTTTAAAATGTGGTTATTACTATTCATAACAGCTAGTTTTAATAATATTTTAATAGCATATCGTTGTTTAGTGAAACTCGGCATTGCGTACTACACACGCTATCGAGGAAGGTCGCGATTGTGTGTAATACAAGGCAAGTCAAGGATGTGTGTTGTGCAAGCTCCTTTTGGTGTAGTGTACAACACAAGACATTAGTGAAATTAAAAAGAATATTTTTCATAAAATTTCGGGGTGTTACAACTAAGGAATGACTTTCTTCGATGGGAAGTTATACCTCACCTAGAGAAATACCAGTTTTCTAAGAGGTTATCCATTGATGAACTTTTAGGGTGTTGGATGACATGGAACCAGGATTTATACTTGAATTAAAACATAGTTATGTCAATGCTGGTCTCAAATTCTAAATCAACTTATAAATGAAATGAATTATGATGTGTCTACCAATCCAAACCACAATCATGGATTTGATCTTAACTAGTACATGATTAGATGTCCCTTTGAGACTTTAGTTTTGCTACGAATTACATTGAGGATGTGGGGTTTTATCCAGATCTCTAGACTTATAAATTAAATGTAATTTAATTTCAAAATTATTATGAGATGAATGTAAATGAAAACCAGTACACGTAGGTTGTTTACTTTTGATTACATCCTTACTTATCGCTTTTATAATTTCACATTTCCTATCATACATTTTCACTAATTTATTGGATGATACTGTGGTTGGTTGCCTGACAGGATTTAGTCTAACACCTTGTATAGGTCATGATTTTGGTCCCAAACATTTTATATGATTGCAGATAAGGATACGGGAAAGAATCCCCCTTCAGAGAAAAGATATGCTACTTAGAATCAAGATAGAATGGGACAGAGGTGAGGCTTGTGATGCCGCTAGGAATCCATTATCCTTTTGGTACTTATATTATACGGATTGAACATCTGCCGTGTATTACTGTTTTGGTTTATTTATTAGAAAAATGTGACATATGTCACCATATTGTGTATGATATGATCTCCAGCTAGTTTATATTATCAGTCTTATATTGTTTATTTTGGTTGTATGGTTTACTATATCCTATATTTGTAACTGTTATTGATATTTTAATATATTACACTCTACTAATGAGGTAATAATCTCCCCATGGAATCCCATAGGCCCTCATTACAAGTTGGAATCCTCTGGAATTTTGGGAGATGCGCTTGAGTCTATGGTACCTACAAGGTTCGGGCACCTTTTAGTGGAATCCAGGACGGAGGTGTTACAAAGTGGTATTAGTGGATTTTTGTTCCTGAATTTATTTAATGTTTGGTGACAATAGAAAGGTATCATAAAGAATAAGAATTTGGTAATGAGTAGTGTCCGAGTGTAGGTAACCCCCGTGTAAGACAAAATCCAAATTTCCTCAAATTAAATTGTTATTTTCATTATTTAAACTATTACAGTTGATTTTATTTCACCATTGGGTGAGAATTTGTTTTATGATGTTACAATTGATGCAATTTTGGTTTCTATTTCAGTTTCAAGATGATGATATGATGGTATTATATCTTATGAATTATATTGGAACTTACTAAAAATCACATTCCATGCATTATGACATACCATTTAGGATGCATTACTTTTTTCATTCTGTTGTGAAAGGTGTTTTGATAGTTGTGCCTGCTATTTTTATAGACATTGTTTAGTGGATAGATATGTGATTTCATCCTTCAATTCATAAGGTATATGCCACTTTATGGACTGGTAAATGATGCACTTTTTGACTCTTTTGTTTAAATTGGACAAAATTAGAAATGGTATGAGTTATATGGGCATCAAATATTCGTTCATGAGGTTTTATGGTCCCTCGTGGATCGGAACATGGTGAAAAATTAGATAAGTCATTTGAAAAAATTATTGTCAAATGGTAATAAAAAAATTGAAATATAGACTTGACCTACACTCATATTTTTGAGGGGGCAAGAGGCAGTGTGTCTAGTTATGTTGTGATCATTCCTTTTTAAAGTCCTAGATTTTAGACCAGGATAAGGGTTGACTTGGTTTTTCGATGGTTTTGAACTGTCTTGTTCTTTTTAGTTGTGAGATCTTATTATATATATATAGAAGAATGTTAAAATGTAAATACATCTAAGGCTAATATTATAAAGTGGGTTGGTTTTAATTAAATGATAGACAAATGTCAACCTCTAATGTGTATGGGCACCTAACATATGTGTAGATAGCCACCCATATTACTAAAAAATTATATATATAATCATGTGGTATATATTTAAATGGTTATAAATGTGAAAGATGACAATTTTTAAATAAAATAAATTGGTTGATTTTAAAAATTCTCAACTGGAGCCAAGTAGGTAAGTTGGAAATGTATTTAAGAGATGAGTTTTTATGAGTGTTCATTATTTCTATGGTTAAACAACTTCTATTGGGATTCTTTTTAACGATACCAGGTTGGTTTAATGGGACCCTCATAGGTAACATTTTTTTGTTAAAATGAATTTATATACTAAATTTCTTATTTATGATGGGATGTCAAAAAGTATTTAAGATTTAAAAATGAAGTTTAGTGAGATAGGCCCATTTTTTCCCTTTGGGCGTTGGTTAAAATTAAGTGAGTTGTGTTTTTTTAAATGATACTTCTGCTTTTGAATTTAATCATTTAGATGTTTAAAGATTTATATGTGAAAATGTGAAATGATTTTAAAATGAAACCTATAGTTGATTCCCCTATATTAACCCTCTTGTAATGGTGGTTTAAATATCTCATTGAGTGGCCTTGGAATGGAAGCGTGAGAATTTTCCATAGCATTTTAAATATTATATATTAGTTATGTGGAAGTATTTTGAGCCTAGTGAATTTCTGTTGGCATGAAATAGTGATGGGGTTAGTTCTTTTTATTTTATAACGGGCTAGCCCAAGGTAAAAACGCACCCTTGGTATTTTAATATCTTATAGAAGGTTTGTGAACTATTTCAGATGTGTGGTGTTGTTCAGGTGTTTTTTGTCCTTAGTAGGACCCTAAATGATTACATAAAAACCTTTTTAGGATGGTTGGTCATGGTATTTTTTACCCTAGTTAATGTAATAATAATTGAGAAATGATCAGTTTAGTGGATTAAACATTCCTTAGAAATAGTCAGATGATTAGGAAGTTATGTGAACCATTCTTTTCTTTAGTGATAGAATATTGGGTATGCCATCAACCGAGTTAATGTTTTTATCGGACGATGTTATTTTGAAACTTTTTCAATGTGAGCCATCTGAGACATGATTTCATAGGGTGGAAATTCTATGGATAGTATTCAGGATGTTTTGTTTGCTCTAATAAACTCGGGTATTATTTTTTGGTATACATGACACCCATCAATTGTTAAATGTTTTAATAGACTGGTTGAGCCGTATGATGATGATGTATAATTGGCTAAAGTCTGAATTAGGGTGACCAAGGTGTTAAAGAAACAAGTTATTCCCACTTTTTATGGGGAATATCTAAGATTTAAGTGTTCTAATACACCAGTCAGTTTGATTCTGTATTTCATGTTGAATGAAATGATATAGTGATTGTGGCTTAGAGGAGTGTCACATGACTTTTAAAGGTTAATACAAACTAACACACTCTTGAGTGTCCATTTTATCCCTTATTTTGAGCACTAGGACACTCCAATTATAGGGATCATTATGTGAGTTATGTTAAACTTATCCTTCCTTGTATAAGGAGAATGATTGAATTTGTCCTTTTTTGGAATGGTAAATTTTTCTTAAGAGGCCTTAGGGCTGTTGGTTTTGAAACTTTTGGTGCCTAATCAGTAGCATGACATTATTATGGTTGGTATGTATGCATTATTTGGAAACACCATTAGTCTTAGAGGGACATTAGTGTTTAATCTTGAATGATCACAAGATGCCTCGGGTGGTAATGGCTTGTGATAGGTTAATAGAAATGAATTGGTAGTGTGAATACGAGCTTCATTGAAAATTCAACCATTTGTGGATTGATTTTTTCCATTCAGTTTCCATAGTTTCCTATTATTATACTCTACAGAAATATATAATCATGTCCCCTATATTTATGACATTCTTGATGCACTAAGAAAGTGTAGTTTTATACCACATTGAAATTTTAGAAAAAGTTGTGCTTGATGAGTGGTATCTATGTGTGTTGTACCTTGGATGTGTCTTTCTATAGAGTATTGGTTAGTTTGGAGTGATACCTCGATTCTTGTGTAATAATTCCATGGATAGACTCTTGGACACTATTAATTTACTTCGTACATGACACCCAAGTGGATGCCACTCTAGGCTCATTCCATGTTTGGATATAAACGTTTTGGTGTTGTACCAATGTCTCTATTTTAAATATGGTTTATGGAATACATTGGTTAGTTCATTGAACTCTGATTTTTTTTTCATGGATACCCTAGTTTGGTAAACAAGCTCAAAGGTGATGTTTAAATGGGTAATGATTCTAGTGATCTGGATCTTGGTTGCACCATTGTTCATATTGAGGCACAATAGTGAAAAATAACCATGATATGGTTTGAGAAGTGAGGGATGTTGTAAGTCAATTATGAAAAATAGTGGTTGTGTTCATTGTAAATGATGAATGCCTTTTAAGGAGGCATTATAGTTTTGTTGGAATACATTGACCATTTGGGTTGAGAATTATGAGAATAGTTAGCCGGAGTGGCTTGAATTGTTTTCTTCTTGCTTGTTGTTTATAGTTGATAAGTTACTATATTTAGAAATATTGTCAAGTTTTTTTAAGTATGGTATGTGTTGGCCATGCCTTTTATGAAAAGCTGGATCAACTTGGTTTAAATTATTGGAGTGTGATTCAAAAGTCAATTGTAATATTTGAAGTTACATTAATTGGAATTAGGCCCTCTATAATGTTAAATCCTAAGGTAGGGAGAACCTTCGGCCAGATGCTTGACAAGATGATGATGTGATCACATCTCTAGTTGAACAGGATCGATTAAGATCTATATCAGTATATTAGTTAGGAACATGAGGTTTGTATCGAGTTTAAACATACTACGTGTTGTTTTCTTGAGAAGTGATGGAATGTGTGTTAGCTATTTGGAGACACAATGTGACCATTTCACGGGGTCCTGCATTCTATCATTTCGGATAGGGATTCCTTCTTTACATATCATTTATGGAATAGTTTTTAGAGGGTGATGGGTACATAGTTTCTTCTAAGCACAACATACCACCCTTATATTGATGTCTAGTCATAGTGTACAATTCAAGTGCTTGAGGACATGCTATAGCCATGCATCCTATATTTTGGGGGAACTTAAAAGAGGCATATACCCCTTGTGGAGTTCTCCTACAAAATTTCTTTCATTATACTATTGAGATGGTTCTATATGAGGCATTTTATGGTAGGAAATTCTGATCACCCATGTATTTTCTAGAGGATGGATAAGTAGCGATGTCGGGACCTCATATTTTCTATGAGACCATAAAATAGGTGTAGTTGATTCGGAAGCAGATGGCTACTGCACAGTCTCATCATAATTCTTACACTGATCATCGTTGATGACCTATAGGGTTTGATTTTTGTGATTGGGTTTTTCTACATGTTTCACCAAGGATAGTACACAAAAGGATCAGGAGAATGTGTAAGATTTCACCGTGATAAATTGGGCCATTTGAGATTCTCAAGTGAGTTGTTTTCATTGTCGATCGGTTGTTGTTACCTCAGCGGTACCAGGATATGCATGATGTCTTCCACATTTCTCAGCTACGACATTTCTTTTAAAAATTCTCTCATGACTTTTTGCCTAAGTAGGTTGAGTTATAGGTAGATGAAACCATCAAGGAGCATCCTATATGAATTTTGGTTTGTATAACCATGGTTCTCTAAGGCCGGTCTATTCCTTTAGTACGAGTGATATGGAAGAATAGCCGAGTATATGACAAGACCTAGGAGAGGGAAACAAACTTATGAGCACAGTGGAAGGTTGTGTTCTCTGATATTTCTTCACTTCCCTTATAAGGGTAATTCATGGATGAATTTCTTTTAGGGGGGTGTTTTTAAGAAATCGGTTCTTTGTTTTGGTACATATTATTTTTTTCTATCAATTCTCAGTGTAAATGCTTAGTTATGGCCTAAGGTTGATGCACATTGGGGTTATGAAGGTATCTTGGGTTTTTTGGGCTAATTCGGAGCCTGGAACCTAATATTTGTGTGTTTTTAGCCTGGTTCATAGTTAGTGAATATTGTGTAGGGCAAGTTGTGTGGGTTGACTAAATTGTGTAAGATAGGACAGTGGGGCCTTACAAGCCGCACAGTTTGGGTAAACTATGTGAGAGGTGTCACACAGTCATGTGGTCGTTCTATAGTTTTTAGTAGTTTTTTATTGAGGGTATAATCATGGTTTACACATAGTTTATAAACTATGTGACGTAACTGTGTGGGTGCCCCATACCTATAGGTAACTGTGCATGGTTTTTGCATGTTTTGAGAAACTGTGTAGCCCTATAATTTGAATAAATTTTAAATTTTAATTTTAATTAAAAATATTTTTAAATATATATTTATTTTATTTTCCCACATCCCATAGTACTGGATCCCCTTGAGAGCTCTCCCCCTCAAAATATTATTGTAAATTAGAATTCTTTACAAAATGATCTCATTCTCGAATGTGGTTTGTCTCCTTAGATCCACAATAGTTATTTCTTTATTCTTTTTTTGTTTTTCTTGATCATTTGGATATCAATTGCGCTATTTGTATTTATACTCATATACCCTAATTTCATATTATTCATCCATTCTTCATATTTGTTAAAAACATTGATGAATCAAATCTTAATGCATGATGAGCTATATGGAAGAAGTCTAAAATTGGTGGGCATGTTCTTTTCATTAAATGCCGGATCTTTTATATGTGTCGACATGCCGATCACACATTTTGGGGCATTGCCTTAAATTGAATTGAACCCTATTATTGCCTATCGTGATTTAGGTAATTGAATTGGTGTGATTATGCATGTTGTATTTTTTAAACATTGAATAAGGACCACACCATGGGTGAGTTTCCTTGAATGGCCATCTATGACTTTTGTCCTTGGTGCCTGTGAGGTATGCCCTTTACCCCATGACATGGGATGTCCAAATGTAAATTTTTATACATATTAAATTCAAATGATGTTAAATTGTAATTAAATACAATTATGGGAATGAGATGGATGATTTATCCTTGACCCATGTATGCCTTTGTTGGTAAATCATGTTTTCATTTCCCTTGTGATTGAAATAGATTCCATGACTTGAGTCGAGGCAATTGGATCAAATTGCTTAAATTATTGTTATTACTATGTGAGATATATGATAAGTAAGTCCTTGGGTAGATTTTTCACCTTGTTAGGATCATTATTCTAAAATCACCCATGGGATTTCTTGAAGGGAACCCTATAATATTGGACTTATTTGTCAATTCCCTTAATCATAATGAATGGAACATTTTTTTTATTTTCCCATGTGATTTATAGGATAACCAATCCATTTACTATCTTTTTATTCCCTTGAACCATGTCATAAAATATATTACCACATGATTAAATGAAAGGATAATCTCTTGAGGTTGACCAAGTCTTGATACACCTTTTTAGGTAAGCTTCTTAAAAAATGCTCATGGTATTGTTCAAGGAATGTTAAATGGATTGATTCAAAAGAAAGTGAATTGATTAAGTGATAAATATCCTTTGGTGACACATTTATTCAATTTATAATGGCATGGAAGGACTAATGTGACTATTGAACCTTATACCTTGAGTGATACGTTGATTTTTTTAGAATGAAATGGATGGACTTAATGGTTAATATTATATTGGCTTGAGTGATACATGGTTTTAAATGAGGGATTCCTTGGACAGATTCATTGAGGATAGACTTATATACCAATTAATATATTTATTCTTATGATAATTCCACTGCTAAACCCAAGGGGTATTTCAATATTATTCCAAGGGTTATACTCAAACATTCATTGAGGAGATATGAGGGAGGAAGTGTTTCGATTGGACGGTGTACCTCATCTAGAGAGATATAGGGGTATTAAGAGGTTCTCCAGGGATGAGCATGTAGGGTGTTGGTTGACATTGCACCTGGAGTGATAAATGAATTACAACTTAGGGATGTCATTAATGGGTTCAGGTTCAAGATTTAATTATAAATGAATCGACTTGTGATTCATCTTCCAAGACAATGCACAAGATTGGATTTGGTCATCACTTGTACCCGATTTGAGGGCCTTTTGAGGAATCTGTTGTGCCACCAATTACCCAAGGGATGTCAAGTTTGAGCCAGATGTCAAGACTTCTAAATAAAATCTAATTGAATTATTAAATTAATATGAAATTAATTTAAATGAAAACTAGTCCATGTGGGATATTTAATATTGAGTACTTCCTTTCTTAATACTTTTATTATTTTATATTGATTGTTATATATATATTCATTTACTAAATGGCACAGACCTTGGGTGGTTTCCAACTTGGATTTAGTCTCACACCCTATTTAGTTCATGCCTTTAGTCTTAAATAGATTATATGATTGTAGGTAACGATAAGGGAAATCACCCTCCCTTAGGGACATGATATGCTACTTAGGAGTAAGAGAGCATGAGACCAATTTGAGGCTTGTGATGCAACTAGGATTATATGGGATTTTTTATAAAATTTTCTATATAGATTGTGAATATGACTTTTATTCATGTTTTTAGTGATTTATTTTAAACATGTGACATTTATCACCATATTATATATGATATGATTTCATGTATTGTTTATACTATCATTATTCTACTATTTACTTCGGCTGTATGGTTTACTGATACCAATATTTGTTGTTTTTATTTATATTCCACAATGTTACACTCTATTAATGAGGGAATAGTCTCCCCAAAGACTCAGACAGACCCTCACTACTTATAAGCAGCCTATGGTGAGTTGGGAGATTCACTTGAGGTCACATAACCCACTGAGCTCAGGGCATCTTTCAGTGGAATCTGGGACCAGGATGTTACAACATCACTACATGACATATATTGAGGTGGTTGTTAAGTGTTCATAATATTATCAGAACATTGATGATTCTTCTTGAGTAGATGTTTCGTGGGAAATAATTTTAGATGCCCCATAAGAATGGAAATCATTTATAATCCATATAAGGGTAACACACATCTGAAATAAATTTGTTGATGAAGAATCAAATGTTCATACACCCATATCCCAAAGCTACATCAACTATCTTATTAAAGGTTACAAGTATATGTCTATATTATTCTCTAGATCATAAGGTATATATATCTGCATACTCAATAATGTGAATGTTTTTTCATACACATCCACATAAGAAGATTATAAACACGAATAAAAATTGTCCACATGTTGTGAGTAGTAAGAATCTGACCAAATAGATTACAACTATCACAGGATAGACCCAACCATAAATTATGCACCTCACCTAAAAAATCAGAATGTTCTACATTAAATACCCTATATTATAATACATAAAAATCATTCCATCACATATTGGATGATATTTTTGTAGACATGAATAGATTTTGAAGTTTAGGAATCAATGTAACGATCGTATGACTCTCTGTGGAACACTAGATGGTATTCCATCTACATTTTCCATCTATAATGATTTACCACATTTTTTACTATCATTACGGTCATCGTTTTTCACATAAAAAAATTCAGTCTTTCATTGAAGAATGAACATTATTAGTAAAAAAACCAATCTACTTAATTAACTTTTATTCATAGTAAGGATTTGGGGGAATATCTTCATCATCGAGAATAAAGTCCTTCAAAAATGTAATAATTTAATCGGTGTAGGTATTACAAATTCCATACATAGTTTTTACATGATATAATCGCATTGAAAATTCAATCATGGTCATTATAGTAAATTCCTAATATACTAGAGTTCTGGTGTCGTCACTTAAAATTTTCAATCCCTCAACATCATAATCATTATTTTTTCCACATGTGTATTGAAATAATTGTCTTCTTGATTGGTATACTATATCTCTCTTGATGATGCACAAATAGAAACTAATCAGATATCATATTTTTCATACCACTTATTTTTTTTTCATTAATAAATAGTATAATATTGTCATATCTCCCCATGGTGATTCTAAAAATAATTGTTTTTCTGAAATCCATATTTCTTTATATGGTAGCTAACTTTTTCCATACTTAAACATGGTCATACTACACAATAATAACACAGATAATGTATAAAACCTCTATATGAAGCATTGTTAAATGAAAAATCTAAAAAAATACAAATTAGTTTGAAACTCAATTGAAATCAGATCAGTATGATATATCCATATTCAATGAATTCTCCTACAATGAAAAATATTTACCTTCCAATCAACAATGTAACCATAATTAAAAAAATTCATTACAAACAATTTTAATATTAAAGTCATCAAAGAAAACTAGTAGCTAAAAACAAATAATAAGAGAAATAAAATATATTATAATAGATTACTACAAATAAAAAACAATGTGGGTATCCATGAAATTTAATAATTCACTACCAAAGTCATTATCCCAACACCTCCTCAGGAAGATCAAGAGGTCCAACAAACTAGACTGAAATGAAAAAATGATTATTTTTACAAGGAATTATGAAATGAAATGAAAACATATCAAAAGTGTGTTAAAAATTATCACATTTTACTAAAACATAATTTAATAAATACCAACACACACTCATAGTTTTTTTAACAAAAAACATGATTTGTTATGAATGTTATTTCAAAACTATTTGGGAAACAACATTTTACACATTAAAGAACACAACCTATCAAATTACATTACAAAATAGTTTTAATTAAATATATTATTATAACATATATTTATTTTTTAACTATTTGAAATACCACTTTAAAACATAGACATGTAAACCACAAAAAAATAATAAGGAATCACATAGTTAGGAACCACTACGTAAACCCACACCAAAAGGGTAAATAATAAGGAAATAGGATCATACAATAATCCCAGAACATGGGGATATAATCGATATAAAAGACATCTCACCAAGTACCTGAGCAGTTTCCCTGATCCCCTTAAGCTGGAAACAAGAATCAAGGGTGACCCACAAAACCATTGGGGAAGTATTCTCCCTCAAAAACCAATTGAAACAGACTAAATAATAAATACCATATATAAGAAGGCACAAGAATAAGAAATGGTAGAATAAATTAAATAAAAATTAGTAAAATTTTTCAGAACTAAAAAAGGATGCTAAATGAGACAAAAAAGTAAGACCAAAAAGGATAAAACCAAATCAATCCAACTATTTGTACAAACTAATGGTATGATCACCATCCCTTAGGAAAATAAAGTCACCAACAAAATCCCAATAACTATCCACTACCAAGGAAAGATGACATTGTATCTAACAAAAAATACAACAGTTGAAAATACCATCACAAGACATACTTACTACATTCATACCATGATTAGTATGTTGGGTGTGAGTTTAATTTAGTAGGATACCACCATGATTCCCATTCATTAATATTATTTTAGAAACAAATATGCAGATAAGGTGTATAGAAATATGATTTCATTTTCACTTTAAAATAATTGGAGAATTTTTTTTAAGATGTGCACTTCATCAATGATCCCCATGTTGTAAAGTAATTTCTTGAAATTGGTGTTATTTAAAAAAAATTATTTTCAAGGTTAATTTTCTAAAATATAACTATTTTAAAATTAAAACCGCGCATGGTCTAAAATATATCAAAATCAGGATAAAACTAACATCTTTATGAAAAAAATTCTGTTTTTTATTTAAAATCATATACACACCCCATTATCAAGGTAAAAAAGAATGTAAGGGTAAATAATCAAGAGACAACATGATATATAAAATAATGGAATACCACTAAAAATTTTTATTCCACAAAAGGGTTTACTCACCAAGAAAGACCATCTATGAAATAAATAATAAAAATTGAAATGCATAAATGAAGGATTCATAACATAAATACATATCACTATAAAAAATCATGATTACTAACATGATCACAAAAGACATGAAAACATTGACCTTGATATTGATATGGTATAATAATACATCAATCCACTGAACCACTGTATGTATTCTCCTTATTGAAAAACAAAAATAATGGTTTTACAAACAACTAAGGGGGGTCTAGCCAGTTCACAACCTTTACTATCCTAGTAGTGTCCCACTACTACCCACTTAGAAACATCAGTATCCTCATGGAATAATAATTTAGGTAGACTATATACCACAACATCAGCACAATATAAAAAAAAGTCACTAGGGATAACAACTTTATAAAATCCTTCCCACCTCCTTCACTACTATCAATGTGACCCCAAACCCACCAGTACACCATGAATCATGTAACCAAGCATCCTTTATATGGACAAGAAAAACATCAAAAAAAAGTAATGGATACCAAAAATAGAACCATCAGTGATCAACTCATAATAAGGTCGCAACTGGGCCTTCACTTTCATACATACAAAAAACCGAATTGGAACAAAACAACATACCAAGTCTGCAAATTTATAAAAGGAAATATATTCATAAAAAATTATAACCAAAAAATTCATGGGATCCATCTATACAAATTTTGAATCCAAAAATACCATCAAAACAAGAAATCCCTCTTTTAACAAAAAAAAATTAACCCACATTGGAAGCCTCATTTTTACTGTAATACCAAAAACATTTGTTTTTCATTGTGATAATTGACCATATAATTTTATCAAACATAGGGATTTTATAAAAAACATTTCCCATCATGATACAATTTCAATCAAGAAATTCCACCCATTTTCACATGAGAAAAAATCAAAATAAATGAATGTAATATATAATTGACCCTCTATATAGGATACACCATGAATATTTAGGAAAAATATGAATTTATAAAACACTTGTAACATTGTAACTCTTGAATAAAAGAAACCAAAACATAATTACCAAAATCAAACATTGAAACCATGTCCCCTTCATCAAATCACATAAAAAATATAAAAAAACGATAGATAAACAATATGATGAGGGATGAAAATGTAACCTATAAATTATTTCAAAAAAATCACCAAGGAAAGAACACTTAGTGTGGGTGTATATGACAAACTTGTGTGAGGGTGGAAGTGGGGTGGCCAAAGTCACCTAATGAGGGTAGTAGGGTGGCCAAAATCACTAGAGGGAGGGAGGAGGATGGAAGAAGTCTCTTAAGAGGAGGGGGACATAAACATTCATGGAAGTAGGTAGGGTTAAAATTAGGAGGAGGGGAGGAGGATCTTGAGAAATCTTCTAATATTTAGAAGTTTATACAAAAGTTTCAAACAAACATTTTTAGAACAAAAAAGTTCAACTTTTTTTTTAAAACCACTGGTATTGGCTTGGAAGAGAACCTCTATACCCATGGGATTTCTGAACTATAGGTACAGATCCATTGTAATAGGTCTATTTTCTAGTAGTTTCTAGTGATAACATTCCCCAAGAATTATACTTCCTCTATCCAAAACACACATTTATTATATGTTGCATACTGTTTCTCTTTTAATAATGTTTTTTCATTGTATTAAAATATTCCCCATGCTACTCTATTCTCTTATATTATTTCTAATATCATCTATAAATACTATAACATATTTTTTGAGGTAATATATAAAGACTCTATTCATTATGTCCCTAATAATTACTAGATAATTAGTGATTCTAAAGGAAATCACTATGAAATAAAATTTGTCATTCCTCATTTGAAATGTGGTATTGGGAATATCATCCTTCCAAACATTTATTTGGTGATATTCCAACCAGAGGTCCACCATAGATAAATATTGGTCCCAAAATAGTTGAGTAAACAAACCATCTATCCATGGAAAGGGATACATATTCATTATCATGATTTTGTTGTTATAATAATAGTCAATGCATATGTTCATTTATTCCACCTTCATGATGGGGAGGACAAAAAACCCCAACAGTTAAACACTTGGGTATTGAAAACCATTTTCTTGATTGTCTTATAACTATTTATTGAGTTATTTTATCTTAACCATTTTAATTCTATATGTAGTCCTTTATATGGGTAGGAATCTAGGAATATGTTCAATTTAGAACTCAACCACTCAGTTAAGAGGAAGACTAAGAAATTATTGAGGGAACACATTAGTTTAGACCCATACAATGGACATGTCTTCAAGCATGGTCATATCCTTTGTGTCAATAATTTGAGCTAGATATTCTTTCTCATAATAAAATAGTATCCATGATTGAGAATAAGATTAAAATTTAAATTCACCATACACTATAATTTTCATATAATTGGAGGATGTCTCAGGATGTCAAGAGTGATATCCCCCTCACAGTAGATGAAATTGGATTTATATAAAGATAACAAATCTATTACCAATATAGCAAAAAACATTAATAAAGGAAGTAAGACAAGATTTTTTGAGATTATATTTTAGAAAACATAGACTTAGGAGGAGTTATATAACTTAGATTCAATAATTACCCTTTTTCCATTCTAATAGATATCTCATCCTCCATATTTTGAGGTGGTGTATAAATTTTTTTACTAAAAGTTAATGATATGAAAAAATGTGTATAACTATAATCAAATAGTATATATTCTTTTATTCAATTAATATCTAGTGTACTTGTCACCACATCATGATTAGGATGCACCTCAATAGTTGTGATAGAATATTCCCTTCCCTTCTATATTTGACATTGTTTTCATTGATTGTCTCTAATAACCCTTGGTATAAAGAATTGGATCTTATAATTCCCATGTTCCTTATTGTTGGAACATTTTATTGTACAGATATTATTTATCTAAACCATAATTTCATATTTTTATTTAGTAGGCTTTTTCATATACCCTTAAAAATGATTATCTTGATTCCCCTCATTTCAATATTTAAACTTTCCTAAGTATCTTTTAGATTGTTCTTAGGATTATTATTCCCATACCATTTACATGTGTGATGTTGTGTTTTTTTCATCCATGTGATTTTTCTATTGATCCTCCCATATTATACTCTATTTTAATTATTATTATCTCTAATCCAATGTGACCACTAAGAGTCAACAATATCTATCTCAAAATTAATTTCACAAAAGAAAATTTCCTCATAGATTTCATTATCTCGAATCTCTAAGTATTTTATCCAAATCAAATTTAATAAACT
The DNA here is from genome assembly GCA_963277665.1 of Viscum album. NCBI lineage: Eukaryota > Viridiplantae > Streptophyta > Magnoliopsida > Santalales > Viscaceae > Viscum > Viscum album. The sequence goes on from OY728135.1 coordinate 1,468,522,869, forward strand.
AAAGAAGTGATCTTATAAGATTTATGTGTTAATGAAAAATCCAAATAAAAGTCATGTGATACTTGTAGAATTTCACTTGTATGACCTGATAGAGTCATATTCCTTTTATACTAGCCTAAGGAAATTCCTCTCTATATTATGATGGAAAATTCAGAGATAGTATATATTGAAAATATTTTCATGAATGCTTCCCATTCCATGGAATCAATTTCCCCTTTATACATTGTGTTCTTGATTATTTTCCACCACTGATCTTCTTCTCCATCAAAAAAATAGATCTCTATAGTGAATTTCTTTTCTTATATACATTGGAGGATTGATAATATCTTCTCAATAGATACAATCCATTGTTCCAGGATAAGGGGATCATAAAATATGAGGAATGTATGAGGAATTTTTTTATGAAGGATTTGACCACAACTTGATCATTTTATATAGAAAAAGGTTGTTTCACATGATTCAAAATTTTATTCATAATTTGAGATAGTTGATCTTATACTGTCATGATGTTCTTAATATCCTATTCCAATCAAGATTTCATTTTATTATGAAAACATCATATTTCCAATCACATTGGTTGTTGGAAAAAGTTCTCCTATTTCACACTAAAAAAATAAAAAAAATAGGGGTCATAATACTTAGATAATGATTATATAAAAATTAAATAGTGAACATAGATGTAATAACTTAAAAATTAAAAGTATATCCAAACTTATGAGTCGTTCTATTTCAATATATGTGATATTTGGTAATTTATTTATACATATATGCATCCCTAGGGTTCCCACTAATTTTTTCTAGTACTAAAATCAAAAACTAACTAGACCATGATCTGATCCCAACTATAGGGAACTAATAATTTAACGTATAATGTTTTATGATTTTTGACAAAAATATAAATTAAAAACTAGACAAGGATCGAAATTCATAGTGCATTTGTAAGACAAGTTATATAACTAGACAATATGGAACTAGAATAAGAAATAATTTTATTAATCATCATAATGATCTCCCAACTCTCTTTTATCTCCTACAACTAAATATGATAACTTTGGGAATACTTAGGAAAAATTGGGTGAGCTGAAAGCCTAGTTAGGTAATAAACATGGGAATAAAGCATAACACAGGAGTCAAAATAAAAAACATCATTACATAAAAGTAACGGGACATGAATAATATTGTTGATTCATAACATATAAAACATGGAATAAAATTATCATCGAAATATAGGAAAGTAGAAGGAATGTATATCATGGTATAAACATGAGTCAAGGATAACTAAAAAGAAGATGTTACATGGTGGATAGAGTCCCATAAAAGATTAGGTTTACTCCCTAATCACATAAATAACATCTCATGAGACTAAAACATTTCCCAATGCATTTAATCATTATCTAGACATTCCCATCAAAACATGTGCATGCATATGTGTGACAGATAAATAAATCAAACATAAGTATTAAATATAAGGGTTTCCCAGGGGAAGAAATAGGTTATTAAATCATGTCATAAAGAATAACCAAAGGGTGTGTAATAATGGTATCTATAAAACAAGGGGTTTAAATAATTCCAGGAAATTCATGAGGAAAAAAATAAAAATATTGCATGCCTAATTATTTACAACTTATTTGAAAACTTGAAAAATAGTGGTTAACTGACTATTTTAAATGCAACACTTAAGTGCGATTTTAATGAAATGAATAAAAAGTATTTAAATAGGTGAAAGGAATATTTATTTAATTTAAAATGGAATAAAATCGGTTTTAATTTAAATATGAATGATTTTAGAAAATATTTTTGGATTGAAGCATTTTATTGAGTGTACTTGAAAATGGTAAGTAAATATAAAAGTTCCCTTTACTCTTGTTAGCTTGTCTATAAGAATTGAGAAGGGAACCTTTTAAAACATGTGTTTACCCATAAATTAAAGAATAATTATTCTATATATATATATTATACATATATATAGAATATATAATAACTATATAAGAATAATGAAGTGATTAATTGATGCAAAGAGTGAGAAAGCTTAACCTAAATAAAATATGGATTTTTAGAGAGATATATTTCTTTATGTCTAAATGAATTCTGCACTGGAACATAATGTCCTTGATAATAATGTTAGATTCATTAATTTCATATTTCATAATCCATTACACCTATATTTTATTTATTTTAATTTTATTAAGTTCGTTAATGGTTATTTCAAGGACGTGTAATGTTTAATCGTGATGTTTTTGGAGCATTTGTTTCATGGTTATGTGGTAAGTTCACTTGTGTATAATTATGGATTTTTTCTCAAATGGAAATAATAATATAGAAGTTAAATTAAATGGTATTAATTAAAATAAATTATTTAAATTGTCCAATATATCATTTTTTCCAACTGGTGGTTGATTCATTTAAAAACATTAGTGATAAATATTCAGTTTATTCTGTCGGTTTTTCTGACCATCTCAAAACGAGTTTTGTTTAATTTAATGTTATATAAATATTCACTTTATAGAAATTTGAAAAACATTTAATATACATAATTAGTTCATTTTAAAAAATATTAACTTAATTCAATTTATCCATGAAGGCATTTCTATAAAATGCTAACTCATCATCCATAAAGGTAGTTAATAGACATAATATAGGCAATTATTTCGTATTTCTTTGAACAAAATGAGATAATAAAAGGGGTATATATAAGATATTACAATATAAATATAAAATTCTAGTGTGTATATGATAATTTAATTATTATTCTATATTGTAGGAAGTATGATAGGGTAAGGTAAAAGAAAAAAATAAAATTAAAAGAGGTAGTTGGATAATTTTACCTGTTGAAGGACTACTAAAGGAATATATAATTGGTCTTTTGTTGAGTCCAATAGAACTTTTATGTGGAGATTAGTTGGAAGGATGGGCTTTGGTAGATATTTGGGACTCTTAAATGATTATAAGGTGTGAATAGAAGGGGTGGTTAGGGGTGGTATTTATAAGGGGATAAGAGGGATGTTCATTGTTATTATATTCAGTAGTTTATTATTTTGTTTTCATACTATCAATAGTATTAATTCTTATCAATTTTTACATTAAAATGGGAATTTCAGTTTATACTAATGGGTTATTAAATTATCCAGGACTAAAAAATTTATGTATTTGACTTATAATGTTAAATATCGTAAATTACTATATTTCACTATTTGCAAAAAAATCAAATATTTTAAAGAAATACCAAAAATACACCCTACCCATTTTCAATGATTAATTTATGAAAATGAATATATTTTATGAAAATAATTTTATAAATATGGGAAAATTAATTTTAAAATAAAATCGTCATTTATTAAAAAATACTCATTCAATTTTTTAGCCTATTGAAAAATTAATTATGGTCTCAGAAAATTATCATACCATTATAATTAAAAAAAATATAAATATATGAATAGATTAAATGATACTAAATTTTCTTTTAGAACATATTATTCAATATAAAATTGCAATTAATACAGTTATATTTTAAAGAATAGCAACACTTAGTTTATTATTTTTATATAATTTATTTACTTATAACAGTATTTAAATATATCATTTTATCATTTTATAAGTGTCACAACCCATCCTGATGGGGCCTGTGTTGTGAATACCTCAATCCTGCTTCTGATAGGCTAGGGGCTGGTGACTAGCACTGAGTAGGCATATCTCAGAAATAAGAGGTCGTAAACTAAGTACTTGTACACACAAACGCATATCTAAACCCACAAAGCTAAAAGGAAGGTGTAACACTAACCACCATTCATGAAAACCACTAAACATAAAAGTCATAAAACCATAGTGCAACTAGAAATTAATGTGAAGTACCAAAAACTAAGTCCAAAATTCAATCCCAAAAAAGAAATACAACTACAAAGACTGACTTTCTAACGAGGGTACTGAAGCTGTAGTAAAAAAGCTATCAGGAACGCCTCAACCCGTCTGATATCACAAGTAATTGTCTAGTCCAAGCCCTTATCCTGGACCACCTTGGAATCCATCAAATCATCATTCATGTACACTAGACATGACACATGTGGGGAAATCCTATGAAAGGGTGAGTAAAACAAAACTCAGTAGGACACCTCAAAAATCACAAAGGAAAGGCACAAAATAAAGTACAGTTAGCTCTACATAGGTTTATGCCCATACATATACCAAGATACCTATATATAATCATGATAAGACCCAAGGAAATATAAGCTAAGTCAAAGCCAAAGGTTAGTCATATGACTTCGGTCACCTGGGCCCCACCCATAGAGGAAATGCTAGTCAACCATTATGATATACAGATAGGGGATTTCGAGGAATATCTCAAACCCAATCTGTATTTACCGACACCATAGGGGATTATCAAAGAATAACATGAAACCTACGGTGTGGCTCATATGGTAGGGGATTCCAAAGAATATCATGAACCCTATGATATGGCCCACTAGATGGAGGAATAACGCTATGCGCTTGTAGGTCATGTCAATACCCAAAAAACTCTATCTAGGGTGATGGAGTATCACTCCAGTCCCACGAATGATTTACAACTATATCTAGGGCTCATCACTCGAGGTTATTTCCAAGAAATTTCATACCAAACCCTTGAGGGACGAACCAAGGGGGAACTTCACACCTATATTATTCATTGCAAAAAACCTAAAAATCCATATCAAAAGGTCGGCCTCATCGAGAGGGTCCCAACTCCACAATCGGCTCACCAATTGGCCTTAAATTTTAAATGATATGACCCATTTTGGGAAAAGGGGTTGGTTGGGTCCGGGTTTGGTCTAACCCGACCAGGGTCCATTGACACAACCTGTCGGGTTGACCTGGCCCATTGGGCCATGTCCCATTCGTTGTTTCGGCCTGGGCTACTAGACTGGCACTACTTGAGGTGGTGGTCCAAACCCACTAGAGTGGGATCTGTGTCTCTGAACCACTCATAACATCAAATCCGGGTCTCTTTTGAACTCCAGCTGGATCTTAGTCTCCAACCGTGTGACGTTGTAGCGAGCCACGTCTACCGCAGACCGCCCCATGTGGCATATATGTGGGCCTCTTCTATCGTCATTTGCATTGCCTCCTACACCACCACGACCTTCATGATGTAGCCACCATGTGCCACCCGCGGCTTCCTACCGCATTCCTCCTCTTCCACTATGGTGCGCCATTGTAGTTGTCGAGCCGTGGCCACCTTCCATCGCAACCTCCTACCACATCATCCATCTTATGATTCTTCCTGTCTAGCCACGATCTCTGCTCATCACTGCGATCTTGGATTATTTCCCAGATTATTATGGCGATGAAGATAAAATATCAAAGAATGAGGACGATGAGTTTCACATGAACACCCAAGGTTGACGGATCGGGCCTTTTTCCTATCGGCCTTGATCCGTCCACGTTAGAATTTGGGGATGGCAACAAAAAAATCAGTTCTAATCCTAGGTTCAACATATATCCAATTTCCCAATGAGTATCCCAAAATCAAACACATCCCATAATAGTAAGCACAATCCATTAATCAATCTGTTCCTCAATTGATTCACCTTCATTGTTGAGATTTAAAAATAAGAAAATAGAAATTGAATCAAACAGATGTCCTATATCTAGGTTGGATTGATCGATGAAGAACGTTCACATTCGACGTTCATCGATTTATCATTTAACGATACCGATCCTCAAATCCCCATTCGTTGCTTTCCAACACCTCCTCCCAAGCATTACTCTCTCTAGATCTCTCAACAAATATCTTAGGGTTATGAATTGTAACCCCAAACCCCTGCCTCTAGGTTAAATAAAAAGGCAACAGAATCTTCGTTGCACCAAAAAAATATTTTTATTAAAATGTTTCTAATGACGGTTATGTCGAAAATCTATCTTTTTCATGTGGCCAGCATCGGACTTCGTTAGACCCTACCTAAGGTAATGTTGATTTTCGAAACGCAATGGTTCCCTCAGATTTTTTATCTGGGAACCCATTTGGGAGTTATAAAAAATCAAATTTAACCATCGATCATTTTTAATTTAAAAATAGGTCTTTATTCAATAATTTATTCTTAGAGAACCAGGCCTCCAAATCTCTTGTCGTCTCAGCATGCATTCTTAGTATTTTCCCAATTAATTTATTAAATTAAATCAGAGAAAATCTGAGTCATTACAATAATTTTCTTAAATGTTATTTTAAATTTACCGTGTTGATGTTACTATTCTAATGGTCATGTTACTATTCCTAATGGTTAGATTACTATTCTAATAGTTAGGTTAGTATTCTAATGGTCAGGTTACTTCTCCAATGACTATATTAATATTCCAACTACCAGATTTTTAATGGTCATATAAGTTCTTTAATTTCTATAAATACAAATCATTTCATTTATTATTAATTATATTTTATTTTCTCTTAGGGTTATATATACTTTGAACATCAAAATCAATATGTTATTATTGACAATATGTTTTATTTCTAAGACCTTGTTTGTGAGTGTGGTCATTATGGAGAGTTGAGGATATCCAAAATTTCATTTAATACTTAGTTTATTTTCTATTTTTTATCTCATTTTAATATTTGGAATTTATATTTGTGTAATATATAACTAAATTATCATTATTGATTTATAAGAATAATGTTTTGTTGGTTTCACACTATGATGTATGTGCCTTATACTACATTACATAATTATAAGAAGGGAAATTATATTGAAAATACAATGGGTTGTTACCTTTCCTAATCCTTTATATTGGTAAACCCAACTTGATTACACTAGTATCATAATCTGTGTCATTTCACAAATATGTGTAACTCATAGGTCGCAGAGGAACTTAATTACTAAATTTTTATGGTTATCCATATCCACCATGTCATACAGAAGAAAATCTATGGGCAACCTCCTTTGGCATAATCCTACTTGGTTGTATGATCGATTTATTTTCATTTTTATTTATTTTGATTTAATATTACACATTGTGTTTTGAATTGGTTTTAATAAAAATATCTAATCTCATGTTATTCCCTTTTAGTTATAAGTAAGTATTTAATGATTTTTTTTAAATTCATATCCCTTCCACAAAATAAAAATGTTCAAACCATATTTTTGGGTAACTCTTTACCAAAACCCAATATTTGTGTCACCAAAAAATAGAATAAAATATATTTTCTGACAACAAAATTAATCTCATACATATGGTATATGAAAATTTTATATAATGGTTTATAAATATATGAAATTAGTATTCCCACCAAGAGTAATCCATGAACCACAGTTAATCAATAACCACTATTCCAGAGCATGGAATAAGCCTTTATACCCATTAGAATCCCAACAAAAATTTCATCTACCTAGAGACACATTACTCAAAATTGTATAAAATTCATCACAAAACAAATAACTAATATGTGTAGAAAATATTAAATAATGAAACTCAATATAATACTAATAAAAACAAACAATCCCCATTTTAAATATAAATTATGACCATCATGATACTTTTCTTGTAACTCTTTAGATGTATGTTCGACAATTTCTATAAGTAGTTCAATAGTTTAACTAAATCATACACACATTAATAATATTAAAAAAATTATAACTATGAAAAATATACAAGGGATTAAATTATATATAAATTAAATATTCATAAATTTAAACATGAAGAAAACATTTTTGAAAAATTTTAAAAAATTATAATTATTTTCACTTTATAAGTTAGTTATACATTATTAGAATTCAATAATCTTGGATATAGACAAATATATTTATTTAATAATATGTACTCTTTCAAATTACTCATTGTATATATTTTTAAATAAACTATAAGATAATATATAAAATATATAATCCTTTTTTATTTCAAATTTTTATTTAAAATTTTACGTAAATCTATATACCACATATATTACATTATTTCATCCAAGATAAAGTGAATCATCATTACATATTTTTATGTGGTTTAAATAATATTCAATATAAGGCCCTCAATTTAGATAGTTTGGATTAAATATTATGGTATATTAATGATCATAAAATATTAGAAATTAATATTTTATTTTTATTTTCTAATTTATAAAAAAATTATAAACCACACATATGATTCCTAAAGTTTTTTTAACATGAACGGGGAAAGACCCAACATTTTTTATTTAAAGTAAAACAACATATTATTATTCCGGAAACATGAATCCAATTCATACAGGAAAATTGATGTCCTTGTGGGAATTAAATCCCGTTATAAGAATTTCATTGATCCCATTACATGACCAGGGAGCCAACCCACCGTACTACATGCATCTAATATCTTCCACTGACAACTTCTAGAATCACTCACCACATCCCCACTGCCATTCATCAAACATGGTCATTTTTCAATTGTTCCCTCCACAACCCCACTTCAACTTCATCTGAGTATCACCATCATGCACTGGCGTCTGCTGAGAGTTCCTATAATGGCTATGTCGCCTAGTTTTTTCTTAGAATCACCATCTGGAACTGTCGAAAACCCCACCGCTTTTGAATAAGGCCAACCGACCACCATCACCACCCATATCCACCCCTTGCTACAACATATAATGAATATATAAATTTTATAATTTCATTAATTAGTTAATTTAATGAATGAAATATATTTTCCAATCTTATTTAATGATATTATTTGGATCATAACAGATAAGGAAAATCACATTTATTGATCTAGTTGGAATACTATATTTTGATAGATATGTTGAGGTTACTAAATAGTTTAAGAATAGTGAGTAATATTGTATGATTAGCAATCATATCATCTCCTATGATGGAATAAGATAAATAATGATAATATTTTATTTCATAAAGATGATTTAGTGATATGATTTAAAAAAACATTATGAAATGAAATAATTGAATATGATGAATAGATATAATGTGAAATAATTAGAAAAAATCCATGGATTTATACTAAATTAATGGAAATGATATACCCACAATTTTGTCCTTGATTAAATTTAGGGAAAAATGAATCGTATTTTATGAGTGGCAGTACAACATGTAATATGGCATAAAAATATTCAATGCTCAACATGATTTTATGAAACTAAATCATGTTATGGATATCATAGCATGACATGGTTTTAAAGAATTTAAAAAAATTTGTTAATCATGAAATAAGAAATATAGAAGATGAATACAGGATCTTTTTTCTAGAAATAGAAACCATGAATAGTAAAAATGAAGATATACTAATTTCACACCTCGCACAAATGATCATAGTAGAAATTTTTTTTAATTATCATTAATGATCATAGTAGAGCGACCCATATGAAAACCCTCCACTATTGGTATATACGTATAGAAGCTGAATGCATCTTCTTATAATTAGGATCCTTCGCACTCCATAACATGTGTATGCCTCCTAATGTGAATGAGGCCGGAGAAAAGAGAATTGAAATAAGGTAGTTTCAATTGAGGTAATTAAAAACAAGATTACATTTACCAACTCTTTGTGAACCCCTTATATAAAACTGTTTAGAAAACTATTTGAGTAATAATGCCTTAACATTTACATTTTGGGTTAATACATGCATCAGCTATAAATTGGGGAATGTTCATGAAACTCTTTCATGAATGTAACTTTCTACTAAAAAATTCCTCTTATAAAACTATTCTCAATGATAGCCTATATGGAATATATTGTTAAATAATAATTTTTTTCAATCAATATCTCATCAATCATAGTATTAGATGGTATAATATCATAAAATAACACTATGATATGATATAACTAATCTTACCTTAGGATTTTCTTGAGGAAGTAGCATGATAAATTGATTTACAATATTCACAATCATATAATGTTAAATATAAAATTTAATTATAATAGAAAGGGATTTAGGGAATATCATATTTAGGTTGAACATCATCATGCCGAGAACTCATGACATAGAGTAGCCTATTTTATAGATATGAATTCTTTGAAAAAATGGATTTCTCCCTATAATCGCCATGAAAAATGGCTATGGGAAAAACTATAACATGAAATCAAAATCAGGGATGACATGTAACAGCTACAACAATTATCATATCCCATGGGTTTTTAATAAGAAAAAAATAGAATATATTACGCTATGGTGTAGGCCTTTTTCAATATAATTTAAATGAAAATATTTTTTTGGATATAATAATAAAAAACCATTACTAGAATATTTCTAACCATCCTAAAACATTATAGTGTATTTTATATAATAATAATTTTATTTTTCATGGTTTTAAAATTTATAATGAGTTTATAAATTATAAATTAAAGTAAAATATGAATGTTTTTATATTAATTTTTGAATAGTTTATGGTTGAAAACACAAAATGATTAAAGTAATGTTTTATTTGGATGTTTATTTGAACCAATATGAAAGGATTTTTAGATATTGAAGTGATCTGAAGTTTAAATAAAATTTAAAAGGACATATTCTATTTATATTAATTCTTTATATAAATATGTAATATTTTTTATTCATTAATAAAAGTGTTCATTAATAGACCACATAATTTTAATATGAATATGTTCATAACAAAATCATCTAATATATAATATTACATTTTCATATTGAATAAAACTGAATTGTTCATGTTTACACATAGATGAATTATATTATATTTATAATTTATTTTTCAACTATTTAAAAACAATTATCCCATGTTTAAATGTATAAATCATTTAATTGTTTTTTATTCATGAATATAATTCTAATACATTTAATTGTGTTTTTTGAATTATTATAAAGTGTAAACTACTTATAACTTTTCATTAATGAATTTAAGGAGGTACATGTTAGTTATGATAAATGATTTACTTTTCTTCTACCAATAATTTGGATTGTTGTTATTTTATGAACCTAAATCATAAAGTTAATTATAGTTATATAAATAATGTGTGATTGAATTTTCATGGAGTAGAAATATATCTTGAGTAATGTAACCTTGATTAGAGAGACATTGTGTAAAACTACTGATCACTAGACTGAAATATTATTTCCTATCTAGAAAACATGTGGTCAAAAAACAATCCCTCAAGGATTAATCTTTTGTATATGGTTGATTTCCTACAATTATAAGAATTTACAATAATGGTTTTCATATAACATATTAATGGGATAAGTTTATATATGTATAAATATAGTTGGTCTTTAATTTTGGTTAGTAACACAAGAATTGAGTTCTGAGAAAAATTACACATCAATGTTGTCTAAAAATACTAATTTGGTGGAAGGAATATACATCTAGAATAAATCAATAAAATAATAAATAAATAATTATAATTCCATGAGATAATATGGTGACATTAAGTAATATTTAATTTGAGGGTTTCAGATTCCATTAAAGGAAAACACATTTTAAGATCCCAATCATCGAACACCGTAGTTTCCTGAAAAAAATAGATGTCCATGAAGAATCTAGTATACAGTTTGAATATTATTATTTACCATAATAGGATTAGGAACTTTTTAAATAATTTGATATAGGTTAAACATATATGGTAAACCCAAAGTAAGGACACCTCTGTAATTATATTGAGTTTTCTTATATGATGCATTGGGTGAAGAGTTTCCCTCCTCATCATCCAATGTTCATTTATGATATAATTGAAATTATGGTCTACTAAAGTAGCTATGTGGTGATATAAATACTATTGTTGAGATAATGATTTTGAAATATGTTTCTTCATGAACTAAAATAAATTATTGATTTTAAAAGGGGTCCCTAATGTCGAGGGATCAAATATAATAAAAATAATAATAAATTTTTTAATAAACAATAGAGTTGCCTAATTATAGATTTAATTATAAGAAAATGGCATGAAAATCATCAAACATGAATTTATGATCAATAATTAGGAAATAAGAGACATAACGGTAAAAAACAACATATATATGAGAAAAATTTAGGAAATATTTTTAAGAATGTAAAAGGAATAAGTGTTAGAGATAATCCCTTCTAGAGAAAACAATTGTTGAAATTGTTGAATATGTGAGTCATGAATCTTATGATAGGTATAAAATAATTCAGACAAGTTTTTATGGGAATTAGATGCCATATTTTGAATATAATTTAAATTAATAACTCATAAACTAAATATGAATGTGTTATATAATGACTATGTAAGATTTAATACGTTTTTCAAGGATTGATCATGTTATCGAATCCATCATATTATCATCATTGTATATTTATTGAAAACCAAATAAGGATATTAAATTCATTTTCATATCAACATAAAAAGATTCTAAAAAATGTTATTGGGATCAAAAAAATTACAATCTATTCTCAGTGTGTAGATTGTAGATGAACTAGGCATGTCAAACCTTAAACCAAAAGAATAAGATTTTATCATATAATCTAGTAATTTTTATTTATAACAAAAAAACAAAGTCATTGAAACTTGTTGCATGTGTAATGAAAGAATACTAGGGATTCCATGTGACTGAACTATCTATAATACATCAAGTAGTTTTATAAACTCAAAAGAAATTCCATGCCTTTTATTGTTTTGGAAGATTCAATTATTCATTTTTGAAATATATGTGATTTAAAAATTATACATTAAAATTTTAATGAGTGTACACGAATTCCAAAAAAGGTAAAAATTGATGAATTATTATTTTTAAATAATATGGAGACTCAAATGGTTATATAATCATTTTTAAATACAAAATAATAATTAAAACTAAATCGATCATAATAAATGATGCGTATTTTTATCTCATTCTATTATACGATAATGAATGTCTTTTATTAACAAAGATTTATTGGGAACTATATAAGATGATGGTTTTTATAAAAATGGGGTACCATTCATCTGATTATGTGACATGTATTGAAAGGAATATATGTATATAAGGTTTATCAAACATAAAATGGTTTATCCAAAATATTTAATAAAATACACGGGAAAGTGTTCCCACAACCCAAATGTAACATATTGTTTTTTGAATAAACCCCACATTATAACTAATTTATCACACTTTAAATATTATCTCTAATATGAATAAAATCGTTTCTGTACTGATTATTACTACTATATCAAATAAGATAGTTTTATTGTACACATAGGTGTTTGGGTACTTTTGTAGGATATATTGAATATAATATACTATCAAGAGGCCAGAGGGCATATATTCTAGAATTAGATAAATCGAAATCTAAAAAATTATTATAATTATTGTAGTTAATATCACTTAATATCCAAAAAGTGTTTTATGTATGATTATTAAGAAAAATATAAAGGTTTATATATACTTACCAAAATAAAGTAAATTTCTCTTTATATAATAATAGATTTTAGGAAGTGCTAATAATGAAATAATTTATAAAAATAAAATTTAAGAAAAAATGATATTATAATAATTATTTTTTAATTTTTCCTATAGGGATGATAAAAATGAACATGGAATGAGTTTTACAGAGACAATAAAATATAGTAATATCATAAAGATTATGTCTTTGTGTAATGGATTTTTAATACTTGTTAAAAAATGTATCATTATGAATATTTTCCATAGGTCTCACTATTTTCCGAGCATTTTTTATCATATATATTCATCAATAAAAGGGTTTTCTAGTAGGGTTTTATAAAATTCTCATATAGAGATTTAGTAATAATTATATAGATTTATAATTAGTTTAAACCCCTATAATGTGTATAAGAAATATGGTTGATCTATAAATCCATTATATGTGATATGAATAAACATTATCTTATGTACGGGTCTTTAAATGTTCATAAAATGATTTTATAGTAAACAATATAACATGTTGTGTAAAAGGATGACACTGTATTACCAGTATTTCATAATGGATGGAAATATTTCATGAAATATAATGATAATTACCCTTAGAAAAGTAATTTACCTCTAATAAATGCTTATAGTGGATAAATGATGTTTTTGAGAAAATTTTGAGGTTGGTGTGTTTAGTATAGTGTATAAAGATGTGAAAGATGGTCATAAAGCACAAAATCAGATTTTGGTATTATATGAATGGAATAATATACATTAGTAAGAGTAATACACTATTTAATCAGTATTTTAGGGGATCAAATTTCATATTGAATCCCCATACCTAATGGTGATGAGATAACTATCACTAAAACCATTACATAGTCAAAAAAATATTCAAAATTATTGAGGATTATATAATAATGGGAAGGCTGGTTATGTTGACAATCAAGTCATCAATTGAAATATAATCAAAATGGTCTTTTCATATAATATAATTTGTATGAAAACTAGTCTCTCATTTGAGATATTGTAAGAAAATTTACAACTATACATAGATAAATTATATGATTTTATGAAATTTGGGGTGAGGGGGATGTGATGTTCTAATCCTCTAAGATGAATTACATGTGACGTATTCATCAAAATGGTATGTATATAGATATATAGTCCAGAATATATTGGAATCTCATATGGGATTAAAATAATTCATGTCCCATGGTCATTTGAGGTGTAATTAAAAGTGATTATATGATAATACATACTTGTATATGCGGTAGTCGGTGGACACAGGTATAGAGATATATTCTCTTAATAGATATCATGTGATATCCTTATATATATTGAGTATAACTTTTTCATTAAATGGGGATGACCTTTGATATATTTTTTGAATTCTAGAATTCATATTTTCATCAATGCAACAATGTAATGTGTGGTCACACATTGTGATCATGTGAAAGAGGATTAATTATATAAAAATTTTAATGACACCCAGAAATGTTTTTAGATGATATAAAAAATAATTTATGGATGTAACTTTACTATGTTCTCACATTTAATTTAACATATGGTTAAAATGTGTGATATCATTTCTGAAAATATTTTTGGGAACATCTAAAAAGAGGCTTTAATATGGTTTCTATATCTGCTACATATTATGTGGCATAACATGAAATAAAACTATGTCTGTGATGATTTATTTTTTGTGAAATATGAATAAAAATATTAAAAAAATATCCACCATGAAATCATGGTATCGACCAATCATAATCACTGTTGGGACACACCATGGTGTAGTACCTCTAAATCATTTTGTTTCATTATAAAATCCACATTGCGGGTGAAGTGGTAACCATAGGAAGCCATTGAAAATTAAAAATAATTCCACAAAAACTAAATTAAAATGAAAATGTTTCACCGAGGAAACCAACACATCACTGTAGTTCAATTAAATCATGCAAATGCTTGTAAAATAATCGAGTACCATGTCATTATTTTTTATGTTGTGTCAACTGAACCATAAACGTCATCACCACCAACAATATATCACCATCATCATGAATCATCACCACCATCCACTCCACACATAGTCATCAATAACCATGTCATTGATGATACCCAACCCCACCAGATCCAAAAACACAACACAATCCACCGTGCCAAAAAACAATCAACCACCATCATCGTCATCACATCACTGGTGAGATCCTTCTGACCAAAACCCAACAACATCATCAAACCTCCATCAAACATCGTCATCATCACATCACTTGTAATTAAAATCCAACATAACAGACCTCATCATTGTTGTCGAAAACCAAAAACCATCAAATTGGAAAGGGGAATGACCCACTATAGTTTCAAACCCCCATCATTGGGGACACCTTCAACCTCTCCAATTACATATCATGATTTTACCTTCTAATTGAACCAAAATGATAAACTAGAACCTCCTCGTAGCATCTTGGAACATCATTAACATCATCAATGATAAAACCTAGGAGACCATCCACACCTCAAACCTCAAATGTCAAACCAACATGAACATCAAAAATAAAGCACCATTATAAAACAAAAAATACCCCAAATAAATGTTGTAACACCAAAATGCCATCGACCACCCAAAAATAACATCCCAAATCCTCTGAAAAGACCACCATGCTAAACTAATATGACATGGTGTAGTGAGTGTTCCTATGTTATAGTAAGTATTATTTTCATGGAATAATAATTACATATTGAAATGATATAGTTAATTCAATTTTATATTCTACATATTTCATATTCAGTTATTAATAACATTATAATAGATTATTTTAGAATAAAAATAGTACTTAATCTTTTAAAAGTAAAAATATTATTAATGGGATTCATATTAATTTTTTAAGAGTTGAAATGTTATGTGATATTATGGATTTAACTATAAATATTGGTAGACCAATTAAGGTACCATAAGGCATATATAAATCAATTCATTCCTCATAAGTAATATTGGCACCCATGAGAACTCTTTGAGGCCAATATTATTCATCTCTCATTCACTTACATATTTACAAAATAGTTCTATCATACTATGGTGTTAAAAGATATCTTGCTGAGCCACTGGTAAAATCACTATCCCTTTAAACCTCTAGAGGAAGGATTATTTTAGTGACATCTTGGTGATCTAAATCAAAGTATTTGAAAATATTTTATAGCATCAATAAACTAGTGTTTGGTATGATTATCTTGTTATTTGGTATTATAAATTTATGGACATCTTTGGGATCATATGATTCTCAATAAGAACCACTTATGTGTATTTCTAGGAATATATTAGTTGAGTCAATTATTAGAATGAATAGATTTATATGCTAGGAGGGTAATGGTCCTTTTTATAATGGGATTCTATTGTACACATCATAGAAAATGGGAGCTGCAAGCCTTCTGATAAGGAACTTATCGTGCAAAATTAGTGAAATAACTACTGTTATATCTATTCTAGACCTTGGTGAAAAGAAAGATACTAGGTAGTATTTCTTATGTACGGTGGTGAGTCTCTAACCTAATGTGGTCCTAAAACACTTCTCAATGACATAGTAAATATAACAACCAAGACTTTCATATATGGTAAATTCCCTGCAAATATAAATGTGTTTTATACTTTAAAAAATGGAAATGTATAAAACAAATTAACCAAATAATTGAAACTAACAATGGTTTATCAATATTAAATGTTAGATATCGTATTAAATATACTCTATAAAATTTATAGTTGGATAATAGTAATATAAACTCAAATAAAACATAACAATAAAATGAAAATGTACATAATTATGCTCTCTTATGATTATACCTATTATGAACAACAATATAAAAACAAAAATATTTTTTTAGAAAAATTAATGTCATCTTAAAAAGATATAGATTATCACCAATTTAACAATATTTTCAAAATTATTTACCTAAATCCATTATTAAGTTATTTTACTTCTGGTTACCTATGATTTTATGTTCATATATATATTCTTACATCATTCGGAAATATTTTCATCCACCTTCATGATTTTTTATCAATTACTTTTCCTAAAAAACAATCTTTCATTATTTTTTTATTCTATTACACTTTATAAAAAATAATAATTTCATTGTTTATGATAACCATATATTTACCCAAAAATGTTTTCCATTAGTGTTTTTGTAAATATGTATGTTTTATTACTCAACATATGCCTTAAAACACCACTAATAAATCCATTTTCTCATTAGTTAATTTGATATCTATGATTGATAAATGTTCCATTTCTATATTATGTGCATGATTATGATCATTTTATAATGCGATGAGTGGGATTATAAATATATTACCCTAATATAAATTTTTTAATTCTAAATATTTCATGTGTTTAAATTTATATATTTTTTGAACATTTTTTGTATTTTATTCATAGTCTTGGTTGTATTCTTTGTATTCATGTTATGTGTGAACATTATTCTAGATTTGTTAACATTATAATCATGGAAATATTATAATTTATTATTTAGTTTTTTAATTAAAAATTTATTACATTCTATGACTCTTGTAAATGAATTCTATACTCTTATGATTTTGATATGATTCCTATAATATAATTATAATGATTATGCTCACCCATGTTCTCATGTTTTTCCATATCTCATGTTATATCGTATTATTAATCCTCATACTTGTATTTTACCTCTCTATTTATTTACTGTATGTTATTAGTTTGTTACATATATAATGATGATTATAGATTACTTTAATAGAAATATATTTATAGATTTATATAATTTTTACTCATTCAAATGTATTCCCTTTTAATTAATATTATTTTCCCAAGAAATCAAAACTTTTGATTCTGAATTGTATTATTATTATGTTTTTAAATATAAAATTGATGTAATAAACATATATCCATGATTTAGATCATTGTAGTTTATATCAGTAATGGGTTATGTAAATTTTGGAATCTGTTAGAAAAATATAATTTGGGTTAATCAAAGTGACCTCATAGTTGAGACATATGAATTGATTTCTATGTGTGAATAAGTTCTTATCCATGATTTATTAAATTATTTAAAATAAATAACTTTTATATTTTATAAAATTATGGGAACAAGGAAAAAAATTAAAAACCATTTGATAAAAAATATTATGTTTCTGAATGAATTTTAAAATTAATAATGTTAGAGTTTGAAAACTCATGATGGTACTAGAACACTTATCTTTAGTTATAAATAATAACTAGTGGTATATGAATTTCATCTTTCACCAAAGGTATAGTATCCATTGAATGCTTCATTTTCTAAGGAAAACATTGTTTTTGTGTATTTTTCAATACACTAATTGTGAAATAATGGGTTTACATCTTGGAAATGATATTTTTCATTTTCAATGTTAGTATAAATATAATGTTATATTGGTTTTCTAAAATTTAAAATGATAAGTCAATTAATTGGTTGAAATTGATCTAGAATACAAATATAAAGGATTACATAAATGAAATGTAATTGATATAGCTGGTGATAATATTTCATAATGGGTGTTTGACATAAACTCTATATACAAGGATAGAGACAAAATATATGGATCTTTTGAAACATTTGTTCAATCATGTGAAGAAGATTTTACATGGTTTTCAAGGTATGTCATAGGATTTATTATCAATAATTAAAAAATAAAATAAAATATTATTTAGTGGTTTAATCCAACATGTTCATATGGATCTAGAAATTTGGGACATTGGGAGTCATTAAAAAAAATTGTGGCATCCTATAAAATTATAGATGGGGTTGAAAGTATTTTTCAATGCATGTAGAGACCCAAAACGAATTATGGGGTTTTGAGATAGTATATAAAATTAATAATGATGCAATAAAATATAACCACCCACACATCCCTATTATGGAAATAAAAAAATTGGAATTTTATTGACTGAATAATGACATTTTCATGTGTAAAAATGAAGGAAATTAGGCTCATTAATGTCTAGGGGGAATAAAATAATAATTTTAATATGATGGATGAAAGGAAGGTCCCAAGGGACAACCCAAAATCAATTTCTTGAAATTAAAGGATCAAATAAATGAGGAAATACATTCCACCAAGCCAAGTGTATTTTAGGTTAATTTAGATCAGTAACCACCTAAAATATGTGATCAAGGGAAATATTATAAAATTTCCCCTAACAATATAGATAAAAAATGATGTAGTGAAAGGTACACTTACAATTCACTAATGATTGTTGGACGTTTTGTTTTATTAAGGTTTTATAAATTCCATTATATCCAACATTTTTTTTCTTGAATAATTTAATCACATTCCTGATCCATTAGTATAGAGATATATATATAAACACCATGTGGTGCAATCACTAAAATTTATGTTGTATAATCTTCCTCTATCAGCATGGGTGCAAATAGGAATAAAAAATCACTTTTGTATAATGAACCATCCTATTATTCTGAAAAATGAAATAATGGTTATGAATCTCTATTACCTAATTCATATAATGTGATGCGGTTGAAAACCAATGAAGAATCATATCAGATGCAAATAAATAAGATTAATTAATAATACAACTTTAAGGATGTTTACATTATAAGGTAATATACTAATATATTCACTGAAGGATTACATGGCCTCCCAAAACATCATGAGTTAAATTTGACAATATAACCCATACATAGAGTGGATGATATATAAATGTTACCTTATAATATATCCCTAATATATTTAGAGGAGTTAAAGAATCAAGTGAGGGATCTTCACTCACAGGACATTTCTCTCCCCAATCCAAGGTTCCTCCGTATCACTCGCATCCCCTACCCCCATTATTTCACTTATGGTATGTGGGTTCTCTCTAAACTGATCATATTTATCCGCCTTTCGCCATTTTTCGGCCTTTATTAGGTGTTTTTGTCTTCTCATCTTTAACATTATGGTTTTTCCATCATGTTTTAATGGATGTTCGGGGTTTTGTGCCTTTTGATGGTCTTGGATGCTTCAATCGTTGCTCTTATCACCTAGAAACATAATGCTACCCATAAATATGGTTTGAAAAGAAGAAGATATGGTATTTTGGCAGGATGGTATTGGTTTTGGTTTTCATCAGTACCTTATGGATTATTTTGTTTGGTAGATTTCATTAATTATCCTCTCGTTTATTTCTCCATTATATGCTCGTAGTCATAGTCTCATTCTCTCTTCCTCTAATCCTTATCCTAACCCTATTGGTTGGACACCATCCAGGTATTGTATGAAGGTTATTTTTTTAGTTTTCGGCCTCTACTGGTAGTGAGTTCAAGATCAATAAAACTCTTTGTGCTAGTTTTTTATTGATATTTTAATCTGGTTTGTTGGTTTTTTGATTCTACTGATGTGTCCTCTTCTAGGGTATTTTATTAATTTTTTAGCTTCTTTTCATAGTATTGTATTTTTAAATTATTTTATTGGTTCATATTAGTGATAATGTTTGGTGTTTTAGGTTTATATATTGTTGGTTTATTTTATTTTTTTGATGGGAAGGTAATAGAGTTGGAAATGATTATATGGTTTCAAGGTCTAAGTAGGATAAGAGGAAGGTATATAAAGTCCTGGAGAAGGTTTTGCCTTGTGGTTGAGTCCCCAATCACCACCAACTGTACTCTGGCATCAGATTCCTTTTCTTATCTTCCATTTGGTATGGTATTGTGGGTTTCAATGGAGATTTGGGATGTTATTTTCAAGCGGTCAATGGTTTTTTGGATGGATCTACATGTATAGGCTTCATCTCTTTTAAATTTTGAGGTCTCAGTTTTATTTTTGTATGTTATTATTTTTCAAAATTAATGGTTTTATTCATTGATTATTCATTCTTTGAACGGTGATGATGTGGCGGGCTATTCTTTCTAGAATTTCATGTGATGATGACTATGATGGAGTTCCCAAAATATGGTGGCTTTCACAACTCTTATCATTATGTGGTCAAGTATTGGTTATGAATGGTATGGCCTAATATTTTTCTAATTTGTTCATTATTCTTTACTTTTTTTATGTTTTTTCCACTAAACCTAACAGGTTAATTAGAAAAAAAATTAAAAAAGAAAAAAATTATTTTGATTGAGAGAAAGAATAATCCACAAGAGAATTTTAATTAAGTGTCCATATTCCCAAGAATACTATAATTGGGTATTATAACTCTTTTTTTAAGAATAAGAAGTTATAAATATTTTATTTCAATGATTACCAAAATCTTAATAATATCAATATAAATAAAATGTGTCCACTACCACTAATTGAATATATATTTGAAAAAAATTCAAGAATCCCATTACATAAAAAAAGTGAATCCTCATTCCAGATCAATAGATAGTTAAGAGAGACGATATTAAAAAAGGAACATTATGCATTTTTTAGGGACATCATCTATTTTTATTGATGAAATTTTGACTTATAGGAATCCTTGAAATATTCATATACATAATAATTAGAGACCCTCAATATTTTTGAAATGTCATTTAATGATTTTATTCTCATATACCCTATGATAATAGAATAATATGATTAACATCTTGGGATTGTGTTTATTATATTAAGTAAGGGTACGTTGTATTCTAAGTTTATCAATTGTTTCCTTTTTATATATCATGTCATATTCATGGGGAATGTGATCATAAGAGAAGAAATTTTTATAGATTCTTCTATGAAAAAGTAAATTTATGAATGGTATTAACTAATAATTTTCATGAAGATACATATTATACTTGGAATATACTAGTATATAGATAAAATGAGATATATTCATCATGATTTTTAAATATAGCCTTTATTATAGAGTGGAGATGGGTGGTGTATATCTAGATATATAAATTTGAAGGGATATTTTATTACATTATGATAAGGCTTGTATAAACACTTATACACACACTTCTCTCTTGTGTATAAGGGTTTCTATAGCGACCCATACTTTACATACATGGTTAATACTTCAAAATTTATGAATACTTATTACAACATATAACAAAACCAAGAAATGATCGTATAGGTATAGTGTCTTTAGAAACTGGGAAAAATAAAAAACTGGTTCATAAACCATCTACATTGTCTCTCATTTATTTCATCATATCTGTAGTCCCTTTTGTCATATCTTACATAATAACCTTGTTCCTGTCCTGGGGAAAGAAAACATACAAAAGGGTGAGCTCAAATTCTCAGTAAGGGTAAACAAAATAAATATCAATCACATCATATTCATAAAAACATAACATTTTGGAAATCTTAACCTACAAAAGAAATAATAATTTCATAACATGGGATAAATCAAGGTAGTGAAATTTAACCTCAATAATCATAACTTAATCCATGATAATTTGTGGCATACACACATAATAATAGAGAATCATTTCTTATTAGTTAAGACTCATTTCCAAGACTATCTTAGTAGACAAAGTCTATTTTTGAACCGTGTTCACTCCTCATTTCAGTCATGTTTCACTGAACCGGTTTAACCAGTCCTTCCAGCCATGTCTATCTCATGAGATATAAAATCTTTACCCAATGCGTTGGAGGGATATATAGGTCCCACCCATCTCATAATGATACCCTTCTTATGCGTGCCACAAAATCTAAAACCATACATAATAGCATAACCCATGTAATAAAAATGGTAATCTTAAACATCGTGACATCATAAAACAATTCATATAAGATAAAGGAACTCATAAAAATATTTCCATCACAACATAATCAAATCAATGTAATAATAGGGATAGAAATAGAACCCTATATTATCTTATATGGAAAATAATTTTGATAAAACACTTGAACTCCATTCCTGAGGAAAATATCCTCTCTACTTCAAATTTTTTTCTCCTTTCATAACATGTCATACAATTTTAAACTAAAAGAAGTTTATTAAAAATAAACATGAAAATTTGTAAAGGATTATTCTTGGAAATAATGTTTTAAAAATCCATTCATGCAGTATAAGTTAAAAAAAATATTCTTCTCATACTTTTGTCGGAAAAGTCAAAAAAGTACCTCGTACGAAAATCGACAAAAGATTCCTTTCATGTCTTTTACTGAAAACTCATCGAAGGATAAAATTGGATTTAAACAATTGTAGCAGGATATAAATAGTATTATATATTGAGGAAACATGGATGTGGATGATAAATATTCCCCAGTAAATTCTGAAGTATAAACAATCTCGGATAAAAATTGAGATTGTGAGATTGTCCCTTACCTTAGGTCCGATTTGCTACGTAAGTGTCCAAACCTCCTGTATAATGATTTAAATAATGTTATTGACTTATTATAGAATCATACTTACTGTTATGATATCATATATGGTCATATTCTTAGCTTCTTATTAGTAATATTTCATTACTACTTGTTATTCGGGTGTTTATTACTTTTTGTTCTTATGTGTGTTTTGTCGAATAAATTCTTATTCCTCTTTATAAGATATAGATAAGTCATTTACAGAATGGTATTAGTGTAATATATATCATATTAATTCATTCAATTCATTTATATAGTCATTATTCAGTGAAGATCATATAGAACGAGTAGCATCACATCGTGGAGACGGTAGGCCGTACGTACGCACAAGCGATGATATCGTTCCCATGATCATGGAATTGTATTGGAGTGTATGTATACTATTTCAGAATCAATAACACTTTACAATAATAATATATAGTTATCTATTTGAACCATTATACCCATCCAAGTAAGGTGGTGGTGGAAAACAGATTACACCGCGGTGTGGAGACGGTATTCCGTACATACTCATGCGCGGTGATTTCATTTTCCCAAGGATGGATAAGAGGTGAAATAGGGTTGTTTCATATTTATAATAATATATCAGTATATTAGGGATACTAATGTTATTACCTCATAATGAAACAACTAAAGAATAGGGAGAATAATAAGAATGGAACTTGAAGAAAACGGTAGAATGTATTACCTCTTTCTCAAAGTGCCTCCTTTAAACTTCTTCTTAAGGCACTAGAGATGGTCTTTTGAAGAGACCAGTACCTCTAGTAGATTTCTAAGGAAGTGGGGAAGTTAAATGGTCAGGGTTTATCCGAGCTTGAAGGCTCAAATTGGTGTGAGGACGAGAGGGAGAAGGTGCCCTTTTATAAGGGAGGAGAGGGACACCTTTGGAAAGTGTGGAAATATTATTTTTATTATAAACTTATCTTCGGTTTCAAAAGGTCCAAAAATCATTAAAGATGATGATAAGATGACTCATGGTTGAAATAAAATCATCCAGTCAGATTTGGACATGTTTTGGATAATATTTTAATCATTATAATCTTACTTATTTAAATCATTTATTAATGAGGTAAATACTTCATCATTATTGTGTCATAAATAATTTAATTTATATGGTGTCTAAAAATTATAAAAAAATATAATTATGTAGTAAATCGTTTTATATTTACAATTATTACTTATAGTAAAAAATATAATTTATATAACCTTATAAAAATTAATTACTAAAGGATTTTTGTTAATGTCAATTTTGTCTTTACATTAAATTAATTAATCCAAATTGTCATTGTCACTACCGAGTAGCTCAATGGGGTCCAAAAATGGACCCAAGGATTTCCATGGTCGGCCACTACTCATCCAATAAGGTTAGGACAAGTGTCAAGGTAATTTGGATTTATTATAATATTCTTTTAACCTTGAATTACCCTATTTACCTTTAACCGTAGTAAATAAAAATTATCGTAGTTACTATTCATAATATCAAAAAAATAAAAGTAACCTATTAACTGCATTTGGACCTACTAATTCCAAATATGGAATCCATTTTTCAAAATTCAAAACATAGAAGTTGCAGTAATTAATTTAAAATTAATCCTGTTGTTAAGAAATTGAGTTTTAAAAGTTAAAACATTGCCAAAGATTGAAATGTTTTTACCTATGAATTCAATGTAAAATTAATACTAATGACATACATTATATTAAATGGTAATAATTTATTCTATTTATACTTTAAAAACAATCAATATTATAATTTATCCATATAAAGTATTGTGATGAAAAATGTTGTTTTTAATTAAAATATAGCGTGTTTTTACTATTCATTAAAATATGAAAGTTATCAGAATAATATGAAAAATATATCCAAAGTAAATATTTATATCTTGATTCTAAAGAAGAATTTTATTTTGTCAAATTGAACTTATAAACTTTTCAAAAACTATATTTAATGTGGGTGCTCCATCAAAAGGCGGTAAAACTGCATTTTTTTAAAAAATACCTCTTTTATCCAAAAAAACTGATTTTCTTTTCATACCTCATTATAGAAAATGTATAAGATGAATTAAAATGTTATAAAATTCAAAATTCAGTTAATACTATTCATAACATCTAGTTTACAATATTATAATATATCGTTGTTTAGTGAAACTCGGTATTGCGTACAACACACTCTATCGAGGAAGGTCGCGATTGCGTGTAACGCAAGCCAAGATAGTGTTGTTTGTAGTGGAAGATTCCTTTCCGTATAAAATATTACATAAAAAAATATACTTCTCCTAAAATATCACGGTGTTACATTCTACCCCCCTTAAAATGAATTTCTCCCTCGAAATTCGTCACTTCGTAACAAACAGATGAGGATACCTCTCCCTCATCATATCCTCAAGTTCCCATGTAGCTTCTTCAAATTGGTGGTTCCTCCATAAAACTTTCACCAAGTGAGTGGTCTTGTTCCGTAGGACTTTTTCACTACGATCCAGAATCTCTATCGGTTTTTCTTCATAAGAATGATCTTGTTCCAGCGGTACAACTTTTGAGATGAGTACATGTGAAGGATCATGTATGTACTTTCTCATGAGATATACATGGAACACATCGTGAACTTGAGAGAGAATAGGTGGAAGCGCCAATCAGTAATCTACCTTCCCAACACGATCCAGAATTTCAAAAGGACCGATATATCTAGGGCTCAACTTTCCCTTCATTCCAAATCTCATTACTCTCTTCCAAGGAGATATTCGTAAGAACACTTTATCACCCACTTCAAACTCTAGGTATTTTCTTCGGCTGTCGGTATAAATTTTTCATCGACTCTGAGCTGCTCTTATGTGTTGTTGAATAGATCTGACCTTTTCTATCATCTCATCAACAAGATCCGGTCCTAATATGTTTTTTACCCCAACTTCATCCCAGAAAGTTGGAGTCCAGCATTTCTTTCCATAGAGAGCTTAATAATGAGCCATATGAATACTGGAGTGAAAGCTATTATTATAAGAAAATTTCACCAAAGATGGTGTTGATCGCAACCACCTTGAAATCCATAGAGCAAGCTCTCAACATATCTTCTAGAGTTTGAATTATCCTCTCAGACTGACCAACTATCTAAGGATGATAAGTAGTTCTGAAACTCAACTCTGTATCAAGAGTATGCTGAAGACTTCACAAGAACATTGAGGTAAACCTCAGATCCTGATCAGATATAATGGAAAGTGGTACTCTATGAAATCTTACCACTTCCTTTACATATATCCTGGCAAGCTGATCATGAGGAAAATCTTCTCTAATAGCAAGGAAGTGTGCCCACTTCATAAGACAATAAACTATAACCCAGATAACATTATTTCCTTTGTATGTTTTAGGAAGTCTAGTGACAAAGTCCATAGTGATGTTTTCCCATTTCCATTCAGGTATGAGTAATGGTTGTAACATCCCCTTAGACTTCTGTCTCTCAGATTTAACTTGCTGACAAACCAAGCATCGAGAGACATATTGTAACACCCCATTTAAATAAAGAATATGACATTTTCTTATTTATCCATATTTTTGAATAAAATATTAATATGAATTTAAAGGGGACGCTATGCTCGATGGCGTACCCAACACGCAACAACGAGTTTCTTGGCAATCTTACGTTGCACTCTAATAATAAAATAATATTATTTTAAATGGTAGTTAACATGTAGCCGTTGTATTGGAAGGAATGGATATAAATAACTAAAATATGATTATATATGTTTTTAAATGTTTTTACATTTATCCAATAAAAGATAAAGGCTTAAAATACGGAAAGAATTCAATTTTAGGCATATATGCCCTAGTTTTCACTAAAGGTTCACTTATCGCCTTTTGATGGAGAACCATGATTAAATATAGTTTTTTTCACTCTTATACATTCTATTGGACCCAAATAAAACACTTCTTAATAATTGGGACATCAAAATTTACTTTGTGTCAATTTTTGGTATCTTTCCGATCAAGTTCTTTTTTTTAATGAATAGTGTAAAATATTGTATTTTAATTCAAAACCTCTTTTTAATCTAATATATTTATATGACTAGATTATCTTTTGAATTGGTTTTAATGTGAAATTAGAATATATTTTTACTATTAAATCCAATAGTGGTCGTTGGAATTAATTTCACTTTTAAGTCAGACTTAAACCAGTGTCAATCTTTTGATACTTATTGTTTCATAAAAACACGCTATTTGATCTGACAACGGGAATTAATTATTAAACTAATTAATTTGACTTATATGTTTTGAATTTTTTAAAATAGACTTCATTTTTGAATTCAAAATATCAAATATAGTTTAGGGTGAATTTTTGGGATTTTTCTGAAAAACTTCAATTTTTGATGAATAGTGAAACCACTAAGTGGTACTTATAAAAACTGATTTTTCTGTTTAAATGAAATTTTGCCATCTTTGTGTTTTTAATTTAAAAAATCTGACATACATGATTGTCATTAAGAAGTAAAATGTGGTTTAATGGGATAAAATAAATTTTTTTTGGTGAATAGTAACTTATTAAGTTTTAATCGCGATTAGAGGTAGTTAGTGTAGTTTATGGTAAGAATAATGTTTTAATAAAATTAAATGACCTAGACACATGTCCTACCCTCATTGGATGTGTCATGTCCAACCACGAAAATCCATGGGTCAACTTGGGGACCCCATGGAGCCACTTTGGTTGGAAAATGACATTAATATCTTTTTATTTAAAGTTAAAGTAAAAATGAGGCAAACATGAAATGTTTTACTAAAAAAAATTACAAGGGGTTATACAAATCAGATTTTTGACTATAAATATTCATTGGAACTCTGAAACTATTTCCTACATCATATTAGTTTTTTCATAATTTTTATAAATTAAATAAATTAAATTATTTATGACATCATGATGATGCAGTGATGACCTCATTATTTAACGATTTAAATAAAATGGAAAGATAATGTAATATCTAAGACCTACACATGTCCAAAACCTATTGTATGAGGGGGTTTAGAACCATTATCACCTTATCCTCGAAATAAATCAATGTGGGACCTTTAAAATCCAAAACGCTTTTGGAAATAAAGTAACATTTTGTAACTTTACAAGAGTGCCCCTCCTCTCCTCTTATAAAAGGCCCCCACCCCTTCCTCCTTACCCAGACTACCAAAGCCTTTGGCTCGGCCATCCCCTGCCCATTTACTCTCTCCACATCCCTCTCCTCATCCTAGAGGATTCCCTTTGGGCAGAATCCTTTCAAAGGAAGCCTTTAGGCTCAAATCAAAAGGAGTTACACTTTTAAAGGTAATTCATTATCTCATGTTCATTTGTTTTATTTTGCTTCTCCAAACCCACCTAACCTCTTTTTATTTACTTATTTTGTAAAAAAACTAGTATCTTCAATATACTAGGATGTTGTTATAAGATTTATTCGAGCTACACTCTCACAAAACTACATCAAATGGTTAAAGAACATACGGTTTCCGTGGATGGAGAAATTCTGCCTCCCGAAACAATGATTGTTCAATACTCATTTAACACCTTCAAAGGTGGCCATTATGATGTCACTATTTTTATATATGATATATAATATGTTTATTATTTCCTTAATCTTCTGTATTTTTCATTTAGGGCATACCATTATTGTTTCCATTATGGGTAAACACGATATCTTCATTTTAGGAAGTGCGGACTACCGCCCCCTGAAAGTGATTTGATTCGTTAATAACATACGTGGGATGTCTAAAGGATAGAGTTAATGATATAATACATGTTATTATACTGGAATTATAATATACCTTTATATCATTATGATTCCATTCTATAAAATACGAAATAGAAATGAAAGTAGCGTTAATTCATACGTACGGCTTACCGTCTCCATGAACGGTGCATTTCATTTCTTACCTCTAAATGATTATGTAATATTATAAATGCATGAATGTACTGGATATATATGGCATATATTATATCTACATCATTAATACCATTCTGGACATAATGGATACATGAACAACTTGTAATTATAAAGGGTTTATTTTTTACTCAAGTACCAATGATCGTTAAAATGACCATTATTAACTTAAATAATTACATAGTGTTCATGACATGGTAATAAGTGATATAAAAGGAATAATGAACTTTAAAAAGGTTATTAAGCAAGTATAAATTAACACAAGTTTATTATTCAGGAGATTAAAGAACGACCGAGTCAAGTCGGACCCGAGGTAAGGGATCCTACTCCGCTCTTTCTTTTTAAGTACGCTCTTTTATGTCATTCCTTCTAAACTCATATTTATTGTGATTGGGATGTTCATTTATATTAATCATACTGTAATTTTTATGTTCATATAATGAGAGACCCTATTTCTCTCTCATCAATCCATTTTTGGAAGTTTTAAGTGGCGCCGTTAGGCTGCTGAGTTTTCGTAAGGGATTTTTCATCTCACTTTTATTCCCATGAGATTTATGCTACATTTGCCACAATTTCCTTTGAGTGGTGTATGTAATGACCATTATTTTACTCATTGTGTAATATTCTTTCATTTATGAGTATTTACATCAATGTTGTATTTTCCTTCTTTCACGGGGCGTATGTTTCGAAAGATACCCATGTCGGTAAGGGAACCTTTCACCCTCCTCTTTTTAAAAGACTTCTTCTGTTGGGTCTTTTAATTTACATATTGTTATGTTGGGATATGTTCTCATATATCCTTATTGATATAAATTTTATGTCCAAATGATGAGATACCCTTTTTTTATTATCTCTCATCAACTCATTTTGATGTGACGCCGTTAGGCTATCAAGGGAACTTCTTAACCCAATTTCGATTTCTTTGGGTTCAACGTGTAGTTATTGAATATGTCATCCTTTTAATATGTTTGAATGACCTTTGATTATTTTACACTTAATATCCACTTATATTTGGTGTATTCATTTGTCACACATAATTATGTAATTGATTTATCCTTAAACCAAGGATACCGTCTTTGTATGGCACTTCGTCTCAATCTCCTTTCATTGAGCCATATTTTGTTTTATAAACAACCTTCTTTTATACGGTGTATAAACCCCTTTTACATTTAAGTTTATTCAAAAGGAATATTTTTTATACAAAGCGTTTACTAAATGACAAAAGGGAATGTTTTTGTCGTACGTATGTGGTGACAATGACTTCTCTACCATCGTGACCATTATTTGAGTTTCGGCTTCCTCTACAAGCCATAATTTCTTTTTTAAAAGAAATATAAATACCATGTTTTAATTTTATTTTATTTTGGTATTGAAAATGGTTTTCATAATGTTTTTATATCAATGTGTTGTATTGATATCTTGTGATTGAAAGGTGGAAATGTTATGTTTCCTTTATAAATTTTTTATGTGATACGATTATGTTGAGGTTCTTGGGAATTATTATGAATACGGGCGGTTCCGTGATAAACTAAGGGCGGGTGAGCCCGATATAGCTCTCCAATTCATTGGGTAACGCGAAGGAGTGAAACGTTAAGGTTTCTCCAAAGAGATTTAGGGAATATACTGTGATGGGTATTCCAAACGTAACCAAGAGGGTTACTCCCTACGTAAGAATGGTATGAATGCCTCAATTTACCTTTATGTCTTATGATTTCTATGATTTATACATGGTTTTATGAGGTATGTTAAAGTGCCCATGTTTTATGGGTAAAGTATGATTTCTTTCTTATGTATACATGTACTCATGATTCCTTTCCATATTTTTATATCCCTTACTGAGCTTTTTATGCTCATCCAAAGTTTTTGAAATGTTTTTCACAGGTCAAGGGAAGGGTACATGATGTGATGATAGTGTCAAGGATGTGTCAAGAAATAATCCATGTTTTATTTTAAATATGTTTCCATTGATGGGAAGAATGAATACTGTCTTTTATGTAACCACTTTGTCTAAATGTGGAATGTAATGCAAGTTTCATGATCTAATTCTCTAAAACTATAAACCTAAAAAGATCCTCAATGTGTAATCTTGTAATAACTCAAGATTAAGTAAGGATTAAGGTTGGGGCCTTATAGTTGGTATCAAAGGTCGGTTTAGATAACTTTAGAGGTTAGGGTATTCTCTAAGCATAAGTGAAATTACCATAATGGTTAGGATTTCAGAAAGAGTCCAAGTTTTAGATAAAGTGAACGAGTTAGTGTATCTTAGTGTTTACCTTCCTCATTAGTACATGATGGTTTTGTTGATATACTCACACTGAAATTTCTGTTTTTAGTGAATGGATGGATCTAGCAGGCACCAAAGAGGCAACAGGTTTGAAGGAAACTGTGGTGGTTCTATGATTAAGATACAAGATAAAATGGGGGATTCAATGAGGAAACTCATGGTTATTCTAAACCAACTATCAAGGAGTCATGATCAACCACTTGAACATTGGTATGTTCTGTAATGAATCATGTAAAATATGACCAATCGATGTGGAAGTTTAGGTGATAATTATAAAGGTAACCATTAGAGTTTATATGATCCTTACTTTTGAGGTAATTATGGGTTATTATATGATATGCTGGAAAATGAAAGGCATGGAATAAACTTGAGGTTAAAATATGTTATGATCATTTTTGATGATTTTATCTCTTTTTGGGGAATGATTTGAGAATTATATAGTTTTGGAAAAAGGACAACACGCAGACCGTGTGACAACCCGTCACGTCGGACAAACCTGCGGGAATCGAACCAACAACCAAAGTGCGACTGGTATTTATCGCCTACCACTAGACTACGTGAAGCCCCTAGTTAGTTTGACTGATTCTTTCTAGTTATATGATTTTATGAGTTAAGAGTAAGTTGATTTTGGGTTATTTATGAAAATGATTAACCTATCATTGAGGATATGTGATTAGGTTAATTACTTTTCAATACGAGACTTTAGGAGCAACTGATGTTGTATGGAGATAAATGTTACGATTTAACTTGGAAGACTATGTGACTAAATCCTTCAAATATTTGGGTTTCAACCTTAGTTTGGTTTACTTTGAATAATTTTATGGAAAAATTGTTTATCTAATGGTCCTCGTTGAACTTTGGTTTTTGTTGGACAAATTTTAAAGATTAAGCATAGATTTTCTTTTTATAAAGGGTTTTCCTTTTCTGGATTATCTGATCTTGTACTAGCCTTTTTGTTTTTGGTTTTGGTTAAAGTCTAAAGACATGGGAAGTATATAGTTCTCTTTTGTGGATTAGGTGATTCTCTAGAAGTTGATTATAGTACTCTTAATGTGAACAAGTCTTCTTAAATACTCGTCTTTTGGAGAAAATATGAGTTTGTGTAAGGAATCTAATAAAAGTTGAAAGTCAACATGATAAGTGATTATGTTTCCTTATGAATAAATTCCTCAATAAAAAGTAACTTAAAACAAAAATGTTGTCTATTAACCTTTCCTACTGGGGAATCGAATACCGTTTAACCCATCCCAAGTTTGTGATTTTCTTGTGGTTAACTTTCTCCTAAACTTGTTTTCTATCACTCTACATCAGAACATGACCCTTTGTTTTTTCCTCCATTTCCATATTTTCATACATGGAATCCTAGTATGGGTTAACTCGGGTGACCTTTGTACTTATCTTTCTTTATTTTAAAGTGATTGTTTTAACGACTCTTGTTCTGATGTGGGACTTTCAAGGATGTTTCCAAGCTCAATTTTAAAAATTGCGAGGATGCAATTCCCAAAAGGGGGGAAGGATGTAACACCGCAGGTAAATAAAGAATGTGACATTTTCTTATTTATCCATATTTGTGAATAAAATATTAATATGACTTTAATGGGGACACTATGCTCGATGGCGTACCCAACACGCAACAACGAGTTTCTTGGGAATCTTACGTTGCACTCTAATAATAAAATAATATTATTTTAAATGGTAGTTAACATGTAGCCGTTGTATTGGCGGGAATGGATATAAATAACTAAAATATGATTATATATGTTTTAAAATGTTTTTACATTTATCCAATGAAAGATAAAGGCTTAAAATACGGAAAGAATTCAATTTTAGGCATATATGCCCTAGTTTTCACTAAAGGTTCACTTATCACCTTTTTATGGAGAACCGTCATTAAATATAGTTTTGTTCACTCTTATACATTCTATTGGACCAAAATATAACTCTTCTTAAGAATTGGGACATCAAAATTTACTTTGTGTGAATTTTTGGTATCTTTCCGATAAAGTTCTTTTTTTAATGAAGTGTAAAATGTTGTATTTTAATTCAAATCCTCTTTTTAATCTAATATATTTATATGATTAGATTATCTTTTGAATTGGTTTTAAAGTGAAATTAGAATATATTTTTACTATTAAATCCAATAGTGGTCGTTGGAATTAATTTCACTTTGAAATCAGACTTAAACCAGTGTCAATCTTTTGATACTTATTATTTCATAAAAACACGCCATCTGATCTGACAGTGGGAATTAATTATTAAGTTAATTAATGTGACTTATATGTTTTGAATTTTGTAAAATATACTTCATTTTTGAATTCGGAATATCAAATATAGCTTAGGGTGAATTTTTTGGATTTTTCTGAAAAACATCAATTTTTGATGAATAGTGAAACCACTAAGTGGTACTTATAAAAACTGATTTTTCCGTTTAAATGAAATTTTGCCATCTTTGTGTTTTGAATTTCAAAAATCCGACATACATGGTTGCTATTAAGAAGAAAAATGTGGTTCAATGGGATAAAAATAATTTTTTGGTGAATAGTAACTTATTAAATTTTAATCGCGATTAGAGGTAATTAGTGTAGTTTATGGTAAGAATAATGTTTTAATAAAATGAAATGACCTAGACACATGTCCTACCCTCATTGGATGTGTCATGGCCGACCAAGACAATCCATGGGTCAACTTGGGGACCCCATGGAGCCACTTTGGTTGGAAAATGACATTAATATCTTTTTATTTAAAGTTAAAGTAAAAATGAGACAAACATGAAATGTTTTACTAAAAAAAATTTTACAAGGGGTTATACAAATCATATTTTTGACTATAAATATTCATTGGAACGATAAAAAGCTTTCCTACATCATAGTATTTTTTTTATAATTAATAGACATTAAATAAATTAAATTATATA
Organism: Viscum album; assembly: GCA_963277665.1. Lineage (NCBI taxonomy): Eukaryota > Viridiplantae > Streptophyta > Magnoliopsida > Santalales > Viscaceae > Viscum > Viscum album. The sequence goes on from OY728135.1 coordinate 1,468,557,483, forward strand.
TGACATCATGATGATGCAGCGATGACCTCATTATTTAACGATTTAAATAAAATGGAAAGATAATGTAATATCTAAGACCTACACATGTCCAAAACCTATTGGATGAGGGGATTTCGAACCCTTATCACCTTATCCTCGATATAAATCAATGTGGGACCTTTAAAATCCGAAATTCTTTTGAAAATAAAGTAACATTTTGTAACTTTACAAGAGTGCCCCTCCTCTCCTCTTATAAAAGGCCCCCACCCCATCCTCCTTACCCACACTCCCAAAGCCTTTGGCTCGGCCATCCCATACCCATTTAATCTCTACACATCCCTCTACTCATCCTATAGGATTCCCTTTGGGAAGAATCCTTTCAAAAGAAACCTTTAGGCTCAAATCAAAAGGAGTTACACTTTTAAAGGTAATTCATTCTCTCATGTTCATTTGTTTTATTTTGCTTCTCCACCCCCCCTAACCTATTTTTATTTACTTCTTTTGTAACAACACCAGTATCTTCAATATACTAGGATGTTGTTATAAGATTAATTCTAGATACACTCTCACACAACTACATCAAATGGTTAAAGAACATACAGTTTCCGTGGATGGCGAAATTCTGCCTCCCGAAACGATGATTGTTCAATACTCATTTAACACCATCAAAGGTGGCCATTATGATGTAACTATTTTTATATATGATATATAATATTTTTATTCTTTCCTTAAGATTATTTATTTTTCATTTATGGCATACCATTATTGTTTCTATTATGGGTAAACACGATATCTTCATTTTAGGAAGTGCGGACTACCGCCCCCTGAAAGTGATTTTATTATTTAATACCATATGTGGGATGTGTAAAGGATAAAGTTAATGATATTATATATGTTATTATACTGTAATTATAATATACCTTTATATCATTATGATTACATTCTATAAAATACGAAATAGAAATGAAAGTAGCGTTCATGCGTACGTACGGCTTACCGTCTCCATGAACGGTGCATTTCATTTCTTACCTCTAAATGATTATGTAATATTATAAATGCATGCATTTACTGGATATATATGACATATATTATATCTAAATCATGAATACCATTCTGGACATAATGGATACATGAACAACTTGTAATTATAAAGGGTTTATTTTTGACTCAAGTACCAATGATCGTTAAAATGACCGTTATTAACTTAAATAATTACATAGTGTTCATGACATGGTAATAAGTGATATAAAAGGAATAATGAACTTGAAAAAGGTTCTTAAGAAAGTATAAATCAACTCAAGTTTATTATTCAGGAGATTAAAGAACGATCGAGTCAAGTCGGACCCGAGGTAAGGGATCCTACTCCACTCTTTCTTTTTAAGTACGCTCTTTTATGTCATTCCTTCTAAGCTCATATTTATTGTGATTTGGATGTTCTTTTATATTATTCATACTGTAATTTTTATGTTCATATAATGAGTGACCCTATTTCTCTCTCATCAATCCATTTTTGGATGTTTTAAGTGGCGCCGTTAGGCTGCCGAGTTTTCGTAAGGGATTTTTCATCTCACTTTTATTCCAGTGAGATTTATGCTACATTTACCACAATTTCCATTGAGTGGTGTATGTAATGAACATTATTTTACTCATTGTGTAATATTATTTCATTTATGAGTACTTACATCAATGTTGTATTGTCCTTCTTTCACGGGGAGTATGTTTCGAAAGATACCCATGTCGGTAAGGGAACCTTTCACCCTCCTCTTTTTAAAAGACTTATTTTGTTGGGTCTTTTAATTTACATATTGTTATGTTGGGATATGTTCTCATATATCCTTATTGATGTAAATTTTATGTCCAAATGATGAGATACCCTTTTTTTATTATCTCTCATCAACTCATTTTGATGTGATGTCGTTAGGCTGTCAAGGGAACTTCTTAACCCAATTTTGATTTCTTTGGGTTCAACGTGTAGTTATTGAATATTCCATCCTTTGAATATGTGTGAATGACCTTTGATTATTTTACAATTAATATCCACTTATATTTGGTGTATTCGTTTGTCACACATAATTATGTAATTGATTTATCCTTAAACCAAGGATACCGTCTTTGTATGGCACTTCGTCTCAATCTCCTTTCATTGAGCCATATTTTGTTTTATACAGAACCTTCTTTTATACGGTGTATAAACCCCTTTAACTTTTAAGTTTATTAAAAAATAATCTTTTTTATACGAACCGTTTACTAAACGACAAAAGGGAATGTTTTTGTCGTACGTATGCGGCGACAATGACTTCTACGCCATCGTGACCATTATTTGAGTTTCGGCTTCCTCTACAAGCCATACCTTCTTTTTTAAAAGAAAAATAAATACCATGTTTTACTTTTCTTTTATTTTGGTATTGAAAATGGTTTTCATAATGTTTTTATATCACTGTGTTGTATTGATATCTTGTGATTGAAAGGTGGAAATGTTATGTTTCCTTTATGCATGTTTTATGTGATACGATTATGTTGATGTTCTTGGGCATTATTATGAATACGGGTGGTTCCGTGATAAACTAAGGGCGGGTGAGCCCGATATAGCTCTCCAATTCATTGGGTAACGCGAAGGAGTGAAACGTTAAGGTTTCTCCGAAGATATTTAGGGAATATACTCTGATGGGTATTCCAAACGTAACCAAGAGGGTTACTCCCTACGTAAGAATGTTATGAATGCCTCAAGTTACCTTTATGTCTTATGATTTCTATGATTTATAAATGGTTTGATGAGGTATGTTAAAGTGCCCATGTTTTATGGGTAAAGTATGATTTCATTCTTATGTATACATGTACTCATGATTCATTTCCATATTTTTATATCCCTTACTGATCTTTTTATGCTCATCCCACGTTTTTGAAATGTTTTTCACAGGTCAAGGGAAGGGTACATGATGTGATGATAGTGTCAAGGATGTGTCAAGAAAGAATCCATGTTTTATTTTAAATATGTTTCCGTTGATGGGAAGAATGAATACTGTCTTTTATGTAACGACTTTGTCTAAATGTGGAATGTAATGCAAGTTTCATGATCTAATTCTCTAAAACTCTAAACCTGAAAAGATCCTCAATGTGTAATCTTGTAATAACTGAAGATTAAGTAAGGTTTTAAGGTTGGGGCCTTATAAATATTCAGCAACATCTCTTTTCATGTCATCCCACCAGAAATAATCTTTCAGGTCTCTATACATCTTCATGCATCTAGGATGAATATAGAATGAAGAACTATGAGCCTCATCCAGCAGGACCTTCTTTAATTCTGGGATGGGAGGAACACAAACCTGATTCTTGAACATTATTATCCCATCACAATCATGGTTGAATTCAGGAACATTTCTCACCTTCTTTTGTAACTCGACATCTTCTTTATACACCTCTTTAATCATTACATGTATAGACGGTTGAACATTCATTTGAGAAAGATACGATTTTCCCCTTCCATTATAATTCCAAGATCCATCCTTTGTAAATCCATAAATATTGGATCTTTTATGACCCTCATCATTGATAAGCTAGCATGGTCTTGTCGACATAATGCATCTGCCACCTTGTTTGCTTTCCTAGGGTGGTAATGAATTGAGCAGTCGTAAACCTTAATCAGCTCCAACCATCTTATTTGGCGCATATTCAGCTCCTTTTGTTTGAAAATATACATTAAAATTTTATGATCAGTATAAATGTCACACCTTTCTCCATAAAGATAATTCCTCCAAATCTTTAATGCAAAGATTACCACAGCTAACTCCAAATCATGAGTTGGGTAATTTTGCTCATGGATTTTCAACTGTCGGGAGGCATAAGCTATCACCATATCATTTTTCATAAGAACACACCCCAATCCCTTCTTGTATGCATCACTATAGATCACAAAACCTTTCTCCACTACAAGGCAGTGTGAGCACAGTTGCAATGGATAACCTTCTTTTCATCTCCTTGAAATTCTCTTCACATTCCTCCATCCAAACAAACTTAACTCCTTTCTAAGTCAACTTGGTGAGTGGATTAGATAATCATGAAAACTATTTCACAAAACGTCGATAATATCCATCCGAACCAAGAAAACTTTGGATCTCGGTTACTGTTGTTTGTCTCGACCATCTTTCGATAACCTCTTTTTTTCTGGATCCACAGATATCCCCTCTTTGGAGATTATGTGACCCAAAAATGCAACTTTTTGAACCAAATTTTACACTGGTTAAATTTTGCATAAAGATTATCCTTTCTCAGGGTCTTCAATATAATTCTCAAGTGATCTTCATGTTCTTCCTTTCTCTTTGAATAGAAAATAATATCATCTATAAAGACTACCACAAACTGATCAAGATAGTCTCTAAAGACTCTATTCATCAGATCCATGAAGATAACTTGGGCATTAGTAAGACCAAATGGCATCACTATAAATTCATAGTGTCCATACCTTGTATGGAAAGCCGTATTTGGTAAATCCTCCCTTTTGACCCTTAATTGATGATACCCTGAACGGAGATCAATCTTGGAAAAGTATTGAGCTCTGCGTAGTTGGTCAAATGGGTCATCAGTGCGTGGGAGAGGATATTTGTTCTTGATGGTGATCTTGTTAAGTTCTCAATAATCAATGCAGAGTCTCATTGATCCATCTTTCTTCTTAATAAATAGAACAGGTGCTCCCCAAGGTGACACACTAGGGCGTATGAATCCTTTATCAAGAATCTCTTGGAGTTTCTTCTTCAATTCCTGTAACTCAATTGGGGCCATTCTATAAGGTGTCTTTGAACTAGGTAAAGCACCTGGTATGAGTTCTATTGAAAACTCAACTTCACGACTTGGTGGAAGACCAGGCAATTCCTCCAGAAAGACATCATCAAATTCCTGTACAATGGGCATATTATTAATCGTGAGTTTCTCTCCAACCATTTGAGATAAATAACCTTCATTTAGTGGAATCGAGACCCATAATATAGAAGAAATTTCCACTAGAAGTTTATGTTCATCCTTGCATCAATAGACGATCATAGATTGATTTGGAATATTAAATGTGACGTCCCTTCTTTGGCAATTGATATGAGCTCCATATAAAGAAATCCAATCCATGCCAAGAATCACATCAAATTCCACTATAGGAAGGATCACAAGATTTGTAGGAAGCACTTTCCCACAAACTTCAATCGTAGAATATTTGTAAACTTTTGATGTGACTGTTGTGCCATTTGGAGTTGTCACAGCCAACTCAACATCTAATTGTTGAGGTAATACGGTGATACCCTTAGAAAATTCTTCAGAAATAAAAGAGTGGGTGGATCCAGAATCAAATAAAACATTTTATACTTTAGAGTGGATGGTAAGTGTACCTCTCACCACTTCGTTTCCATACTCCACATCGCCGATAGTAATTTCATGTGACTTTCCTTTGTCTTTGGCCTTAAGAGTTTGTTGACGTCGATCATCATCATCAACCCTTGGATTTGGGCATTGATTGGCATAATTCCCCATCTCCTTCCACTTGAAACATTGAAGTGTATTAGGTTCATTCTGTGTATCCCTTCCTTTGTTTGCATCATTAGACAACTTCTTCCCATTATTTCGACATTCAATTGCCCTATGACCTTCTATTCAACACTTAGAACATTTACTTGTCCCCTTAAGACAATTTCCTCCATGTTTCTTTCCACACTTTGAGCATAAGGGAAAACTCATATTCTTTTCAGTGTGGTCTTTAGACATTTCTTTGAATTCCATTTTCCTCTTCTTATCAAACCCATGTGACTGATGGGTTACACCAATCTCCATCTCAACCTTGAGATCACATCGAACAGTTTCCCCATAGCTATTGAAGTCCCTTATGGCTAACACCCTTAGAAGACTTGGTTTTAAGCCACTAAAGAATCGATCGATCTTACTCTTAGGTTGGATAATAATTCAGGAAGCGTACCTTGTAAGTCTTGTAAAATTTTCTTCGTATGTACCAACGGATTCATCATCCTTTTTCTTCAGTTCAAGAAACTCCTTCTCCATCTTTGTTCAAAGAATACGAGGTAAGTACTTATTGAAAAATAAGTTCTTGTACTCGTCCCATTCCATGGACTAAATTTCATCTCTTGGCCTTGTATTCTTGATATGATTCCACCAATGATCACCATCACCTTCCAAACGATATAATGATAAGATGACTTTATCATGTTCAGAACATTGAAGAACTGAAAATATATTTTCAGTTGTACTGATCCATTGTTCAGCCACTAATAGATCAGAATACCCGCTGAATAAAGGTGGACGATGCCTCGCGAAGGATTCAACAGAATGTTGCTCCTTCCTTTTCTTGTTTGGAAGTCTTGCATGATTCATAGCTTGATAAATTTATATGAGCATGGCTACAATATTTTTCATTCCACCCCCCATAACGTTTGGTTTCTCAGGGGGATAATCATTTCATTTCCCGTCGCATTCCGCATTAACACGGTTCCTTCGAGTTCCAGCCATTGACTAAAAACAAGAAGAATACTGTGAGCAACACTAATTATGATAGGAAAACCACACAATCAAGAATAAAATTTCACACTTAAGGTCTTATCATAGGTTGTTCATGGCCATTTCTAAAACACTAAGATTGGGTTCTATGCTTAGACTTATCCTTAGGGTTCTTACTAAGGCTTTCACATCCTAGTTTCCAATGGTTGACTATACCTTTCCTCTGATACCAACTATAGCGACCCATACTTTACATACATGGTTAATACATAAAAATTGAAGCATACTTATTAAATCATATAACAAAACCCTGAAAGGACCGTATACGTATAGTGTCTTTAGAAACTGGGAAACATAATCAACTGGTTCATAAAGCATCTACACTGTCTCCAATTTATTTCATCATATCTATCGTCCCTTTTGGCATATCTTACATAATAACCTTGTTCCTAACCTAGGAAAAGAAAACATAAATAATGGTGATCTCAAATGCTCAGTAAGGGTAAACAAAAGAAATATCAATCACATCATATTCATAAAAACATAACATTTTCGAAATCCTAACTTGCAAATGAAATAATAATTTCATAACATGGGATAAATCATGGTAGTGAAATGTAATCCCAATAATCATAACATAAAACATGAAACTTTTTGGAATACATAAATAATCATAGAGAATCATTTCTTATTAGTCAAGACTCATTTCCAAGACTATCTAAGTGGACAAATTCCATTTCTAAACCGAGTTCACTCTTCATTTCAGTCCTGTTTCACTGAACCGGTTTAACCTGCCGTTCCAGCCATGTCTATCTCATGAGATATAAAATCTTTACCCAATGAATTGGAGGGAGATATAGGTCCCACCCATCTCATAATGATACCATTCTTATTTGTGCCACAAAATCATAAACCATATATCATAGAATAACCCATGTAATAAAAATGGGAATCTTAAACATCGTGACATTATAAAACAATCCATATAAGATAATGGAATTCATAAAAATATTTCCATCACAACATAATCAAATCAAATTAATAATAGTGATAGAAACAAAACCCCATATTATCTTATATGTAAAATAATTTTGATAAAACACTTGAACTCCATTCTTGAGGAAAATATCCTTTCTACTTTGAAAACATTTTTCCTTTCTTAACATGTCATACAATTTTAAACTAAAAGAAGTTGATTAAAAATAAACATGAAAACTTGTAAAGTAATATTTTTGGAAATAATGTTTTAAAAATCCATTCATTCCGAATAAGTTAAAAAAACATTCTTCTCGTACTTTTGTCGGAAAAGTCAAAAAGTACCTTGTACGAAAATCGACAAAAGATTCCTTTCATATCTTTTACTAAAAACTCACCGAAGGGTAAAATTGGATTTAAACAATTGTAGGAGGATATAAATTATATTACATATTGAGGAAACATATATGTGGATGATAAATATTCCCCAGTAAATTCTGAAGTATAAACAATCTCAGATAAAAATTGAGATTGCGAGATTGTCCCTTACTTTATGTCTGATTTGCTTCGTAAGTGTCCGAACCTCCTGTATAATGATTTAAATAATGTTATTGACTTATTCCAGAATCATAATTATTGTTATGATATCATATATGGTCATATTATTAGCTTCTTATTAGTAATATTTCATTACTACTTGTTATTCGGGTGTTTATTACTTTTTGTTCTTATGCGTGTTCTATCGAATAAATTACTATTCATATTTATAAGATATAGATACATAATTTACATAATGGTATTAGTGTAATATATATCATATTAATTCATTAAATTCATTTATATAGTCATTATTCAATGAAGATCATATAGAACGAGTCACATCACATCATGGAGACGGTAGGCCGTACGTACGCACGAGCGATAATATCGTTCCCATGATCATGGAATTGTATTGGAGTGTATGTATACTATTTCAAAATCAATAACACTTTACAATAATCATATATAGTTATTTATTTGCACCATTATACCCATCCAAGTAAGGTGGTGGTGCAAAACAGATTACACCGCGGCGTGGAGACGGTATTCCGTACATATGCACGCGTGGTGATTTCATTTTCCGTAGGATGGATAAGAGGTGAAATAGGGTTATTTCATATTTATAATAACATATCAGTATTTTAGGGATACTTATGTTATTACCTCATAATGAAACAAATAAATAAGAGGGAGTATAAGAAGAATGGAACGTGAAGAAAACGGTAGAAGGTATTACCTATTTTCAAAGTGCCTCCTTTAAACATTCTCTTAAGGCACTAGAGTTGGTCTTTTGAGAAGACCAGTACCTCTAGTAGGTTTCTAAGAAAGTGGGGAAGTGAAATGGGCAGGTTTTTCCCAAGATTGAAGGCTCTAATTTTTGTGAGGATGATATGGAGGAGGTTCCCTTTTATAAGGGAGGAGAGGGGCACCTTTGGAATGTGTGGAAATATTATTTTATTATAAACTTATCTTCAGTTTAAAAAGGTCGAAAAATCATTAAAGATGAAGATAAGATGAATAATGGTCGAAATAAAATCATCCAATAATAATTGGATATGTTTTGGAAAATATTTTAATCATTATAATCTTATTTATTTAAATCATTTATTAATGAGGTAAATACTTCATCATTATTGTGTCATAAATAATTTTATTTATTTGGAGTCCAAATATTATAAAAAAATATCATTATGTAGGAAATATTTTTATATTTACAATTAATATTTATTGTCGAAAATATAATTTATATAACCCCTTATAAAATTTAATTACTAAAAGCTTTTTGTTAATGTCAATTTTGTCTTTACATTAAATTAATTAATCCAAATTGTCATTGTCACTACCAAGTGGCTCAATGGGGTCCCAAAATCGACCCAAGGATGCCTATGGTCAGTCACTACTCATCCAATAAGGTTAGGACAAGTTTCAAGGTAATATTTAATTATTATAATATTCTTTTAACCTTGAATTACCCTATTTACCTTTAACCGTAGTAAATAAAAATTACCGTAGTTACTATTCATAACATCAAAAAAATAAAAGTAACATATTAACATAATTTGGACCTACTTATTCCAAATATGGAATCCATTTTTCAAAATTCAAAACACAAATGTTTCAGTAATTAATTTAAAATTAATCCCATTCTTAAGAAAACAGGTTTTAAAAGTTAAAACATTGCCAAAGATTGAAATTTTTTTACCTATGAATTCAATGTAAAATTAATAATAATGACATACATTATATTAAATGGTAAAAATATATTATATTTATACTTTAAAAACATTCAATATTATAATTTAACCATATAAAGTGTTATGATGAAAAAACTTGTTTTTAATTAAAATATAGCGTGTTTTTACTATTCATTAAAATATGAAAGTTATCAGAATAATATGAAAAATATATCCAAAGTAAATTTTTATATCATTATTCTAAAGAATAAATTTATTTTGTCAAATTTAACTTATAAACTTGTCAAAAACTATATTTAATGTGGGTGCACCATCAAATGGCGGTAAAACTGCATTGTTTGAAAAATACTTCCTTTATCCATAAAAACTGATTTTGTTTTCATACCTCATTCTAAAAAATGTATAAGATGAATTAAAATGTTATAAAATTAAAAATTCAGTTAATACTATTCATAACGGCTAGTTTATAATATTATAATATATCATTGTTTAGTGAAACTCGGTATTGCGTACTACACACGCTATCGAGGAAGGTCGTGATTGTGTGTAACTCAAGCCAAGCTAGTGTTCTGTGTAGTGGAAGGTTACTTTCCATATAACATATTACATAAAAAAATATAATTCTCATAAAATATCAGGGTGTTATAGTTTCAGATATATAATGATGATTCATCAAAATACTTTTGTTATCATATTTATAGGTCTCTATTTTATAACGAGTTTTGAAAAGTAAATATTATGGATTGAGTAACATTCAAATTAAAACCCATGAAGGGAGAGATATTTAAAATAAACATAGAAAACCATGATAAAATCATATTTCAAGACAAAACATCTCAATTATAATAAATATACACCACTTGTAAGAAAATTATGTTCAAAATACAAATCATGTCTCCAACATATGTATTTTAGATGTAAAATATATACCTTTATCCTAATGTGTTCTTCACTTACACCAAGGGTCCTAAATAATTAAATTATATTTATTAATTACAAATTCAAGAACCTTATTTGTAAATATAACTATTTAAAGTGCAACTTAATAATTATTCCAACCATATATATGTTATTTAGGGTTTTCTAATTTTCCCACATCAGGTGTTTACCATTTTAATTGTTTATACTAGTTTCATAGGAGTAGTGTCGATATTTTTTATTATTAAATAGTTTACATTTTAGAAAACATTAATGTTACTATAAGGTCCTATTAATAAGGATTTATTAAGGTCAATTTTCATTTCATGACTACTTTATTCTTAATTTATGAAGATGAAATTGATAATGATCATTTTTAGTGATTTTTAACCTACGAATGGTGTTTTCATAATTAATTTGCTAAATATTGATGTATCCATTCCAAAAACAAAAAAAATAATTATTTATATATTTATATCATATTATTATATAATCTAAGATTTAATAATAATCTATGATGAAATTTCATAACATTATAAAATAATATGGTCTAACTGGCTCAAACATGATCATAACATGATTATTCATGATTATGGGGAGATTTAGTGAAAGTATCATTACACCGGTATCATAACTATATCATTTAGTGTTTAATAGTTTGATATATTATTATTATTCTGTAATCCAAAAAAATAATAATGAATGTGAAAATATTACATAATTTGAATAAATGATTTACCTCTTAGTACACTTCTTTAAAAGGACTGAATTTACAATAATCATTTTTGGATCATATCATTAATTGGATCTATAATTTATCATTAAAAATATTTAATGATATAATAAAAACAATATATATCCTTAAAATCTATTCTCATTACCATCCATGTATGGATGTGATGAAATGAAAAATGGAAATGGATTGGTACATATGAGTATCAGATTACAAGTACACATTGATGATGATTTCATTTTACAAAGAATGGGGAAATTTAAAATTATGGATTATAATTTCATAATATGATATATCTCATTAATTTAAAAATTATAAATTAAATTTCCTATTAGGATCAAACGTTTAAATTATTTATGAAAAATTATATATGTTATAATGTTGAGGTGATAGTCCGCACAATGTATGATTCGGATTTTCATTTTTCTTAATGGAAAAAATAGATTGAGGTTATTTCCTATAGCCCAATTTTTATAACATACGAGTATTATAATAATAATTATTATCTCATTTTAATATGGTGAAATTAAATTTAATTTACAATAAAATATCATAATAATTTTGAAGAAAAAATAAATAGATATTAAGAAATTATACCTCACTTCTTAGATTATCTCAAATGAAAAGATGAATAAACCTTTGAGGGTTGTTATTTTGAGAAGAGAAGAACCTAATTAAAGTGTATATAAGTGTGGAGGATAGTTCTGGGAAGATATTTATATAAACTAATGGGGTATATCTACTAGGGTAAATGTATAAATTCAGTCTGTTTTATAATAGAAAATGGATAACAATATGTATATACCCCAAAAATTTCAATAATGGGAAGTCACCCTCGAATAATGTAGCTCCAATTTTGATAAATAATGGATTTAATGAGTTAAAGTTTTTATTAATTCCTCAAACACATATTTATACACATTACTAAACAAAATTTGTGGTCTTTTACGCTTATATTTTCACTTCTATTATTTTATTTTTTACCCTGGTAAAAATATATTTTTTAAAATAAATTATCATTAAAGAAACAAAATAAAATGGGCCTTATAACCTAATTTGTACAAACATATTAAAATTTTTAAATACATTTTGTTTGATTCAATTCATATAGGTGATAAAAATTAAACTAACAATTCTAAAAATCCACCAACCATTCATTTCCTTAACATAATTCTTATATTAATCCTAAGAGTTTTCCATACCTTAATCATATGTTCTTCAATTATTATCCCAAAATATATAAAATTGTCCTAAAATAACATTCAAGGTTATTAATTAAATTTAATAGGATTTTAAAACCCATTAACTAAGAAACACTGAAGAATAAACCCTAGAAGTTTAACATAACCTACATAACCTCTAAGGTACCATAAAAATTATCACTCATTAATGAAAATAGATATAATTATCAACAATTAATTACTATAATGATATAAAACTCACTACCTTATTTTAGACTATGAAATTTATATAATATTTTAAAATAGGAATATAACAAAATTATAAAATATTTAGCTATGCCCCCTTATTCAGTTATAAGAAAAATTTGTTTTTCATATATATAGCTTTCTTAGACTTATACTATTGAAATTGATTTAAAAAACAAATAAACAAAAATTTTCATGTTAATATAAAATATAATCAGTGTGAATGAATATTAATTATCAATACTAAGATATTTGCTTCAATCTGTCATGACCTAACCCATCGAGGCATGTATAGTCAGAGGAAGGTCTAGCTACAACTACACCGAACACACCTCTATAATCCATAAGCTAGAGAAAACTATTGAATGGAATAACTAAAATGTGATTCCTTTTCCGACATTCCTATAAACATGATCCAAACTATCACCATGCTAAATAGAAACAAAATAAAAAAGATAGTGGTATCTAGAGTAAAAACCCTACATGTAATAAGATTTATGGAATAAAATGATTACGGCATCACAAACAAAAAGGTAAAGGAGAAAAATACATGACAAACCAAAATTGATATCTTAATATGAAAATAACTGGAAAATTAAATGATAAGAGAGTTGGACTCTAGATCTCTAATCCCTGACCAACATACACGATCATTTTTCCCTAGGGTATCCGTATGCTACTCTGAACTCACTGATGACCTGTCTCTTGTCTTCATAAGACATGAAATGTGATAGAAAATACCATTCATGGATGAGTATAAAATAAATCCATTATAATTCCCTAAATAAAATAGGGGGGATAAGAATCATAGTAGAAGTGGAAAACTTATCCCATAACAAGAGATGAATGAAATCTAATACATAGAATTATTTAATCTCATATAATAAACTCAAACTAAAGAAAAAGGGGATCAACATCTCATAGCCCAGTCTTGGATAATGTGTCATCCAATGGTTCCTAGAGTGCATCATCGATTCCCAGCATCTCGCATGTCTATCTGAATAAGTAACTGAGTAGAGACACACCTCAACATTATGTCGTACAGTTGAGGGGGACAAAATATCTAAGTAGTGTGCATGCATCTTAGTGCACCATGGGGTACCACTTAGTAGATAGAGGGCCAATGCCTAATTTATTTAGTGGGTACCACTCAGAAGATAGAAGAAAAACTCCCTATTTCATTAGGGGGGTTCCACACAATAGAAAAAGGAATCATTACGTAGCCATTGAGGGGTACCACTCAATAGATAGAGGACATGCACCCTAGTGAATTGGGGGGAACCACCTAGAAGATTGAGGATGCACACTAATGTTTGTCTGCGGTACCAATGAGTAGATAGAGGGCACATCTACAAGTCCATTAGAGGTTACCACTCAGAATATATTGGAAATTCACTTGAGTCTATATGGATGGTACCACTCAGTAAATAGAGGACACACACTGCAGTGCGTTAGGGTGTACCACTTAGTTGATAGAGTACCCATGCCCTAGTGAATCACAAGGCGTACAACAAAATATATATAGGACTCTCACCCAAGTCTGTTAGGGGGTACCACTTATCAAATAGAGGATATAAATAAAAGTCTTCTAGGGGGTTCCACTCTTTGATGATCTTGTCTAATTTGTTTCATCATCGTGCACTACCTAATGAAGAATTATTCTTGAAATATCTCATATCATATATCAAAATCCACTATGAATAAAACTATCATGTTCTACATGGATACACACTTATGATAGTATATTTATTTTCTAAAATCATATCTGTGATGAAAAAAACACATTTTATCATATAACACATGAACGGTTCTTCATGGACTGCACCCACTAGTTTTTTTAAATACCCAATATTGATCTTAAAAAAACTGCCTCAATATCAAGATCATGATTCTGTAGACATTTCATCCATCTGATATAATATGAAGATGATATGTTAGATATGTTATTTCATAATAATAATAATATTATTATTATTATTATTATCATCATCATCATCATTGGGACCTTCATGGACCCAAGACATGAGTCCAAAAAAGGCACCCAATGTAACAACCCCAACCCAAGTACAAAAGAGTGGGTGGTTATTTTATTACAATGTAATGGATACAAGAGATCACATCACTAAGGATCGATCTGTTTATCAGTCTTGAAGAACAAGATATATACATAGCTCCTTTATTACATTGGGAATTCAAAATAGAACATAACAAATGAAAATAAACTTCTTCCTTGAAACAAATTTAAATATTTAATCTTTATAACCTTGGGAAGGAAAAAAATTAAATGGTGAGATAAAATTCTTAGTAAGGGATAAAAAATCAATAATCGGTTATGTAAAGTGAATAAGGCATAATCATTAGATAATTTTAAATAACTAAAAAACACATGCCATCAATAAACAAATAATAAAAATGAATCCATAGATTTTTTTCATAGTGAAAATATCATGGAATGTAACAACTGAATACTGAATTAAGAAAATTCTTAATTACAGGATATAATGTTTTTTCACATAAATAGTTATACCATCATGACTGTATAAGTTGGTGGGTAGAAACCCATATAATTCTACATGAAAAAAGTAGAAAGGGTATTTGTCCAACTATTTTGTCTCACAAGACATATTGACGCATCAAGGGGATATCTATAACCGAACACCACTAATCACTAAAATCCAAAAATCATCTAACATACATATATTTAATTCATTAACAATATGACTTATCAAAATATCTATACTAAGTATAAAATAATGATTTATCAATATTTCCCTAGTTTAAAAAGCATTCAAATGCAACAACATATTTATAAATATTATAGGATTAAGAAAATAATATAAATGATACATGAAATATGTCCATTTAATTAAATATTTAATGGATGATGATCATAAATAAAAGGAATGTATAAATACACTACACATAAGGAATAAGTTGTGAGTAAAGAATAACCAAAGGTAATATCATAATGGTGTGAGTAAAAGAGTGATTTTAAATCAATATAGTACCTTTATGAGGTAATGTAGGAAAATATAATGACAAGTGATGTCCAAATAATCTAAAAACATGTAAAAATAGTGGTTAAGAAACATTGGAAATGAGCCACTTTAGTGTAGTTTAAGGGAATGTATTAAATAGTTTTTAATTAGGACAACAGAATAATAGCTTTCATAAAACCCTAAATGAAAAAGGATAATTTTTCATGAAAAAAGTGTGATTTTATAAAAATACTAGTTACTTAAAATATATCATGGATTTTACTTGAAAATGGGTATGAAATTTGGAAGTTCCCTTCAATCGGGCAAACTTTTTAGGAGGAATTGAAAAAGGGAACCTTATAAAACATTTATGTACATGAAAAAAAAGGATTGAGATAGGTACTAATGTTTGGAACATAAACATATAATTTGAGATCAGTACATGATATTATTTAATAATTACATTTGGTTAAAGATAGATAAAGCAGAACCCAAAGGGAAAAAAATGGATTTTCAGAGAGAATCCCTAACCTTATGTCAAAAAGTGTTCTTCACTTGCACTTACTGTCCAGGATAATGGGTTTAGGTTATTTATAAATTTAATTCATAACCTATTGAATATTTATTTTAATTATTTTAATTTTATTAATATTATTTGTGCCCATTTTTTTATGAGTTATAAGGTTCGATTTTTTCATTCAGGAGTGTTATTTTCCTTGGTTTTCATGATTGGTTCAATTGTATACATATATAAAAGATCATATAAAATGGGACTAGTTATCCATAATTCAAATAAAATGTTATTACTGAACTTAAATAATATTAAATGGTCTTATAAATAATTTTTTATAGGTTTTAGGACGATTCATTATAGAGAATATTAATGAAAATTTATTTATTTATTTTGGTGGTGTTTTGATCATGACAAATTACTTTTGTTTTATTATCTAATATTATGCATATATTGTGGTTATATAACTTGAAATAAGTTTTGATACATATATTATAAAATTTTTAACCATAAATTTGGTTTTATTAATATACTTTAAGGTGGAATTGAAAAAAAAACTCATCGTCCATGATGGCTGTAAATCGGCACCTCACAGATGATGTTTTCATTTTTTTTATAATAAAAGGAGAGGAGAATAGTATTGATGATGGAGATAAAATTAAGAAACTAAAACTACAATATATGTATGGTACTATATTTATCATGTATATTTGGATATTATAGGTGAGGTAAAGACAAAAAATATAAATAAATTGGAAGAGGCCGAGGGGGAAGGTTTTACCTCTTGAGTGTTGTCTCCTTCAGATCTTCCTTAAGGGGCATGGAAATGGTATTTTGGTGAAAAAATAAACACTAAAAAATGGGTAAGAGTTTTGGGAGTCGAATTTGAAAGAATAAAAAAATATCTGACATTTAGAAGGTGTGAGGATAATAGGTGGTGAGGGGTAGTATTTATAGTGGAATAGATGAGTGTTTTTGGTTATTTTATTCATTAGTTTATTATTTTGACAAAAGTCTACCAATAGTATTTAATATTATGATTAAATAAAGTAATATATAATGTTTTTTGGAACTAATGGTTCTGAAATTAGCCATACATCAGTAATAACTCAATAATTCATGTATTTGGCTAACACGATAAATTATCATATTTACTAATCATAAAAAATTAAACTATTTTTAAAAAAATATGAAAAATTCACCCTAACCATTTATCAACATTTAGAATTTATAAATACTCTCTATTTGATGAAAATTATTCTCTAAATATGATAAATTTATTTTTTTATTTAAAATCTCATTTTAATCAAAAAATATTGATTAAAAATTTAAAAATGATTTTATGAAACTTTGAAAAACAAATTATGGTTTCATAAAATTATTTTATAATCATAAGGAAACAAAATATTATTTTATAAATTTCATTTTTTAAAAAATTCTTTTAAAAAAATTCATTAATTCTAAAATTATGATTAAATGTTTATTACTTACGAAATACAAACACATAATTTATAATTCTTAAAAAAATTATTTACTGATATTATGTTAAAATTATATCATATTTTCATTTAAAATATTCTTGAATATTATTTATACATTCATTGGTTAGGTTAATATTCTATTGGATGGGTTTCTATTTTTAATGATCTCATTAAATTTCCAATGGTTAGGTAATTATTTAATTATATATTATTGTTTGTTTGGAATTAATGTTCTAGGAAAAAAATTTGGTGAGTAAATTGAGTCGATTTAAGAATATACAAACCATAAATATTACGGTGTTATATTCTTCCCTCCTTCTGAAATTTCATCCTTGATATATGTGATGAATATTTTAATCTAAATATTTGAGGGTGTTCATCTTCATAACATCCTCACGTTCTCACATCACTTCTTAAAATTTATGGTTTATCCAAATAACATTTACCATATGTGTCATCTAATTTTTCAATATGTTCTCTCTTTTGTCAAGAATAATTACAGGCTCTTCGTGGTAATAAAAATTAGGTTCCAGTTCTATTTCTTCATAGGTGTGTATATACGTTGAGTATGGAGTGTACATATTTAATGATGATATGTATAAGACATCAAGAACATTGGATAAAATTAGTGGAATTTCTAATTGATAATATATAAATAAAATTATTTGTATACTTTTTAATGGTATTAAGTACCTAGATCTTAGTTTTATGTTCCTTATAAACCTTATGACACCCATCCACTGAGACACTTTCAGAATGACATGATCTTCTACTTAGAAATCCAAATCCTTTCACCGATTAGCAAGATAACTCATTTTCCTAATTTTCCCTAATTTAATATGATCCTAAATAGTCAATGCATTTTTATTTGTTTTATCAATATGTTTTGGTCCTATAAGATTCCTCTCGCCAACTTTATACCAATGAGTCGGAGTACAAAATCCCATTCTATATATTACTTCATATGAAACTATTTGAATACTTGAATTGAAGATATTATTGTAGTTAAGCTCTACCAATGGTAAATATTGATCTCACATACCTTGATAGTCAATTTATCATGATCTTAATAGGTCTTTTAATGTTTGAATAGTCATTTCATACTAGGTTTCGGTTTTAGGGTGATAAGTAGTACTCCAATGAAGCTCAGTATCGAAATAATTTGGAAGACTCTTGCTAAATTATGATGAAAAATGAGGGTCTAAATCAGAAAATAAATTGATATAGGTTCCCCATTAAGTCTCATAAATTCATTAATATGGATTCCTTTTTGGTGCTAATGAGGTAAATCTTCTCTTATAGCAAGAAAATGTGCATATTTTTGTAAGTTGATCAACAATAACACATATTGCATCCTTCCTTATAGGTGTCCTTGGTAGTTCTATGATAATTTACTTCATAATTTCACCCAAGTTATTTATAGAAATTGGTATAGGTTTCCTGACTCTCCTAGAATGTTCCACTTAGCCTTCACCTGTTAAAAAACTTGTTATCTTGACACAGACAGATATTTCCCACTTTATATTGTCCCACTAAAAATGTTTCCTCAAATTTCTATACACATTGGTACTATCAGGATGTATATAGATATATTATCTATCAGAATCATCTAATAGTTCCCTTTTTAGCATAGGTATTGATGGAACAGATATAATCATTAAAATATTTAATAATTCCATCCTCATATATGAATTGTGTTAATCATTTATCTTTATTGGCTTTATTTCTCTTTTGAAAATTATCACCATCATGTCTGGATCTTTTTACCTTATACATTAATAATGGTTTATCCATCATTTGAAATATGAGTTATGTTCCCCCTTCCATAATAGTTTCAATATCCATATTTACTAAATAAATTAATAAAGGAACTTTCTCATTCCCCATTTGTGTTATAAGTTTGTGATCTTCCCTGATTCATGCATGAGCTACCTTATTTTTTTAGGGTGGTAGTGTATTGTGAAATCATAATCATTGAGTAACTAGATCGATCATCTTTGCCTCATGTTAGGTCTATTCTATGTAAATATTTACATCAAACTCTAATGACCCTTATATATATCACATCCTTCACCATAGAGATAGTGTATCCATATGTTTAGAGAAACTATTATGACTTCTAACACAATATCTTGAGTCGGATAATTTTTTTTGAATCTCCAGCTTCCTTGGTGTATATACAATAACATTATCATTTTTTTATTAGAACAAAAACCATTCCTTTCTCAATTCATCACTGTATATTACAAACCCAACATTTCCTGATAGTAAATTCAAAATTGGATCATTGAATAATCATATATTATGTTAATTAAAAAATTATTCACATTCTTTTTTCCATAAAAGCATAACCCCTTTATGTGTGAGTGTGGTTAACAGTTTATTGAATCTGAAAAAATTATGAATTAGATGCTTATACTAACCAGGTAAAACCAATGAAACTATGTAACTCATTTAATTTTTTTCCATTTTCCATTATTGTATTTCCATTTCTTTCTAAGGATCAACTATGATTCCATATTTAGAGACAATATGGCTAAGAAAATAAATTTCCTGCTGCCAATATTCACACCTTCAAAATTAACCATATATTTTTTCCTTCTTAGAGTCTCAATGTGATCAAAAAGTGATTCTCACTGTCTCCATAGCCTATAGATTACACCATAATATTATCAATGATTACTAAAACAAAATCAACACGATATTCTTGTAAAACAATGTTCAGTAGATCCATAAAAATAAAGGGTGCATTTGCCAATCATAATGGAATTACTGTAATCTCATAATCTCCATACATCATTCGAAAATATGTCTTTGGAATATCTTCCTTCTTTACATGAAATTGATGATACCTATAATGAAAGTAAATCACTGAAAAATATTGACCTCCCTAAATTCGATCAAATAAATAATCAATTTTTGGAAGTGAATACTGGTTCTTTAATGTAATAGAATTTATTTTTCTATATTCAATGCATAGCCTCAAGTATCTATCTTTCTTATTAACAAAGAGAATAGGAGATCACCATGGAGAATTCTAGGGTGAATAAATCTATTATTACTCAACCACTATAGTATTTCCTTTCACCCCACTAATTCCACTTTGTCTATTCAATAAGGAGTCTTTGATATTGGTCTAGCATGATTGATAAATAAATTTTTAACCTCAATATCATGCTCTTGGGGTGCCCAGGTAATCCCTTAGGAAATACATCAATGTATTCCTATATAATTGGTACATCATAAATTTTAAGATTACATTCCTCATCCCTAGATGTGGTTTTCTATTCATACATTCAAACTTCATTTAGTAGATCTATTTTTTATGGATATAGATAAGAATCATATGATAATGTTTCTTCTCTAGAGATAAGGGATTCAATATCTTCCTCACAAATCATAATTTCTATATACTTATAATAAATTTTACATCATTTTTTTTAAATCCATTCGATACTAAGGATTCTATAAATTTCAATCATTGTTATGATGATAATATTAGTAAATAAAGGACCCTTATATTATATAATGTGATCTACCTAACACATTTTTGTTGCAATGAGACAACCTTAGTTATTTTGACTAACAACTCCCTTATTAAAAAAAGGGGAGTATCTAATTTTATTATAAAATTAGGTAGATATAAAAAAGTGTGATGGACTATAATAAAATAAATCATTGGTTAAATTTTAAGATAATATTAATGTACCTTCCCCCTCATCATTGGGTACTTCTACATTAGAAATGGTGATAGCATAAGCTTGGTCATCTCCTCGTGGCCACTTTTGTGGAATATTCCCTTGATGATTGGTGTATATGTTTGAATAATTCTATATTTAATTACAATATAATAATTGAAAATCATTGATTTGGTTATTACCCTTTCATTAACTAGCTTAGTGAACCTTTTCCCTATACTTATAACAAACATCCAAGCCTTTTAATCATTTCCTAGGATGATTCCTTCCACAATTTTCACATTATGGGAATTTATTTATTCTCTTATTCTTATTGGAAACTTTACCTTATTCATGGGTATCATAATACCAATTAATCTCTTGATTTACCTTAAACATATAGGATATATAATGTTATTCCAATATTTTGATTCAAATTAATATTATGTTTTTATATGATGAAAATGTTTTAGAAGGTAGTTCCCAGATACATGTATTAATTCCTTCAATGAAAAGATCAATCATGGTTTCCAAATCATGTATGTAATCTATAGAATACATGGAGAGTCTTTTGAAAGGTATCCTCAGACTCTGCGACACATTATAATTATTTTATCATTAAGATAATGAATTTTTTCTTCATTTCACTTATTTTTTCATAAGGGAAATATTTGTCAAAGAATGTTTCCTTGAATGTTCATCATTTCATGCCTTCCATTTCATCTTCATCCTTAGTATTTTGGATCAAAGAGAACCATTTAACATCATCTCCCTTGTTGAAATTTGTTTCCAATACTACCATTTCATATTCATTACATCCCAATGTAACAAATATTTTTTCAGGGGACTTTATCCACTACACAACTATCAATTGATTACTAGTCCCAATAAAATATTGGGTCTTATTTTGTATGAAATAATAAAACATAGTTTTAGTATGTATATTAATCATAACATGAGTATGTTATCATAATATGGTCATGATCTTTTCAACTCCAACACTAACCATTTTTACTTTCTCTGTTGGGAAGTTCCTAAATTTTCCATGGGTATTAATTTCCTTTCTTCCATTAGGCACCTTCACTAAATAATGAAAAAAAACTATGTTATCTCATAATCATGATGAATATTGAGCCAAAAAATTCACTATAAGGTATTATAATAATTCTCATGTTTACTTAACATCTTGTTCCCAGGGTTTCTAATAAACATGATCTGGTACCAACTATAACAACCCTGACACTAGTATCCTAGATTCTATCGTTATTTTATTAAAATGAAATTGATATAAGAGATCATATCACCAAAGATTGATCAGTTTAGTATACTTTATGGACTAGATAAATACATGGATCCCGTATTTCATTGGCAATTAAACATAAAACATAACAAAAGAAAATAATTGATTTCTTTATAATTATTCAATGATTTCATCTTCATTACCTAGGAAATGAATACATATTATAAATATTTCTAAAACACTAAAAAATGATTATGTGAATAAATAATAACTGAAGCAAAGTCAGTATGTCATTTATGAAGGGTAAACCACTAAAAAACACACGCCACTAATAAACTGAGAATGAAAATGCATCCACAAATTTTTTTCATACTGAAGATATCATGGAAAGTAATAACTATATACATAATGAAGAATTTTATTAATTATTAGAGGCCATTTATTTGGAACATAAACCATTATACCGTAGAGACAATTTAGGTATGTGGAAGAAACCTGTCTAATTCATCCTAGAAACAAACACAAATACATTTTCAAAAACTATTTTGTCTCATGACACTTGTTGATGCATTAAGGGTATATCTATAACTAAGACCCACAGTTCACTAAAATTATAAATCATTCTTAATATGTAAATTTAATACATTAAAATTATAAATTATAAAAATATCAATATTTAGAATGAAATACAAATTTATAAATATTTACCATGTTAAAAAACATTCAATTAAAACAATGTATGTAAAAAATGGATATGGGTATGACAATAATATTATCCGTCATATATTAAATATAGATATATGAGGAAATATCCTACAAATAATGATCATAAAGAAAAAAAGCGAAGTATACATACACCATACATAAGGAATAAGTGGTTAATAAGTCATAACCAAAGGTAAAATAATAATGGTTTTCATAGAAAATGGTTTTAAATAATACTAGTACATTCATAATAGAAACTAGGGATATATCTTAATAAATTATGTCAAAATGAAGTGAAACCTTGTAAAAATAGTGATTAAGAAACTTTAAAAATGAGTCCCTTTAGATTTTTTTGAAGAAAAATATTAAGGATAATTTAAATTAGACAAAAGAATAATTGTTTGCATAAAACCAGAAATGAACAAATATATTTTTTCAAGTTAAAATGTTTGATTTTATAAAAACAATTACAGGAATAATTTAGATTTTGGAGTGTATGTAAAGACCTGAACTATTATGAATAAAATTCACCTTTTCACTTTAATAAAATATAAAACACATGAACTTTTTTAATTATATATAAATAGATTTAAATGACAGCTAAGTATCATTTCCAATAATAATACAACCATGATCATATGACTAGTATAAATATAGGGTTTTAATAAAATTAGCATTGAAAAAGGAAGTGATAGCTTCAAACATTTGGATCATACCCTATGAATCCCATTTATCAGAGCATCAAAGGGAGATATAATTTCTAGGATATTACCTAGACCAATCCCAATCTATGATCCAAAAACATAAGTATGAGAAAAAACATTTATGGGAGAATTTCAAACTCATCGAGATTATGGACCAAAAATGTTCACAAAACGACCCCCTGAAAGCCCCCCCATCACACAAATTGCACTTAAGGATTTTACTAGTTTACTAAATAGATATGTATCAAAACCCTAGAAATAGTAATATGTATATTATTTTTTATAAAGAAATAAATATATTTTCACCTAATTATTGTGACTTTGTAAACAATTATTAAAGCACAAAATATATATTTTTTTGTTAACATTAAAATTCATTTAATGAATTTAGGAATTAATATATTTATAGAATAAATAATATTTTATTTTAATAATATTATTAAATAATATTTATCTAATATAAATTATTATATATTTTTTTACGATGTCAAAAAACTGTTATTTTTTCAAAATACATTATTTTCAATAAATGTGTTTTATTATTTTAAAATAAGAAATTCATATTTTTAAAAAATTATTTGGATAAAATGGACATGTTTTTTGGAATATAGGTGTCTAAATTACGAAATGGATAATTTTTCATCATTTTTTGGGAGAGTTGAATTTTTGGGTAAAAACAAAATACTATATAAATATACGGTGTTTTTTTTTGAAAACATAATGGACCAATAGTGATGTTATAAATTCTATAAATGGATTCCTATGAAAAATATATGTTCTCCCTTTAAAATAATGTAATATTCTATTTTATTTATTTATTTTACAAATCCTTAATTAATCCTCTAAACTTATAACATATTTTAAGATTTTAAGATTATTTCATTAAGAGTGTGACCCACCTCCACATCACTAAGCGTTTAATTTTAATAAATTAGGCCCTTGTAAATATAAAATATTGTATACCACTAAAAAATGTAATAAACCATTGTCAAACATATAGTATGGTTTGTGGTTTTGGATATTTTATTTTGTAGTGTCCAAAA
Organism: Viscum album; assembly: GCA_963277665.1. Classification (NCBI taxonomy): domain Eukaryota; kingdom Viridiplantae; phylum Streptophyta; class Magnoliopsida; order Santalales; family Viscaceae; genus Viscum; species Viscum album. The sequence continues at coordinate 1,468,582,574 of OY728135.1, forward strand.
CCAAAATAATAAAGATAGCCCCTCCTTTCCTATATGAACCCACCCAAGATCTTTTTTATCTTCACTAAAACATATTGTATGACATCCAAAATATAATCTATACTCCCTATTGTTCTCCCAATTCATACAAAAATCTCAAGAGGCCTCTCCCAAGCCTTTGGAGTCACACATCCAAGTTAGGGATCCTCACATTCTACTCGTCCCTTCAAATCAAGATCCTTTTTTGAAATTAGTATTTATAATTTCAATTGTATAGGTTTTAATTAAATTATTATCATCAACATACTATAAAATTAATCTAATTTTAATTATATACCATTTATACTTACTCATTTTATCCCTTACCTAAGTCGTTACTTTGCAAAAAATTTGTAAGGGACCTTCAACTCTCATCTTTTATCAAAAACTCCATTTAAGTTATGTCTTTTAATTTCCCTTTTCATATGTTGGGATAGGTTATTAAATATCACCATTACCTTAAATTTTAATTATAAAGTATTAAATACCCTTTATTTCTCATTTATCCCTCCAATAAACATTTATGAACACCCGTTACCATTCCTCAATTTTGTAAGGATTCATTCCTTTCTCTTCTTTCTTCAGGTTTATTATTATGTTACACCTTCTGTATCTGATTCATTATGTTGGTATTACAGGTACCAATTAATAAAAATTTCATTTCTAAATTTTGAGATACCCTTTTTAATCCCATATTCCAATTTTATAAATTTTTATGTAATTTTGTATGCTGTCCAAATTTTACTAAAGTTTTTCATGCCAAAATAATTATATATTGAACACAATACCAATTTTTTCTATCAAAGATATTAATTTTTATATTGGTATACATATTTATTGGGGACCTACATGTATTTATTCTACATTCCTTGACCATGTAATAAATTATGATTTTGAATGAATCCATATTGTATGATCTATGTGGCACATTTAAGCATGAGAATGAAATGATAATGAAAGGCACGCCCTGATAGAGATCCAATGAATTAGGTAATGTTTAATATCATGATTCATCATGTGAAATGGTTTTTAAATCTATCATTTACTCACTCTCCTCCATGTTCAATGAGCCTTGACTCGTGATCCTCTATGTGCAATGATCCTTGACTCGTGATCCTGTATGTGCAAAGATTGTTGACTCAAGCTTATGTCTTGTTGTATATTATTTCCAAATTTCCAATGTTATGGTTATCATGCAATATGATGAATTATTATTCATGTTCTTTTTCCCTCACTCATAGTCATTTCCTAGAATGTATTATTATCTTCATATCATTCCATGTTTATTCCCTTATTGGAATTTATGGCTCGCCACTTTCTTATGTATTTCCCCAGGATATCCAATGCAGTTTTAAGTTCAAGCATGTTAAATAAGTTCTCAAAAAAGAGGTTGTAATTAATGTTTAAATATGTAATGTGGTGTACCTAATTCGTAATGATAATAGACCTATAAATCTTCTAGTTTTTATTAATTGTATTTTTATGTAATAAAACATGAATTAAAGTGTAATAATTATTTGGTTCATTATAGTTGGTATTATAGGATGGGTTTAGTTATTTTAGGGATTATGATTAGAAAAATATAACAAAATCTTTATGGTTAGAGAACTCTAGAGAATGCCTTAGTTATAAGAGTAAATTTAGGAAAACAACCCTATATTTTTGTAAGTATGGAGTAAATGTTTTATCCTGAAAATAATTCCTTGTCTAGATACTACAAGTGGATGTGGTTCTGGCATAGATAAACCTAGGGGTAACAACTGCAACAAGATGTTCTCATCCTGAATCATGGTAATATGTTTCATGAAAATAGGTCTTATTGTGCACCTAGTTTGACACTCTCAAGGGAAATGCATTTGTAAATTCATAATCTCAATGTGAACCATTATTAAGGGAAAATTGACAATAAGATTATATGTTAGGAAATAGATCATAGATAGAATAGATGGAATCCTATAAATTCATAATTTATGGAGATAAATCTTATTTATAAGTTATACATTTATTGTTTTTAGATTCTTGTTTAAGACTTTATTTTTAAGATACTCATCCTTACTTCACTGTTTTTTATTCTAGTCAATGGACGGATATATGAGGAATTTTGTTGACATTCGATGTGAAGGGTAGTGTGATGATTTCTTCAATGAGACACCCAATTAGATCGGAGTGGGAATAAAAAACTTTGTCACGCTAATCTCCCATTTAACAGAAGTTATGAAAAGAAACCTTGATTAAGAGGAGTTTCCAAACCCCCCATAAGAGAGAAAAAATCGTAATAGAGATCTTCATGCATCAAATGATTCCTAATTTTTGTCGATCATATGATCCCTTAGTCTTAGAAAATTGCATCAACTCTATTGAAAAGATATTATCCATAATTTGATGTTCCAAATAAGATAAGGTTCTTTTGGATGTTTATCATATAGAGGGTGAAGATCATCAGTGGTGGATATTGATCAAGAATACAACGCCTAAGGAAGAGATCGAAACAATAGACTAGAAGATATTGTAGAATTTTTTATATATATATTTTCCCTACACCCACTATCTTAAAATGGAATGATATTTCCTAAAACTAATTAACAAGGACAAAAAACAAGTTGTATCATATTAGGAAAACATCACAAGAATTTTGGAATATAACTCTTGTTTTATAAGCATTTAATGCATGGTTGACCGCTTCTTTGACGGGATAATTCCTAGTATAAAAAGAGACATGTAAATATGTGACTTTAATATCAATGTTTAAATTCTCTCATATGATCTCAAAGTAGAAATGGAGATCAGTGAGTCTTAGAGGTATCATGTAGATAATAAGTAGAAATTGGACTGTAATTCTAGTAGTCTGATGAATAAATCCAACGGTGATAAGAAATATTAGCATCCCACTTGTTAGTGGTGTGTGAAAATCACACCGAATATTCCCTATAGTGATCAAGGAAATGTATTATGTGTGGGAGGATGGGAACCTGTATAATAACTAACCACAAAAGAAACCCACTATTGTGACTAAGGAATGGAATGATTCGATCAACCCTCAATTCATTATCCACTTCTACAACTATAAAATACCATGACACTTTGTGAACCAATTCACTATAGAAAGTGTTTTCAAAGGCAAACAACAGCCTCCAAGGAATAAACAGAAATCTTTCTTCATCACTACCACCAAATTGAATCCTAATAATGTATTGGTAATAGTTAAGATAGTTATTCATTGAAGAATAGTTAATATACTTTTTTATTCTGGTTCTACACATTCCTTTGTATCTTTAATGTTTAATAGTACAATACAAACACCACCACAAATCATGGAAGTTGAGATGCCAGTGAAAATGTAAAAGGGGGAATTTATTTAATCCCATGTATATAACTCCTCCCTTGTCAGCGTTTGTGGGATGAACTTCCTGGAGAATCTTATCATACTACCTTTAGTGGAATATGATACAACTCTAGTAATGTATTGAATTTCCTTATATAGTTCCAACATAAATTTCTTCAAGAGGGTGATCACTCTTCATATGGAGAATTGACCCATGATTCTATAAAAGTAAAAGGAGGTAGATGAATCTTCAATTGAACCATCATTTCAATAATGGATATTATTTCCCTAAGATCAAGTTTATCTATCTCAAATGACTGATTCTATAGAAAGAACCATTCCCAAAGACTTTCCTATTGTGAAGGAATTCACTAATCTATTCCTGAGGAATAGTCTAGTCTTTCTCATAGAAGGGAGGTTTAATTTTCCATCGATATTATTCCCAGGGGATTGAAATCATCAAATAATATATATATGATGGATATTTTGGAACTTGAGAAGCTTAAGAAACAACAATAAGATAATCTAGATAAATGGTTTATATGCCCAAGTGATTACCCATGGGATGCACCAGTATTCTTTTTCAAGAAAAAATATGGGTTAAAGCACATTTTTATTAATTATCTAGAGATTAAAGAGATCATAACAAAGAACAAGTATCCTTTTCCATGATATGATAACTTGTTCGATCAGCTACATGGATTACAATACATCTCCACGGTGGATCTGTGGTTAGGATATTACCATGTTATGGTAAAGAAGGATGATATACCTAAGAAAACTTTTTGTATTTTGTACGAGAACTATGAGTTCATAGTGATTCTATTCAGACTCACTAATGCTGTAGAAATATTCATAGTCTTGATGAATAGGGTCTTTGTATATTATCTTGAAAAATTTCTGGAATTCATTATGGATGATATTATAATATTCTCCAAAATAAAGGAGGATTATAAGGAGCATCTGATAAATGTACTAAAGTCATTATGAAAGGATAATATCTAGGAAAATTAACACACATGTGAGTTATGGTTGAAGGAATCCTCATATTTTGGGTCATATCAACACAAGAAATGGAAAATGTATGGATATATTAATGAAAAACATAATTTAGGAACGTCCAAGTCCAAAATCCATGACAGATATCTATAGATTCCATGGGTTATCTAGATATTATCATAGATTTGTGAGAAATTTATCTTCACTATCAAACTCTCTTACTAAGATATATTGGAAGGGAGTCATGTTTTCATAGAATGGTTCATGGGAATAAAGAATCATTGAGTTGAAAAAGAGGCGTATCCCTGCCTGTGTGCTCACACTACGCACAATTGGTGAGATTATTGTAATTTTTTGTTATTCTTAAAAGAAGTGATTGGGAAGTCGGTTGATGAAAAATGAAAAAGTCATAGGCTATGATTCAAGGTCGTCAAAAATTAATGAGAAAAAATATCCCACACATTATCTGGAGTTGGATGTGGTGAAATTATATTTGAAAATATGGGGTACTTATCTATATGGGGAGAAGTGTGAGATATATACTAATCAAAAGATCCTCAAATATATATTCATATAAAAAGATCTTAATATGTTACAATGAATATGTTTAGATCTCAATAAGGATTGTGAATACTCAATCCACAACAATCCTAGTAAATAGAACAAAGTCAATGATGATCTATGTATAAAGGATCCAACAATTATATAATAAATGAAAATTTTAAAGGATCTTATCTTCTTAGATTTGAAGTGGATCCACATGGGAATCATAATGGAAGTAAAATCATCGATTATTTCACAAATTATTTCTCAATCATATCTTCTTGAAAGCTTAAAGAGTTGATAAAAAGATTATTTGGTAATTAAGAAGAGATTGAAAACTATAAGGAAATGGATATACTTAGATATTACAATTAATAAATAAGAAATTTCAAGATTTGGGCCAAGAGTTTGTGTTCTATCAAATCAGGAGTTAAAGAAGAAAATATTGGATGATGCACATAGTTTGACTTTATCTATTAAACTAGGAAACACAGATATGTATCAAGATCTTTCAAAGCACTATTGGTGGGACTACATGCAGAAGGATATCACTAAATATAGATCAATGTTCCTAGTATATAAACAACTGATGGATAAAAGGGATAAGTTTAAGGAGATGAAGCAACCATTACCCATACCATCATTGAAACGGGAAAACATCACCATGGACTTTGTCACCAGACATCCAAATACATCAAAGGGAAACAATGATATCAGGGTTTTTATGGATCATCTTAAAAGTACTCTACACTTTAGTAAAATTAAATGGGATTTATCATTGGATTAACTAGCACAGATATACATCAGAGAAGTGGTAAGGATACATGGAGCACCACTATCAATTGTGTCCGATCAAGATCCAAAATTCACCTCTATGTTCTAGAAATGTCTCTAGCATTTTATAAAAATTTAGGTGAACATCAGTATGGCCTATTATCCTCAAATTGATGGAAAATATGTGCATACTATCTAAAAACACTAGGAAATTTTGTGATACTTTTCAGTGGACTTAAAAGGTCGATGGGACCAACATCTACCTCTAGCCGAGTTCTCTTACTACAATAGTTTCCACTTGATAATTAAAATGACTCACTATAAAGACCTTCATGGGAAGAGGTAAAAAACAAAATAATGATAGGATTAAGCATGTTATTGAAAACTTCGCGAACATGAAATGGTTGAAGAAATGATGTAGATTGTTAAGACCATTCAGCAGCACATCAAAGCTTCACATAGTTGAAAAAAGATCTATGATGAGAATAATCGACATGACCTAGAGTTTAATGATGGAAACATTCTATTTCTCTTTATATATACATGCAATAAAGTGATGAGATTTGGGAATAATGGAAAGATTATTCTATGGTACAAAGTACCTTTTGAAATCCTTGGTCACATCAGAGCATTGGCCTATCGACTATAATTCCCACCAATTATATCTCAATTACATGATGTATTACATGTTTACTTATTAATAATGTACATATCATACCCATCAAATTTACTAAATCTAGTGGTGGTGCCCTAAGATAATGACATTTCCTATGAGGAGTAGTCGATGAAGATCTTAGATCATAGGGAAAAAGTTCTGCAAAAATAAGACAATGCACCTCATCTAAGTGTTGTGGAGAAAACAAATGTTTAAAGAAGAAATGTGGGAGTTCGAGGAGGTGGATAAGCATAGTAACCCTTATTTGTTTTAGTGTGGGAAATGGAAATTGCTCTGGAAAAATTACTAAAAGGGGAAGATGGTAACGACCCAAACTAATATAAATAAAATTCCACCTTTTAATTTAATTAAATAAAAAAAATCTACAAATATTTTGTTTTATTATATCTAATTGGATTTGAATGAACATTATGTATATTTACCATTTATAATATAGGAATTGAACAATGATAGCATGAGTAGTGTAAATATAGGGTATTAACAAATCCTTTTCACATAGACAAAGGAAGTGATGAAATCAACCAGTAGGATCGTACCATAAGAAGAACATTTATCAGAGCTTCTAAGGGAGACAACCTTTCTAAGATTTTCACTATACGAATCCAAATATGATATCCAATAACTTAATCAATAGTGAAACCATTTATGGGATAGGGTCAATCTCATCAAGATCATGACCAAAACCATGTTCACTGAACGACCCCATGAAAGCCCCGCCATCATGCACCTTACTCGTAGGTATTATTATGGTGTATTAAAAAGATTTGTATCAATACCATAATAGTAGGAATATGTACATTATTTTTTTAAAATTAATAAATATATTTTCATCCTATTATTTTTACATTGTAAATGATTTTTAAAGAATAAATTGTAATTTTTTTGTTAAAATTCAAAATTAAATTAATTAATTGATATATTAATGGATTTTTTAAATAAATAATATTTTAATTGTCACGACCCATCCTCGGGGCCCGTGCTGTGACTACCCCAAGCCCGCCTTCCATAGGCCAGGGGCTGGCGACTAGCACCAAGGCATAAATCCCAACAAAATGGGAAGGCATTGCCTTTGAAAAGTAAACAAGCACCACAGAGTAAGAAAGCGAAAAAGTAAACACTAAGTAAAAACTGTAAAAGCTGTGCTGAAAGTAAAAGGGGCCAGAAATACAAGACCAACTGTAAAGTACAACTGAAAGGAATAAACAGCAACTGAAAGGAAAAGCCGCAGCGTCGAGCCGTCCTCTGGAAGTCCCACCTGAGGGGTGTGTACGGATAGCCCCCACTGCTCCTCGGTCCACCTGACTGCTCCGAGTAAGTCCCGCCCAGCGGTCCACCTCCAGGTACCGTCCAACTCCACATGCCTCCACCACGATCAGCACTGTCTGTCGTCTGCAACCAACACAACGTAGTGCGGGCAAGCCCGTGCAGGGGTGAGTATAAGCTACTCAGTAGGGACCCCGAGACCCCCGAAGGTCTCCCAAAATCCACAAATGATATTCCACAAAGGAAAGATACAATCACGAAGTAACATCTGACACGGCTTAGTTATATGCCCATACATATACCCAAGTCATCAATTCTCGTTCGGCTCCAACGTCCGAGCCCAAGCACAACCCAGTCCACACAGGAAAGCAAAACGTATACCCACACAGGATAGCTCAACACAATCCACAAAGGAGAGTAAACAGTAAATCCACACAGGATAGCTCAAAACAATCCACAAAGGAGAGCAAACAGTAAATCCACACAGGATAGCTCAACACAATCCACAAAGGAGACTAAACAGAAGATTCAGCTCACACAGGTATACTTCTTCGGATGACGATAAAGACGATCACTGATCCATCTAAGTCGCCGGACACACGAAGGATCGATAGGTAACTAACCCCCGCAATGACCCACACAGGATCGGGCCCACACAGGACCTGTAGGCGCTGGCTCACACAGAACCGCTGAGCGCGGACCCACACAGGATCGGACCCACACAGGATCGGGCCCACACAGGACCGGGCCCACACAGGACCTGTAGCACTGATCCACGTAGGATCGCTGAGTGCAGTTGTCGTCGCAGTCCACTGAGGATCTCTGCACAGTCGTCGCCGCAGTCCACTGAGGATCTCTACACAGTCGTCATCGGAGTCCACTGAGGATCTCTGCACAGTCGTCGCCGCAGTCCACTGAGGATCTCTGCACGGTCGTCGGTGTCGAAGAAGCAGTCGCAGCCAGCTCTAGGGTTCCCGCACACAACAAGCTCGTTCGGGAGGGTCCGCTCCACGAGCCGAGAGGCCGATACATCAACTGACACAAAGTCCGAAGTTGATGTATCCAAAAGTTCCGTATCGTCAACAGGTACTCAACGTCGTAGACGGCGCATCAATCGGATGCCCGGTCAGAGAGTTATTGGCCTTTTCGTCCCAGGGGCCCAGTTGGTTTTTAAGGCAAAACCAACCCGACCGTACTCCACCTGCGTCCAAACCTTGGGTGGAGTATGCCAAAAGATCCGTCTCACAAATATGAACTCAACAAAGCTGACGGCACGTCAATCGGACGTTCGTGGCTCAAGATATGAGTGTTTCCGCTCCGAAGGCCCGGTTGGTTTCGTGTACGAACCAACCTGGCCGAACTCAAAGTATTCTGAAACATTGAGTACGATATACCGAAACTCCCGTCTCGATCCAGGGATCGCATTTCCGCTGACGGCGAGTCATTTGGAGGCCCGTAGCTCAAGTTACGGGCGTTTGAACGAAAACGTCCGAAGACGGGGGGTACGGGCCCGGGCCGACCCGGCCCGACCCCCCCCCCCCCCCCCCCGGGGAGTCGGCCGAAGCATGTCAACCCAAACCGGGTTGACCCGACCCTGTCCGACCCGGTCCGGTCTGGCCAGGGCGCGACCTGGCTGGTCGGACCGGCCTGGTCCGGTTCGGCCGAGCGGCCGAACGGCCTGGTGGTGCCGCGGCCCCCCGCGTTGGGCCGCGCTGAGTCGAGGACGCGGCTTCAGCCGTGTCCGAGGGCACCGGACCCGCGTGGCCGTGTGTCCATGGGTGCCACCGCCACCGCGGCTTCATCCGCGGCGGCCTGTCCGGCGGCGCGCCGGGGCGCCGCCGCTCCCAGCTGCCGGAGCCGCCGGCGAGTTCCGCGGGCCACCGGGATCGTTCCGGTGGTCCGATTTTGTTCCCGTCTGCGCCGCTGCTCCTCCAGAGACTCGTTCTTCACTGCGGGATCATCAAACTTCCGTTTCGGCATGTTCCGTCATCGCTCGTCAAATCCGCACAAAAAGAACGGCGGAGGATCATCGGGCCGTGTTCGTTTGGCCCGCACCCTCTGCGTTAAGGGTAACCAAACGGGAGAATTTTGTTCAACACATGAACCGAAAATTTTAATAAAATAAAATTTTTCATTTGAATCCGGTTCTTTAATTTTTAAAGAACGTTCATGGGAATATAAAGAGGGGTATTTCAAATTATAAAATCCCTACCTCGTTGGTCGTCGCGCGTGAGCGTTCTTCGCGGAAATGCTCGTCGCGGAAGGTGGAGATCGTCGCGTCGTCGCGAGAAGGAGTCGCGTCGTCGCCGAATCCGGCGTTGACTCAGCGAGCTCAACAGACCAAGAACAACAGATTTAAATTATAAATAATCAAATCTGTGTTTCGTTTAAAACCAAAAAGAATCTTTAGAGGAAACCCGAAATCACTCACCTCAAACGGTCGGTGATCGGAGATCGGGGCGGGGAAGAACGTCTCGGACGGGAGCGTCGTCGATTTCTGGGTTCAGCGTTCTTTGCGTTCTTCGCGTTCTTCGCAAGGGAGAATAAGATATAAGGTTCCTCTCAAATCCTTTCAACGCGCAACTAACCAGAGGTCGTGCGTCGGCCTTACTTTATTATTACGCCAACGAATTTGAAAACTGGTTAAGAAACGATTGAATTAATTCGTTGAATTAATTCGACGAAAGAAACTACCCATTTAATTCATGAAATAAACCGCCCAATTAAATGGTCTGTTAATATTTTAAGAAACACATTAGTTGACTTTCATAAAGACGGGATTTCGCGGGTGCGTTTCTTAGCGGAAAGAAACGACGGGGCTCGTGCGGGCCCCACCTCACAAATATCCTACCAAGGGGGTAGGATATTTCTGGATAGAATCATATCCAGTTTCACTCAGTTCAAGCCGCCTTTAAGTGGCTTCAAGTGGCTTCCAAGTGGCTTAAGTGAAATAAAATAAAGTTGTCGCAAAATTATTTTATTTCTTAAGTTTATGCCCGAAAATTAAAAACCACACCCGAGCAAACGCCACTCCGGAAGAGGCGTTTGTAAGCGAATACCGGTGCTGCGATTTCATCGGAGCCCTCAGAATTCGATTCTGGGCACCGGTTCAAAAGTTAGAAAAACCCGCTCGTCCGTTCACTGAACGTACCCGAGCCAAAACTTCGGAAAATGATTCCGGAAACACCGGGGCTCGGAATCAGGTGTCGTCAGAGACTGTGCTTTTGAAAAATTCCAAAGAAAATTAAGAAAAAAATTTCCTTGAAATTTACGTGTGTTTAAATTACTCCCACCTCAGGACTTTACGTCCCCGTAAAGATACATCAAAAACTAGGGAAACAAATGTGGGTACTGAGCACGCATCTGAGCCTCCCGCTCCCAAGTGCTCTCCTGGAGGTTCCCGTGCTGCCATCTGATGCGCACAAGAGAAATCAATCGCCCACGTAGGACCCGCTCTTGTCGATCCTCTATCTCCACTGGGACCTCTTCAAAAGTCTCCCCATCATCCCCGTCTAGCTCCCCATAGTCAATGATGTGCGTCGGGTCGTGCATGTGTCTCCTCAGCTGGGATACGTGGAAGACGTCGTGCACCTGGTGCAACTGAGGTGGTAGAGCCAGGCAATAAGCCACCTCGCCAATCCTGCTGAGGACCTGGAAAGGCCCGATGAAGCGTGGAGACAACTTGCCGCCTCGGCCAAATCTCCGCAAACCACGTCTAGGTGAGACACGCAAGAAGACGTGGTCACCATCCTCGAACTCTAGTGGCCTCAGCCTCCTATCAGCATATGACTTCTGCCGGCTCTGTGATGTCCTCATCCACTCCTGGATGACCTGGACCTTCTCTGTCATGGCCCGGACCATCTCTGTTCCCACAAGTGCTGACTCCCCAGGGTCTGTCCAGCACAAAGGAGATCTGCAAGGCCTACCGTACAACGCCTCGTAGGGTGCCATCCCGATGGTGGAGTGGTAGCTGTTGTTGTACGCGAACTCCACCAAGGGTAGGTGGTCCTCCCAGCTGTGACCAAAGTCAAGGACACATGCACGGAGCATGTCCTCGAGAGTCTGAATGGTCCTCTCTTTCTGACCATCCATCTGGCGGTGAAAGGCAGTGCTCAGACGTAGCCGCATCCCAAACGCCTCCTGCAATCCTTTCCAAAGCCGAGAAGTAAAGCGAGCATCCCAATCGGAGACGATAGTCGATGGAACACCATGAAGACGTACAATCTTCTGAATGTAGATACGTCCCAAGCTCTCCACTGATCCCTGCTCTCGGATGGGTAAGAAGTGTGCCGACTTGGTGAGTCGGTGAGTCGTGACCTCTGGAAGTGCGTGGAATTCCAGTCACGAAGTCCATAGATATTCCATCCCACTTCCACTCCGGGACCGCCAAGGGTTGTACCAAGCCTGTTGGTACCTGGTGCTCTGCCTTCACCTACTGGCAGGTGAGGCACTGTGAAACGAACTCTGCCACAGCCTTCTTCATGCCCGGCCACCAGTGCTGACGTCTGAGATCCTGGTACATCTTCACCACTCCAGAATGTATCGCCAAAGGAGAAGTGAGGAACTCTCTCAGCACCTCCTCTCGTAAAGCGACTGGTACCAAGTTACGTCCTTTGAAAAGGACATCGTGCTCTGCTCCAAGGGATAAACCATCAGGTGCATGTCCCGAGGATATCTGTGCACGCCGTGTCTCACAGTCAGCATCCCCACGCTGTGCCTCTCTGACCCGCTGTAGAAGTGGAGGAGAGACTGTGAGAGACTGAAGGAAGGATTCTCCGTCTCTATCCACGAAGGATATCTGCAAGGCGGCTAGCTGCTCTGTCGCCTCCTCAAGCAGCTGGATGCCCGTCCTCCTGCTGAGGGCATCGGCTACCACGTTCCCCTTCCCAGGAGTATAGACTATCTCAAAGTCATTGTCCTGGAGGAACTCGAGCCATCGTTGCTATCTCAGGTTCAGGTCCTTCTGAGAAAAGATGTACCTGAGACTCTGGTGGTTAGAAAAGACTGTAAAGCGCTCTCCCATAAGATAGTGCCTCCATGTCTTCAGGGCGAAGACCACTGGTGCCAACTCCAAGTCATGGGTAGCTTAGTTCTGCTCATGGGGCCCCAACTGACGTGATCCGTAGGCAATCACGGCCCGCTCCTGCATCAGGACACACCCGAGTCCGGTCCCTGATGCATCGCAGTAGACTACGTATCCAACTCCCTCCTCAGGCAACCTCAAGATAGGTGCACTGGTCAACCTCTGCCTCAGCTCCTGGAAGCTCTGCTGACATCTGTCTGACCACACGAAGGGTTTCCCCTTCTTCCTCAACGCTAAGAGTGGGGCCGCAACTCTGGAGAAGTCCGGCACAAATCTCCGATAGTATCCGGCTAGGCCCAAGAAACTCTGCACCTCTGTCACGTTCTTGGGTGGCTCCCAAGCTAGCACTGCCTCGATCTTTGCGGGATCCACTACAACTCCCACCTCAGAAATGACGTGCCCCAAGAAGTGGACCTCACGTAACCAGAACTGGCACTTCGTGATCTTCCCATGAAGCTGGTTCTCTCGGAGTGTGTCTAGTACAACACGCAAGTGGTAGGCGTGCTCCTCCTCCGTGGTCGAGTACACCAAGATGTCGTCGATGAAGACTACGACAAATCGATCGAGGTATGGCTGGAAGATCCTGTTCATGAGGCTCATGAACACTGCTGGAGCGTTGTTCATGCCGAAAGGCATAACCAAGAACTCGTAGTGGCCATACCAACACCTGAAGGCCGTCTTCTGCACATCCTCGTCTCGAACTCTGAGATGATGATAGCCTTACCTGAGGTCTATCTTCGAGAACCACCGTGCTCCCTTGAGCTGGTCGAAGAGGTCATCAATCCTGGGTAGCGGATACTTGTTCCTCATTGTCACCTGGTTCAGGCGACGATAATCGACACACAGTCGCAAGCTCCCATCCGCCTTCTTGGCGAACAATATCGGGGAAGCCCAGGGTGAAACACTGGGTCGGATGAACCCCTTGCCCTGCAAGTCCTCCAACTGTACACGCAGCTCTCGAAGCTCAGCGAGGGCCATCCGATATGCTAGAGTGGATATCGGGGTTGTCCCGGGGTACAGGTCAATATAAAAGTCTACCTCTCTACGAGGAGGTAGTCCTGGAACGTCGTCGGGAAAGACGTCCGCGTACTGATCCACCACTGCAGGAAAACTGGGACTCCGCACGTCAAATGCTCCCAGGATGAGGCTAGCCAACTGATGAGTGATGGGCTGACCTCTCCTCTGCGTGAGTCCATCCTGTGATGCTAAGGCTCCTTTCTCGCCGGTGAAGGTGAACCTGCTCCCGTCGGTGCACACACATCGCACCTTGCGCCTAATGCAGTCAATCTGGGCATGGACCGTAGATAACCAATCCATGCCCAAGATGACGTCGTAAGGCCTCGATGCCGCTACAAAAAGATCCCAGCCGAAGCTCTCGCCTCCTAGAGTAAGCTCACACTGGCGGCACCAGTGCGTAATCGTCGAGTGTGCTCCCGTAGGAGTCTCTAGCTGTAAGGATCGAGCCAACGACTCTGTCGGAATCTCCGAGCTCCGAACAAGGGCAGCGGCTATGAAAGAGTGACTCTCTCCTGTGTCTATCATAACTGCAGCAAGGGTGGAATAGACACAGATCGTACCTCGAATCAACTCTAGCGCGCCGGGGTCGTAGGCCTCCGCTGCCTGGAGCTGAGCCTGTCTCTTCCCGCCAGCTCCCTGTGGTCGGGGTGGGCCTCCTGGTGGTGGTGGTGGCAGAGCCTCAAAGCGTCGCCCACCACCTCCTGCTCGGCCAGCTCCTCTGCCTCATCCACCTCCTCCCTGCGGACCGCCACGGTCGACCCTCTGCCTCTGCCTGGGTGGCCCCTCCACCGTCTGCTGCCCCTTGGTATGGTGGGTCGGGCAGTCACGAGCCATGTGGCCCTGCCCGCCGCACTCGTAGCACTGCCTGCCTCTCGGAAGACTGGCTCCGCGCAGAGTTCCCTGCACTGCTGAGCCAGTGTCCCGAGGTCGTCTGCCGGAAGGTCTGGTCCACCTGGAACCCTGAGTCATCTGTCGGCTACCTACTGCCGAAGACTCCGCCTCCTGCTGCCCTGCGGTAGGTCTCGCTGTGGACTCAGCCAGGAAGCTCTCGATTAGGAGGGCTCGCTCCAGTACTCCTGCTTGGGTCGGGATGCTGAGGGAGATCAGCGATGCCCTGATCTCGTGTCTCAATCCCTGCTCGAAGGTCCGGTCCCGGAAGAAGGGGTCCCGTACCATGTCTGTCGAGTAGCGAGAAAGATCGGTGAACCTCGCCGCGTACTGAGCGACCGTCAAGCTACCATGCCGCAGCTGAAGAAGCTCCTAAATGTGCACCGCACGGAGGGTGTCCGGGATGAACTCTGAGCGGAAGAGGCTCCCGATGTCCGTCCAGATGAGGGTGGCCTCATCGTATACCTGGAGCATCAGGCTCCACCATCGCCCTGCTGCTGTGTGCAGTAGGCTCGCCGCGAGGATCACCATGAGGTCTGCTAGTGTCCTCACTAGCCTGAAAACTCGGACGACCGCCTCCAGCAAGTCCTCGGCTTCCTGGGGGTCCGACTCCCCATGGAACCTGGGTGGTCGCTGGCGCTGGAACTCGTGCAGAGCTCCGAGGCATCGTGCGTCGTCAGCTGCCAGTGCTGGAAGCATTGGGGGCTCGGCGGGTAAAGGTACCGCCGGTGCCTCTGCTGTCAACGGGCCCTATACCGAGGCCTCGTCGCTCGGCGGGCTGTCGTCACGCTCTACTCTAGGAACCCTAGATGGCTACTGTCGTCGTGCCATCCTGAAAAGTAAACAAGTATGCCACGGTCAGAACAGTATACCTGGTGAGCTGACACAAGTAATCACAGAGAAAACTTGAAACACACATGCAATCAATGTTTTCGTGCATTAAGTCGGAAATCAGAAGTCAGGGTCCTGGTGTATGGATACGTCGGCCTCCGCACCATCACTGGACTCCCTGGACTGAAAACCACACTTAATACACTAAACACTATTGCTTCACATAGAAGAAAGATCAGAGCCTGCGGTAGAACCGACCCCTCTGATACCAATTTGTCACGACCCGTCCTCGGGGCCCGTGCCGTGACTACCCCAAGCCCGCCTTCCATAGGCCAGGGGCTGGCGACTAGCACCAAGGCATAAATCCCAACAAAAAGGGAAGGCATTGCCTTTGAAAAGTAAAAAAGCACCACAGAGTTAGAAAGCGGAAAAGTAAACACTAAGTAAAAACTGTACAAGCTGTGCTGAAAGTAAAAGGGTCCGAAAATACAAGCCCAACTGTAAAGTACAACTGAAATGAAAAAACAGCAACTGAAAGGAAAAGCCACAGTGCCGAGCCGTCCTCTGGAAGTCCCACCTGAAGGGTGGGTACGGATAGCCTCCACTGCTCCTCGGTCCACCTGACCGCTCTGAGTACGTCCCGCCCAGTGGTCCACCTCTAGGTACCGTCCAACTCCACACGCCTCCACCACGATCAGCGATGTCCGTCATCTTCAACCAACACAACGTAGTGCGGGAAAGCCCGTGCAGGGGTGAGTATAAGCTACTCAGTAGGGACCCCGAGACCCCCGAAGGTCTCCCGAAATCCACAAAGGATATTCCACAAAGGAAAGATACAATCATGAAGTAACATCTGACACGGCTTAGGTATATGCCCATACATATACCCAAGTCATCAATTCTCGTTCGGCTCCAACGTCCGAGCCCAAGCACAACCCAGTCCACACAGGAAAGCAAAATGTATACCCACACAGGATAGCTCAACACAATCCACAAAGGAGAGTAAACAGTAAATCCACACAGGATAGCTTAACACAATCCACAAAGGAGAGAAAACAGTAAATCCACACAGGATAGCTCAACACAATCCACAAAGGAGAGTAAACAGAAGATTCAGCTCACACAGGTATACTTCTTCGGATGACGATAAAGACGATCACTGATCCATCTAAGTCGTCGGACCCACGAAGGATCGATAGGTAACTAACCCCCGCAATGACCCACACAGGATCGGGCCCACACAGGACCTGTAGGTGCTGGCTCACACAGAACTGCTGAGCGCGGACCCACACAGGATCGGACCCACACAGGATCGGGCCCACACAGGACCGGGCCCACACATGGCCTGTAGCACTGATCCAAGTAGGATCGCTGAGTGCAGTAGTCGTCGCAGTCCACTGAGGATCTCTGCACAGTCGTCGCCGCAATCCACTGAGGATCTCTGCACGGTCGTCATCGGAGTCCACTGAGAATCTCTGCACCGTCGTCGCCGCAGTCCACTGAGGATCTTTGCACGGTCGTCGCTGTCGAAGAAGCAGTCGCAGCCAGCTCTAGGGTTCCCTCACACAGCAAGCTCGTTCGGGAGGGTCCGCTCCACGAGCCGAGAGGCCGATACATCAACTGACACAAACTCTGAAGTTGATGTATCCAAAAGTTCCATATCGTCAACAGGAACTCAACGTCGCAGACGGCGCGTCAATCGGACGCTCGGTCTGAGAGTTATTGGCCTTTTCGTCCCAGGGGTCCGGTTGGTTATTAAGGCAAAACCAACCCGACCGTACTCCACCTGCGTCCAAACCTCGGGCGGAGTATGCCAAAAGAACCGTCTCACAAAGAGGAACTCAACAAAGCTGACGGCACGTCAATCGGACGTCCGTGGCTCAAGATATGAGCGTTTTCGCTCCGAAGGCCCGGTTGGTTTCGTGTACGAACCAACCTGGCCGAACTCAAAGTATTCCGAAACCTTTAGTGCGATATACCGAAACGACCGTATCGATCCAAGGATCGCGTTTCCGCTGAAGGAGAGTCGTTTGGAGGCCCGTAGCTCAAGTTACGGGCATTTGAACGAAAATGTCCGAAGATGGGGGGGTACGGGCCCTGGCCGACCCCCCCCCCCCCCCCCCCCCCCCCGGGGAGTCGGACGAACCGGGTCAACCCTAACCGGGTCGACACGAACCGGTCCGACCCGGTCTGGTTCGGCCGAGCGGCCGAACGGCATGGCGCCGCGGGGCACTGCCCTCGCGGCCTGGTGGTGTCGCGGCCCCCCGCGTGGGGCCGCGCTAAGTCGAGGACGCGGCTTCAGCCGCATCCGAGGGCACCAGACCCGCGCGGCCGCGGGTCCGCGGGCACTGCCGGCGCTGCGCCGGCGACCCGCGCAGCCGGCGAGTTCCGCGGGCCACCGGGATCGCTCCGGTGGTCCGATTTTGTTCCCGTCTGCGCCGCTGCTCCTCCCGGGACTCTTTCTTCACTGCGGGATCATCAAACTTCCGTTGCAACACGTTCTGTCGTCATTCGTCAAATCCGCACAAAAATAAGAACGGCGGAGGGTCGTCGGGCAGTGTTCGTTTGGCCCGCACCCTCCGCGTTAGAGGTTACCAAACGGGAGAATTTTGTTCAACACATGAACCGACAATTTTATTAAAATAAAATTGTTCATTTGAATCTGGTTCTTTAATTTTTAACGAACGTTCATGGGAATATAAAGAGGGGTATTCCAAATTATAAAATCCCTACCTCATTGGTCGTCGCGTGTGAGCGTTCTTCGTGGAAATGCTCGTCGCGGAAGGTGGAGATCGTCACGTCGTCGCGGGAAGGCGTCGCGTCGTCGCGGATTCCGGCGTTGAGTCCGCGAGCTCAATGGACCAAGAACAACAGATTTAAATTATAAATAATCAAATCTGTGTTTCGTTTAAAACCAAAAATAATCTTTAGAGGAAACCCGAAATCACTCACCTCAAACGGTCGGTGATCGGAGATCGGGGCGGGGAAGAACGTCTCGGACGGGAACGCCGTCGATTTCCGGGTTCGGCGTTCTTCACGTTCTTCGCGTTCTTCGTGTTCTTCGCGTTCTTCGCGTTCTTCGCAAGGGAGAAGAAGATACAAGGGTCCTCTCAAATCCTTTCAACGCGAAAATAACCAGAGGTCGTGCGTCGGCCTTACTTTATTATTACGCCAACGAATTTGAAAACTGGTTAAGAAACGATTGAATTAATTCGTTGAATTAATTCGACGAAAGAAACTGCCCATTTAATTCACGAAATAAACCACCCAATTAGATGGTCTGTTAATATTTTAAGAAACATGTTAGTTTATTTTCATAAAGACGGGTTTTTGCCGGTGCGTTTCTTAGCCGAAAGAAACGGCGGGGCTCGTGCGGGCCCCACCTCACAAATATCCTACCAAGGGGGTTGGATATTTCTGGATATCATCCTATCCGGTTTAACTCACTTCAAGCCGCCTTTAAGTGGTTTCAAGTGGCTTCCATGTGGCTTAAGTGATATAAAATAATGTTGTCGCAAAATTATTTAATTTCTTAAGTTTAAGCCCGAAAATTAAAAACCACACCCGAGCAAATGCAACTCCGGAAGAGGCGTTTCTAAGCGAATATCGGCGCTGCGATTTCATCGGAGCCCTCAGAATTCGATTCCGGGCACCGGTTCAAAAGTTAGAAAAACCCGCTCGTCCGTTCACTGAACGTACCCGAGCCAAAACTTCGGAAAATGATTCAGGGCACACCGGGCCTCGGAATCAGGTGCCGTTAGAGACTGCGCTCTTGAAAAAATCCAAAGAAAATTAAGAAAAAAATTTCCTTGAAATTTATGGGTCTTTAAATTAATGTAATATTATTATTAAAAATACTTATCAGATATAACTGATTATATATTTTTTATGTAGTAAAAAAAATTATTTGTCAAAACCCCATCATTTTTTATAATTGTCCGTTATTATTTTAAAATAGAAAATCCACATTTTTAGAAATTTATTTTCATTAAATTGATGTCTTTATGGGAATTAAGATGTAAAAATTATCCAATGATGAATTTTTATATAATTTTATGAGATAGTTGAATTTCGGGGTAAAAATTAAAGACCGCATAAATATACAATGTGTTTTACGATGTCAGAATGACCCAGAAAAGATGTAATAAATCTTATAAAAGGTATCATATGCCAAATATATTTTTCCCTTTTAAAATAAAATATTTTTATGCTTATTTTATTTTTTTATAAAGACTTAATGAATCCACCATGACTTATATTATATTTTAATTTTTTAAAATCATTTCTTTAAGAGTATGACTCACCTCCACATCACCAAGAGGAATATTTTAATAAGTTAGGGAAATTTAATGATAAAATAATGTATACCACTCCCATATTTCATAAACCATGGGATGTTTTTTGGTTTTTTATATTTTATTATGTAGAGTCCAAACCCAAAATAATAAAGAAATCTTCCTCCCTTCTAATATAAACCCACCGAAGCCCCCATTTCTCTTACTTCAAACTCCTTTGAAAATATCAAACATTTACCTATACTTTCTATAGTCCTAACAAGGTACCTAAATATATCAAGAGACTTTTCCCTAGACTTTGGAGTCACACATCCAAGTAAGGGATCTTCACCTTCCCATATTCCTTTCAATTCAATAACCTTTTTTGAAATTAGTCTTTAAAATATTCAATTGGTTATGTTTTCATTGAATTATTATTATTCCCTTACATCTAAATTAATTTTATTTGAATGATATAATATTTATAATCTCTTATTGTGAACTTGAACTTATCCATTACAATGCTGAAATCCCTTAAGGGATCTTTCACCCTCATTATTTATCAAGAACCACTTTTATATTAAGTCTTCTAATTTAATTTTTACTATGATGGGATATGTTATTAAATTCCCCCTTACATTACCTTTTATTTATAAATGATTATATCCACATTCACTCTCATTTATCCATCCTATTAATTTTTAAGCACACCTATTACCTTGCTAAATTTATTTAAGGGTTCTTTACGTTCTCCTATTTCTCTTCATGTTTCATTATTATATTACGCCTTCTATATCCAATTAATTATGTTATAAAATGTATCTACATATACATCATACAATCCATTTCATGTCTAAATGATAATATACCCCTTTCTCTCTCATCAACCCATAATATTAATTTTTAAGTAACATTGTTATGATGTTGAAATTTCACAGTGATTTTCCATGACAAAATAATTTTGTACTGAATATGAAACCCATTTTTATATTAAGAGTATTCACCTTTACAAACATATAGTTATTTATTAGGGACTTAAATTTATATATTCCAAATTATTTGATCATGGAATAAATTATAATTTTTAATTAGTTCATGTTGTATGATCTATATGGAACACTTAAGCATGAAAATGAAATGATTATGAAGGATCTTCCCTGATATCTCTCTAATGCATTGGGTAATGTTTAGTATCATGATACATCTTGTGCAATGTTCTGGGATATTAATCTTGACTCATGATCCTCCATGTGCAATGATCCTTACCTCATGATCCTCTATATTAAATGATCACTGACTCATTATGCTCCTTGTGAAATGATCCTTGACTCATAGTTATGTCATGTTGTATGTTGTTTCCACATTTCCCATGTTTTTATTATCAGGCAATATCATGCCTTATTATTTATGTTCTTTTATACCTCACTAATATGACTTGTCTAAAATTTATTATTATCCTCCTGTTATTAAATTTTTATTCCCAAACATTTCTTTATGGACCGCTCCTTTCTTATATATTTCCCCAGGATATCTAATGATATTTTAAGTTCATGAATTTTAAATAATTTTTCAATAAAGATGTTGAAATTCATGTTTAAAGTTATAATGAAATGTACCTAATTTCCAATGATACAAGACCTCTCGATCTTCTTGGTTGTATTAATTTTAATTATATGTAATTAAAAAATTTATAAATTTGAAATAAAGTGTTGGTTTGTTATAGTGTTCCTAAAATGGGTATGAAATTTGGATGCTACCTTTAATTGGGCTTTCTTATTGAGAGTAATTGAAAATGGAACCTTATAAAACATTTATTTCCCCAGAAAAAATAAATAGGAATGGATCTCAGTACATATTTTTAGAGAATACACATAGAATTTTTTAGGATTACATGATAATAATTAAGAATTACATTGAAGTAAGCTGATGAAAATCATAACCTGAAGGGAAAAATAGGGGTTTAGAGAAAATACCACACCTTATGTCTGAATGTGTTATGCACATGCACTTAATATCCTGGATAATGAAATTAGATTTATTAATAATTTAATTCAAAACTTATTTGACTTGTATTCTATTTATTATAATTATATAAAGAACAATTATGTCCATTTTTGATGAGTTATAATATTTAATTTTGTCTATCGGTAGGGTTCTTTTCCTTGGTTTTCATGATTGGTTCACTTGTATAAAAGTATGAAAGATAATTTAAAATGAAAATAGTAATACTAATTTGAAAGGTTATATAATAAATGAATTTATAGAAGAATAAATGGAATTTTATATCAATTTTTTTCTAGACATGATGACGATTCCTTAGACAAAACATTAATAAAAATTGATTGACTTATTTAGGTGGTTTTTCGATACTCTGGAACTAGTTTTATTTTTTTATTTAATATTATCCATATATATGGGTTACATAACATTAAATATGTTGTAATATAAATATTATAATCTTAATTAACTAAAAAATGGTTTTATGACTGGCCTTAAATGGGGAATTAAAAAAAATGTAACTTTTCATCCATGAAAGTGGTAAATCATCTCCTCACAGACAATGTTTTCAATTTTTTAAAATAAAAGAATATTAGAATAGAATTGACGATAGTTGTAGCATTAATAAAATAAATTTATAGTATATTTATCATACTAGATTTATCAAGTTCCTTTATATTGGTATTGCAATGGAAATATAAGAAAATAAAAGAAATTGAAAGAGATAGAGGTGGGATGTTTTACCTCTTGGGCGTCATCTCCTTAAGAAAATTATTAAGGGGATTGTAAATGATCTTTATGTGAGACTAGAAGTACCATAAAATGGGTAATTGTTTGGGATATGGATTGGGTATAATATAAACAATAAATGTAATATTGGGTCTAAGAATAAGAGGTTGTGAGGGGTAGTATTTATAGTGGATGAGAGGGGTGTTTTTTTTATTATTTTACTCATTAGTTTATTATTTCTGGCTCAATCATAACAACAGTGTGGATTATTTTAACAAAATACAGTAACTGGAGAATGTGAGTTCGAACTAATTGGGATTACATAATCCATTCATTATTTATAACCCAACAATTAATGTATTTAGATAATACCATAAATTATTTTATTTCACTATTCATAAATAAAATCAACTATTTTAGAAAAATACAAAAAAAATATATCTGGCCATTTTTCAATGTATAGAATTAAATAATGGTATCATTGTTATGAAAATAATTTTATAAATATAAAAAATTATATTTTTAATTAAAATCATCATTTATTCCAAAAATACCGATTTTAAAATTATAATTAATTTTATAACACTTTTAAAAACTACTTAATGTCTCATAAATTATCTTATAATCATTGGAAAACAAAATACTAATTTATGGATCTATTTTCTAGGAATTAATTTTGTTATAAAACATTATAATAATTATAAAATTGTACATGAATATTTCTTACTTACAAAAATATAATTACTTGAATTATCATTTTAAAACCTGTATTCAGTCATATCATGATAAAATTATATCATATTTTCATCTATAAGATGATTAAATTTTATTTATACATTAATAGGTGAGGATACTATTATATTGGTTTGGTTACTATTCTTAAAGGTCACATTACTAAACCAATGTTCATGTTAATATTTAATATTATATCACCATTCATTTAGGATCAGTGTTTCATAAACCATAATATATTGAGTAAATTGAGTTTATTTTAGAATATACATTCCATGAATCTTGGGGTATTATACACAACATTGTTCTTGAATTGATCGCCTCAACATTAGAGTCAAAACATTGTAGACATAACATCATTCTGGTGTAACACATAGAAGTTACAAACCAAATAGAATTTTGATAATTATAATAATACTAATATTTTTATTATCATCATCATCATTATTGTTCTTATATTTTAAATTAAGATGGACCCCCCTTCTTCACACCCATTTCACACAGCCCACAGATTCCTCCCCCACTTTTTTCTATTTAATTGTTTATTTTTATCTTATTATTTTTCTCTCATACCATTTTCTTTCTTAATTCATAGCTACCCAGTAATATTATCCTCCAATACCTCCATGTGGAAACAAAAATCACAAAATACCTCCTCATGAAACTCATCCCAAAACCATGATTCCATTTGTAAGGAACCTAAAACTGATAACCCCAATTCATTCAACCATCAACTTTTTTCATCCTCATGAAAATCATGTTGTGCCCCAAGATACAATAGAGACTCATGGATTCGTACACTATTGTCAACACTCACTACCATCACCGACTCATCGATGTTCTCTGCCTCTACCACTATAGAGTACCTAACAACTGCCTCGATCACCATAGTGATAATCACACTATCCCTCACCACCCCCAAAAGAAGTAGGGGTCAGTGGCCTCTATCCATATATGATCAGGAATAGATTGAGGATGTCGGATAAAGAATAATTTTGGTGTTATACTCTATCCCCTATGAAACCAAATCACCGTAGTGGAAAAAGTTATAAAAATATTGAAAGAATTTGAATAACATGGATGTTCATGAAATATTAGATGAAGAATAATGAACTAAATAATAAATTCTTCTTCATCAAAAAATAGGTGAAAAAGATTTTATAACCAATATTTCCCACAAACAGGACTTAGAGATCAGAACAAAAATAAAATAACAATGTCCAACATCGAGTTGGACTGATTGTTGAGGAGGGATGAAGTTTTGTAATAATCATTGGTGATATACATGATCCATCACTTTAGTGACCCAATATTTTCATACATGACTATTACATCACATTTAAGATAATAAAAATAACAAAGAAAAAACCCAATATCAAATGGTTTAATGTATTGAGAAAATTATAAAGACACCTAAATTCTTGTATAATTTATTTTAGTTATACGGAATTACAACAACACTGTGAAAATTGAGAGCACGTGATTATGTGGCCCAAAGACCTTAAGAAAATAGTTTTGAATTTTCATATGGTATGTTCAGTAAGCAGTTGAGCGTGGGTTTCTGTATTTTGAACCAGTGCTCAAATTGAATATCTAAGGGTACCTTTAGTGCTGGGATTTACTTAGCCAAAGCATAACTTCGACTTTCAAGGTTCATAAGAAAAAGTTAATTTTCAGACTTTTTAGAAAAAAATAACTCTTTGAGTTATTTTATTCTCTTCCCACCATTGAGAGACGGATGGAGGGACCACATTGTAACATTGGGCATTAAATAAGAGTCATTTAAGAACTTGATACTATCATTATGTAACTGCAATGCTTGTGGTTTAATTGGTTCATTAATTATGATTCATTAATTAATCATAATAATGGACCAACATGGGGTTAATTTATTTTTATTTAATAAAACCATTAAAATGGGATTAGGGAACCCATGAGAGGAACCTCTGAGGAAACTCGAATTATTCCACCCTCCAATGAAGAATGGTGACCAATCGACGACTGTTGGAGAACTTGGAATGGACTTTGATGAGCGATTTCGAAAGTAGAACCCTTTCTTCGTTCGTAGTGGAATCCACTAATTCCATGTAAGGTGTTTAAATTTTTATGCGTTTAAAATCATTATCTTCCATATAAATGAATATTACTAAGAATGAGGATCAACCGACTAATGGGTTGATCCATAATTCATTAGTTCGTATGGGTGGTTTTTGTGGGAATTTTATTTGGGTTAATCATTACCTTGATTTGAATGATCCCATACCATGTTCTAGCACAAATTTAGAGTGTGCGTGTCGAACATTAAAAGGCCCAGACCCTCTGCTAAAATTTTTCATGGTTAATTCTTTGAGTTGGATCAACTAATGTATCGGTAATGTGATTTATAGGGCTACACAGGGAAGGTGTTGACCCGGGAGGCTTTTTGGAGAAAACGGGAAAGAAAACGGACCATTGAAGCATCTCTAGTGGCCCACTGATGCACCCGTCAGCTGAACACATGGGGATAGTGGCATGATCCATGGACTACTATGCCACAGTTGGTGGAACAACAAACTGTCGACGTGTCATGTAGGGATATGAGCAGCTCGCTAGGGCTGCTCGTCTAGAGTGTAACGACCTTCTCTAGTCGTCCGTTTCGAAAGACCCAGTTGTGACTTACTGGCACTGTCGGTCGGGCCGAACATGTAAGCTAGGGAAGACCCACTGAGCAGGCTAGATGCACAAACCAGATTGGACCCACGAGTCAGGCCGAAAATGCCGGTCCAACGAGCTAGCTAGGCTGGACCCCTACCGGACCTGACTGGTCTCGTTACACTAAATCAGGGTTATCTCATAAACCAGGCATCTGATTGACACACAGTCTTTGGAATAGGAACCCTTATGATGAGGAGGTCATTTTGAGATACTTCCTTTGGGTTTTGGATAATGTTATAGTATTTATAGTTTGAATCAGACTCAAATCCAACCAGACCCTCGGTACTAAAATCCCTATAACATACACACCAGGCGTCCAATTGACAAATTGTCTCTTAACATGGAACCCTTATGACAAGATGGTCCTTCATGTTACATCTTCATTAGGCTTCGTGGTTGTGGAAATATGACCAGTGGTTTGAGGAGTGGTTTCTTGGGAACTCAAGCGTAACAAGTGTATAAATCATGTGGCCGACTATCAAGTGAAGAGAATCCCTTTTTGAATCGGCATCAGAGCAAACTTGTGTGGATCAATGACTTACAACCCTATGTGGATCAGAAAAAGTGTGACATGATGAAGACCATCCTTGGAGAAGCCCTTCATGGATCAGTGACTTACGACCCTATGTGGATTGACGAATTAAGACCCTATGTGGATCAGCAGTAGCGTGACCTAACAAAGACCAGACTTTAATCGACTCATCATGGATCAGTTACTTATGACCATGTTTAGATCGACAATATACAACCCCGTGTGGAACAATGAATTAAAAACCAATGTGGATAAATGATTTATGACCCTGTGTGGATCGGAAATAGAATGACTTCTTAGTAGTTCATCAGTGGAACTTCTCAACGAAATAAGATAATTTAGCTTTACAACTCATCATAATTATTCATTTTCTTTAAGTTATATACCTGGTGTGTGTTGTCTTTTAATTTGTGCTTCGTTATGGAGATCATGCATTGTGGTTTTTCCTTTGTGGAATTCTGGGAGACCTTCAGGGGTCTTAGGGTCCCTATTTAGGTATTGTAATACACACCCATGTACGGGCTTCGCCCACACCTTGTTGTGTCTTGTGAATATGATGGTCAACATTGACTAAGATTTGGGATCTTGGACTAGATGGTCAACTGAGATGAACAACTGATTTAGAGATCCCCATTGTCGATTTGTACCTACCCTTTAGGTAGGATACTTGGTGGATGACAACATGAGTTGTTTTTTCTTTCTGTTGTACTTTCTTTTAGTTTGGTTTGTATACTAGCCCATTCTGCTTCAGTTCACAAATTTTTATTATGCACTTTTACTAGGTGGTTTTCTCTTGTTGTGTAGCTAGTTTGGGTGTTTGCAGGTTTAAAGAAAATGCCTTCCCATTTTTAGGGATTTGTCTTTCTGGTGCTAGTTTCCAACACCTGGCCTATGGAAGGCGGGCTTTAGGTAGTCACGACACGAGCTCCGAGGAGTCCACTATTGGTGTGGTGGAGGAAGTATCCATACATCAGGACCCTGGATTATTATTTTTGACTCAATATATGAAAACACTGTTTGCATGGGTTTTTGAAATATTTTTCTTTTGATCTCTTTTTAGTAAGCTCGCTAGGTATAACTTATGACTGTGGCACACCTGTTTCTTTACAGGATGCCACCACGTAGATAGCCAGCTGGGATTCTAGTGAGAGATCATGATAATGGCCCATCGAGTGATGAGGCAATGGTGTAGGTACCTCTTACAGTGATGGTACCTTTGAGTGGTGTACCAGAAGTAGCACTACATGTAGGGTAGTCGTTCCCTCTAGACCCACCAGTAGATTCTGCACACTGACTTAGCATGTTACACAAGTTCCAATGGAAGAGGCATCCAAGTATTCAAGGCAACACAGATCCATATGTGGTAGAGGACTAGCTAGAGGTTGTGGATAGACTTTTCCACCTAGGTGGGACACCATCAGACCATATGGTGATCCTGCCTGTAAGTCTCTTCTAAGGAATAGTAGGAAGATGGTGAGCATGACGCTCCAATTTCATGATGAGGCGAACCTCACCTGGTTGGACTTTGAGGGCCTCTTAAGGGAATATTTTTTTCTAGTGACTCTATGCTTTGTGCATATTTAGAAGCTCCTCCACTTATAGTAGGGCAGCCTGACAATATCCCAATACTCGGTGACATTCACTGACCTATCCCGCTACTCCATATACCTGGAAAGAGACCCTTTATTCAGGGTCCAGATCTTTGAGTAGGTTCTCTGACGGGATATCAGTGTGTCGATGATATCAATCAACATCTTGATGTAGGCTGGAGTGCTAGAGTGAGAACTATTGGTGGATAGCTTCCTAGCTGAGTAGGCACCGACAGTGGTAGTCCCCAATGGACAATTGGTGGCTGAGACATCTATAGCAGGCAGTAGGTAGAAAACGAAGATGTCCAAGTGGGAAAAACCATCTGGTGGAAAACC
This sequence comes from Viscum album, assembly GCA_963277665.1. NCBI lineage: Eukaryota > Viridiplantae > Streptophyta > Magnoliopsida > Santalales > Viscaceae > Viscum > Viscum album. The sequence goes on from OY728135.1 coordinate 1,468,610,872, forward strand.
CAAGGATGTAGGTTTGGAGGTGAGGATATCATAGGATAGAGGATGTCAGAAGAGGAGTAGACTTTTCTACTCATGTGGTGGGAATGGTCACATGGCTCGCGACTTCCTGAATCGATGCACCAATGATCAACAGACGATCGAGGGACCACCGAGGTAGAGGTAGAGATTTAGGTAGAGAGGTCTGCAGGGCGGCAGATGGGGTAGAGGATCTAGGCATGTAGTAGGCGGTGGGTGTAAATTTAAGGTTCAACCGCCACCACTTCCAGGTGGTCCACCCAGACCTCAGCGAGTAGGTGGACAGGGACAAGATCGGCTTTAGGTAGTTGAGGCCTATGACCACAATACTCTAGATATGATTTTAGGTAAAACATGTGTCTAATACACCCTAGATTTAGTTTTTATAGAAATATGTTCAAGTCACTCTTTTATTTCCACAAGTCTTGTTCAGAGCTCAATGATTCTGGTCGAGTTGTTGGCTCGATCCTTAAAATTAGACACTTATATGGGAGGAGATTCAACGATTACACACTGGTTCCAGAAGTGTGATCTTACTCTAGGAGGTGAGAGAATAATTTGCGATATCTTAGTTACAGCGTTGAGGCCTTACGGTTTCATCTTGGGCATGTACTATTTATACATGGTACATGGTTAGATCAATTGTTTTAGGCACAAAGTTTGGTGTGCTTGTGAGGATGGGATTGGGGTTTCCTTCACTAGTGAGAAGGGAACCTTTGTAGCTCTAGATGGAGTTTCTTTGAGGAGGGTGCAGATGATCACTCATCAGTTGGCTAGCCTTACCCTCGGAGTAGTTGATGATAAGATTCTAAGATATCCTATAGTGGAGGACAAGTATGTTGATGTCTTTCATGAGGTTATTCTGATACTACCTTGTAGTAGAGAGGTATACTTCTACATCGACTTGTACCCAAGGATGGAACTGATATCTACACCAGCATATCAAATGGTTCTCACAAATCTATGTGAGTTGAGGGTACTGCTGGAGGACTTACAGGGGAAGGGGTTCATAAGGCCAAATGTTTCTTTAGGGGCAGCCCCAATTTTGTTCGCCCAGAATTCAGATTGGATCCTGAGGCTTTTCATTTATTATTAGAACCTATGATAGCTGACTATGAAGAACAAATATCCTTTAATAAAGATTGATGATAACTTTGACTAGCTGAAGGGAGCACAATAGTTTTCAAAAGATAGACCATATATCATGTAATCATCAGCTCAGGGTACGTGGTGAGGATGTACCGAAGATGGCCTTCAGATGTCGGTATGGCCACAATGTGTTCTTGCTTATTCCTTTTGGTGTGACCAACACCCTGGCAGTATTCACAGGACTCATGAACATGGTATTATATCCTTACCTTGATCGCTTCATTTTGGTCTTCATTAATGACATCTTGGTGTACTCAGTGTCGGAGGAGGAGCACGCTACTCATCTAAAGATAGTTCTAAATACACAATGAGAGCACCATCATTATGGGAATATCTATAAGTTCTAGTTCTAGATATGAGAATTCCAATTTCTGGGGTATGTTATTGTGGAATCTGGATTTGGGGTGGATCCAGCAAAGATAGAGGCAGTGCATTCTTGGGAGCTACCAAGGTGTGTGACCGAGGTGTGGTATTTTTTGGGATTGGATGGGTACTACCAGAGATTCATGCCTAACTTTTCTAGAGTATAATCACCCTTATCATCTTTGAAAAAGAAGGGAAAACCTTTCTTATGGACCAAGAGATAACATCAGAGTTTCCAGGAGTTGAGGTGGAGACTGGCGAGTGCCCCCATCTTGAGGGTACCAGAAGGTAGTGTTTGGTATATAGTCTACTACGATGCATTAGGAAACTGATTAGGTTGTGTCTTGATGTATAAGTGAGATGTTATAACCTAAATCTCATGAAATTAGAGACAACATAAGCAGAACTATGCTACCCATGACCTGGAGCTAGTAGCAGTGGTCGTTTCCTTGAAGATGTGGTGATGCTACATGGTGTATAAACGATTTACTGTCTAATCCGATCACATAATTCTCAGGTCTATATTATCACAGAATTACCTAATCCTGAGACAATTATAATGGCCAGAGTTCCTCCAGTACTATGACTTTGAGATAGTCTACACTCCTAAGAAGAGGAATGTGGTGGTAGATGCACTCAGCAGGTGGTCTGGTTTACAATTTCTGAGTGAAGAGATATAGAAGCTAGCTGCGTTAAAGTTATCTTTTGTGGAGTGTGATGGATCATCTTACCTCCATTCCATGATAGTCACTCCCCCACTCCATTGGTGAGTCAAGGAGACGTAACTTGGGGATGTTGATTGCGACACTCAACGTGATCAGATATCCACAGGACAGGTTCCTAAAATATTTTCTGAAGGTGGGGAGCATGTTATCCTCTTTAGAGGACTCACCAAGGTATAAGTGATTCTACGAGAGGAGGTGTTGACAGAGTTCCACACGTACCCTTTTTTAGTAAATCTTGTTGTAGTGAAGAAGTATCAGGACCTCCGGATTCAGTACTTGTGTCCAGCGATGATGAAAGAAGCGGTAGAGTTTAATTCACAATGCCTCACTTGTCAGTAAGTGATGGTCGAACATCAGGTTCCAGTAATATTATCACAGCCACATGAGGTTCCGAAATGGAATTCGGATAGCATCTCCATTGACATCGTGATAGGTCTCCCATGTACGTCCAAGGACCACTATTCCATCTAGGTGATCATTGACTAACTCACCAAGTCGGCACACCACTTACCCATCTGAGAGTAGGGATAAGTAGAGGGTTTGGGGAGCCTCTACGTACAGGAGATAGTATGTCTTCACGGGGCTCCTTCGAGGATCGTCTCAGATTGTGATGCTCATTTTACATCCCATTTGTGGAAGAGATTTAAGGGGGTGTTTAGAACTCAGCTACATTTGAGCACTGCCTTTCATCCCCAGATAGATGGTCAAATAGAGCGTAGTATATAGACTCTTGAAGACATTCTCTTTGCTTGCATCCTTGATTTTGGCCAAAGTTGGGAGGAACACAATTTATTGGTGGAGTTCACATACAAAAAAATCTATCACATTACCATGAACATGAAACTATTTGATACCTTGTACAGGAAACCATGCAGATCACCTCTATGCTAGACAGACCCAGGGAAGTCAACAATTTTGAGTCCATAGTTGGTACCGGCTACCATTGAGAAGGTGAGGATCATCCAGGAGAGGAAGAAAACGCCACATGGAAGGAAGAATTCATTTTCTGATAGAAGATAGAGACCCTTGGGTTCGAGTAGGGAGACCATGTCTTCCTACGGGTATCACCACGATGAGGTTTGCGAAGATTTGGATGGGCGGAAAGATATCTATGAGGTTCATCGAACCTTTCCGGATTCTCATTACAACTGGAGAGGTGGCGCACCACCTAACTCTTCTGCCATAGATACACAGGGTGAACTACATTTTCCACGTGTCGTAGCTGAGGAGATATGTTCATGATCCATTTCACGTCATCGACTAGGGAAAGTTGGACATTTATGATGTGTAGTCTTTTGCATATTTCTTAGTGGAAATAAAGTATTGAAAAGATCGAGTCCTTTGTGGATGGTTGATACCTCTAGTGTGAGTTGGATGGAAGTACGAGAACCCCCAGGAGATCACATGGGATAAGGAAGCTCAGATTCATACTCAGTAGCCCTATGTGTTTTCATAGTATTTGTTGTGTCTTTTAGGATGTAAAGACCAAAGGTGGGGAGAATTTAAAACCTTGAAAATTACGTAAATTTATTTTTAATTGTATAGAATTACAAAAAGACTGGGAAAATTTACAACACATGATTCTAAGGCCCAGGGAGACTGGAACGGAATTTTAAAACTTTTTTAAGGTACATTTATTAAACGTGCGAGTAGGGATTTATTTCTTTTGAACAGGTGCTCGGATTGAAAATATGAGGGCATCGTTGAGATAAAACAAGTAGATTTTATTTGGAGAATATTATCTTCAACCGGTAAGGGTGGACGAAAAAGATAATTTTTTTGAATTTTCAGAAATAAATAATAAAATAACTCTTTGAGTTATTTTATTCTCTTTCCACCATTGAGTGAAGGATTGTGGGACTGCAGAGTAACTTCGGGCATTAAATAAGAGATATTTAAGGACTTGATCTTCTCATTCTGTAACTATAATTCTAGTGGTCTAATTGCATCATTAATTATGATTCATTAATGAATCATAATAATGAACCAACATGGGGGTTAATTTCATTTATTTAATCAAAACATTGGAATGGGATTTGGGAACCCATGAGAAGAACCTATGATGAAATTTGTATGACATCACCCTCCAACAAATAATAGTGATCGATCGATGACTGTTGGATAACATGGAACAGGCTTCGACGAATGACGTCGAAATTTGAACGCTTTCTTTTTCTGCAGTGGAATCCATCAAATCTAGGAAGGGGGATTAATTTTTTATGTGTTTAAAATATTTTTCTTCCCTATTCATGAATAATATGAAGATTTCGGATCAATAGACTAATTGGTTGATCCTCAATTCATTCATTCGTACCAGTGGTTGTGAATGGAATTTGATTTGGGTTAATCATTATCTTGAGTTGAATGTCCCCTTACAATGTTTTAACGGTAACACGAATGGTGCATCCTGTTGAGAACAAGGCATATACCCTTCTCCAAACTTGTTCTTAGTACGTTCTTCGAGTTGGATGAATGAACCCATCAAAATGTGATTTTGAGGGCCACGCAGTGAAGGAAGAGACCCGGGAGGCCCATTGGTGCAAATAAAAAAAACGAACCACCTAAGCATCACTGATGGCCCATAGAAACAACCACCAGTGCAGTGGTATCCAGCCAAGTCAGTTGCATGGGGATGAAAGCACCCACAGGTGATGCAACGGTAAGATACACAACCAGATATGTCATGGTGGGTGGAACAGCGTAGCGTCGATGCATCACGTAGGGAGATGAGCGGCCTGCTATGGCTGCCCAGCTGGAGCGTAACAGCCATCCCTAGCCGTCTGTTTTGGATGAATGGGTGGGTCCGTTATCAGGGAGAGCTAGCCCGCATAAGGGATAGGTTTCCAGGAAATTCGGACCTACGAACTGGTCCGGACCCTCCGGCCCAACGGGCCGATGGGGTGAGACCCGACCGGTCATGTTACACTGAATTAGGCGTATCTTGCAATCCGAATGTCTAATTGACGCGTTGTCTATGGATCCAGAACCCTAAGTAAGAGTCGGTCAATTTGAGATACTCCACTTGGGTTTTGGAGAAATTTGGTGTATGGTCATGTTGGATCAAACTCGAATCCATGCAGTCTCTCGGTACTATAATGCATATAACTTATAGACTGGCCGTCTGATTGATTTGTCATCTATTGTGTTAGAACCCTTATGAAAAACGGTCCTTTGGGATACATATTTGTGATACATTGTGGTAGTTGAAATATGAATGGTCACATAAAGAACAGTTTCTCAGGAACTTAGGTACACCAACTACAAAAATATTATGGCTGGCAGTCAAGTGAAGAGTATGCCTTTGTGGATCAACATTAGAGAGATCTTGTGTGGATCGACGACTTATGACCCAGTCTGGATCAGCAGTAGCGTGACCCAATGAGGACCAACCTTAGATAATACCTTCATAGATCTGTGACTTATGACCCTTCATGGATTAATGACTTACAAACCAGTGTGGATCACCAGTAGTGTGACCCGATGAGGACCAGCCTTAGAGCGTCCCATCGTGGATCAGTGACTTACGACCATGTATGGATCGAAGACTTACAACCCTGTGTGGATTGACAACTTACAACCCTGTGTGGATAGATGACTTACAACCCTATGTGGATTAGTGAATTATGACCCTATATGGTTAAGAAATAGAATGACTTCTTTTTGGTTCAGCACTGGAACACCTCAATTAAATAAGATGATTTAGCTTTAATAATAAACATCATTATTAATGTTATTAATGTTATATACCTGGTGTGAGCTATATTTTAATTTGTGAATTCTAATTAAGATCATTATTTTTGGTTCTTCATTTCTAGAATTTTGGGAGACCATTTGGGGTCTTGGGGTCTATATCTGGGTATTGTTATACTCACCTCTTCACAGGCTTTGCCCACACCTTTTTGTGTCATGTGAAGATGATAGACAACTTTGAAAAAGATTTGGGAGTTAGAACTAGATGGTGCATAGAGGTCACCGATTAACGTGGAGAGCCACTATGATGAGCAGTACCTAACCACCAGGTAGGATCCTTATTGGATGACCTCAGGATCTATTATTTCGATTTTTATGTACTTTCTTTTAGTTGGGTTTTTATACTGGCTAATTCTTCTTTAGTTCACACATTTTCTTTCTTGAGTTGTACTATGTGGTTTGCTCTTTTTGTGTACCTTTTCTGTGTGTTTGTAGGTTTAAATCCAATACCTTCCCATTTTTAGGGATATGTCTTTATGGTGATAGTCACCAACCCTTTTCCTATGGAAGTCGGGCTTGGGATAGTCAGGACACGGGCCCCGGGGGACGGGTCGTGACAAAAAGGGTCAAACATAACTTTAAATAATAAAACATAAAAATTATTTAATTTATTCTTATCTAAATTCTTACTATCCCTCACATTATCCTTATTAAAAGTAATCACATAAGGATATATATCCATGAAATGGGTGAGCTAAAATCTAATTTTGAAGATGAATAAGGGACATGAATCAACATATCATGTGGAACATAATAATCATAATCATATCAAAAGAATATGATCATTACCAACATAATAATGAAAACATATGATAAAGGAATTGAATTTGGATATGTATAAAAATGATACATCGTGTCATAGTAGTCAAATACCACACATAGTTGTGAACAAAGCTTGCATCTTGTTACCACATAACATATGTGAAGAATCATAATTTTATCCTCGTCAATAAGTATATCATCTTTTTAACACATAATAAAAAATATATCATTAGATTCATCACATTACCTAATTAATTGGAGGGTTACATTATTCTAGGCCCACCCATCAAATCATTATATTTACATAATCTTGTATTTCACGTAGAATGTTTAACAATCGTATTAAGGAAATTACCCTTGGAAAAGAAATGATTTCATAAAAATTTAATCAAAAATTATTTCATGAATAAACATGGGGTTCTAGAAAGAAAAAAAATGATATTATACATTGTAATAAGAGATCATTTTTCTTTGGATAAGAAACAACAAATGAGGGCTTGAAGAATTTTTTTGAATGAAATGTCCTTTTTTTAAATCATTATATTTGAATTAAAAATCAAAGTGGAAATGTGAATATCTATGAAATAAAAGGAAATATTAATTAAATGATATTTAAGGAACTTGAATGTAATATCTACATTAGAGATTTAATGGAAGTGGGATAACCCAAATAAAATGAATTGGGATCGAGAATTCCCTTTCCTTAATTCCCGGTTTATTTCATAACATTTTCACCTCATAAATAATAAACATAGATTCATTGAAAAATTGATACAAATATGAATTATATTAATTTTTTTACAATTTACCAATTATATTCATTTGATTGTATTTATTGATTTCCTTGGTTTTAGGGTAGTCATTTTGATGTGATTTTTTACTAAAAAATCATGTTTTCTGTGATTTCTCTATTTTGATAAATGTAATTCATACATTAGTATAATTAATTATAAAATATTATAATAAATATATTTTTACTTTTATACATTATATATATTTCATAATATCCATTCATTATTATGGTTATGTGTATTGACATGGAAATGTATCCGTATGTGGTTAACCGATATTTGACGAGACATTGTCAGGAGAGAGGGAAGGGAAGTTTACTATATATATATATATTAAATATGATACTTATATAATTTTAAATTATTGAATAAATAATTATTGTAACGTTTTTTTAAAAATTGGTTGTGAAAAAGAATGTTAAGAAGAAGAAGTAATAAAAAAGGAAGAATAGGTGATCAAAATATACTTAATCCTCTGTTTAGATTCTCTTGTACAACACTATAAATCATTTTATTCTTGAAGTTATACTACACAAAACGTCCCTAAGGATATCTAGGGTACTGAGAGGGAGGATTTTCATAGTGTATTTTGTTTTGTAAGAGAGTCATTAGTTATTTTCAAAGGGGAGGGATAGGGGATGATTATTCTTGAGGAGTGGGGTATTTTTGAATATAAAATTAAATAAAATAATATATCAAAGGTAAAACTTGTAATATTATATTTTTATAAAAATAAATCCAATTTAAATATAATATAATGTTTATTAAATACATTAATCCAATTTATAAATATAATTATTTTTTAAATAAAAAGAAAAGTGGAATGAAAGAAAACTGTTATTTTAAGGAATCAGTTTTTACATTAGGTTTGGGAAAATGATTTTGAGGTTTTGAATTTTAATTTATGTAACTTAATGAATTATTAATGAAATTAAACATATCATGGAATAAAATGATGTGCTAAAATTAATTAAATCATTATAACATCATGAATGATGTAATTTAAGATACACAAGTTATGTGAAAACTGTGTTTTTATTATTCTCTAGAAAATTGAATTATTTCACAATGTTACCAAAAAAATCACTAATGTTCAGTTTTAATGTTATGATATAAAAAAAGATATTCATTTTATCACAATAAATTTCTAACATAGATAATTTTAATTTTAAATGTAAAAATTATGATTTTTACGAAATACTTTAAAATACATTATATAAAACTGTTCTTATATTTAATTTTATTTTTTTATCTGGATATTTATCTTTTTTCTGAGTTATAATAATTATATTTACAGAAATTAATCATGATAAATGTCATTTATATCAACATTTGTTATTTTTAAGAAAATTTACTATTTTGATGGTTAGATTATTATTCCCAAAGGTCATATTTCTATTCCCAATGGTCGAGTTACTATTCCTATGGTCTCATTACTATTCCAATGGTGACTTTACCTCTTATAAATACATATACCTTACTTTATTGGTTATTCAACTCAATTACTCTTATAGTTCTATATTTAAATTTTTTATACAGTTGATTTGTTTAATAACATTTTTTTTCTCAATTGTGTTGGAAGTGGAGGTGATGATTCTAGTAGATTAGAGTAAACCACGTTTTCCCATTTTAGGTTTTCTATTTAATATTTTTTTCCATTTGTAATTTTTTGAATTTTAATATTTTTCATTAAATTATTAATGTAATAGTGTTTATTAATAAAATAATTTGTATGGTTTCTTTACGTGTATAATACTATATTGTACATTATAACACTTATTTATTTCAAGAGACAAATACCATTTACCAAATTTTCATTCTTAAAATTTCCCCCCATTAGAAATTTCATCCCAAAAATTTCAACTCATATTCACAATTGAGAATAGATGAGGATACTTATTTAGTTTTACCAACTCTACAATCAGAAAATGGAGGGATAATGTATAAAATTCCTTAAGAGAGTTACATGGAGCACATTATAAACTTGGGCCATACCTGAAGGATGTGTAAGATAATATGACACTTATCCTATGTGATCATGAATACCAAAGGGTAAAATGTACAATTTGCTAAGATTCCATTTCATTAAAAACCACATGACTCTCTTCCATGGGTATATTCAAAGGAAATGTTTGCCTCAACCATCAATATTTAATTCCCTTCAATGGTTCTCATTGAGACTCTTTTGTTGACTTTGAGGAAAATTTTATATGTTATTAGATAGATTGAACCTTCTATGTCATATATTTCACAAGATCAGGTAAAAGAAAACTTTTCCCCTAACTTCAACCCAAAATATTTGAGTTGTACATTTATTCCCATATAGATCTTCACTTGGAGCCATTTGATTATTCAAGTAGAAGTTGTTATTATATGAGAACTCAACCAAAAAGAGATATTGATCATATCCTCTATTAAAGTCCATTGAGTAGTCTCCTATAATGTATTCATGTGTATAAATAGTTATTTTATATTTTACATCAGATTGAGTGTGATATGAAAAACAAAAATTCAATTCATTACTCAAATCATTTTGAAGAATTCTACTTAAATAAGAGGTGAACCTTGCATCATGGTGAGAGATGATGGAAATCGGATCCAAATGTAGCTTCACCACTTCCTTCATAGATAACTAGAAAAAATTTCCAAGAGAGAAATATTCCTGAATAGAAATGAAGTGGGAGGTCTTAATGATTCAATTCACCATTACCCATACTTCATTATTTCCATTGTATTTATTCAGGAGACCTTTGACAAAGTCCCTGATGAAATTGTCTCATTTCCATATGGTTATAGGCAATGGATTAATCATCCCTTTGGACTTATATCACCCTGTTTTACCTTTATTCTATACCAAACATCATGAGATATACTAAACAATATTTTACTTGGTATTGTCCCACCAGAGGTTCTCTCAAAGATCATGGTACACTATGGTACTTTTGGGATGGATAGAGAAACATGAGATATGTAAATTATACAATATATCCTTTTTTATCATAGGTGTTGAGGGAAAACAAATCCTTATTCTAAACAGGATAAAAAAATCACCATTGATAACTAGGTCATGTAGTTTCACTTCCTTTAATTATTTCAGGTTATATTGTAGCTCCAAAGCATACCTCTGTGCCTCCTTAGTCATCTCATGGATAGATGGTTGGGAAATACATTAGGAAAGTTATGATGTATTCCCTACCATTATGATTTCCAATTCCATTATTTCACTATCCATAAATATAGGTTCTTTCTCAATCCACATCATTGAAAGAGTAGTAGGTTCCTTTCTTCTAAGAGGATCAACTATCTAATTGACATTTCCTAGATAGTAGTAAATAGTTAAATCAGTGTACTTTATTGGATCTAACCATATTTTTATGCAATTTTATCTCCTTCTATGTGAATATATCTTTAAGATATTTTGATCAGTATATATATCACACTTTTCACCATTGATCTAGTGATACCAAATATTTGGAGCACAGATCCCCATATTTAACTCCAGATCAGGCGTCTAGTAGTTAGGTTGATGGATATTCAAATATCATGAGGAATATGTTATCACATTATTATTTCAAATGATTATGCAACCCAAGCCTTTTTCGAAGGATCACTATATATCAGAAAGCCTTCCTAATTTTTTGGTAGTGGGATTACATGTGAAATTATTAGTCTCTTATTGAGATCCTTAAATATTTCATCATATTTTTTCTTCCAGAAATACTTTACCCATTATTGTGTTAACGTAGTGAGAAAGGTAGTCATGAGAATTTTCTCACAAAATTTAGGTAGTACCAAGATATTCTAAGAAAACTATGGTCTTCTATGACACAAGTGGGTATGTGAAATTACTCAATTACCTATGTCTTTTATGGGTCAATAGAAATTCACTCAATTGTGATCATGTACTCCAATAATGTGACTTACTACATCCATAAATTACACCAAGTAAAATTATTGCACATTTTATTAATTCTTAATTTTTCTTGAAAAATCCTAATATTCACTTCATGTTCCTCCTTGACATGGAGTAAATAATAATATCATCGATAAAAACATCCAAAAAAATTCATGGTGTTCTATGAAGACTCTATTTATCAAATACATGAAGATTGTAGTAGAATTAGTATGTCCAAATGGAATCACTATGAACTCATTTTTCTCATACCTTGTATGAAAATTAGTCTTCTGAATATCTTTCTCATTAACCATCAGTTAATGATATCCCGAATTAAGATCCAAAAATGAGAAGTAATGACCTCCTTGTAGTCCATAAAAAAGTCATAAATCCTTGGAAAATGAAACTTGTTCCTTATGGTGATCGTGTTGAGATCCCAGTAATCGATACACATCTGCATTGTTCTATCATTTTTATTTACAAAGAGAATAGATGCACCCCAAGGTGATGCACTAGGGTGAATGAAAACTTTTTTAAAATTCTCTTAAAACTATTGCTTTAAATCCTTCAGTTTAATTGGGTCCATCCTATATTGACATTTAGAGATAGGAGTAGCTCTGGGTATGAGCTCTATTGAGAACTCTACCTCCTGATATGGGGAAATTCTATGTAAATATTTGGGAAATAAATCAGCATATTCCCTAATAAATGTAATTTATTTTAGGTCGATTCCATCATTTGATTCATCCATTTTATTAAGGTATGCTTCTCTATAGGGTATTAACAACGACACGATTGATGGATTTTCCAAATGAGATTCGTTATCTTCCATGAATTTATAGAGGAGCATGGTATGATCTAGAATGTAATAAGGGGTTTCTTTTTTTCTAATAGTTGATTTGTGCTCAATATAATTAGAACCAATTAATTCCTAGTATAGCATCGAATTCTTCCAATGGAAGGATTATGATAATTTCTAGAAGAATCATTCCACATACACTAATATGAGAAGAGTTAAACACTTGGGTTGAAATCATTGAACGATTACTTGTTTTTAATGATATCTATACCTTAAGGTATCTAGGATTCAATTAAATTTTATTGAAAACTTTTAGGATATAAACGAATGTGTATAACTAGAATCAAATAAAACATGCTCCATTCATGAGGGAATAGAAAGTGTACCTTCTACGACTTCATTTTCATTCTTCACTTTATTAGTTTTGAAGCAATAAGCTACCCCTTAAATCATTGGACAAGGTGGTTGATAAAAAAATTTTCCCTCAAGGCGCCTTGGTTTAATGGAATTGCGTGAACATTGACCTTTCTTCCCACTATTGAAGCATTGAACCATGGGCGGTTCATTATGATGTGCTTTCAATTCATACACCATGATGGTTAGATTCTCTATATCCCTTAGAAATCCTTGAGTTTGTTGGTATTCCCTTACACACTTGAAGTATTTTCCCATACCATTGAAGAAATTACCATGATTTTTATTCCCAAATTTTTTGACATGTCATTTTATGGATACTCTTTCCTACATTTTTCATTTGAACCACTAGCATAAAATTTCATTTATATCTTCTTGTCTTTATAACAATAGTTTCATTCTCCTAAATCCATCTCAACATTGAGAGAACCTAAAACAAATTATTTATAACTCCTGAAATATAAGATAGATACATCCTATATAAGGTGTGGGTTTAAACCACAAAATAATCTATGTATTTGGATATCATTGTTGATAACAAAACACAATGAGAATCTCTCCAACCTTGTGATGTTTTTCTCAGAAGACATGATAGATTCACCTTCACTTTTATTCATCTCTATGGATTCTCATTCCGTATTTGTTCTAAATTTTCATGGGAAATATTTAGTAAGAAATATTTTCTTAAATTATTCCCACTATATCTATTGAATTTCAACATTTATCTTTCTATTCCTCATCAATGGTTTCCATTGATTAGATTATCCAACTCACAGATTAATTTACAGAGTCACATTTTCCTTATTAGAATAATGTAACACAAAAACAATTTTCTCTATAGAGTTAACCTACTGTTACAAGAAAAGTAAGTCATAATTTTCAATAAACATTGGTGGTTATTCCCAAATAAAGGAAACCATTTCTAGTTACTCCTTATTCCTTGTAGGAAGATGTTACAAATGGTTCACATTTTTTAAGCCTAAGAATATTGTTTAAGAATTTTCATGAATTTTTTAACTCCACCCCCCATGGAATTAGGGATTTCATTCAGAAAAACATTTTATTATCCCTCACAGAGAATGTCAGCCTAGCCTCTCCTGGTTCCCACCATTTTCTAAAATATAAAATGTTTGAAAAATATATAATTCAACAAAGAATGAAAATTTTATTCTTTTATAAAAATAACACTAAAATAATATCTTATATGATCTCTATGTTTATCCACTTCCAAAAATATTATTATTACATGTTTTACAAATACATAGACTTATACTTATGGTTTTCAATATTTGTTTCTATTAATAATTCCCAAATTAATCAATATGCACTCTGATGCCAACTATTGTTACCCTACTTTTTCATACACAACTATTACATCATTTTTATGATAAATAACATAATAGATATACAAATCATGGGTAAAAAGGTTTATTTTTTTGAAAAAATTAGGATCAGACATAACTTTTACATAGTAAAACATAAATTTTATTTAGTTCCTTATTATTTATCTTTTTAGTGTCTCTCACATTCTCCTTAGTACAAGTAATCAACAGAGGATATATATTAATGAAAGTGGTGAAGAAAAATGCCTTAAATAAGATGAATAAGGGACAAGAATAAGTATAACCTAAGTGAGAATAATAATAATCATCATATAAATAGAATATTATAATCATCAGCATAATGAGGTGAACATGTGATAAAGGAATGGAATGTGAAAATTCACAAAAATGAAACGTCATTGTCATGTTGTTTAAATATTACACATTGTTTTGAACAATGATACCATAAAATTCACACAAAACATATGTGAATAATCATAATTTCATCACTGTGAAAAAAGATAGCATCATTTCCAAGCATAATACACATTTTATAATGAGATAAATTACATTAACAAATGTATTTGAGGGATATATGATTCTGGGACCACCTATCACATCATAATATTTTCATAATCATGCATGGCACAAAGAAATTATAATAATCATTGTCATGGAATAACCCAAGGGAAGGAATTGGTTTCATATAGATTTAATCACACAAAATTTTATGAATAAACTTTTTGTTTCCAAAATAAAAAGAGATATCATAAATTTTAATAAGATATCGTTTTTCATTGGATGAGAAAAAGCAGACGAGGAGTTGAAGATTTTATTGAGAAATAAATGTCATTTTTAGGAAATCATTGTATTTTGATTAAAAATCAATGTGGAAAGATGTATATCCCTAAAATAAATGGTAAGAATAATGAAATTATATGTAAGTAACACTAAAAAAATTCAACAATAAATATTTTTCAAAAGGGAGATAATCCAAATTAAAGGAATTGGGTTCTATAATTCCCCCTACCATAATTAATTCATTATTTAATCTCTTTTGTGTGTCCTAAATCGTAAACATAGTTTTATTAAATCATTGATACATAAGATAATTATTGTAATTTTTAATAGTATTTACCAATTATATTAATTTGATCATATTTCTTTTTTTGTTATAGTGAATTCATTTTCATATGATGTTTTAGATAAAAAAATCATTTTCCTCAATTTTTCTATTTTTGTTAATATTATTTTGTACATTAGTATAATTTATTCTAGAATATTATAATACATATAATTAATTTTTTATATATTATATATATTTCATAATATCCATCTATGAAGATGTTGATGTGTTTGGACATGGAAATGTCTTTTTAGGTGATTAACCAAACTTTGACAGGACATTCTCAACATAGCGGGATGGGAAGTTTGAAATTTATATATATATATATATATATGGAAAATATAATACTTTCAGTAGGTTTACATCATTAATATAATTTTGATTTACTTAATAATTAATTCATATATGTTTTTTCTATGAATATGGTGGTAAAAAAGAAATACAATAACAAGAGGGAAATAAAATTATAAGAGTTGGTCAAAACTCACTTAATCATCAGTGTAACATCTATTGTATGATAGTGTAAATTAAATTTTTTGTTTTATTACTCTGTAATATACCTAAATATCCAAATGGGTTTGATAGTGAGAATTTTGGTAGAGTATTGGGTTTGTTAATAGAGGTATGATTGATTTTCCAAGAGGAGTGAGATGAGGTATTTATGCTTTATGAGTGGGGTATTTTGGAATAAAATATAAAAATAAAATAATATATAAAACGTAAAACTTGTAATAGAGAATTTATCATAGTATAAATAAAATATAAATAAAATATAATTTATTTTAAAACTTTAAAACTCTTAATAATTCTAATCAATTATTTTGTTAATAAAGAAAGTGTAATGAAAGAAAAATTGTTTTTTTAGGGAATCACTTTTGACGTTATGTTTTGGAAAATTCATTTTGGTTTGGAATTTATGTTTATTATATTTTAAATACATATTTATGAAATGAAATATATTATAGTCAAACCACATGTTATAGAAATTATTATTTCATTATTACATTAGGAATACTATAATTTAAGATACACAGGTTATGTGAAAAAAGTGTCTTGTTAATATTCACTTGAAAAGTGATGTATTTCTGAAAATGACAAAAACATCTCTTGGAAAATTTAGAAGTCAAGATTTTATAAATGAAATTATTTTTATCATAGTAAATTTCTAAAATAGGTCATTTTAATTTTAATTATAAAAATTATGATTTTTACATAAAAAACATTAAAGTACAATTTATTCAAAATGTGCTTATATTTTCTCTGAGATTTTTAATTATGATTTTTTTTTGAATTATAATAGTTATATTTACATTAATTAATTGAAATAAATGTTATTTATATGAAAATTTATTATTTGGAGGTAAAATTAATTTTCCAACAGTCATGTTACTATAGCATCCCGGACACGGATGCCAGTAGAGGTGCCTTAAGTCTAATTGGCCACTTAGCCTCAAGTGAATATCCACAAGTTAGGGACCAGTTTTTCCATTGGGGAGACAATTTCCTCATTAAAAGATAGTAACATAGAGTAAATATACTATCAAATAATTATCAAAAGTACTAAATCAATCAGAAAGATGACGAATAAACAAGACCAAAATATATAAATCATATCAAAATGGTTCTGATTTATGATCATGATCATTAAAAGATTCAATATCATTTATTTATTAAGTCTATAAACCTATAACATAACCCATGATCCTCTTTATAAATATTTCAACAATGGATTCTTAATCTATCCATCCATAATGTGTAGACAAAGATTGAATCTTAGTTTCTTCTATGGTTTGGTAGACACATCACATAAATCATTTCATTATTTATTCATTTTTGAAACCAATCCTCTCCTGGGAATTCTTAAATTGGAATCTAGGAATCGCTTTAGTAATATAATTGACCAAGAAACCTATAATAATTTACTAGTCATTCATAATTTGGAACCCTAGAATCACTCTAGTTTTGGTATAACATCACTATCACTCGAGTCCATCTTTGGTGGTCTACTATGGGAGCCCAAGTATCACCCATGGAATATATGATAAAATTCTAAATAAATTAATCTATTAAAATCCATATGGGTTAACCATATCACTTGGAATTTAATAGTTAGTCCCCATGAGTCCCTGTTTGGAAATCCATATAAGGTGTCCAAGTGTCCTTAGGACTAAGCATAGTATAATCCAATTGTGTCCATCTATGGAATTCATATATGAACCCATGTGTCACCAAAGACATATTTTTAATCATTAAAACATTGAAATTTAATTATATCAAGGTAATTACCTTATTCATTTCAATTCAATCTCACCTTAAAAGGTGGCTCAAAGCCCGTTCTAAGCTTATAATGATTATCCTTTATTTAACTCACATGGGAATTTCAATATAAAGACAAATTAGATCATAAAGAGTGAATTACATGGAATATCCTTGGAAAAAGTCATCCTTTCCCTTTCTTTATTCAATTACAACTTATAATTCATTTAAAAATAAAATTTATGATTCAATTCATCAATTTAAAATTCATTTAAAATTATTAATTTATTATTCAGCATCCTAAGATAGGTGAAAAAAGGGACACCCTAAGGTATCTAATTAAAATCCACCCATGGTGGTCCAATTTAATAAAACCAAAAACCCAAGGGATGGTTCCATTAGAGGTTTTTATGCTTTAATAATTCATCAGTGGGTTCCCTTAATTATATATGTCACATATCTCAATTCAATGATTAAAATCCATTCCAAGGGTGTCGCTCTGAGAATTGGCTTACATCAGAACTATATATATATCCAAACATTGAATATCAAGGAAAATAATGAAACCACATAACATAGGTTCGTGTTAGAGAGCACATTTTGTATCATCTCTTGATTCATCTCATATTAGAATAAAATCGAAGAACGGATAAAGAACATATAAATAGGGAATATTAGCTTTCACCTAAATAGTGTGTCCGATAAAAAAAAGGATGAAGTAAAAAATTATTTAGATATTAACGATATGGATTTTATGAGATAGATATTTATTGATTTGGATATCAAATGGAGAATCAAAAGAAAATCATACCTAAGATCTTCAATAGAGGTCTTAAATGGTGAATCTTATGTTTGTTTAAAGAGAGGAGAAATATAATTTGGTTTAATAGATTATTTAGGGGTAAAATTGTAAACTCTCCCAAAATATAGGGTTTCATGTCTTGTCCAAATTTTGTGCCAACTGTGCATGATTTTATATAAGAAATGGGAACCTCTCAAGGAATGTATGCATAGATTGAAAAACCATGCACAAACTATGAAAAACATCATTATCAAAATTATAGACATTCATGTAGGGTTGTGCCCCTAAAAAAACATGGTTTATCAGAAAATTTTTTCTCTTTCTTATTCATTTTCTAGCTTCACATGCCTTTATCTAACCATTCGTTCTTCCCCTCACAGATTTCATAAAACTTGTGCCAAACCTATTTCACCCGGAAACACTATCTTTTTGGCTCCGAACCATCCCTATACACCTCGTTACACCCATGACCTCAAAACTTTCTCACATTATGATGTATTTAGCTATTAAAACTAAATATTGATAGAAAGTAAAGGGTTTTTACCTCATTAAAAATCCATTTATTATAAACTTCCCCCCTAAATAAAATTCGTCCCCTGATTTCCCTCTAAAAATTGGACAATATTTTACGAGAATAACTCTATCAAATATGTTCAAACATTAGTCTCATAATCCCAAGTCTATTTATAAACATCATCATGATACCATATAACCTTTACAAGAGGAATTAACTTGCCTAAGAGAACCTGCATGATACAATTCACAATATATATCTCATGCTCCTCAAAGGATGCCTCTACCTGTAAATAAACCACCTTGGGATGAAAGGAATGAGATGGATCTGAATGATAACAACACAGTTGTGATACATGTTACAAGTCTTTGTCGGCCTGATACCTATGAGGTAATTGTAAATAATTGGCTACTGACTTGACTATCTCCCAAATCTCAAATGGCCCGACATATCGTAGTGAAAGTTTACCCCCTCTCCTGATCCTATTGTGTCTCGGCCTTAGTGAAACACATAAAAAGACCCATTCCCTTACCTCAAACTATGGAGGTATTCTTGGGAGATCTATGTATACCTTATGTTGAGACTACACAGTAGCCATAAACTACCTAATCAACTACACCTACTCTATGGTCTCCTAATCAAGACAATGTCCATGCCTAGAAACTTATCCTACCTATAACCAATAAGGGGGTGATTGTAATGGAATACCATAAAAAGATTCATAATTTTCCATACATATAATATCATTAATTATATTTTGTCGGATAATTCAACTAGGGGTATATTCCACTCCCAAGATCCACCAAATCCAGGACACACACACACAACATTTCATTAAGCCCTTGAATCATGAGTTCTGATAGTCCATCGATCAGAGGGTGGTATGTTATGCTCAAAATCCCCTCCGTACCTAACTCCTTCTATAATCCTTTACAAAACTCTAAAATTAACTAGGATCCCCCCTTTGAAACAATAGAATAAGGGACCCTGTGAAGTTTTACTATATCATGGATATATAATCTTCCAAGCTCAACCACATTGAAGGATTCCTAGATTGGAAGGAAATGTGGAACCTTCTAGAGCCATTAAAAAATCTATACATAATCATTAACATGAGCTTACCTTAGTAAAAATATCATGAAATCCAACATTACATCATTACATTTCCACTCGAGAATGGGTAACTACTGTAAATGTCTGACTGGTCGCTGGTGTTCTGCCTTCAACTTTTGACAGGTTGAATATCTCAATAAAAAGCCAGCTACATATTTTTTCATACACTAACAACAATATTGGTGGTGTATATCCTGGTACATCTTTGTGATGATATTATGTACTTCCCAAACTGAAGAATTAATTTTTCACATCATCTCCTTAAACATGTCTACAAAAAACCATATGTGAACATGTACTCGCCCAATTTCATCCTCAGATATGGTCCAACTAGGAGGAGGTCCCTCACCTTCCCAACACCCCACAAGACTAGGCCCTTGAAATCTGATAGTTGGCTCATCCTCACTCTATCTAGATGTGTTCTGGTAATAGAAAAGGATGAAGTAAAATTCATCCCTTGTCTATCCTAATAATTCAAGTGCATCTCAGTAATGAAATCCATGAGCTAGCACTTTCTAATAGCCTTTTAAATAGCATATAGCTAATTCCTCATACATAATGCATCTTCCACTATATTTCCTTTACCAGGAATATATGAAAGCTTGAAGTTAAAATACTATAGGTACTCAACCCTTCACTAACTCATATTCATATCATGTTTTGTACGTAAGAACATGAGGCTTTGGTGATGTGTGTATACCAAAAAATTATCACAAAGTATGTAATGCCCTTTATAATGCAATTCCTAAACAACCGTAGATAATTCAATATTGTGAATATGGTAATTCCTCTTTATATACCCTAATTACAATTATCGTACACTAAGAATCTATCTCCCTACATAAGTACTACACTATGAATCATACATAATGCATCATAGTAAATAGTGCAACTCTACCCTGTCTCTAGAAAGATCAGTATTGACACTTAATTCAATCTCCCATTTAACTCCTTAATGTATGAATCACATGAATATGACTATACAAACACAACACCCATCTTATTCAAGCTTGTAAGTGGCACTTATATGTATAATAATTATTATATGAAATTAGATTAATATCTACTTATCCCCAAGACACACCATACCTCAAAGTCGTTATTGGGAAACTCCTAGGAAACTAAATCTCTCACCTAATCTAGGTAAACTAATACTTTTGTCTATAAGATATTGTGACCCATGAATATATTCTTATCTATCCAGATGTGGAACATTGCAGGCTTAACATATAAATTATTCTATATTATTTTATTCAATATGATCTCAAAATGTTCAGTAGGTTTATGTTGATTATGAGAATCCTCCAAGATATCATCCACAAAAAACCACCAAAAAAGATTCCATATAAGGATGGAAGACAAAGTTCATCAGTTCCATGAAGACATAATGCATGTTCATGAAATCAAACAACATAACCAAATACTCATATAGACCATACCAACTATGAAAGGTTATAAGATACATGTTTCATTTTCTGACACACACCTAATCATATCCCAATCTCATGTAAATCATCAAGAAAAACAAATCTCCTCATAGATGGTAAAAGATATTATCTATCTATAGGGGAAACCAGTTCTAATACATTATTTAGATCAATTTATGATAATTCACACATAGCCTAAGTGTTCTATCCACATTTTTTACAAAAAGGACAAACGACCCCCAAAAATATGAATTGGGTTGGATAAACCTCTTTTCCTCTAAATACTCTATCAATCACTTTAGATCTTGTCTCTTAGTATTATATATCTTGTAAGTAGTGAGGGATATAGATGAAACTCATGTAACTAAATCTATAGATTTCTCTACCTCCCTCATGAGAGTTAATCCTAAAAATTCATCTAGGGATACATCCCCAAAACAATAAACTAGTGTAGGGAATCTACGTGATGTGTTCCCCCACCATCCAGGTATGAACATGAAATCTATGCTATCATCCAACCAAACCCATGATTTGTAGTTCTAGTTCATCTCTATTGGATATCCAATTCCCCCGTGTGAATAAACTCACAACCATTTGTTGTTGTGAATGTAAACATTCAATTATTAAAATCAATGAAATCATGGAAGGGATCCAACCAATCCATCAAGATAATGATTTCAAAACCTATCGTCTCGAGGAAAATGTGGTCCCATACGAAGTGACACCAACCAATATCAAGGGGTAACTCCTTCGACAGGAATACATCCTCCATTATAATCCCCAATAGTGTTTCAAGTGTCATAACATTCTCATAATTCAAAACACTGAGCCCAAGTCTCTCTAAAAGGGACACATTTATAAATCTATGAGAAGTTCCTTTATCAAAAAGGGAGGATAATAATGTAGAGGATACTAGAATAGTACATCTCATTGTAGAAGGTATGTGATCTTAATCCTTAGTTTTTGGTTTCATTTCATATATCTATCTAGATACACGAATATGTGATACTGCTTGGATACCCGAAGAAGATCTTCTCGGCTGACGTTGCAAAATTTTGGACTAACTATCGTGGCCACGCCCACTACCTTAGCCTAATCGACCAGTTTTACTCCAACACCCTACCTGATGAGAATATAATGACCCCTCTCTTGTACGTAAATTGGATGCAGACCCACTATAACTATATTCTAGAGGAAAATTTCATAAGAAGTGTTGTAGATGGCCCATCATGACCCGTGATCTGCACTTGATTGGGTCCCTCATGCATTGTGGTCTCGTATGTCTGAGTCTAATGCACTGGTGAAACCTCACATGGCTACCTTAGAATGTTTTCTGGAGGCTAATATCACCATATGAAATCTAAAAATGATACTTCCAACTACCATATGATACAATACCTTATATATGTGTTGAACTGCCTAGGATTTCACTTCCAACCACTCTCAGGATAGGCTATGTGATAAGCACCATATTCACTATTCCAAAAATAGCTGTCTGCTAAAATAAATTACCCTTTTACCAGTACTCATACATGATACCATCCTCTAATTTACTGGAATTATTTAAATTTTCACCCATCAGAATAGTTATAATGTTTAGGAGCTCAGTAAAATGAGCCAAATAATCCATAAATGTTAATACGCCCTCTTCCAGGTGCATGAAATCTCGGGCTCTATCGTCCCTCAAAATCTCATGATAAAAGTGATCATATAAGTCCATATGATGATATATGTAGGGAATCTCCCAATTATTGTCCATATGAGTAATGAAATCTAATCATCTCTTGGTGGGGTCAAGGAGCGTATAAGTAGAGATCTTTACCCTCTGCTCATGAGGAATCTCTAAATTCCCAATGATAGGTAGCATAGATACTAGCCATAAATATGCACCCTATGTTATTTCACCCCCTCCCACTAAAAAAGTGCGTTAACACTGATACTAGAACCCACATGTCCACTCTCCCATAGTGGAGAATGTTGTGGTGATCCCTGAATGGTCTTCATGATTTGCATAAAGCCTTCATGGAACTATGCATCAACACCTTTTTCCAATAAAAATATTGTTGTCGTAGTTGGAACAATTGGAGGATCCACTAGTACCCCATGACCAACCACCTCTAGAGCATGATCATATCCACCCTCTTGATGTGTCATGACAGAATGTTTCAATGTCATACCTCAACATATTTTCATTTCACACCATATATAAGAACGTTAGCAAATTTCACAGCTAAAAATAAATGATATTGTTATAGGATGGTTAAAAGCCTCCCAATATAAGAAACACACCACTCTTCCATCTCCTTGAGTCAAGTATGGGCCTCGTACAATCATATATTAGAAATAGATACTAACTAATACCCATAATAAAATTTAGGTTTGGGTCAAGTTCTTTTCTATAAGTAATTTTAGTTTCCATATTATTTGTATATTCAATTCCATTTCATCATAATTTATTTTAATGGTTGATCAAATAGATCACCAAATTCCAATACATTTGGAACAATACACCTCATGAATAAAAATTTGGTTCTTACTTAATCCACAACAAAACACATTCAATAATACATATCACAATAGCAGTTATATATTCAATAGAACCTATCACAATAAAAAGATACAAGTAATGCATCCAAAATTCCATGACATAATTCAAGGAATGTAAAATACAAATGGATCCTAAAATGATCCATGATTTGGAGTAACCTCATCTCATCATGTTGAAACACAATAGAACCCACAATTGTATCAGTAGTAATATCACCATGAACTCATAATGTTAGTAGTGACATTGGAATGCCAGCTTTAGAATATCAGCCTCGTGAAATCTCAACTTATGATAGTTAAAAATGAGATTGATTTTTGATTACCATATCCAACCCCACAACTCATAAAAGAGGTCATAATTCCATGATATGGTTTACTTATTCCTTATCATGTCCTAGATAATGAGACAGTAATCATTAAAAATCTATAATCTCCCATATGCCTTTTTCATGAACAAAACTGGAGAAATCCAGGGGTAGAGATTGGGTATAACAAATCCCTTCAATGAAAGGACCCATAACTAAGCCCTCAACAATTAGATAATATTATGGGCCATTTCATAGTCTGTAGAAGATATCATAGTGGTCCTAAGGCGCAAGATGACGAAAAACTATATCTCCTACAATAGAGGTAGTCCAAGAATGTCCTCAGGGAAGACATCTGTATAATCCTCTATGACTAAAAGAATCCATATTGTTGAATATCCCACTACATCAAGGAATAAAACCACTAATAAATGGGTAATGAATTGTTGCTTCCTACTCTCAATACACACTCGCTCCAATATGAGATCTCTCTTGGCGATAAAGGAGAATCTCATCCCATCTTTTTTTGAAGGCATATAAATCATCTACGATGATAGTATATATGATCTTGGAGAATGGATGAAAATTTCATATACAATATGATATCATATGATATAATTTTTAGGACTAATAGGTTCCATGAGAAACTCGCTCCACTAATATATATCTCTCACTACCATTAGATAAACGATATCGAAGAAGAATTCCTTGTAGGGACCTCAAGGAATAGCTACTTCGATGAAGCCTCTACCTGGAGCTCCAGCTCTAACACAATAAGTAAAGAGATGAATTAATGACTTGAACATATTTATACTATCACCAAGTAAAGGGTATAATAATTATATATCTCACCTATAATCATATCATGATCTGCTGAGCCATATGCCTCTACAACCAAAAGTTGGTCATAATACTGACAGCTAGCTCCCTGAGCTTGACATGGTATGCCTGTGGGTGGTAGTATAAGTATATAATAACATCATTCACCACCATAAGTTCATCCTCCTAGAGCCCCACCTGCTCTGCTTCCATCTCTGCCTCCCTAGGGGCCTCCCTAACCATGCTTGTGGGAACCGTGATCATGAAACAACCTTTCTTGTGGTAGTTTATCTTCTATTTATTTCCCCTCTTCATCATGTTTCATATTTAAATCACATAACATGTTAACTTTCCAATCAAATTCATAAAATTTTACCTCTTCTAGTTTCCATGGTCCCCGGTGAAGTGCCTATGATTCGTGACCACATTTCTGAATCCAGTCATGAGTAGGTCTCCTACACTGAGACCATGTCGACTAAATCCTACAATCATCTTTAGACAAATCATCCCTATGACTCTGACCACCATCTCCATATTCCTAACTTCCCAAATATAGTATTATCTCCATCATCATAACCCTCTCTAACACTACCTCACGTGTGGTAATGCACAGGAGTACCAAATATGCACATATGTCTCTACAGACACCCAACTCAAACATTTGTTCCCATAAGTAACCATACTAAATCATATCAGCAGAGTACCAAGAAAGGTCAGTGAAACATGAAGCATACATGAAAACCATTATCCCTTCCTGTTCATGCTTCAATAACTCTTGGATCTAAATCCAGTGCAAGCAAGATTGTTAGCACTCCTCATAAAATAGATGTTGTAAGTCGGACCATGATAGTGTCGACTCATCATGCATCTAAATAATTGGTCTCTATTAGAACCTAGCTAATAAATGGAATATATTGGATTATATCACAACCATATGAATAGGCAGGGTCTAATTCAGCCTAAAAACTCATATCACCAACTCAATATAATCCTATGTTTCTTAGGGATCTGTCTCACTATGGATCCTTAGCATCCTCTGGCACTGGAACTCAAAAGGTGCACTTATGGTGTGTCGATCATCAGTCTACTCTGCTAGTATAATCTATTTCTCAATAGGTCGGGGAGTTTCAACCTATCTACATTGAGGTAAGATCTCATGTGATGTCCCTAGAATTGAAGCATCATCACTCATCAATTTCCATCACAATACTAAATTATTTACCTAGATGGTTGTCTTTGCAGATGCATCCAAAAAGTTTAATCAATAAATATCACAATCATATGATCATATATGTATGGAGAAGTGACACAATAAAGACATCCAAATACTCAATCCTTTATGATTTATGTACAAACATCCTTCTAACTGTTGTCTTGGAATAATGAGTTGTAAAGAAGGTATTCATAGTCCTCGTGTATGAATACATTGGTCTCTGCAGCAACACTGGGTTCCTTGGCCTAAAATACGCACTCAGTACAATTCAACATCATTTCTTTATGTTCCAACTATATCTTAATAAAGACAACACTCCAACATTCATCCCAACTAATGAACCAACTCTAGTACCAATCAACCACTACCTGACCCACCAAGGTCTACGTAGCCAAAAGATGGTTGAGTTGCGACGACCCCAAATTCACCTCCATATGCCAAGCATTGGTGACAAGTTTAAAAAGAATGACTAAAATGAGATTCCTTTTCTTAATTACCTGTACACACATACCTAACCATCACCATGAAAAAATGAATAGGAAATAAAATAATATATAGTTACACCTAGAGTAAATAACATACTTGTGATAACATCTACAATATACAAAATATTATGAAAGAACAAAATGAATTGTAAAGGATAAAACTACATGCCCAAATATAAATGATATCCCAACATGTAAACAAATAGAAACATAAATTTTGAGAGATCTTAGCTACATTTATCCAAGCCTCGAATATCGAACATGGTTAAATTCACTAAGATATCACGATGCTCCCCTAAAACCAAAAAAGAGTTAATCATCATCTTCATAAGATATGAAACTTGTGAGAAAATCCCATGTAGGGGTGAGTATATCCATATCCATTTGGATACCCCAAAAACATGAAGGGGGAAATGAGAGACATGGTATAAGTAGATACTTAAACCCATAGTAAGAGAAGAAAAAAATAAAATACATATATACACATATTCTCATATAATTAAAAAACTTATAGGGAAAGGGGATCTTCATCTCATAGCCTAGACCAAGATGAGAAGTCTTCCAATAGTTACAACTGAAAATCATCAATGCCTAGTATCTCCATTGTCAATCAGAAGAAATAACTGTGTAAACACACACCTCACCAATGGGTCCTATAAAAGAGGGTACATAATCTCTAAGTAGATCACCTTCACCCCAGTGTTTCCGAGGGTACAACACATATATAGATGAATCATTCCCTAGTGTGTTAGGGAGGAACCATTATGTAGATAGAGGATATGCCTCGTAGTCCATTAGAGGGATTCCAGTTAGTAGATATAGAAACCATGCCCTAGTGCATCAGGGGTGTACCAGTTGGAAGATAGAGGACCATCACTCAAGTCTGTATGTAGGGTACCACTTAGTAGATATAGAACTCAAGATCTATTCCATCTTGGGGAACCACTCAGTATATAGATGACAAAATCCCTACTACTTTTGGGGGTTCTAATCAGTTGATAAAGGACCCATGTC
This sequence comes from Viscum album, assembly GCA_963277665.1. Lineage (NCBI taxonomy): Eukaryota > Viridiplantae > Streptophyta > Magnoliopsida > Santalales > Viscaceae > Viscum > Viscum album. The sequence goes on from OY728135.1 coordinate 1,468,638,478, forward strand.
CGGGTGTATCAAGGGGATACCAATCAATATATTGAGGGCCAGGACCCTAGTTTTTCAGGGGGGGTACCACTCATTATATTGAGGATCATACCCCATTCTTTCAGAGGTACCATTATTTTTTGATCCAACCTAATCACTACCATCATCGAGAACCTCATAAATAAGCACCTCACTCAGAAATTCTGTCATAATATCCCGATATCAACTATAAAGGAAAAAATAGGTTTCTATATATAAATAAACATAGGATAGGATATCTACATGCCCAAATTATACAACCAGTAGAAAATGAATTTCACCATATAGCGCATAAAGGGAGATTCATACTCCCCACTGAAGAGTCTGAATTAAATACCTGATATTGGTATGAAAACATCTACCTCGGTATGGGGGCCATAGATCCTCCAATGGTTCCTCAATCCAACATTATTTGAAGAACATATTTTTGATACAAGATTTATCAATAATAATAATAATAATAGTAGTGGTAGTAGTAATAGTATTAATAATAATATAATAATCTTCATTAGGAACTTTTTTGAACCTAGACACAAGTTCCAAAAATTCACCCAACATTGGGCTTGAATTTCATGCCTCATCGTCTGGGTCCTAATGCCATTGATGGAACGAAATTCTGACATAGCTTGGATAAGTTACAACCAAAATAGAATTTTTATAATATTATTATTATTATTGAAATGAAAGGAGGACCTACCCCTACAATTATTCATTCCCATATCATGCCTCCCACAGACCCCCACCTCATTTTTCAATTTATTTTGTCATTTTCTATCACAACAATGATCGCCTAAAAGCAAAAACACCCCACCGTCCAGGATATCTAGGTACCACCAGTTTCCCTACAGACATGTGGTCCCCTACTTGGGGCCCAACCATGTTCTCAAATGGGTCATCTGAATAACGAAAATCACCACAATCTAACACATATTCTTTACAGTGTACTTTTTTCTCACTCGCACACACCCTTAGATACTTCCTACAAGGTCACCCCACTTGATCACAACTCCAAGACAAAAATGATTAACGGTGGAGTTCTAATCATGTAGGATCTTAAAAATAAAGGTGATCCTTTCTGACATGATTTGTATCATTTAGTCATTTAACCATTTATCATTTTAGGATGTTACAATAAACCCTCCCCCTATAGAGCATAATATTATTATTGTGAACCCTATATCTCAACCCATGAAATTCCTTGAATGTTAATTATGGTTTCCTATTATGATTACCAATTTAACGAATAGGCCTCACTAACTACACAGACTTCCATACCTAACATGGATATCAACTCATGGACCTCTAGGTACCAAAAAATTTACCCATTGACATGTGGACCCCTTCCTGGGGCCCACACACATGATGGAATAGGTTATCTAACAAATTAATTTCACCAAATTCCAACACATGTTCTTTCTATTGTGATTTTTCCATAGTCGCACAAACCTTGGGAAACTTCCTATAAGGTCGACCATCCTGATCACTAGTACAGCCCAAGCACATAAAACTATGGAGTTCAAAATAGGTAGGCTCTTAAAAAGAATGGTTCACATTGTTGAAATGAGTCATATCATTTCATCATTAGACCCTTTATCATTCTAGGATGAATAAATTATAATCTTATTATTTTTATATCCTATCATATTATTCCCTTATTAATACCTTCCATGTGAACCTATCCTATAGTGCCTCCATGAGATAACATAAATAACATCGCACCACCTCACACTCCACATCTTGAATCCAAACCTCCATTGGTGAATCACCTCAAACTAGTCACCATGTCATGTTTAACAATCACCTGGTTTGATCCTCCTAGAAATCACAGTGTGCCCCATGATCTAGTGTTGACCACAAACATTTAACACTAATTTCAATAAAAAATGGATTCACCTGGCTCATAGGTATGCCCTTCCTCCACCACTTCAGAGTACCAAACCATTTCCTCCATCACCATACTCACTTTCGCACTACTTATTTCCACTATCTTAAAATGTAAGGGTTAGTGGCCTCAATCCTTATAAGAGCATGAATAGATTGATTAAGGATAATAAAGAATAATTTTTTCACTCCACACTCTCTACTCTAAATCTACATGACCATAGTGAAAATGTTAGAAAATCATGGAAGAATGTGAATCACATGGATGTTCTTGACATATTTGATGAAGAATAATGAACCAAGAAACAATTTTTTTCCTCATCAAATAGTTTCCAAAAATATATTAATAAATACATTCAATAAATAGAACTATAAAGATTCTGGAAAAATAGAAATAGCAAAGTTCAACCTTGGTATCGATTAATCACTAACAATGAACGAATCTGTATCATTGTTTTTGGTGAGAGCCTTGATTCATTGTCGACATTCACCAAACTATCCTATGATGTTCTCTATTAATTATTAGGGTTAATAATTAGACATAATAAATTGGACCAACAAATGATTTATATAAAATATTTTGGTTAATATCTTTAAAAAAATAATTAAATATATATTTCAATTTATTTAATTATTTCACCCATGTTGGTGTTCAAGAAAAACACCAGACATCAACCAATGTTATGTCAATCCTATGTAAAAACCCATGTTAAAAAGTAAATGAGTGTCTCATATTTCCTATATATATTTGTATTTGTGTGTTATTTGGGTTAGGAATATTAATTAAATTAACTAAATTAATTATTTTTTCCAATGCACCTGCTAAGGGATGTCTTAAATGGACATCTTGCCTCAACCATCCTTATGTTCTACCTTGGGTCATCCTTACATCCTAGAATGGGTGATTTCCATGGATTTTTGATATGAGGCAATTTTTAGGATATATTAAATTATTCCTATAAAAATTTTACATGTGATGTATAATTTTTTAATATTTTTATTAAATAAATTTTGAGATTACGGTGCCTTGTAATTGTGTATGGTCTCAACACCTAGATCAAGAAATATTCTTTAATATATGTTAAATTCTAATAATTAAAGAACAAATTCTCTAGAAAATTAATCTTTTATTTCATATTATGAAATTATCAATTTAACTATGTCATACATGGTTAATCCAAAAACTCTCTAAGTTCTTCCTAGGATATATAATGTTTTCTTTTAGCAATATTCAAAACCTAATACATTAAAATAATTAAGAAGTTAATTCTTTATAATTTATTGTAAATAGAAATTTATTGTCCAAAGAAAATACCTTTAGAGTTTCTATCAAGACCTATAGATATGCCTCTTTATGATGCACCATGTCATTGTTGAGTTATTACCCAACATGTTGTCTTTTGGGTTGTTAACCCTAGGTATAACTATATGAGATCCTATATTAACCAAATAATTTTACGCATATTATTTCTTGATTTTTAAAATAATTATCCATTAATAAAAAACATGTATTATAATTTCTAATGTCATTGTAATCCTATGTATATAAAACATCAAAATAAAGTAAAATATAACATCTTTATTTTTATTTCCCTTAGAAAGATCCTAATTTTTTTTATCTCCTAAAACATTATAGGTTAACATGGAGAATAAATAAAATAATTAGGTGATATAAAAAGGCCTACTAAGGGAGTAAAAATAAAAAGTAAACATAGAGTTTGAGTCAAATGTATAACATGATATCATAAAATATAAGGATCTTGAGAAATTATATAGATAAATAAATTAAATATTATGGTATTATAAGATCTTGTAAATATATAAAATTCAGTAGAAATATATAAAATGACAAAAACATGAGTCAATTATAACTTCCTAATAAATATCACATGTTTCACAAAGTCCCATAATGGAATTTGTTTACTCCCTAATACCCATATAAAATGTCTCCTGAGAAAAAAGCTTTAGCAAATGAATTGGAGCACTATTTAGGATCACCTATCATAACATCTTCATGATTTTTTGTTCCATAATAGGGAAATCAGTCTTAAGGTAAAAACATAATAATTACCCGTGGAATGAAAATGGGATTCATAATCAGGTCTCATATTATAATCAAAATAGGTTTATTAAATAAGATATTTTACTAATGATCGTAAGGCATGTATATAACTGTAAAATGAATAGAGGTTGAGTTGGGTATATCTATAATAGACATATATTGAGAATTTATAAATATCCTATAAAATCACATGTTGTATTCTTTAAAAAAAATGTCATTAAAATATCACATTGAATATTTTGTGGGGAAAATAATATTTTCACTTTGAAATGACATATTTAATATATAAAAATTTCAAGAATATCATTAAGAATATATAATTTGAATGTAAAAATGGAAACTTGTAAGGTAATCATCAAATCATTGATTGACCATAATGGTGGGGAATTTCATTGATGTCATATAAGTTAAAAACATTCTTTTTACACCTTTTTAAAAAAGGTAAAGAATTATCGTGTTTAGAAAATGATTGAAATATTACTTGTAAAACATTTTGTAAGAAATCAAACATGGGTAAAATATTCTTTATTAAATCATTGGATAATATTAAAAAATTATATAAATGATTTTAATGATAATTTAGACATGTGAGGGAAATACTCCAAATCTAAAATAATATAAATGATTAGTATCACCAACAAAAAACATTATTGATGTTTATTTATTCAATAAGGGAGGAATTGGAAAAAACATGTAAAAAACATTCATGAAAATATGAGAATAAATCATAGTTGGTCCAATTATTTGTTTTTATATGATTTCCAATAATGTAATCATTATCATAAACAATCATGAAAGAAAGGAGATAGCAACGTCAAGTTTTTACCCATTTTTTAACCATTAAATCAAATCCACATAGATGAAGTAAATTGAATTGAAACATAAAATATCCTGAAGTATAAAGGATTAAATATATAATATGTAAAAGGGTAATAATATAAACTACATATAGTAAATTATGCGCATAATAATATAATATGTCTTGATGAAATGAAATTGAAATGAAATCTATTACGTCAAGTTTGACTCATCTCATATGTACTTTATCTTCCGGAATAATAAAAATATTTTCATTATTTACTTAATTAATAAACATTTAATGTTTAATATTACATTTATTTTATTTATTAAAATGTTATATTTATTTACTTAATCAATTAATTTCATGTCAGACATTTTGATGACTTTCAGTTGAAATGTTAAAAATAACTTTGATTTGTTAAATAGAGTAAAGGAATTCATTAATCCATAATATACAGAATAATAATCCATGAATAATTATTATTTTTATATATGATTTATAATTTTAAAACCATCCCTGAAATTTATTTTTGAAAAATTCAATACATTATAATCATGGAGACGGTAGGTTGTACATACACATGAGTAGCGTTTCCTTTTTTCAACAATCATGATCGAAATATGGTTATTAATATTATATATTTAAAAAGATAAAATAGTATCTTTATTTAAATATTATATTGATAAATACACTAATATATACAATCCATCTGATGTGGTGATGAAAAATGAATCATGTCTCTTTATAGAGTTGATAGTCAACACGTATGGATGAATGCTAATTTCATTTTTCAGTGAATTGAATGATACGAAAATATATTGAACACCACAAAATCCTAAGATAAGAAAATTTTATTCATTATAAAATTGAAAATGAATAATCTATTTTTAAAAATATATGAAATTTATTTCATTAAATTTAATCTCCTTGATACCATGTGAAATACACAACCCCTAGACTTAATGAGAGGTAATATAGTATATCATTATAAACTATTCATTAAACTAGTAGGTATGAATATTAAAAACTAAATTATGAAAATTGTGAGGTTTAAACTTGAGATAAAAATTCAATGGTTTTATATTGATTAGAAATAAAATAAGTATCCTATAAAACAAAACAAAAATTCTGAAATAACTGTATTTTTTCTAAAAGTGGATTTAGTCATTCTTTATACAAATACTTTAAAATTATTTTCTCACGTTTTGAAAATTTATTTTAAAAAATTAACATAATTTTTTAAATCATCATATAAGAATCATTTTAGTGTGATTTTTTGGATTCCTCTAAAATGTTTCATTTTTTGATTAATAGTGAAAATACTAGCTTTAATTGAAAACTGAATTTTCGTTTAAAAAAATTATATAGTTATGTTATAAATTAAATAAGTTTTAATTTAAAATATTTAAACTATATTAATATTTAACTAATTTTGGTAATTTTAATAATTTTAATATTGAATTTTTATATTAAAATAATATATACTAATGATGATTTTCTCTTATGAAACCCACATTTTCATCATGTCTATGGGTATAATTTTAAATTGGAATATCATACTAATGGAAATAAAATTTAGAAAAAATTATTCCATTTTTGGAATAAAAATAATAAATATTATATAATATTTTCAACCAAATTTTTTACCCAAATTAGTAGTTAAAATATGAAAAAAAAGTAATGTGGTTAAGGTAAAAATCTATTTACAGGGGGTTAAACTAAGAAGATAAGGGTTAAAATTACCTAAAAACAAGTAAAAATGTTATTTTATTGTCATATTTCTACCATATAAATCAAAAATTGGAATATACGTTCATTTTTATTCATTTTTATTATGAATTAATTTATCATTTTCGATTCATTAATGAAATATCCAAGATATTTCCAAGAATGTCCCCTTTCCTTAATAATAAATTAGATATTTATCCTCTAATTCATTCACACTTATAAATCCATATATTTAAACTAGAACCTAAGAAAATATCTCCCCATATTCCTTATACATATTATATATATTATGGTCCTCACAAAATACCAACCTTAGGTCCCTTAAGATAATATCTAAAGGTGGTTTCTCTTAAAAAGGGTAATTCTCTTAACAAAGTTCTTTAATTTCCTTTCCTATTTTTCAACATTAAATTATTTCTTAACAATTATAATATAATAATACTAGTCTATATAATATATTTATTAGTTATTATTTTTATGGAATAATATTTATCCATTTTCCACTATTTCAAATGGGAAACAAAGTCATCTATTTTGTGTACAACAGACTACCGCCTCATGAACCGGGATAATTAATATTCCATCACCAACATTAATGGATGGATTTAATGATGTGTTTAAAAAGACAATATTATATATATTATATTATTATACTTATTTAATTATAATAACATATATTTATTATTACTATCCATTTCTGTTTAAAATGCGATAATGTCTCTCGAGTGTATAATGGAATATCGCCTCGGGAAGCGATGTGATTAGTTTTTCAATTAATATTTTCATGTAATGTAAGAAGGATATATTTAATGAATATATGTGATATATATGATATTATATTTATTATCTAAAGTTAATATATCACACACTTCCTTACCCTTTCACTCATTAAGATAACAATATTTTAGGTCATGTAGATGTATAATCTACTGTATCTACGAAGCTATGGGAATCATTTTACATGTACAACTATCATAAATAGTTATAAAAATGAATATAAAGAGTAAATAAGATATTTATTTCATTTATATATTTATTTATATGATGTATATATATATATATACTAATCTCAATAATCGTAACATTGATAAAAAATATTAGCATGAAAAAACAAGTCAATTAACATATGAAATAATTTAAATAATGAAATATTATTAACAAACGGTGGAAGAATGTAATTAAAGGATCACATGTGGTATTAAAATTATTAATATGGTTATTTAAGAAATTAATATCATGGTTAAAACTATTATATATTATTTTAAATCATGTTCAACTAAAAGGAAGTGTGAGCTAAGGGATTTCATCTCAATTTCCCTTTATTGAGGAATATTATAATGTGATGTGCCTAATTTATTTAATATGGTGTAATAAAACCCATTTTATATGTAATATATTGAATAATTAATACATAATATTATTTTATGTTTGAATTTGAATTATATTACCCAAGGTTATTTGACATGAAAATTACCATGTTTTAAAGATTTTCATAACTCAATTAATTTTTATTGGGTCATATTACTTATTCATTGTCATTGATATTCTAAGATTATGTGTCTAATTAAATTTTATTATATTATATATTATTTAAAATTATTTTATATTAATCTAAAATATTTATACATAATTGATTCAATGATTAATTCTCACCTCAACATTATGATCTTTGTAAGAGTTAATTTCATAATCTCATTTTAATTATTATTTTGTATACATGATTTCCCTTTGAAAAAACAATTTTTTAATTTTCTAACAAACCCTTTTATTTTTATTTTCATATGGATATTCATGTAGTTTTCAATTAGTGGTATAATTTTTCTATTCTAGGGAACTTAAAATGATTGACAAAATGTTTTTATTAAAATACGACTTTATTTCACTCTTTAGTAAAAAATCCATTTTCATCCAAAACCGTGTTTTATAAAGATATTTTAGAAGAAAAAAATTTAACATTACTAAGAATGATTTATTAATGGAATTATTACCCATATTTAATTTTTTTACCAAAAAATATTGGAATATTCATTACAAATTTGAAAAAAATGATTGTTTTCCCTTTCCAAAAAGTGAAAGTAATCATTGTTTTAACATCTATGTATTGCATGGAATTTTCCAACATCATCACCGATCAATATTTTGAATCTTATTTCATAATATTTAAATATTTATTTTCAAATAAAATAATTTTCAAAATTTTTATAAAAATGTTTTAAATGTTTTTTTCAAATTGAAAAAGGTATTTTCCTCAAGAATATTTTTAAATATATCTTTATTGTTTTTCTATTCAGAAATGACAACAACCATTTATTTTACTTACACTCAACTGAGGATATGTTTTATTGATACCATTATTATTATTTTTGTGGATGTTTTGTGATCATTTTGACTAGGGAAATTAATGAAATTCACTTTCTTCATTTATTTTTGTAGTCACTAACTTTCCATTGAAATATTCACTTTCCTATTATCATTGAATGTTAAATTTTCCCTAAATATCCATATTTTTTTCATGGATATTCTTATTGGCTAAATATTATATCATTTCAATATAAGATTTTCAACATTGAAATTTATTTTTTTTATGGTAAAATATTGATAAAACATTATTCTTTACTGAATACAGATATTTCATGATATCACACATTGTACATGAATTAAATTAATTATTTAGTAGACGAGTAATGATTTGAAAGTGCTATTATGGGTGGGGCCATGAATTTTATATCCCATGGATGCATCTATATTCTCATAAGGTTAATCTGTAAGATATCAATAAATAGGTTTTTCACATATTTTTATACTTTCTTATGAAATGCCTTGATAGTAGAGGCATCATGTTCTTGAGAACATGAAATCCAATAATTGTGATTTAACTTAATTCATATTTTAGTAATTATTATCCATGAAATTTTCACCAAGATATTATCTCTAGATTAATTTCATTCTTTGTTTATTGATTATATGTAATGTTTTTTTAGTTATTTAATAGTACATATTTATTGTTCAATATATTGTTATGATAGCCATATTTTTTATTAAATGAAATGTGATTTTAGTCATTTAAATTTATATATTGATTACTATCAACAAATTATTTATCATAAATGTGTTTTCAATTATTTACCTTTAGATTTTGATTATACTTATTTATTCATGATAAATTCTACTGTATATAACCCTTACAAATAATTTTAGATCACGATTATTTATTTCCCTTCCTATGAATCCATGAATTTTACTATGATTAATATACAATGATATTCTAGAGGTAATAATGTTATTCTTAAAAAAATTATGTTGTAATCCTTATTTTTAAATGTCAATGGGAATCATGTATATATCTAGTTTAACAAGACTACTAAACTATTTGGTACTTCGAGATTTGATTCCTTGTATCTTATTCTAATGTAATAATTTAGACATTGACTTTGGTTATTTGGAGTAAGGTCCATTATAGTTTATATTATAGGAAGATTAGTAGAGAACATGGGAAAAAGATTTAGGAAAACATATTTTAGGGTATCTAATCATATGATAGAAAATGAAAATAAATATAGAATAACATCATAAAATTTTTTTAAGGAATATATTATGTTGGGTGTACAATAAATAAAATCCTTTTTTTAATACTAGAAATATATGTGGTTAAGAAGCAATGGTACCTAGGTATCATAATTCTAAAATAGGCATGTCGGACATCACTCGAGCGTTACCTGGTACAAAAAAATGGGCCTTGTTAAAAACCTAGTTTGACACACTTAGGGGATATGCTTGGGATAATTCAACTTTCCATTACAAACCATTATGAAGTATTTTAAAATAGAACATCACCAAAGAAACCATGTTTAATACTATGAGATTATATAGGAATAAATTATCTGTTTATGTTAACTATTTCGCTAGTCTTGGGATTATAAATTATGGTATATAATGTCCAGATCTAATCTAGTTTACGCTGCAATTTAGAAATGGATCCTATCAGAAGGAATTAAAGTCTTATCAACACACGTAATCCAAATAGTAATAATGACCATCTATTTGCTGGTATTAAACCAATATTTTGAAGGGAACTAGTCTCCAAAATATTTTCATCATATGAGGACATAATACCATGTTCCATAAAAGGAGATAAATGATTATTTAAGAATTATGTATTTAAAATGAAGTAATAGAGGAAGAGGACAGTAGAGTAAGAAACGGATAAGCGAGCGAAGGGAAAAAAGTATTTTCCAACATGTTATACTTATAGAAGGAAACAACTTGGTACATGATTCAAAAAAGAATTTTTCTACCAATGTGGAGAGAAATTAGACTATGATCTTGATTATAGGGAAAAGAAATAAATTTACTATGTTCAATGATTAGACTATAAGGATATAGGGCACTATAAAAATTAATTCCCCCTGAATCATGGTAATAAACCTAAAAATAAGTTAATGGATCGTGGACACTCTTAAGTTATTATCATTGAATAAGTGGAATGATGGATATGCTTGTTCTTGGATTCCTGAATTATGTAAAAGGAATATATTACCAATGAAATTATAGTCAAAATATTCATGACATTTATAAGGATGAAAATATAATACTATTTCATAAAGTATTTGAGAAAATATCTTGAATGGTGCTGATGACCAAGAAACATGATTTAGTGACAAGTTAAACCTCTTGGAAAACAAATGATTTAGCGAGCATAAACCTTAATATGATCCCAATGTTGATATAATAATGAAATTTTTATGAGGTTGTGTTCACGACCATGAAATTGGTTAGTGGTTTGATGATTTAGGTCATTTTTAGGAGGTTTACTGAAAGTATTGAATTATGTAATATATTAGGCAAACTGAGATATTATATTTAGTAGAATTCATGCTTTCAATATGGTTTTATAGTGATAAAGGTATTCACATATTTCGAATGTCACAATAAGTTACAAAATAATTTTTCTGGAATATAATTTTCTTTTAGTGACTTTTGTTCAAAATTATTGGACTTTGAATTTTGATATAAATATATTGGATGACCCTATTATTTATAGAATGGATTTTGATGAACATTGGTAGTAATAAGATATCAAGTGCTAAACATTCTGGTCTTATAAAATATATTCCCAATATAGGAATGGTTTTCATTATTTTATTTACCTAATGGTCTATTTATAGTTAATATTAGTGATCCAAACATCAAAATTTCTATTTCATACTCATTTTTGGGTGTATGGTGTGAAGTAGTAATTAATTGAAACATATCCAAATGATGAAACTGTGCCTATATAAATATATCAATTCACAATATTTCTTTATGTTCTCATTCTAGATGGAAATTTAATTCCACAAATTTGGGGAATGAATCATGATACAAAGTGTTATCTTATTACCTTCATATCCAATTAATCTAATGGTGTTTTAAATCATCACATATTTATGGGTTTTAAGTACTTAAAAATCCATTTATCATTAACTATATATTGATAAATGACCTATATCTATCTTTATATTTATTTATGACTTGGTAGAATTTATATTTCATTACATGCCCCCAATTTTCTCTTATATGTAATCCTATTTTTTTATTCTATAAGAACTTTTTTACATCAATTTAAGTATTATAAATAGAACATTTTATTAACACTTATTCTAATTTGGGTTTTCAAAAAAGAAATATTCATACATCGATTTGTGATTTCTGAAAGAAAGATCAAATTATGAGAAAACAATTTATTTATTGTTGGTAGAAGATAACACAATGAAACACTAAAAGAATACGATTGAATTTAATAGAATATGTGACATTCCACACCTAACTTAAACAACCTAAAACCACTTTGATAACTTATGCAACATGCAACCTTGAGTCCTAATGAATTGTAATATAGTATACTATTATAACAGAGCTGTTAAATTAGAATTTATGAATAATAATAAAATAATTAATAAATCTATATAGGTTTCACGTGTAAATTTTTTTTATCTATTTATTATGAATAAAATTAGAACTATTTTGGTTAAAAATAAATATTTTTGAAAACATTATTCTTTTTTCAAAAGACTATATATTCATGCTTTCTATATGTAAATTAGAATTACATTTTAATAATATTAGAAGTTTATTTTATAAAATAATATTTATTTTTAAAATCAGTATTTCCAAATTATCTTAGGGTTAATGTTTTGGGGATTTTTTTAAACTTCTCATTTTTCATGGTTAGTGGAAAATACATAACTTTATTGAAAATTAACATTTTAATTAAATAATTTATCAGGTTAAATTATATTTTAAATTTTTTAAAAATTTAAATAATTTAAATAATATTAAAATTTAAATAATTTAGTTTATCGTAATCAATTTCATATTGAATTTTGATATTAAACCCATATATACTTATGACAATATTCTCTTTACAAACCTTATTTTTCACCACGTATATGGGTATAATTTTTAAATTGAATTCGGTCAATTATGTGAATTTAATATGGAAAAGTTGATTCAATATTTATAATCATAAAAAAATTATATTATCTATTAATTTCAACATTATTTTCGACCCATATGAACAATGAAAACTAAAAATTTTTATTACTGTGGTTAATGTAAAAATGGGTTTAACGGAGGTTAAACTTAAGAGATAAGGGTTCAAATGACCTACCAAATTGTAAAAATCTTATTTTCTTGTAATATTTATACCTAATACATCAGAAAGTCTAATATATATTCATTTTTAATCATATATATTGGGAATAACATTATCATTTTGGATTATTTTGGAAAACATCCATGTAATTTCCATGAATATCCTCTTTCCCCACTTATAAAAGGGAACTAACTCCCTAAACTTATTCACACCTATAAATACATATAGTTAGATCATAACATGAATAAATAACTCCACAAAATCCTTATTAATATTATATATCTAATTTTCCTCCCAAAATACCAGCCATAGGGTCTTAAAGAGGATATTCAGCGGTGATTTCTCTTTGAGAACATAATTATCTTATCAAAGGTATTTCATTTTATTTATTCTTTTTACACCATAAATTATGTATTAAAACATAAAATATAATAAAACACTTATAAATAACATAATGATTTGTTATTATTTTTATTTTATAATATTTATCCGTCTCTTTCACCATCAAAATGGGAAATGAAATCATCAATCATGTGTACGACAGACTTCCACCTCGCAAACCGATGTAATTCATTTTCCATCACCACCTCTAAAGGAAAAATATAAGGATGTATTTTAAACATGTATATGATATTTATTTTAATATAATACTTATTATAATATAATATTATATATACCTTCATTATTTTCATTCCGTTTAAAATATCATAATGTTGATTGTGTATACACTAGAATACCACGTTAGACAGTGATGTGATTCATTTTTCACTTGATTTACATTAAAATAATAAAGGATAAATTTAATGAACATATGTGAAATGTTTTATTTTATATTTATTATGTAAACTAAATATATCAACAACTCTCTTATCCATACACTCATTAATGGAATGATACCATCGCTCATGTGTATGTATGGCCTACCGTCTCCCTGAAGAGATGAGAAAAAAATTCCATGGTAAACATTAATAAATAGTAATAAATATGTATATAAAAATTTAATATTATATTGATATAATTATTATAATTATAGTGATTTTGGATATATATTATGAATAATAATTGGAACATTGATGACAAAACACACATGAGAAGATAAGGAAATTAACATCTGAAAAATAAAAATAATAAAATATTATTAAAAAATTGTGGTAAACTATAACAAGAAAAAAATATGATGTTAAAAGTATAAATATGATTCTAGTATAAATTAATAACATAATAAAGACAATTATACATAATTTTAACAAATTTTCAACCAATAGGAAGCATGAGGTAATGGATTTCGTTTCAATTTTTCTTCAGTGAGGCATATTATAATGTTATGAACCTAATTTATATTATATGGTGTAATAAAGACACTTTTACAAGAAATATCTTGAATACTTTATAATTCATGGTATTTTAAGTTTCAATTTAAACTATTTCATCCATGGTGAGTTGACTTGAAAATTATCAAGTGATAATAAATTTCATAACTCAATTTATTTTCATTGGGTTATATTACGTCTTCATTATATTTGATATTATAAGATCATGTGTGTAATTAATTTTGATAATATTATATTTAATTTTTACTTGTTTTATATGGATTTAAAATTCACACACATAATTTATTCGTTGATTAATTCTCACATCAATGTTATGATCAATGTAAGGTTTTATTTCACAGCCTCATTTTAATAAAGATTGTTTATACATATGTTTAAAATGAATGAACTTTTTCAATAATTGTCTAATAAACCCCATTAAGTTTTCTATACATTGGGTATTCATTATCTTTTCATGTAATATTAAAATTTTTACACTCTTTGGTAGTTATAATTATTAAAAAAAGTTTGTTTTGTAAAATATGACTTCATTTCTCTCTTCAATTAAAAATGAATGTACATACAAAACCATGTTTTCTAAAAATGTTTTCAAAAATGTTTTTTACGTTTTTACAAAATAATTTATTAAATACTTTTTTAGAAATTATTTAATTTTTTACAATTTTATTAAAGGAATCCAGACATATGTTTCTAAATAATTCTCATTTATCTTTTACCAGAAAAGTAAAAGGAGTCTTAGTTTTAAAATATAAGGAATGTCTATAATTTTCCACCATAATTACAACTAAATTTTTTTAATCATAATTTAGAGTTATTAAAATTTTATTTTAAATAAAAATTATTACCAAATTATGTTGTGATATTTTTATTTTAAAAGGTGATTTTTTAAAATTATAAGGAAATTATCCTCACTAATTTTTTTAAATATCATTTTATGATATTTATATTCATCAATGAAAAAAAAACATTTAATTTCCTTTTAATTCACTAAATATATGTTATATTGATACAATCATAATTCATTATATGAATGTTTTGTGATCATTTTTTCAAGGAATGTATTTAAATTTACTTTACTTTATTTATTTTTGTATTCATTAACTTTCCCTTAAAATATTAACTTTCTTGAGATTATTGGACATTAAATTATCATTAAATATCCATATTTGTATCATGTAAATTCGTATTTCTTAAAACATATATCATTTATATATAAAGGATTTTAAATTTAATGTTTTTTAATCATGAGAAATATTAATAAATCTGTATTCCTTAATCAATACAAATATTTTATTATAGGTCACATTTTTTATGAATTAAATAGATTGTTAAATATATAAGGAATACATTTCACATGTAGTGGTGGGTGGTCTCAAAATTATATAACCCCTTGATGCGTTGGTAGTTTCATTAAGAAAATCATAAATCTATAATTCAATGTGGTTTACACATATTTTCAAATTGTCTTTTGAAAGGTATTGATATTATTGGTATTATGTGCTTAAGAACATGAAATCCAATAATTAAGAATTTTCTTCATCAAGAATTCAGTAATTATTATCCATGATATTTTCATAATGATATTTTCATTGGATTCATTTCATTCGTTTTTTATTGATTAAATGGAATTTTTTTAGTTATTTTCTTTTAAAATATTGATTATTACGTACCGATTTATGATAGTCATGTTATTGATTAAACATAATGTTTTTTCAGTCATTTATCGGTTCATATTTTTTTGACAGTCAAATTATTTAAATGGTATGTGTGCTGAGTTATATACATTTCCATATTAATTATTCTTAATCATTTATAGTATCTTCCCTTGTACTTAACCATTATTGTTCATTGGAGCTCAACTTTATTTTTTTTCCTTTCCCAGGAACCCATTTATTATTTTAGAGGGAATAATGTTATTCCAAAAAAAATATTTCATTAATGTTTTTTTTCAAATTTAAAATGGGAATCATGTATATATCCAGTTAACCAATACTATTAAACTATTTGATCCTTTGATATTTGATTCCTTGTATCTTAATGCAATGTTATAAATCATACACTGGCTCCAGATTTCAATTGTTTGGGTCATTCCCATCGGTATTAGAAAATTTTAGTAGAAGCCATGGGAACTGTATTTAGGAAAACATATATTATGGAACATAACTCTATCATAGACATTGAAGATAAGTATATAAGAACAAAATAATGTTGTTGTTATGTAAGATATTATGTGGTTATAACTAGAAATAAATCCTTGTATGGATAATTCAAGTGGAAATGGTTCTGAAACCCGAGGTACCTAGGGGTAATAACTCCAAAAAGTTGTCTCGGGCTTGACTCGGGTGTTTCATAGTACAAAAAACGGGCTTTAATGTGCACCTGGTTTGACACCCCCAAGGTATTTACTAAGGATAATTCATATTTTCATTACAAACAATTATAAAATATATTAAAATAAATATGTACTCAATGAGACCCTATTTATTATTTTGAGATTAAGTATGCATAAATTTCTCAGTTTATGTTAATTGTTTCATTTTTTGGGGGTTATACATTATGATACATAATGTTATAATATAATATAGTTTATAATCATGTTTATAAATAGAACATAGTTAGAGGAATAGGAATCATATCAATTCACAGAATCCAAAGAAGAAGAATGCTTATTTATTTGATGGGCTTAATCTAGTCTTAAATGGAACTATTCTCCAAACCTTTCTCCTCAAATGAGAACATAATACCATGTGCTATCAAAACACATAAATAATTATCTAATCATAATAATTTTGAAAGGATACAAGATAATAAGAGGATGATAGAGAAAAAAACTTATAAGGGGAAGAAGGGAATGATATATTTTCAAACATGTGATACTTGTAGAAGGAAACACCTTGGTACATGCATAAAAGGAGAAGGATTTTAATAATTATCCATCATCTAATTATCCCACACAAGATTAATTGTGATGACCAAACCCCACCTAGACCTTGTGCCTAGCATTATTGGTGGGAAACTAGTGATATATGAACCAATGGGAGGAACAAGATAGTTAATCCACTTATTACCTAGTATCCCATGACTAATAAAAGAAGTGATGTGTATGAACAAATGAGCCAATTATAACGCATAATGAATTAAAAAACTACCTTCACCCATGACACACAATGATAAATATATCCATAAATAAAATTAACCCACAGAATAAAAATAACATTCCCAAATAAGGGGAGAAACATGCATCATATTGTGATTAAGAACAAACATAATGGTTAAACAAACATATATTATAGTTTTAAAATTTAATGGTTATATACTAGGATGTTTACCTCACACCAATATTTTTCATGTTCTAGGTTCTTAGTTGGATTCCATTCTTGTTCATCACGGATGACATGGGGTGAGTTGGGTGGTTATGATAAAAAGGAGGTTGGATGAAGTTGGTTTGTGCTCAAATTGAGTGGGTTTGTAATTTTTTTAGTTAGTGATGTATATATTCTTCCCACTAGTTTAATTTTTTTATAAATGTATATTTATTTTTATGAAAATGGGCTGGATCATTGAAGTTGGTTTTCTTCTATTTTGAATTTAAATTTATTTTTTTTCTTATATTTATTTATTTAATTGTCATTTATCTCTATTTTGCATGATATCATTCCCAAAAAGATTAATATGTTTCCCATGAACTAGATACTATCCTTTGGGGATCATGAATTCCCATCAGGCCTTTGGTAGATTCAGGATGGGTGTTGGATAGGATGATATCATGGTTTATTTTGTTACACTTTCAAACTGATGGAAAATAATAACCTCCTTTCTATGTACGTGTGGACTACCAACTCCACAGAGACACATGATTCATTTATCATTTATTTTTTACATGGATGGTAATAAGGATTTATTTAATTAATATATATTATATAATAATTATTTTCATAATTTGGTTTATTATTTACCATTTTTTTCATTTTTCATAAAATAAGAACAATGTTTATATATACGTAAAACATATCATCTACATGAACATCATAATATATTTTTTCATATATAATTTTATGGATGACTATAAACATGTATATAATGATTGTATATGATATTTATTTCAATAATAGAGTTATAGAGATAATGGAACCAAGATCAAAGGAAAAGTTCTGAAACCACCAAACAAAAATGTACATGAATAACGTAGCAGATATCACCTTGGATTGTGTCATAATTGACATTATGTTCATTGTTATTTTGGCTATGGTGTATTATTATATCATGAGAAAAAATTATATCATATCTATATTGGTTTCATGCATTTTGTTTTAAATTTTTTTTCATTGATAAAAAAACCAAACCACCATGAAAATTATGTGCCTAATATTTTATTTAATTGGTTAGTGGCATAGATCTAACAAAAATTATTTTTCCCATCTACATATAAGGTAGCAGTGCATAGCTAAAGAGTTGATAGTTAGAAAAAATATATTTTATGAAAAAATCATTAAATGATGTTTCATTTTCTTCTATGACCTTAGAGTATATGAATAACCTAAATCTATCACTACAAAGAAAAATATACAAGTAATGGGTATTTATTAAATATTTACTAGTAATTAAATAATAGGGTATAAGGTTATAGTTTAATATAAAAATATACTTAATATTACACTTAACAAAAGGAAGGTGTAACCAATTATTATATTTTTCTCAAAACTTTATTCCATAATACGTAACTTGTAGTGTTTGATAGAAGGAAGAGTTGTTATAGGTTCTTTTGGATGTTGGAATCCTCTGGCAGATTCAAGGGAAGGAAAGGTAAGGGGAAATTTTTTTATTAAATTTATATTTTTACAAAACCCTTTGTATAAGGGATATTATTTTAAGAATATTATTTTAGTAAATTATTAAAAAAATATTGTTTGAGTTATTTACTTCTTAAATTCCCTATTTTTAATTTTATAAGTCTTTATAATGGAATTAAATTTTAAGATTTCGAGGATAGATTAAACGTGTTAAAATTATAATTTCATGTATGAAATTATCTTTTAATTCAATGGATTTCATTTATTATTATTTCTATTATATGTCCATTTAATATATTTCTCATTGAAATTTTTTATATTTTTGGAAAATAATATGATTATGTTTAATTCCCAAAAAATATTTCTCAGTTTTTTCAATGAATTTTTAGATTACTAGTAATATTTTGGAATTTATATATTTTCCTTTAAGACAACATTTGTTAATTTTATAAGATATGTAATTATTATTTTTTTTGAAATTAAATTACATGTATGTGAGGCATGAGAATAATATATTTTTAATGTTTTTATAATGTGAAATTAAATATGTACAAAAAAATGTTTTATTCTAAATTTTCTCATTGGGTAATGTGTTTGATGATGACGAATAGGGAGGAAACCCATGGAATCAAGGGGATTTTTCCCTTAAAGTGATGTATTTCCATCTAGTATTTATAGTTCCCATAATTGTTTCTTAAATATTTCAGAGTACCATTAAATTCAATAAATAGGTATTGTTATCAGATGTAATGTTTTAGAATTTCGATGAAGAACTTTAATTTTATTACATGCTTTTTTAATGAATGTTTTTAAAAATCATATCTTGTTAGGAATTTTGTATTATGAAAATAGTAAATTTTATTTATTAGGAAATTATGTATTAAATATATTTTTTTTTAAACACAAAATATTTTATATGAATGGAAATTATTTTTGAAATAATTATTAGAATATTTTAATAGAGAAGTGACATCATATTTTTCTTTAAAACCCATTATTGAGGAATTTGTTTCTAACCCTTTTTTTGAAAAAAAATATATTTCATAGGTTTAGTGATGTGTAATAGATCAATGTTGAATGTCCTGTATAAATATTCTAACATGATTAAAGTTGGGAAAGTATTTGTATAAGTTTTAATTATTAGTATAAATGTTGATATCTATATAGAGCTTATAATCCTCACAAACTCTAGGCCAAAATGATCCACATACTATATATTATTAAATTGATGATAAATATTTTATATAGGAAGTAATATATAGTTTTTCAACTCTTGAATCATGATACAGATATGGGGATATATTTTGAGAGTGTCTCTAGTATCCCTAACTTTGAAACATAAGGTCACTCTAAAAAATAGTCATTAACAACCCAATTGATGTGAATATTAGAGGGTGGGGTAAATTTGTTTCCCTTAATTCTACACTTCTTACTAGACAACAAGGTTCGTTTGGAAATGAGGTATTTAATATCATTACATCAAGAAAAAACTAAGTCTATGAACTGTTAAATGTTAGTTTTTGTGTTCGAAGAATTAATTATATTGTAAAATACTAGAAATAAAAACTAGGTGGGAGATATCCAATGATTAGATCTTATATCAGGCTCTAAAGAAGGACAAATGGCCATCCAATTTTAGATAAATGAAACTTTTAAACATAGAAAACCCCTAATTGGTGATTAAAACTCACCTAAAAAAAGTTATTTCATATAGATCATAAACAATTAGGTCCTCAAAGTCCATGAAGGCCGTGAAATAATTCTATAAAGTAGTTTATATGAAACTAATGATCCTAGAGCTAGGGATATATTTACCAAAACCCCACCCCTATAATAATAAAATATTCACTAGGAAAATTATTTCATAGTGACTAAAAATAATCAATCCCATTCCCCAGTGAAGAGAGAATTATTACCTCACCTTCTTATAAAGAAGTAGGACTTTTGAAGATGAAGATCATCCTAATAGAAAGTTCCTCAAAATATTCTTCCACTTATCAATACTTCTCCTTTATCAAGAGAAAATTTAGTGAAACCCATTGGTAACACTATTTGGGTTGATTTTGAAAATCTACATCTGAGAATGTTTTTTGGGAAATGGTTAAAGTATTTCAAGTATCTCGGTAAAAAACATCCAAACACATAGATATCAAATAATATTATGATTCCTAACATTAAATAAATTCTAAGGATAAAGATCCCATTTTAACTATAATGTGGATGAATATATGATCCCCCTTAATGATTCACATAAATTCATGTCATCGATTTCTATCCAAAAAAAATTAAGGAAAAAGAAATTGATAAATAAGAACTTAATGAGTAGTAATCCATACAAAATGTGTTGTATAGAAAAATAAATAAAATATGAGTGTGTAATTGACATCCAAATAAGTCCCATAATATGGTAGTCTCTTACAGGGTCCATATTCCAATTACTAGGAGATATTCAACAAATGATAATGGGATGAGAGTATCTATATTCTTAGCTCTCCCATAACCTGAAGGTGTTGATCCTTTTTATATATAATAGAAAATTAGAAAGTATAAAATTGAGTTAGAGAATGAAAGGAGAATAAACATGAAATTTATATACAAAAATATTCCTAAAAATTTAATCTCAGAAGTTGAATCTAATGCCTATCTTATAGTATAACACATTAAATGAGAAGTAAATGTTTGGATATAAAGAGATTAATCTAGTTAGTGGACTAAATCAGGGTCTAGAAATGAAAATTATCTAACCCCATTGACCATCTAGTATCAATAATTCCTTCACATGTGTCATAAAAATCATATTCAAAATCATGATATACCAAGTCGAATAAATATGCCTATAAAAAAAATATTGTCTATCCAACCATATCATTCATTACACATTATTTCTACTCAGGATTTAGTGCATGAAACAATACATGTAGAACAAATCAAATAAATTGAGTCTCATGCTCTATAAGGCCCCAACCTTACACCTTACTTAATCTTGAGTTATTACAAGATTACACATTGAGGATCTTTTCAGGTTTAGAGTTTTAGAGAATTAGATCATGAAACTTGCATTACATTCCACATTTAGACAAAGTGGTTACATAAAAGACAGTATTCCTTCTTCCCATCAACAGAAACATATTTAAAATAAAACATGGATTCTTTCTTGACACATCCTTGAAACTATCATCACATCATGTACCGTTCCCTTGACCTGTGAAAAACATTTCAAAAACTTGGGATGAGCATAAAAAGCTCAGTAAGGGATATAAAAATATGGAATGGAATCATGAGTACATGTATACATAAGAATGAAATCATACTTTACCCATAAAACATAAGCACTTTATCATACCTCATAAAATCATAGAAATCATATGACATAAAGGTAACTTGAGGCATTCATAACATTCTTACGTAGGGAGTAACCATCTTGGTTACGTTTGGAATACCCATCACATAATATTCCCTAAATATCTTCGGAGAAACCTTAACATTTCACTCCTTCGCATTACCCAATGCATTGGAGAGCTATATCGGGCTCACCCGCCCTTAGTTTATAATGGAACCGCCCGTTTTCATAATAATGCCCAAGAACCTCAACATAATCATATCACATAAAAAATGCATAAAGGAAACATAACATTCCCACCTTTCAATCACAAGATATCAATACAACACATTGATATAAAAACACTATGAAAACCATTTTCGATACCAAAATAAAAGAAAATTAAAAAATGGTATTTATTTTTCTTTTAAAAAGAAGGTATGGCTTGTAGAGGAAGCCGAAACTCAAATAATGGTCACGGCGGTGGAGAAGTCATTATCGCCGCATACGTACGACAAAAACATTCCCTTTTGTCATTTAGTAAAACTCTTCGTATAAAAAATATTCCTTTTGGATAAACATAAAAGTCAAAGGGGTTTATACACCGTATAAAAGAAGGTTGTGTATAAAATGAAATATGCCTCAATGAAAGGAGATTGAGACGAAGTCCCATACAAAGATGGTATCCTTGGATTAAGGATAAATCAATTACATAATTATATGTGACAAACGAATACACCAAATATAAGTGGATATTAAGTGTAAAATAATCAAAGGTCATTCACACATATTCAAAGGATGACATATTCAATAACTACATATTGAACCCAAAGAAACCGAAATTGGGTTAAGAAGTTCCCTTGACAACCTAACGGTGTCACATCAAAATGAGTTGATGAGAGATAAAACGTGTATCTCATCACTTGGACATAAAATTTACATCAATAAGGATATATGATAACATATCCCAACATAACAATATGTAAATTAAAAGACCCAACAAAAGAAGTCTTTTAAAAAAGAGTAGGGTGAAAGGTTCCCTTACCGACTTGGGTATCTTTCAAAACATACACCCCATGAAAGAAGGACAATAAATCATTGATGTAAATACTCATAAACGAAATTATATTACACAAAGAGTAGAATAATTGTCATTACATACACCACTAAAAGGAAATTGTGGCAAATGTAGCATAAATATCATGGGAATAAAAGTGAGATGAAAAATCCCTTACGAAAACTCGGCAGCCTAACGACGCCACATAAAACATACAAAAATGGATTGATGAGATCAAATAGGTTATCTCATCATATTAACTTAATGTTTATAGAAAGAGGAATATAAAAGAACATCCCCCAACATAACAAAGAGGATCTTAAAATAAGTGACATAAAGGAGAGTATTTAAAAAGAAAGAGAGAGGTTAGATCTCTTACAAAAATTCGGCAGCCTAACGGCACCACTCAAAACTTCCAAAATGGATTGATAGGAGAGAATAGGGTCTCTCATCACATGAACATAAAAATTACAGTAAGTTTAATATAAAATAACATCCCAATAAAAAGAAAGATGATCTTTAGAGGGAATGACATAAAAGAGTGTACTTAAAAAGAAAGAGAGGTGTAGGATCCCTTACCTCGGGTCCGACTTGACTGGATCGTTCTTTAATCTCCTGAATAATAAACTTGAGTTAATTTCTACTTGATTAAGAACCTTTTTCAAGTTCATTTTTCCTTTTATATCACTTAATACCATGTTATGAACACTATGTAATTATTTAAGTTAATAACGGTCATTTTAATGATCATTGGTACTTGAGTCAAAAATAAACCCTTTATAATTACAAGTTTTTCATGTATCCATTATGTCCATAATGGTATTCATGATGTAGATATAATATATGTCATATATATCCAGTACATTCATGCATTTATAATATTACATAATCATTTAGAGGTAAGAAATGAAATGCACCGTTCATGGAGACGGTAAGCCGTACGTACGCATGAACGCTACTTTCATTTCTATTTCGTATTTTATAGAATGGAATCATAATGATATAAAGGTATATTATAATTACAGTATAATAACATATATAATATCATTAACTTTATCCTTTACAGATCCCACATATGGTATTAACGAATCAAATCACTTTCAGGGGGCGGTAGTCCGCACTTCCTAAAATAAAGATATCGTGTTTACCCATAATGGAAACAATAATGGTATTCCATAAATGAAAAATACCGAAGATTAAGGAAATAATAAACATATTATATATCATATATAAAAATAGTGACATCATAATGGCCACCTTTGAAGGTGTTAAATTAGTATTGAACAATCATCGTTTCGGGAGGCAGAATTTCTCCATCCACGGAAACCGTATGTTCTTTAACCATTTGATGTAGTTGTGTGAGAGTGTAGCTCGAATAAATCCTATAAAAACATCCTAGTATTTTTAATATACTGGTGTTGTTACAAAAGAAGTAAATAAAAAGAGGTTAGGGGGGTTGGAGAAGCAAAATAAAACAAATGAACATGAGAGAATGAATTACCTTTAAAAGTGTAACTCCTTTTGATTTGATCCTAAAGGCTTCCTTTGAAAGGAATATGCCCAAAGGGAAACCTCTAGGATGAGTAGAGGGATGTGGAGAGAGTAAATGGGCAGGGGATGGCCGATCCAAAGGCTTTGGGAGTGTGGGTAAGGTGGAAGGGGTGGGGGCCTTTTATAAGAGGAGAGGAGGGGCACTCTTGTAAAGTTACAAAATGTTACTTTATTTTTAAAAGAGGTTCGGATTTTAAAGGTCCCACATTGATTTATTTCGAGGATAAGGTGATAATGGTTCGAAATACCCTCATAAAATAGGTTTTGTACATGTGTAGGTCTTAGATATTACATTATCTTTCCATTTTATTTAAATCGTTAAATAATGAGGTCATCGCTGCATCATCATGATGTCATAAAAAATTTAATTTATTTAATGTATAAAAATTATAAAAAACTACTATGATGTAGGAAACCGTTTTAGCGTTCCAATGAATATTTATAGTCAAAAATCGGATTTGTATAACCCCTTGTAAAAATTGTTTTAGTAAAACATTTCATGTTTGTCTCATTTTTTACTTTAACTTTAAATAAAACGATATTAATGTCATTTTCCAACCAAAGTGGCTCCATGGGGTCCCCATGTTGACCCATGGATTTTCCTGGTCGGACATGACACATCCAATGAGGGTAGGACATGTTTCTAGGTCATTCCATTTTATTAAAATATTATTCTTACCATAAACTACACTAATTACCTCTAATCGCGATTAAAACTTAATAAGTTACTATTCACCAAAAAATTATTTTTATCCCATTAAACCACATTTTAATTCTTAATGACAACCATTTATGTCGGATTTTTGAAATTCAAAACACAAATATGGCAAAATTTCATTTAAACGGAAAAATCAGTTTTTATAAGTACCACATAGTGGTTTCACTATTCATCAAAAATTAATGTTTTTCAGAAAAATCCCAAAAATTCACCCAAAGCTATATTTGATATTCCGAATTCAAAAATGAAGTCTATTTTACAAAATTAAAAACATATAAGTCACATTAATTAATTTAATAATTAATTCCCGTTGTCAGATCAAATAGCGTGTTTTTATGAAACAATAAGTATCAAAAGATTGACACTGGTTTAAGTCTGATTTCAAAGTGAAATTAATTCCAACGACCACTATTGTATTTAATAGAAAAAATGTATTCTAATTTCACTTTAAAACCAATTCAAAAGATAATCTAATCATATAAATATATTAGATTAAAAAGAGGTTTTGAATTAAAATACAACATTTTACACTATTTATTAAAAAAAAGAACTTTATCGGAAAGATACCAAAAATTTACACAAAGTAAATTTTGATGTCCCAATTCTTAAGAAGAGTTTTATTTTGGTCCAATAGAATGTATAAGAGTTAACAAAACTATATTTAATGACGGTTCACCATCAAAAGGCGATAAGTGAACCTTTAGTGAAAACTAGGGCATATATGCTTAAAATTGAATTCTTTCCGTATTTTAAGACTTTATCTTTTATGGGATAAATGTAAAAACATTTAAAAACATATATAATCATATTTTATTTATTTCTATCCATTCCCGCCAATACAACGGCTACATGTTAACTACCATTTAAAATAATATTATTTTATTATTAGAGTGCAACGTAAGATTCCCAAGAAACTCGTTGTTGCGTGTTGGGTACGCCATCGAGCATAGTGTCCCCTTTAAATTCATATTAATATTTTATTCACAAATATGGATAAATAAGAAAATTTCATATTCTTTATTTACCTGGGGTGTTACATCCTTCCCCCCTTTTGGGAATTGCGTCCTCTCAATTTTTAAAATTGAGATTGGAAACATCCTTGAAAGTCCCACATCAGAACAAGAGTCGGTAAAACAATCACTTTAAAATAAAGAAAGATAAGTACAAAGGTCACCCGAGTTAACCCATACTAGGATTCCAAGTATGAAAATATGGACATGGAAGAAAAAACAAAGGGTCATGTTCTGATGGAGAGTGATAGAAAACATGTTTAGGAGAAAGTTAACCACAAGAAAATCACAAACTTGTGATGGGTTAAACGGTATTTGATTTCCCAGTAGGAAAAGTTAATAGACAACATTTTTGTTTTAAGTTACTTTTTATTGAGGAATTTATTCATAAGGAAACATAATCATTTATCATATTGACTTTCAACTTTTATTAGATTCCTTACCCAAACTCATATTTTCTCCAAAAGACGAGTATTTAGGAAGACTTGTTCACATTAAGAGTACTATAATCAACTTCTAGAGAATCACCTAATCCACAACAGAGAACTATATACTTCCCATGCCTTTAGACTTTAACCAAAACCAAAACCAAAAAGGCTATTACAAGATCAGATAATCCAGAAAAGGATAACCCTTTATAAAAAGAAAATCTATGCTTAATCTTTAAAATTTGTCCAACAAAACCCAAAGTTCAATGAGGACCATTAGATAAACAATTTATCCATAAAATTATTAAAAGTAAACCAAACTAAGGTTGAAACCCAAATATTTTAAGGACATAGTCACATAGTCTTCCATGTTAAATCGTAACATTTATCTCCAAACAATATCAGTTGCTCCTAAAGTCTTGTATTGAAAAGTAATTAACCTAATCACATATCCTCCATGATAGGTTAATCATTTTCATAAATAACCCAAATCAACTTACTCTTAATTCATAAAAACATATAACTAGAAATAATCAATCAAACTATCCAGGGACTTCACGTAGTCTAGTGGTAGGTGATAAATACCAGTCGCACTTTGGTTGTGGGTTCGATTCCCACAGCTTTGTCCGACGTGACGGGTTGTCACACGGTCTACGTGTTGTCCTTTTTCCAAAACTATATAATTCTCAAATCATTCCCCAAAAAGTGATTAAATCATCAAAAATGATCATAACATATTTTAACCTCAAGTTTATCTCATGCCTTTCATTTTCCAGCATATCATATAATAACCCATAATTACCTAAAAAGTAAGGATCATATAAACTCTAATGGTTACCTTTATAATTATTACCTAAACTTCCACATCGATTGGTCATCTCGTACATGATGCATTACAGAACATACCAAGGTTAAAGTGGTTGATCATGACTCCTTGATAGTTGGTTTAGAACAACCACAAGTTTCCTCATTGAATCCCCCATTTTATCTAGTATCTTAATCATAGAACCACCACAGTTTCCTTCAAACCTGTTGTCTCTTTGGGGCCTGCTAGATCCATCCATTCACTAAAAATAGAAATGTCAGTGTGAGTATATCAACAAAACCATCATGTACTAATGAGGAAGGTAAACACTAAGATACACTAACTCATTCACTTTATCTAAAACTAGGACTCTTTTTGAAATCCTAATCATTATGGGAATGTCACTTATGCTTAGAGAATACCCTAACCTCTAAAGTTATCTAAAACGACCTTTGATACCTACTATAAGGCCCCAACCTTAAACCATACTTAATCTTGAGTTATTACAAGATTACACGTTGAGAATCTTTTCAGGTTTAGAGTTTTAGAGAATTAGATCATGAAACTTGCATTACATTCCACATTTAGACAAAGTGGTTACATAAAAGACAGTATTCATTCTTCCCATCAATGTAAACATATTTAAAATAAAACATGGATTCTTTCTTGACACATCCTTGACACTATCATCACATCATGTACCCTTCCCTTGACCTGTGAAAAACATTTCAAAAACTTGGGATGAGCATAAAAAGCTTAGTAAGGGATATAAAAATATGGAAAGGAATCATGAGTACATGTATACATAAGAATGAAATCATACTTTACCCATAAAACACAAGCACTTTAACATACCTCATAAAATCATAGAAATCATATGACATAAAGGTAATTTGAGGCATTCATAACATTCTTACGTAGGGAGTAACCATATTGGTTACGTTTGGAATACCCATCACAGTATATTCCCTAAATCTCTTCGGAGAAACCTTAACATTTCACTCCTTCTCATTACCCAATTCATTGGACAGCTATATCGGGCTCACCCACCATTAGTTTATCACGGAACCAGCCGTTTTCATAATAATGCTTAAGATCCTCAACATAATCATATCACATAAAACATGCATAAAGGAAACATAACATTCCCACCTTTCAATCACAAGATATCAATACAACACATTGATATAAAAACACTATGAAAACCATTTTCGATACCAAAATAAAAGAAAATTAAAACATGGTATTTATTTTTCTTTTAAAAAGAAGGTATGGCTTGTATAGGAAGCCAAAACTCAAATAATGGTCATGGCGGCTGAAAAGTCATTGTCGCCGCATACGTACGACAAAAACATTCCCTTTTTTCATTTAGTAAAACAATTCGTATAAAAAAGATTCCTTTTGGATAAACGTAAAAGTCAAAGGGGTTTATACACCGTATAAAAGAAGGTTGTGTATAAAACGAAATATGCCTCAATGAAAGTAGATTGAGACGAAGTCCCATACAAAGATGGTATCATTGGATTAAGGATAAATCAATTACATAATTATGTGTGACAAATGAATACACCAAATATAAGTGGATATTAAGTGTAAAATAATCAAAGGTCATTCACACATATTCAAAGGATGACATATTCAATAACTACATGTTGAACCCAAAGAAATCGAAATTGGGTTAAGAAGTTCCCTTGACAGCCTAACGGCGTCACATCAAAATGAGTTGATGAGAGATAAAAAGTGTATCTCATCACTTGGACATAAAATTTACATCAATAAGGATATATGAGAACATATCCCAACATAACAATATGTAAATTAAAAGAACCAACAAAATAAGTCTTTTATAAAAGAGTAGGGTGAAAGGTTCCCTTACCGACTTGGGTATCTTTCAAAACATACACCCCATAATGAAGGACAATAAATCATTGATGTAAATACTCATAAACGAAATTATATTACACAAAGATTAGAATAATTGGTAGTAAATACACCACTTAAAGGAAATTGTGGAAAATGTAGCATAAATCTCACGGGAATAAAAGTGAGATGAAAAATCCCTTACGAAAACTCGGCAGCCTAACGGCGCCACATAAAACTTACAAAAATGGATTTATGAGATCAAATAGGGTATCTCATCATATTAACTTAAAGTTTATAGAAATAGTAATATAAAATAACATCCCCCAACATAACAAAGAGGAGCTTAAAATAAGTTACATAAAGGAGAGTACTTAAAAAGAAAGAGAGAGGTTAGATCTCTTACGAAAATTCGGCAGCCTAATGGCACCACTCAACACTTCCAAAATGGATTGATGAGAGAGAATAGGGTATATCATCACATGAACATAAAAATTAAAGTAAGTGTAATATAAAATAACATCCCAATAAAAAGAAAGATGAACTTTAGAGGGAATGACATAAAAGAGTGTACTTAAAAAGAAAGAGAGGTGTAGGATCCCTTACCTCGGGTCCGACTTGACTCGATCGTTCTTTAATCTCCTGAATAATAAACTTGAGTTAATTTATACTTGCTTAAGAACCTTTTTCAAGTTCATTATTCCTTTTATATCACTTATTACCATGTCATGAACACTATGTAATTATTTAAGTTAATAACGGTCATTTTAACGATCCTTGGTACTTGAGTAAAAAATAAACCCTTTATAATTACAAGTTGTTCATGTATCCATTATGTACAGAATGGTATTCATGATGTAGATATAATATATGTCATATATATCCGGTACATGCATGCATTTATAATATTACATAATCATTTAGAGGTAATAAATGAAATGCACCGTTCATGGAGACGGTAAGCCGTACGTACGCATGAACGCTACTTTCATTTCTATTTCGTATTTTATAGAATAAAATCATAATGATATAAAGGTATATTATAATTCCAGTATAATAACATATATAATATCATTAACTTTATCCTTTACCCATCCCACATATGGTAATAACGAATCAAATCACTTTCAGGGGGCGGTAGTCCGCACTTCCTAAAATGAAGATATCGTGTTTACCCATAATGGAAACAATAATGGTATGCCATAAATGAAAAATACAGAAGCTTAAGGAAAGAATAAACATATTATATATCATATATAAAAATAGTGACATCATAATGGCCACCTTTGAAGGTGTTAAATGATTATTGAACAATCATCATTTCGGGAGGCAGAATTTCGCCATCCGCGGAAACCGTATGTTCTTTAACCATTTGATGTAGTTGTGTGAGAGTGTAGCTCGAATAAATCCTATAAAAACATCCTAGTATATTGAAGATACTGGTGTTGTTACAAAAGAAGTAAATAAAAAGAGGTTAGGGGGGTTGGATAATCAAAATAAAACAAATGAACATGAGAGAATGAATTACCTTTAAAAGTGTAACTCCTTTTGATTTGAGCCTAAAGGCTTCCTTTGAAAGGAATATGCCCAAAGGGAAACCTATAGGATGAGGAGAGGGATGTGGAGAGAGTAAATGGGCAGGGGATGGCCGATCCAAAGGCTTTGGGAGTGTGGGTAAGGTGGAAGGGGTGGGGGCCTTTTATAAGAGGAGAGGAGGGGCACTCTTGTAAAGTTACAAAATGTAACTTTATTTTTAAAAGAGATTCGGATTTTAAAGGTCCCACATTGATTTATTTCGAGGATAAGGTGATAAGGGTTCGAAATACCCTCATCCAATAGGTTTTGGACATGTGTAGGTCTTAGATATTACATTATCTTTCCATTTTATTTAAATCGTTAAATAATGAGGTCATCGCTGCATCATCATGATGTCATAAATAATTTAATTTATATAATGTCTAAAAATTATAAAAAAATACAATGATGTAGGAAATATTTTTAGAGTTCCAATTAATATTTATAGTCCAAAATCTTATTTTTATAACCCCTTGTAAAAAATTTTTTAGTAAAACATTTCATGTTTGTCTCATTTTTACTTTAACTTTAAATAAAAAGATATGAATGTTATTTTCCAACCAAAGTGGCTCCATGGGGTCCCCAAGTTGACCCATGGATTGTCTTGGTCGGCCATGACACATCCAATGAGGGTAGAACATGTGTCTTGGTCATTTCATTTTATTAAAACATTATTATTACCATAAACTACACTAATTACCTGTAATCGCGATTAAAACTTAATAAGTTACTATTCACCAAAAAATTATTTTTATCCCATTGAACCAAATTTTACTTCTTAATGACAACCATGTATGTCTGATTTTTGAAATTCAAAACACAAAGATGGAAAAATTTCATTTAAACGGAAAAATCAGTTGTTATAAGTACCACTTAGTGGTTTCACTATTCATCAAAAATTGAAGTTTTTCAGAAAAATCCCAAAACTTCACCCTAAGCTATATTTGATATTCCGAATTCAAAAATGAATTCTATTTTAAAAAATTCAAAACATATAATTCACATTAATTAATTTAATAATTAATTCCCGATGTCAGATCAAATAGCGTGGTTTTATGAAATAATAAGTATCAATAGATTAACACTGGTTTAAGTCTGATTTCAAAGTGAAATTAATTCCAACGACCACTATTGGATTTAATAGTAAAAATATATTCTAATTTCACTTTAAAACCAATTCAAAAGATAATCTAATAATATAAATATATTATATTAAAAAGTGGGTTTGAATTAAAATACAACATTTTACACTATTCATTACAAAAAAGAACTTTATCGGAAAGATACCAAAAATTTACACAAAGTAAATTTTGATGTCCCAATTCTTAAGAAGAGTTTTATTTTGGTCCAACAGAATGTATAAGAGTGAACAAAACTATATTTAATGACGGTTCTCCATCAAAAGGCGATAAGTGAACCTTTAGCGAAAACTAGGGCATATATGCCTAAAATTTAATTCTTTCCATATTTTAAGCCTTTATATTTTATTGGATAAATGTAAAAATATTTAAAAACATATATAATCATATTTTAGTTATTTCTATCCATTCCCGCCAATACAACGGCTACATGTTAACTACCATTTAAAATAATATTATTTTATTATTAGAGTGCAACGTAAGATTCCCAAGAAACTCGTTGTTGCATGTTGGGTACGCCATCGAGCATAGCGTCCCCTTTAAAGTCATATTAATATTTTATTCACAAATATGGATAAATAAGAATATTTCATATTCTTTATTTTCCTGGGGTGTTACATGCTCCTTAGATTAGATCCACGGAGGGATGAAACACTTTAGTGAAGCAGGAGAATAAATTGTATCCTAAGTTGGTGTACATGACTCATTTTCCCCCCAATATTTTGAATCCCACCATCCCAATATTTAATTGAATAGGGGATCTAGAGTATGAACTCATGAATTTTTCATCCCAATGTAGCCTTATGTTGAAACCCTGGTTCAGTAGGAGGAATCATATATAAGTGTCTTTATACATACCGAATAAGGAAGAACATATATCTAGTATAATAATCAACCATCCAGTTCTCTCACCAACTTCGAGGATATTTGAATGTATTTAATTTAATAGTTCAGATTGATTTTGAGGAATATAGTGATTCTAAACCTAATAACTTACAAAATATTTGAATATGACCTATTTTTTCACTTAATTTGTTATTGAAAATTATTATCATATTCTCTTAATATTCAATATCTTCAAGAGAAACAATTTGATATATCTATATATATTCTCCTAGATGAGTGGTATATACCCTTTATTCCCTTAATATTTCATGGTATATTATAGGAGTTTATATTCATAACATAATTTATAGAGGATTGAATTCGGTGTTACCAACATAAATCAAGGTTAATTCCATCATTTCAAGGGAATACGTTTAGTAGATAAGATATTATAAATAGTATTCTCAAACTAATATTTATGTTTTCTACTACCCCCATACCAACTGAATATCATGCTTTGCATCCTCATAAAAACTATTGTAGAAACAATAGACTATTTAAAAATGAAATAATGATAAAATGGTACAAACCATGAAGTATAAAAGAATAAATTTTATTCCTTATAAAAGAAAACTTTTCTTTGATTTTTCAGAAATTTTCTAAAGATAAACCATGTTAATATACCAAATATCAAGAGACCTGGTGATGTTCTTATAATTGTTTCCTCATACTATAAAAGTCTTCACTAGATTTTGTGGCACACAATCAACAAATGATTCATCCTCAATTATATTCTTAGGAAGATGATTCACTCTAGGTTGGTAAAGATAGGTAAAACCATAGCACAAGTGAAATGTGTTTATGATTCTCAACCGAAAGAAGAGGAAGAGTGAAAATATGTTCCAACTAGAAGGGTACAGAAATATGATTCTAGAGTGTTTAATATATCATCCAATAATACATAATAAATGATTATGGAATCAGTAAATCAACTATCCTTGAGCTAAATTCCCCCTATGATACTTGAGGAAACAAATTCATTATAATTTTATTCATAGAGTTTCTCTACTTTTCATCAAAAAAATATGCCACATGAGGAGGATATATTTTTGTTACATATGATAGTCTAGAATCTTCTAGACTTATTAATCCTATCACAAGGAGAAAAAGAAATACTCTAACAAAAAACCTTTATCTAAGGAAGAGTCACAATATAACATAATCAATTTCATTCACTTGATGTATCCCTTTACTAAATATGATGAATCATATAAATTATATCTCCACATCAATAATTTGGGAGGAGAAAATGAGTCTAGGGAAAAAATAAACCATAGTGGACATTGATAGTAATTAATTTTTTCTATTGAGGATTTATTTGAAGAATGATCTGGGAGAAATGAACTCAAATAATTTCAAAATGAACATTTATTTTCTCCTAAATTAGCATTGGGTTACATGTACACAATTATACTAGAAACCAAACTTGTATAAAAACTATTGTCTAGTCGATAATAAAATATGGAAATTCCAGCTCAACATAACAACAATTCACAAGGATACCCCATAGATTTGATCCTAAATTAGCATGGGGTTACATAAACATTGATTTAATGTGGACATAAAATTTAAATGAGTCTATATATATATATATCTTATTTATTCGATTTCTTGAATATAGAGAATCTGACTTGTCTCCCACAAACATAAAATCTAATTTGAATAATAATAGAGATAAAAATCAATTGGGTGTTTCAAGCTGAGAATATAATTCAGTTATCTCATTTAATACTCTGAATTCATTATGGTTCACCATGAAATAAATTTAATTATATTAATTATATATATATATATATACACTTGTCATTTCCCTATTTATATGACCAATGATAAATAAAACCATCTGACACATGCCTATCTTCAGGTAGGGAAAAATTAGTCATTTTCCTTTGTTAAATATATTTATAGTGTTAACCCACAAATTTCTCCAAAGTTTAGGGAAAAAAATATGTTTTCAAAATTTTTTCAAGGTGGAGATATGGTAAGTTTTTTAATTGTTTTATTCTTAAAAAATAACAAAAAAAAGTAAAATATTAAAAATATTGAGAGGATAATGGTTATCAAGACATTATTTTCAATTAAATTTTTATCCTAGTATTTAATTGATTTAATTATTTATTTTTTAAAAATGATAAGTGGGAGGAACAGTGATTGATTAAACTCTCATGCTTTGTTTAATATTATGTGTAAGGATATTCTTTTCTAAAATCCTAGATTGGTCGACCCTCATTCAAATGAATAAGTGAGTTGTTGTGAATGTAATAAATTAAATTGAGTAATACCTGACTGGGTCTTGTTATTTTAAAATAATAATGATTTTTCACAACTCCATCCACACATACTAAAAATATTTTATCAATTCACTACTTACCCCTAGTCGATCGCATTGTGTATAGACCAAAACTAATTAGAGTGAGATGGTAGATCCTAAAAACTATGCACCAAATGGGAGACTAAATTAAAACAAAACATTATCCCTTAATATTATATGAATTGATACTGAATTTTAAAACTATTAAATAAGAAGAATATAATTTTTATTCATTAAGATATGAAAAATAAATCATCAAAAAAAGGAAATAATCCCCTTCCATAACCACTCAAAAAGTACACCTTCTTAAAATGGGTAACATAGACGAATAAGGATTAAAAAGGAATTATATAATTAAAGAAAATAGAAAATAAAAATTTGGATAACATTAGTGTGTAAATTTTCTAGGAAATATCCTTCTATAAAACTTTTCATTTGGAATAGAGTTAGAGAAACTTATTTTGAATAAAGTTGTGTGGATTAACATCCCTCCCAAAACTATCCTTTGAATGTTTTGACACATTAGTGCTAGTATAAATTTTAATATAAATATGATGTATTCTTGAAATTTATTCAAAATTTCCTTCCCTTTCCTACCATAAAATTAACAAAAATATTGGGCACATTTTGAAAACATTTTTTCAAAATGACAAATTATGAAATTTATTAATGAATAAACTATTTAGTTGACTCAAATTTTATGCATGCATCAGCTTCTATAATGATAAAATTCATCAAAAAAAATTAGGTGAAAGCTTTCCTCTATGTCCTCTTAAATTAAAAACTAATATAACTTCATTTTGAGTAGTAAATATAAATTTATACCTCATTTAAATAGGTTTGATCAACTCACTCTACTAAAAACATTTCCAATTTTTATAATTTATTTGAGACCCATAGGGTTTGAATTAGATATTGGTCTATTTGAAAACAATTAATCCTAATATATAATTTTTTAAATAAAATTTGGTTTTCAAATTCTATAAGTAAGTAAAACTTTATGTTTGAAATATTATAGTGACAAAGAGATTATAAAAATATATAATTAATATATCTTCCTAATTTATCTCAAAATATTCCGAAAACCCAAAAAGATGTAATTTATTCCTAAATAAAATATTTATGGGGTTTTAATACTTGAAATAAAACTAAAAAATATTCAAAATAATTGTTTTATCATATCTCTTACACATAAAACATAGACTAAAAAAGTAAACATCAAAAATTATATCAAATCCTATTCAATATATATTCCTTTTGGACTCACCAATATAGCATCAAGAAACAAAAGATACCATTCTGCCTAAAACCATTATTTTAATTTATGTATTAAATTCATTATTATTTAATTTCTAATCCAGTGAAAAAAACACCTACACCACTAAAATGATCCCTCATGACACATATAGGAGTTATCAACTAATATTTTCTCATCCAAACACAAGAAAATGATACCATAGGCATTAATTTTTTTTTAATATCCACCTTATCTGAGTCAATGAATTGGGATTATCAATATTGATTTTATATGGTTTCTCAGAGGTTATGGTTTGGTAGTTTCTAGTTGTAAAATATTCTGAGGTATAATAAGGTGGTTTAGCAGTTTTATTGTAGGAAAAAAATCAGAATATAATTTACACTCATGAACTAGCCGCCACTTTACACCACTCTGTAATAAATGAAGTCCAACTTCTTAAAGTATTAAGGTATTGTACAAAACATTCAACATTTTAGTATCAGCATGAATTTTCCTACCCTAAAAAACATTTTTAATGTATAATACTTGGCATTATTTTAAATAATAATTTCGATTAATGTGTGGAGTCGTCATAGAATTTAGGGTCCCATGAAAAAATTTTATTGATATAAAAAATATAAAATATATAAAATATAAAGTGCATGTATTCTGTCATAAATAATTGAATATCTCTTACATAGAGTCACAAATGGAAAACCAAGACCACTATTAATTCCAAAATGCACATTTTACACTAGGAATGACATAAAATTTAAACCAATCGGGTGTTGTTTTCTATTACAGTTACAAACGAAACATTATATAAAATATATAAGTAAAATGTATGTATAAATTAATTATATACTAAGTCATTAAACAATAAAATTTTTATTTATACTTCCCCATGCCAAGTCATTAGGTTTATCCACTTATACCCTATAGATTTAGATGAAAATAAGGGGCTCCTTGTGCATTGGCATTGGTAGAGGACTGAATATTTTATAGATTATTGATTAGAATTCAAAAAATAATTTTGTTATATTTGACATAGATTTTTCATTATCGTCGATCAATCCATTATGATGTTGGGATTTTATTCTTGTCATTTCAATTCTCTACTCTTGATTTTAGAAATAAACACTAATTAATTAATTTAAGAATTAACTAATGAATCACCCTTCATTTATTATTTTAATTATTTTTTCATAGAATTTGGAATAAATAAGTTACATAAAAACCCCATCGTATGTTTTATAAATCTTCCACTAATGAATGATGAACATACGAAATATCATCCATTGTTCATTTATTTCTTTTTCATTTCATGTTATTCTATAGAAATCCAGTCTTAATGTACATATACATTACATAAATTTTGTGGAATACGTAAAACATAATACAAATGGGCACCTAAATACCTTATTAGTTTACTACCTTTGGACACATGGAAACATAAACACCAGTACATAAGCAAGGAACATTATTTCCCACTGGGTTCTCAAAGATTATCACCCCTGTTATCCATATCATACATGAAATAAATCTTCCTATCAAAGGGAGGGAAAAAAAGATGTAATATCTGATGCTCCTTAAGGGTAAACAGGGGAGAACTATAAACATAATCATGAGCATAAGGTCATGAGAAGAGGGTCATGAAAAGATAAGATAATTCCATGTATATCAAATATCATAAACAGGTATCATGGAATAAATATTGGTAGTTCCAAAGACATGAATCATATGAAAATAAATAACATATGTCATGAAATCATAACATAGGAATAAAATAATGAATTGTGGAAAACACATAACAATATAATATGATATCTATAGCAGTCAAGGCATTGCAAACAAGGAAATCTTAGTATCATGGGTTTACCCTCCAATCCATATTGGTAGTCATGGATCACTCCCATGGCCATCTTAGTAGCATGGTTTACTCCTCGTACCAAATTTGTAGTCATGAATCACTCCCATGACCATATTAGTTGAATGAGTTAACACATCATACTATTTTTTTGGTCATGGTTTACTCCAGTAGACATCTTAGTAGTCAAGGTTCACTCTCAATACCACCATTTTCTTTTGCATGAGATATAAATAGTTACCCAATGCATTGAATGATATATTAATACAACCAATATCTTAATGAAATAATACTTAAATGTGCCACAAAATCATAAAAAATTATATCTTAACCCATGAAATGAATGGGTATCATAAACATGTAATCCTAAATTAACTTATAGAAAAAGATAAAGTTTTTATAATAAATTCATAATAATGATAACCCATGAAGAGAAGCATGTTTCAATGTCATATAAACAATGAAATAGAAACTATTTTCATAAACATCATTCCATCAAAACATAAACCATTCATAGAATGAATCTGAATGAAAAAATTGAATCATTTCCCTGAAAAGGCATGAGTAACACTAAAAATTGTAATCTTAGATGGGAAATAATTTTTACGGATCTTTTAAAAACATTTCTTGAGAAAAATATCATTTCCTTTTTGGAATTTTTTTTAAACATAATACCTTTTAAAAAACATTTTAATGAAAATTATAAAGGAAACATTGAAATTATTTTGAAAACCCTCTCCTTCAAAAAATTATTCATTACATTTAATGAAATATTTATAACTTTATCAAAACTATTTCATTGAAAATACTTTTAAAAATTATAAATAAATCATGAAATTTTTTTAAAACCATTTTTTCCATGAAAACTAATAAAATAATATTTATAACATTTTGAAACCCTTTTTCTTGAAAAATTCTTCAAAATAATGAATTTACAGAATATTAGGAAACAAATTTCATTAAAAAATAACTTTTCAATATTTTAAAATAAGCTTCAATGAAATAATGGTCATGGTGGTGGGTAAAATCCATATATATAGGAAATTCCTCCAACACTATAAAATGTTTATAAAAGTTCATCGACTGGAAAATAAAAAGAATATTATTTTAAATAATCCCCTATTTTTTAAGGTGAAACATTGTTAAAAATTTCCATTAAATATTATATGAATTAATATAATATTTTTTTGTAAAACTTTAAGAAAATATTTTTTTTAAGGAACACATATATCATACTGAAGTGAGAGGTAAACTCAGGCTATCATAAAATCACTTTATTGATCACATTATATTCCGAAGAGTGGAAAAAGGTACCATTAATTTATAAAACATGAATTAATAGGGGTAAAAATCATGAGATTTATGGGGATATGGATTATAATCCTTCATAAATTAAATCAAAATCATAATTAATCTTGATGAACAATGAGATTGTTCCACTAAACTCTTAACACATGGTAACTTTGAATCATACTCCCCTTATAAGAAAATAAAATTACATGATGGTAAATAAACCATTAAAATATTTATATTCATGATATAACATGTTAAATTAGTTATCAACACCTCAAAATAATATTTTGGTTCAGAGAAAAACATGTGTCTTCAGGAAGGCAAATTGAGACAAAATTGTCTTACTGATTTGGTAACTTATAAAATATTAACACCATGAAATAAATATAATTGAATGAATATTTGAATACTGATATATTTAAAAATAATATTCATATAATATATTCATATACATTAAACACCCCACACAAATGAAATGCGTAGTGAATAAGGCATTAATCTCAAAAAATAAATAACTGAGATGAAATTCACGTACATTATGTCTTGAATCTCCTCATTCTCATAAAAGACTACTGTATAATAAATATAATGTTTTTAAACTAATATAACAGAAACATATTATTATATCTAATACCATATATGGTTTTTTATACTTTATATTACCCTCTTTTTAACAATTCTATGTTAAGGTTTCACTTCGAATAATATATGATGTGTTCATCTCATGTGTATTAATTTCTTTTAACTTTTCTCTGTATACATATACCATGATTTAAAAAATTTAAACTATGATATAAATATAATTTATATTCATTATATTTGATTTGTAATAATCTATAAAATATATAATTATGAAATAGAATACACCGTTCAAGGAGACGGTAGTTCATACGTATGCATGAATGTTGTTTCCATTTTTCTGGTAATATTAAAAATATAAATGTAAAAGTAATATTTTTATATATGTATATAATATCACTAAAGTATAATTATTATAATATATATGTAAAATATAATTTCACTAAACATGTCCTTAACACATTCCTTTTAGTTTAGGAATGAATCCCACTACTTTGAGGGGGCGGTATTCCACACTTCCTCAAATGAAATTATCGTATTTAATAAAATGGAAAGAATAAATATATGTGTTATAAAATAATTTAATAATAATAGTTAAATTATATATATTATATATATTATATATATAAATATATTTCCCATCATAATTCCCTCCATT
Organism: Viscum album; assembly: GCA_963277665.1. NCBI lineage: Eukaryota > Viridiplantae > Streptophyta > Magnoliopsida > Santalales > Viscaceae > Viscum > Viscum album. Next base: position 1,468,680,016 of record OY728135.1, read on the forward strand.
ATAGAAAGTAAAGAAAAAATGAACAATCATCGTTTTATGATGTGGTAGTTCACCGTACACATAAACAGAATGTTTGTTACCAAATAGATGAAAGTGTGCATAAGTGTAGGTATAAAATTTCTCAAAATAAAAATATAATTATATTTAGGACCTTTTTTGTTTTATAATCATGGAATAAGGACAATGTATGGGTGGATAATGAAATTAAGATAAAGTATCTTGAGTGAGGATGTTACCTCTTCTTTGGGTAAATCCTTTTGGATTTCACCAAAGGGATTACATGGATTGATTTATTCCCAAATAGAGGATTAAAGGAGTAATATATGGATTTTTTGAATTTAATTAGGAATATATACTCGGAACCTAAGTGTTTTGAGTGCAGTGGGGATGGGGGATGGGGGAGAGGTGGTGGCATTTTATAGGGGGGAGGACTCCGTTGGTATTTTTGAAAACAAATTAGTTGTACCATCATTTTTACCTAAAAGAAGTCATATATAACCAAAAATGATAATTAATTGAAGTATCATGGCTGAATAATTTCCATAAAATTTGTTTTTTATGTGTCGATATGTCATTTGGTCCATTAAGATTATATTTTATTCCCTTGTTAACCTTAATTTTTCATTGATAATGGTAATTAATTTTAATTAATTTCAATAATATTTTTGGTAAAGAACATATTTGACCTTATTATACATTATATATTATGTTCATTACAAATATGTAATTTATTTTTCCAAATTAAAATCAAATGATTGATCGAAATTAATTTAAATTCAATTCCATTGACGGGACAACAATGCGTGTTTTTAGAGTAAAAATGTTCAAACGTTTTCTATGTTTCTATATTCAATTTCAATGTGAAATAGATTCTAATGACCTGTACCAAATTATTTAATAAAAAATTAATATATTTTAACATTAAATTCACGCAAAAATATAAATTAATCATATAAAAAATTTGGAAGAAAATTATTTTTGAATTAATATTTAGTGTTTTCACAATTCATCCAAATATGAAAATTCAAAAAAATACCAAAAATCATCGTAAACTAATTTTTATGTTTTGATTTAAAATAAAAAATTTTATTTGACTAATACTATTTATAAAAGTTTCCAAATTTTATTTAAAATAGATTATCCATTAAAATGCAGTAAATGGGCCTTAATAAAAATATTGGTTTTATTTGTGAAATTGGGTTTGTTCCAACCATATATTTATCAAATATATAAGACGAATATCAAAAATATTTTATTTAATGTATAATATATATATCACATTAATATCACTAACTAATTTAAATTAATTTAATCTATTAGGTTGATATATCTTTGTGAGTATAAAAATAGTTTTCCTATAAAAATATATTTTTTATATTCAATTGGTTCATTTATTCATTTGTAATTTATTTCCAACTAATGAATTTAACCATGTATTTTCATAATTTAGTTAATAATATTCATAAATTAAAACTTAATTGTAACGCCCTGACCCCAAAACCCTAGAGTCTGTGCATTATTTTAATACATTGGCATGATTACGTGGAATCAAGTCCCGAAAGACCGATCAATTTACTAGACTTGGAAAATAGAGTACATACATGAACGTTACATTAAACATTATAAAATAAAACACAAAATAAATGATAATTTTATAACTCCATTAATTATCTAGCTTAACCCTTCTTATCAATCATAATACACTTCTTGGAATCATGGTAAAATTAAAACATAAAAAGGGGTGAGCTCCAATGCTCGGTAAGGATAAAAATATAGCAGAAACTTTTATAAATAAGAATAAACATTTTTGGAAATGTATAAGACTAAAACAATAGCCTTTTAAACGTATTACTCAACATAATACAACAAATATACAATAAAATAATTCCATTTACATATTCACATGGATATTCTACTAGTCAAATAATCACATGAAATATCAATAGCCACTTTTATAATGATGGAATGCATAATGCCAGACTTCATAACCACATAGTCAAGGCCTTGTACCAATAATAAAAATAAGATTTTGTTAATTCAATGTTCCAAGACACTAGTTTGTCTCATGTGACCTAACGATGCATCAAGGAGCTATAGCAGGCTCCACCCGTCACTTACTAAGTCCAATGCATTCCTCATATGAAAAGGTTTAAACATAATATAAACTTTCGTATTAAAACTAGCTTACAAATCTCAATACCTTATCCATAAACAATGAATGTTATAAAAATAAATCATCCACATTCAAAAAAATCATAAAACATTCAATAAAATATGGATGATTTCTATCATAATAAATCAACTTCAAATAAGTTTAAAATCCATCAAAGGATGGTGACATAGATGAAAATGATTTATAAAACTCTTTGAGACAAATATCTATTTTTCATGAAAACATTTAAAAGTAACACAATTTATAAAGGAATAAATTTAAAGAAATTTTTGAATCAAAGTGTCCCATACCATTGAAACTTTTTAAAGGAATTAACATTTTAAAAACATTCATGTCCATATAAATAAATCCTTAAAATCCATTTTTGAAAACATGGACATTAATGAGAATGATTTACAAGAATAAATATTTAAAACATTTAAAATTATGTTTTATTAAAAAAGGACCTTAAATTAATCCCTTTTAAAACTCTTTCATGAAACATGTACATGTATAACAAATATTCCCCGGAAGATACTTACGTAAAAATAAGCTCATATAATAAAGAGATTGTGAAATTAACCCTTACCTTGCACATTCCTTTTGTCGAGGGTATATTTAACCTCATGTATAATGACCATTTTATGTTATTAGATTATACCAGATCCATATTCATATTTATTATATAATACATGATTTATTTATAATTTATACTATGCATTTAATAATGATTTTCATGTTAAATTAACATTTCGGGTAATAATCGTTTTTTTATCGTACGCATTTTAACTTTTTATTCTTGATCATATCATTCAGATCATGATTTAAATAATTCCAGAATATAAAACTAGATTTATATATAACATATATTTAAAATATAAATATTTATAATAGATCGATATATGAAATGGAAAACACTATTTATGGAGACGGTAGGCTGTACGTATGCATAAACGTTGTTTTTGTTTTCATATCGTATTTAATGGAAGTAAGTGAATAAGATATATGTAAGTACATAAATTCATATAAATATATATATATATATATCTCCAGTATAATTATTATGTCATATTTTACATACTTAATAGTAATATATATTTTTATAATCATCGATGATTGGTGAATGTGGAAATGAATCTCATCGTGTCGTGGTGATGGTAATCCGTACGTACGCACGAGAGACAATATCATTTTCTTAAAATTGAGGAATTAGATTGTATATTAATTTTACAGATACATTAGCATGTTATTTTAATTATTTACATACATATTACTCATCATTATATCGATCCAAATAACATAGTTTTGAATAACAAATCATACCACGGCGTGGAGACGGTAAGTCGTACGTACGCACGCATGGTGACATTATCATTAATAGGATGGATAGAATAATGAATATAGTTTTTACATATATATAATAACATCAAATTATATATAAGATAGTATGTTTATTATTTTATAATGGAAACAGTAAAGAAAGGGGATGTGGAAGAAGAAAGGAAATTGAAAGAGGTGATGAAATATTTACCTTTTCTTCGAGTTCTTCCTTTTGATTTGATCAAAAGTGCTCCTTAGGTTGGATTTATAACTATATTAAGGCCTCTAGGATAAAGGTAGGATATTTTAGACGGTATTTGGGCAGATTTTATCCAAGCCAAATGGCTATGATGGTGTGAATTAGAGAGAAGGGGAAGTGCCCTTTTATAAGAGGGGTGAGGGGCACCTTAGGAAATGCTAGAAATATTATTTTATAATAAAATAATTTTCGGTTTAAAAGGATAAAAAATGAATTATTCAGATCATAAGGTGTGTATGGGTCGAAAACCACTCAACCAATAGGTTTTATACAGGTTGGGTCACTATATTAACTTTATCTATCAGATTTAACTCTTAGGTATGTAGTTTGACATTTACCATGTCTCTTTGTATTTTTATATTATATGGTTAATAAAATTATTATAAACATCCAAGAGAACCTAAAGTGGTTAATTAATGACATATTTAATATTATTTATGACCTTTGGTTGAACCATAGATTTTTAGGAATAGAATATCAATTAATAATATAATATTTGTTTTAAAAACTCTTTTATGTCGATTTTGACACAATTTGGTATTTTGTTTTTGCTAAATTCATAACATCATTATTACTTCGATGAAAATTCATATAACCAACCCTAAAATGTCATATTAACCTATAAAATTAGTGGAATACATAAAAAATATCAAATTACATTTATTTGGATATTTATAATATCAATTATTTTAATCATTCATTAATATGGTAATTAATGCATGATCATTGTGCCATAAATAAAAATAATTATTTAATGTCTAAAAAATATAAATAAAATACCATTATATAGGAAATCATTTTATCTTTATAATTAATATTTATAGTCGAATTTATCTTATGTTTAACCCTATATTAAAAATGGTTTAGTTATTAAACTTTGAGTTTAACACCTTTAACTCTTCTTTGAATTAAATAATAATAAATGTCCTAATCTAATATAAGTGGATATAAAGGAACATATTTTATTCCTAAGGTTGTTTTTATCCGAATTAAAATTATCCAATAGAATTAGGACATTTTTTAGGGCAATAATAATATCATTTTTACCCTTAATTACCCTATTTACTTTTAACTGTGGCAAATAAAAGAAAAACGTTACTGTTCACTAACAATTATTTTCATCTTATTTAACCACATTTTACTTACTGATATCAATCATGTATCTCAGATATTTGGAATTTAACTCACAGAATCGGTAAAATTAAATTTTGTGTAAACTTGGAAATGCTCCTCGAAGGTGGGTAAAAGACGATAACAAGTTCAATAAAATTTTTATATATCTAAAATATTATAAATAGAATCCAATGAATTATATATAACTTATATAAGTATTATGTGTCTATTTTAAACTAAAATAAATTAAAATAAAATAACTAATTATTTAGATAAAAAATTGGTTTTTACCAATAACATAGTGTTTTACACTATTCATAAAAAATTGAATGTTTTCAGAAAAATACCAAAATTTCACCGTAAGATAATTTTGATATTATGAATTAAAAAATTAAGTTTATTTTACCAAATTAAAAACATATATGTTGCATTTATTAATTTAAAATTAAGTCCCGTTGTCAAAACCAAAAAGCGTGTTTTTAAGAAATAATAACTAACAAAACATTGATACTTACTTATATTCAATTTCAAAGTGAAATTATTTCCAATCAATAACATTGGATTTACTGGTAAAAAATATTATCTATTTATACTTTCAAACCATTAAAATGTATAATTTAACACTATAAATTATTTTGATTAAAATTTTTTTTTTAGTTAAAATATAGTATTTTTCATTATTCACCCAAATATGAAAGTTATCAAAAAAACACCAACAATTTATTAAAACTAAATTCTTATGTCCTGATTCTAAAAAATAAGTTTATTTTTTCAAATTGAATATATACAAGTTTCAAATATTGGATTTAAAAAAGGTTCTCCCTTAAAAGGTGGTAAAATTTCATTTTTTTTAAATACATCTTTTGTCTGAAAAAAATGATTTTTTTTTCATTATGTCTAAGAAACTCATAATATGGATTCTAAAGTTTTAAGGATTATATATATTTCAAAATTTTGTTAATAATATTCATAACCACTTTTGAACGGCTAGTTTTGTAAGTCGTGGTGCACTTGAACTCGGTGTTGTGTGTAGTACAATTTATTGAATTACTTTGAAGAAAATAAAATCTTGGGGTGTTACTTTCTTACCTCTTTCAATAAATTGAATCCTCAAAATTTGAAATTTTTCGTCAAAAATAAAAGGTTAAAAATAGAAAAATACCTTTTTAGAGAACCCACATTATAAATTGGGTTAAACAAATTTAGTCTTAATAAGTGGAAAAGGGTAATGAAAAAGTCACCACCAAATTATGATCTTGATTATGAGAACACTGGTGGAAATTAGAGACACATAATTAGAGAAAAAACATAAATATTTATTGGGAGTGATTGAGGTCATCAGTCACAAACAAGTGTAAAATTGTGGGCCTCAAAGCCATCAATCTATGATGATTTAAAATATCATCAGTTCAACAAAACATAAGGTATTATAATAACACATTTTTGGTTTTAAGATCCCTAAACTAATGTTTAAGAATTAATTTTTCATAGAATAATAAGAAAAATATACATGAAAAGTAGAGTTCAATCCTTTATCTAATTTCTACCACAAAATCATCATTCACTATAAAAGATAATAGAATATAAAAACACTGTATTTATCCTAGTTGTATATGGTTCCAAAAAATTGAATTTATAATTTAACTATTAGAACATTAAAAAAATAAATTATACAATCAAGGATATCACATAGGCCAGTGGTAGGTGATGCACACTTGTCGCCCTTCAGTTATGGGTTCAAGTCTCGAGGCCTTGTCGGACGTGACTGGTTGTCGCCCGATCTCTGGGTTGTCCTTTTAAAAAAAATCCAAAAACAATAATCTTAAGAAATGATTTTACCTTTACAATAGAATATAATGTCAAACTAAATCCATTCTAACCATTATACATTCCCAAAATACTTCTTTCCAAACTCAATGTTCAAAATTTATAAAGATGTAAAACATAATGAAGATCATTTTTCCACGTAATAACATGTCCATACCATCATCATGTATTCTTTAAAAAGATTGAAACATCCTAAATTACCATAAAACCTTATTGATTACATTAATGCTACCTTATTCCTTATAGAATACAAGATATATTCCTTATATCCAAAAATTTTGAATACTCCAACAATGATGAAATAAACAAACCATTAATCAGTTCCAAGATAGTCAAGAATATCCAATATCCAAAACAACCATATCCTATTCCAAAATCAATACCTTGGTATCAAGACCATATTAATGTTTTTTCTTTTCTTCAACCATGTATTTTCCAAAAAATTTAACTTTCCATTGAGTCCCTTTTCTTGGTTCCACACAATCTCATGTCCTTAATGAAATAGTAATGTAGTACAATCCTTATGTACTCTATAACTCTTATAACATTTACATCATTAATAAAATAATCAAATGAAACAATACTTTAATAACAACATAAGAACGTTTAATCATTAGTCTTCATCTTCAGCAATATCATAACTTGATTATTATCTAATATCATCATTTGGGGTATACTCTGATGATTTGGACACTGATTCGTGTAGTGTCCCAACTCTTTACAGATGAAGCATTGTACATTTGAAACCTTTTTCTCTCCCTTGCAGTCACATACTTGGTGTCCTTTTTCTCCATACGTATAACGAACTCCCATTCCCTTCATGCATTTACAAAAGTGATTCTTTCCACAGTTATCACATATGGGAGAATCCTTCCTTCCCTTATTCCCTTTTTTCCATCCTTCTCTCTACAATCCTTTTCTTCTCTGGCTTCTCTTCAAAGCCATAAGACTCAAAAAATTCGTTAATTATCTTATTAACACTATATACTATTTCTTTATTTTTTGATAATACATGAGAGACTATTTACATTCTAAATGTTGGCTTAATACCATGAAATATATGATCCTTATTACTCTTTGGATCATGTGTATTGTAGGATGTCTCATTCCTTCTACTAGGTGCCATTTCTATACAATGGTATACACTAGGTCAGTTTATGAATCGCAAGGAATAATTACAATCATGTAAAATACATAATGTAAATTGAACAGTTTATGTATATAATCCGTAATCATAAAAACATTTTCTTTGAGGAGGAATATACACATAAATACCTCATAATTATTTATAAAGAAAATGGGAATTATCCTAAGCATATCCCCCGGGAGTGTCGTAACCAAGAGTGCAGTAAGGCCCATTGTCGTGCACCAGTTCCCATTCCTGTCAAGCTCAATGCGGTGTTTTCAAGTTTTACCCATAGGTATATCTATGACAGAGCCGCCTCTACCTGATCGTATCCATACAGGGATGTATTTTCTTGGAAAACTCACAAAATCACTATATTACCAAAATTCTAGAATGTTCTTCTATACTAATCCTCAAAGTCTATCTTAGGGTAATATGATATAATCATAGTTTATCTAAATATAGTTTCCAAGGTTATTACTAAAATTCCTCTGATACCCAATATAAAGCCCTGACCCTAGAATCCCATTGTTGGTGAATTATTTTAATACATTGGCATGATTACAATGAATCATGTCCTGAAAGACTCATCAGTTTAGCAGTCTGGGAAAATAGATTACATACATGAACGTTACATTACACATTAGAAAATAAAACACAACATAAATGATCCTTTGAGAACGCCATTAATCCCCTAGCATAACCCTTCTTATCAATCATATTACACTTCTTGGAATCCTGGGAAAATTAAAACATAGAAAGGGGTGAGCTCAGATGCTCAGTAAGGATAAAAATATAGCGGAAACTTTCATAAATAAGCATAAAAATTTTCGGCAATGTATAATACTAAAACCAAAGCCTTTTAAACATAAAATTCAGCATAATATAGAAAATATAAAATAAAATAATTTCATTTACTTATTAACATGGATATTCTACTAGTCTAATAATCACATGCAATATCAATAGCCACTTTCATAATGATGGAATGAATAATGCCAGACTCTATAACCACATAGTCAAGGCCTTGTGCCAAGACTACAAATAAGATTTTTTCAAGGACTTGTGCCAAGAGAATAGGTTGTCTCATGAGACCTACCTATGCATCTAGAAGCTATACTGGGCTCCACCCATCACTAACTAAGTCAAATGAATTCCTCATATAAAAATATTTAAACATAACATAAACATTCATATTAAATCTAGCATACGAAATGTCTATAATTTTCCATAAACCATGTATGATATAAAAATAACTCATCCACAATCAAACATATCACAAAAAAATCAATGAAATATGGAAGATTTTTATTATAATAAATCAACTTCAAACAATTTTAGAATCCATCAATGAATGTTGACATATATGAAAATTATTTGTAAAACTATTTGTGAGAAATATCTCTTTTTCATGAAAACATTTAAAAGTCACACAATTTAGAAAGGAATAAATTTACAAACATTTTTTAATAAAAGTTTTCCATGCCAATATCAAACTTTTGAAAGGAATTAACATTTTAAAAACATTAATTTCCATATAAATAAATCCTTAAAACCCATTTTTGAAAACATGGACATTAATGAGAATCATTTACAAGAATAAATATTTAAAACATTTAAAATGAAGTTTTAGTAAATAAGGGTCTTAAAATAATATCTTTGAAAACTCTTTCTTGAAATATGGACATAGATAATAAATATTCACCAGAATATACTTACGTAAAAACAACCTCTGATAATAAAGATATTGTGAAATTAACCCTTACCTTGCACATTCCTTTGGTCAAGGGTACATTTTACCTCCCGTAAAATGACCATTGTATGTTATTAAATTATACAAGTACTATATTCATATTTATTATATCATACATGATTCATTTAGGACATTATATTACCCATTTAATAATGATTTTCATGTTAAATTAACATTTTGGGTAATAATCGCTTTCTTTATCATACATATTTTAACTTTTTATTCTTCATCGTATCATTTAGATCATGATTTAAATACTTCCAGAATATAAACCTTGATTTATATATCATATATATTTAGAATATATATGTTTATATTATATAGATATATGAAATGGAAAACACTGTTTATGGCGATGGTAGGCTATACGTACGTATAAACGCTGTTTCTTTTTTCATATCGTATTGAATAGAAGTAAGTGAATAAGATATATGTAAGTACATAAAGACATATGAACACATATATATATATATATCCAGTATAATTATTATTTCATATATATCATACTTATTAGTAATATATACTTTTATAATCGTCGATGAATTGTGAACATGGAAATGAATCTCATCGCATCGTGGAGATGGTAATATGTACGTATGCACGAGCGACAATATTATTTTCTTAAAGGTGTGAAATTGGATGGTATATTAATTTTATAGAGACATTAGCATGTTATTTTAATTATTCATATACAAATTACACATCATTATATCCATCCCAATAATATCAAGTTGAATAACAAATTACACCACGGTGTGGAGATGGTAAGCCGTAATTACGCACGCGTGGTGACATTATCATTCATAGGATAGATAAAATATTGAATATGGTTGTGCCATATTTATAATTACATCACAATATATATATGATTCTAGAGTTATTATTTTAGAATGTAAAAAAAAATAAAGAGGACATTTGAGATGGTATTTGGGTAAAGGTTTTCTGAGCCATGTTAATTTGAAGTTGTACATTAGAGAGAATGGGAAGTGCCCTTTTATAAGAGGGGTGAGGGAACCTTAGGAAAAGCATGAAATATTATTTTATAATAAATTAATTTTCAGTTTCTAATGGCACCAAAATTAATTATTTAAAGGCTAAGGTGGGTATGGGTTGAAAACCACTCAACCAATAGGTTTTAGATAGGTTTGGGTCACTATATTAACTTTATATTTTAGATTTAACTATTAGTTAAATAGTTTTACATTTTCCATGTCTCTTTGTATTTTTATATTATATGGTTATTAAACTTACTAAAAACATCTAAGAGAACCTAAAGTGGTTCATTAATTACATATATAATATTATTTAAGACCTTTGGACAATCCTTATATTTTTATGAATATAATAGCAATTAATAATATAATATTTGTTTTAAAAACTCTTTTATGTCAATTTTGACCCTATTTTGTATTTTGTTTTTGCTAAATTTATAACAGAATTATTACGTTGAAAAAAATTCATCTAACCAACCCTAAAATGTCATTTTTAAACTATAAAATTAGTGGAATTCATAAAAAGTATCAACTTACATTTATTTTGATATTTGTAATATCAATTATTTTAACCATTCATTAATATGGTAATTACTGCATCATCATTGTGTCATAAATAAATTTAATTATTTAAGGTCTAAAAAATATAAATAAAATACCATTACTTAGGAAATATTTTTATCTTTCTAATGAATATTTATAGTCAAATTTATCTTATGTTTAACCCTATATTAAAAATGGTTTTTTTATTAAACCTTGAATTTAACACCGTTAACTCTTCTTTAAATTAAATAATAATAAATGTCCTAATCTAATCCAAGTGGACCTAAAGGATCATATTTAATTCATAATATTTTTTCTATTCGATTTACACATATCCAATAGAATTAAGACATTTTTTTATGGTAATAATAATATAATTCTTACCCTTAATTACTCTGTTTACTTTTAGCCTTGTTAAATAAAATTAAAAAGATATTATTCACCAAAAATTATTTTTATCTTATTAAATCACATTTTACATACTTATATCAACAGTGTCTCTTGTATATTCGAAATTCAACTCACATAAGTGGTAAAATTTTGGTTTTTGTAAATTTGCAAATGCTCCTAGGAGGTAGGTAAAAGATGATAAAAAGTTCAATAAAATTTTTATATATATAAAATTAATATAAACTGACTCCAATGAATTCCATTGAGCTTATATAGTTATTATGTATCTATTTTTAACTAATGTAAACTAATATAAAATAAATAATTACTTAAATTAAAATTCGGTTTCAGCCAATAACTCAGTGTTTTTCAATATTCATAAAAAATTGAATGTTTTCATAAAAATACCAAAAGTTCACACTAAGCTAATTTTGATATTCTGAATTCAAAAATTAAGTCTATTTTACAAAATTCAATACATAAAAGTTGAATTTCTTAATTTAAAATTAATTCCCATTGTCAAAACCAAAAAGCATGTTTTTAAGAAATAATAACTAACCAAATTTTAATAATTGTTTGTGTTCAATTTCAATGTGGAATTATTTCCAATGAATAACATTGGTTTAAAGGGTAAAAATTTAATATATTTATACTTCCAACCCATTAAATTGTAAAATTTAACACTTCAAGTTATTTTGATTAAAAAGTTGTTTTCAGTTAAAATATAGTATTTTCATTATTCAGCCAAATATGAAAGTTATCAGAAAAACACCAAAAATTTATTGAAACTAAATTCTTATTTCCCGATTCTAAATAATAAGTTTTATATGTCATATTTAATACATAAAAGTTTAAAATATTGGATTTAAAAATGGTTCGCCATTAAAAGGTGGAAAAATTTGCATTTTTTTTAAAAAAATTACTTCTTTTATCTGAAAAAAAATGATATGTTTCATTATGTCTACGAAACTCATAATATGAATTCTAAAACTATAAGGATTATATAAAGTTCAAAATTTAGTTAATAATATTCATAACCTTTTTTAAAGGCTATTATGGAAAGTCGTGGTGTGCTTGAACTCGGTGTTGTGTGTAGTGCAAGTTATTGAATTACATTGAAGAAATAACGTAATATGAAATCTTGGGGTGTTACATTAATGGAAATATTTTATCTTATTAAATTAAATAATAATATTTTTAATAATATATTATTTTTTGGTAAAACTTGGTTTCTTGTGTTATGCACAATATCAATGAAAATTAATCTTACTTTAATGTACACTACCCTCTATATTCCATGTAGAGAAACATAAAAATAATGTTACTTATCCTGTATGATAACATGGGGTTGTGTATAACTCAATACAAACATATTTATTTAATATGAAAATAAAATCCATGTTGTCTAAAATGAAGAATATCAAAAAGATAAAATTAATTCCAAAACGCCTATTTCACAAAATCTCAGGTTGTTACATTCTACAACTCTAAAAATTTATTTCGATCTCGAAATTAATCTGGGATGTAAATGGTTTAATAATTTTATGTTCTTTTAATAAAAACACACATCACAAAAATAAACCATAAAAATCCTTCTAAAAATAATATTGGAACAATAACGGTTACCCAGAGTCATAGTTGGGTTTCCACAAAGGAGAATATAGGTAGAAAGTGAAAACATTGAATTTGATTAAAAGTTAAAATATTTGTAAGGAGTTATTTAGGCCATCAATCACATATAATTTATTAATAAATAAAACATTGAGGGACTCAAAGACATAAATCTATGATTATTTAAAAGAATATTAGTTCAACAAAAATTAATGTATTATGATAACATTATTTTTTTTGATCATTTTTTTTAACATTGAGTAATTATTTTATTGAACAATAATTTAAGGAAATATACTTATGTGATATATTTCTATAAAAAAATTCATTCTTTTATTTTACTTTGTATAAATTTTTTATTCATCCATTGCTTCGGGAAATGGATGTTTATAAATTAACTTTGGTGCCTAAATTACTAAAATACACTTTTAGAATATTATAAGGTGCATAAAATAATGAAAAGTATAAATATTTGTCTCTAAATATTGTTCAAAATGAATATGGTTAATATATTAATCTATAAACATAAAAAGTGACTCTACTAGTTCATCATTATCATTATTCATCAAAAGTAATTACATTTAACTAGGACATCACGTCGGCTAGTGGTATGTGTGAAACCTATATCATCCTTTGGTCATGGGTTCGAGACCCACAACCTTGTTATACTGGATTGGTTGTCACCTGACATACATAATGTCATTTTCTAAGTCCACACAAATATAATTTACAAAATAAATATGATGGATGTACTTGAAATAAGGTTAATCACTAAATAACTTTTTAACCAATATTTTCAATACAATCTAACTACACATATACTTCCTCTAAAGATTAATATCAACTTTTTATGAATGGGTAACCTTATAACCCTTAAAAATAAAAATAAAAAATAGTATAAATAAGTTCAATAGATCACCTTAACATTGATCCCCCATATTTCACAATGTTTCTCTTGTTTAATACATTCCAAACATGTGAATACCTTCATCAAGTATTCTCTTAAAACATGATAATGAATAGAATTACTATAAATTCTTATTTAAAGCAATCATATTTACTTATTCCCAAGTACATTGGATATATCCCTTAAATCCAAAAATTTTGTAAACATCAATAATGATATAAAAACACACCGTTCCATATGTCCTTACATAGTTCAAAAGGTAATCAGTTCCATCCAATTTACTTATTCATATCCCAGATATATATATCCAAACAGAATTATTTTATCATAAAAACATATTAAGGGTTATATTACCTTACTAAAAATGTCACCTTGTCATTAAATCGCTTTACCAGTATACCATAAACATTCAATATAAACATTTAAATACCAAGGAAAAAACACAAGCAAAAAAACCAAGTGTATTTCATCATTCATATAACATAATTTTCTAATCGAAATATATAAAAACATCTAGTATTCAACTTTATCAAAAAGAAATAATAAGTATACCTCATCTTATTATTTAATACCTCTTTCATTTCACATTTAATTTGTATTCTCTTCATCATTATCAATATAACTATTACTCGCACCACCTTTTTTTATTCTCTACAATATATTTTCTCTGAAGACATCAATTTTCATAATTAACAATCATTCCACACCTATATCATTTTACCTTTGATGATTTACTAGGGAGGAAAATATTCACATCCATTTAGTTACCCACACCCTTCATTTTTCCTTTGAATTTACTTTTTTTCTGTACTTATTTTTTATGGTCAAAACACCTTCATGTTCCCCAAATACATTCACAAAGGCAAATATTTCTAGAATCTTGTCACAAAGGAAACTAAATCTTCCTTCATCTATAATATAAATTACCTGAACTCTCAAATAAATATTTCCTTCTATTACTTTTTGAGTCTAAGATGTTTTTAAGTTACACATTGTTGATCATGTTCCTTGAAAACTTATTAGGCAGGATCAAAACATCCTTCACTCCAGTGATCGTCCCATTCTACTCATTAAAATATTTTCCATCATATTAAATATTAATCCTATTCCTTATGGTTCCCTCCATTGACAAAAATCTATATGAATTTCGTAAGAAACAATTATCATATTTAGGAATCACATATTCATGAAAACAACATATATGATTTCAAAAGTATGAAACCTTTTTTAGACCATGAAACCTCAGGTTTATCCTAGGATATTCATATCCAATTTCCATTTTTATCCTTCATGATGATTTATGAAGAGTTTGTAAATTTAGAAAGTATATCCCATATGAGTTTCAAACCAGGTTTGTTGAAAGGTCTGTTGTCTTTGACTGGGTTATGCTGAGTCAGGCTTGACACACCGCATCAGAGTTATTAATCCTAGCTACAACTGTAGTAGAACCACATCCAGTTATATTATAAATATAGGGATATATTCCTAGGAAAACACTCACTCTATCCCATACCAAAATTCCATGATATTTTCCTAAATTTTAACTCATCCTTTTATCTATCCCTAGATTAGTCCCTATCCCTAACCATTGAAATATAGTTAGGTATATCACTAATGTTTTCTCATCCTAGTTTCTAATGGTTTACTAAACCTTCTCTCTAATTCTAACTATAGTGACCTAGTATTAACATACATAAACATTACATAACATTGTCATAATACTAAATACATTCTAAAACATGGATGTCAAAATACTGTATTAGTTTAGTGACATTAGAAACATGGAAAGATAAACACTCATAAAAAAAGTGAGCAACATTATATCCCACTAGGTTCTCTGAGACTAGCACCCATTTTAGATATATCATACATAAAATATATCTTCACAACCTAGGGAAGGAAAAATTAACAGGTGTGAGTATAGATGATCAAAAAGGGTAAACAAGGGAGACATATAAACATAATCATGAATATAATGTTATGAAAACAGTATCATGAAAATAGAAGATCAACCCCAACATATCAAAGACACTAGTGTATAAAACATTTTTTATGGTAGTTATTTTTATTTTTTACGTTGCCTTTTGGATGATGTTATTATCGGAAACATTATAAACATTGTTTTTTATGTTGGTTATTTTAAAACCAACTTAAAAACCAAAAATCAGAAGCCTTTTTCATGTCGGTTCATCAAAAACCAACGTGAAAAACACTTCTAAGTCATGATTTATTACATCGGTTTTTAAATAAAAAACATGGTATATACTTTTTCTCGTCTGTTATATAATAACTGACGTAATCTATTGTGCCTCTAAAGAGTTCATCACGTCGGTTAAATGATAGCCGACGTGAAAACATATATACTATGTCTCTTATTTTATAACCAATGTAAAAAACTATTTTCATTCTATTTATTATGTCAATTATGAAATAACCAATGTAAAAACCCATTCCCATGCATTTGTTACATCATTTTTCAAATAAGAGACGTTAAAACCCATTCACGTTCATTTTTTAGGTCAGTTTTAAAATAACCGACCTAAGAACCAGTTTTTTTTAATAAAATCGTTCAACCCCAACTATGCTCGGCCAAATAAGACATAAAATACATGACCACCCCCCCCCAATTGGCAACCCTCCCACAACCCTAGAAACCCCCACCCCACTAGACACTCCACACACCCCTATACACCCCCACCCCACATGGACATCTCCCACCCCCTGGGCAGTCATCCCACACTTTTGGACACCCTCCCACCCCCATGGACACCCCCACCCCTGGACACCCCCTGGATAGTCCCACACACCATTTTGGATAGCCCTCCCACACTCCTAGACACCCACCCACCCCTATGGACACCCTGGACACCCCCATCCCACTGGAAAGCCCTCCCGCAGCCCTAGAACCCCCCCCCCACCCCACCCCACTAGACACCCCTGGATACCCCCCCCCCCCCCACTCCTAGATAGCCCCGCACCCCCTGGATAGCCCACCCACCCTCCCCCACTCCCCTAGATATCCCTCCCACACTCAAGGACTCCCACCCACCCCCATGTACACCCTGGACACCCCCACCCCACTGGGCAGCCCTCCCACACCCCTGTAAACCATCCCGCTACACTAGAACCCCCCCCCCCCACACACACACCTTGGACACCCCCCAGACAGTCCCCCACCCTCATATATAGCCCCCACCCCACTGTAAAACCCTCCCACCGTCATGGACACCCTCGAACCCCCATGGACACCCTGGACACCCCCACCCCTGGACAGCCCACCAACATCCCTGAACCCCCCCCCCCACTAAACACCCCCCACACCCCTGGATACCCCCTGAACAGACCCCCCCCCCCCCCCTCTGGGACATCCCCTACTCCCCTGGACAGCCCTCCCACCCTCTTGGACACCCTCCCACCCCCATGGATACCCTGGACAACCCCACCCCACTAGACTTCTCTCCCACACCCATGGAAACCCTCCACCCCACTGAACACCCCCCCCCCCCTCTCACACACACACCCATGGACAGCCCCCCCTCCTAGACAGCTCCCACCCCCTAGACAGCCCTCCCACATTTCTAGAAATACTCCCTCCCCACCCCACTAGACACCCCTGGAATTCCCCCCACCCACCCCCCCCCACCTCCCCCCCCCCACCCTGCTGGACAGCCCCCACTCCCCTGGACATCCCTGCCACCCTCTTGGACACCCTCCCACCACCATGGAAACCCCCACCCCCACACACCCCACCCTACTGGACATCCCTCCCATGCCCCTAGAAACCATCCACCCCACCCCACTAGGCACCCCCACACACCTAGACACACCCTGTACACCCCCCCCCACCCTATTGGATAACCCCTCACCCCCGGGACAGCCTGCCCACCCTCCTAGACACCCCCATCCCAATGGTAACCTTGGACACCCCCCCCCCCATCACCACACCCCACTGGAAAGCCCTCCCACACACCTGGAAACCCCCACCCCACTAGACACCCCCCCACCACCACCACACCCATGGATACCCCCTGGACACCCCCCACCTCCTGCCCAGCCCCCACTCCCCTGGATAGCCCATCCACCCTCATGGACACCCTCCCCCCACCCCATAGACACCCTGGACACCCCCACCCAACTAGAAAACACTCCCACACCCCTAAAAACACCCCCTCCCCTCCCCCCCCCCCACCCCACTGGACACCCCCACACCCCTGGACACTCTATGGACATCCCCCCACCCTCCTGTAAAGCCCCCATCCCCTTGGACATCCCTCCCACACTCCTAGACACCCTTTCACCCCCATAGACACCCTAGACTCCCCCAACCCGCTGGAAAACCCTCCAACCCCCCTAAAACCCCCCACACCCCTGTATCCCCCTAGATAGCCTTCTAACCACATGGATATCCCCCCACTCCATTGGATATCCATCCCACCCTCCTGGACACCCACTCACCCCATGGAAACCCTGGACACCCCCACCCCACTGGACAGCCCTCCCACACCCCTAGAAACCCCCCACCCAACCGGACACCCCCCACACCCCCAAACCCCTGAACCCCCCCCCCCCCCCCCAAGACCAAAATCCATACCTAAAAACCATCAGAACTAGACCAAAACAATAGTTAGATTAAAATTAATTATTCACATGTACAACATTCAAAACATATAATTTCAACTAAAAAAATCTAAATCCAACCTAAACTAATAACAAATACAAAATTATAATTACAACTTTCAAAATGACATTTTACACTGCAAAAAAACTAAAATCCAATCAGACCTGTAAAATAATTTTACCATTCCAATTGTAAGTTTTTGAAATCTTGAGAACTATGGGGTTGAGGGTAATCAAATAGCTAAAACATAAAAGGATAGTACTTAAAATGTATAATTAATAAATAAAAGGAAATTTTATGGAAATTTTTAAAAGGAAATATTACCAAGTCAAAGTTCACATGTGTTCCAGTTATAATTATTTCATACATAAATCTTAACATATAATATCCACATTCAATGACTCCATGTTCTTCATGACAATTATGTTTAAATCAGTGTAAATTTTAAATATTATTTTTATGAAAAACATAAAAAAGTACTAATTATAAATGGATAATTACCTTTAATTTTACATATTTGATCTTGGAACTCCATTTCATTGTTTTTTTAAAAGGTAGATTCATCCTCTTTTAAAAAATAATACGAATGGTATAAATTTAAAATTCATTATAATATATACAACTCTTAAAAAATTAAGACTTAATTTTCCAACATATTCTTAAAACGTTCTCGTACATCGCCATAGACATAGCATATGCAATAACGTGTTTTCTCCCTTTGGTCAAAAAATACCTAACTTCCAATGATCAATGATAAAAGAGAATTTAAGGTTAGTGGTTTTTTATGTTAAAATATAATGAACACTTTTCCAGAGATATGTTTCATACCTTTCACAAAAAGTCATCATC
Source organism: Viscum album (assembly GCA_963277665.1). Lineage (NCBI taxonomy): Eukaryota > Viridiplantae > Streptophyta > Magnoliopsida > Santalales > Viscaceae > Viscum > Viscum album. Next base: position 1,468,699,476 of record OY728135.1, read on the forward strand.
CAACACTATGTGATTATATTTTATTCAATTATTTCAGCAATATAAAGAATTCTTGGTTCCTCATCCAATGCATGTGATTCAGGGGAAATCAAATGTGGGTCCATGAATCTATATACATATATCCTCTCATTCCTATAACACATGTTATAAATATACCTAATACAAAATAGGCATAAGTATACATTTTTAATAAATATAACACAGGGAAAAGGTGTTAAGACTTACATGGAAAAAATATGCACCACATTGATGCCAAACATATCTCTAGTAACAAGCTCCATAATATCATTTTTCAAAATCACCACATTTATTTCACATCCACAAACATGAGATTCTATTAGAAACTCATAATTATCCACCAAAAAATTTTAATATCTTGACAATCTATCAGGACTACTAGAATCAATATCTGATGTCATAGACATTTTCCTTTATTGTTGTCTATACTGTATTTCTTTACCTTTTAAGTATTCCTGTAAAAATAAATAGAGAAATATATTAGTTTTTAAATGTTAAAACAACTTTAATAAAAAAAATAAGATAGAGGATATAACATACATACATCTATGGTAATGAGTCGCAGAAGTGTGGATGGCCAAATTAAAAATTGATGATACTATGTACAACTGTCGTCACCTCATCTGTAGGTAATGGTAGTTGAGATGATCTATCTAAAATACCATGTACAATAACCCTATGATGCTCTACCTCCAACTGTTGATTATCAACTGTATCTCCTATACAATATACCATCCCATATGGAACTATATGATGTTGAGGATCATCAACATACCAATCGCAATAATTAAGAAGTTGTGGTGGAGGAGTATGATAAAAAATAGGGTCTTCAGGCTGAGGTGGGGGAGTGGGAGCTACTGGTGGAGGTGAAAGATAAATAATGGGGTCATAAGGGGAGGTGGAGGAGTGGGAGTTGCAGTCGGAAATTGACTTTGCATGTCTATAAATATATACTATACTGACGCTCTAATCTTTTCATCCATCATCACATTAATATTATGAACTTCAGCCTCCAAGGGTTCTAATTTTTTTTATACACCCTCAGTGGTAGAAGTTAAAGAAAGTGGAAAAACTTTTTTTACCGATGCACCTGACAGATATCCTTGTACATGACCAGGATGTTCGGACTTTCACAGTGCTACAGATAAAATATCCTGTCTCCTGACAGATGTAAATACCCCATGTGATCATCTCTCCTTAAGAGAATAATGTATTAATTAATTGAACTTTTTTTAATGATTCAAACTATATAAAGAATATTGTTTACTTAAATAAAAAAAATATATATCTTACAATCCTCCCAGCTACAATTTGTGAATATTCTGAAAGATATTTTCGTTTTTTGACCATATGATATCTCTTCCATTTTTCATGTCTAAATAGTGGGGATGGAGGAGGAACCTCTCTAGATCATGAAGACTTTGCTCTCAATATTTGTAAATTATCTGCCATCATTTGTTCTTCTAATAATTTATACCCTCCCCGAGAAAAACTATGAGGGTATATATTTTTTGATTGGATCTCTTGATGAGATGTCCTTTTTTGGTAAAATATGTATAAAATATCATTAACAAAACATTAATAAGATCATTTATATAAGAAAGAATATAAAAGTTTACATATCCCTTACAAAAAATGAATCTTTTCTTCTACATTCAACAAACTACCTCCATGTGTCTTCATCTATGAAAGGATATATATGACATGTATTGTCATGACTCCTATGACCAAAAATGAAGTCATACGTGAGGGTTGATTTGAAATCCATCCATCTCCTACCTTCCATCAATAAAAATTTCATCCTAACTCTTCTAGTGTTAGGAATATCAAATTTCATCTGAAAAATAAGAGGTAAAACATATTATATTATAAAAATTTAAAGAATAGGAAAAAATAGAAAAAAAATTTACCAAAATTGTCTCCCACAACTGAGATATTATCACTTTGTCCAAACTTCACCAATAATCTTACAAAATTATTACTTTTATCTTACTTTGAGTTGATACGAAACTCTTAAAATCTTTTTCATTTGGACCTCTAGGAATATCATTCTCATCAAACTCATCAAGTATCTTCTGGTCCTGTGTACATGCAAGTGATAATTTGGGTAAACGTGTGCACCCACGTTTACCAACTCTTGAACTCTTCTTTGTCGTTATGGGAGCACATTAGGAATATTGGGGAACATCAAGAGGAACATGTGAATGTTACTCCAAATAGGTATGATCATTATTCTCATCTCCAGAATCATATGTCTAATCAATTGATTGTTCTATCATTATCCTTCAAAAAAACATTAGTTCACAAATATACTAATTCAAATACTACAATACTAGTGTAAACAAAAAATGGAAAATTGAACTAAGTTACATAATATTAAACATGGTTAATATGTTAAGCATGTTAAATAATGGTAAATATTGTAAACATGGTAAACAGGGTAGTGTAATTGTCATTCAACAAAATCAATAGATATATAAGTTACGTAAAGGTAAACTATGGTAAACTATGGTAAAAAAGGTAAACATTGTAAACATAGTAAACATGGTAAAGATGGTGAACATTCTATACATGGTAAACATGGTAAAAAATAAATAAACATATGTTACCTATAATATTAGGAAAGTACAAATGAATTGTTTTCCTAAATTCTTTCATCATGGTCATTCCTTATGGCACAAACCATGTCTTCAACATGCTCATCATTATGTTCTGCTAATATTTCCCTAGAAGTAGGGATCTCACATAAATCAGCATTTTCATCAAGTTGATCCTCACCAACATATGGTCGTTTCCCTTGAAAAAATATAGACCACTGTATATCTGATTGATCAACTACATAGAAAATTTATTTTGCATGTGTTTCCATTATAAAAGAATCTATTGTGTCTTCCAATATATATTCAAATTAACAGATGTCATTCACAAGTCATTGTGTCTTACATTGTTGTTGTTGATAAACCATTTGCAGTTAAGAACCAGAAATTCAATTTTAAAGTAATCAACATCGCAAATTTCTTCAATGACTCCATAATAAGCAGTTGATGCAAAAATAAGGTTTTTTTCTTTAGAACTCTAAAAATGCATTTCTTCTACAAACACCAATCCACCACTATTCTGAACTACACTTTTGTTGTCCTAAGCTTTCATATGAAATGTATAGCTATTAATGTCATAATTGGGCCATTTTATCACATTTATACATGGACCACCCACTAACCATCTTAATATCTTTGATACATCTTATCAACCAAGCAATGCCTTTTTAAACCATGAAAGAAATATTTTGTTGTGCTCATTAAAAATCCACATTTTTACTTCTTTGGATGACATTGTTTCAACTCATTAATAAGAAATGTGATATATGGTTGAGCATTAGATAAGTTATTCAAGATGTATAATTTAAACTTCTTCATCTATTCGGTTGAAAATTATTTTACTTTCAAGCCACGAATCCCCTTTCCCACATTATTAACTCATTCATAGAGAGATGGAGGAAAACCTATGTGCCTTTTCGTAGCCATGTAGCTCGTAAAAAACTCTTCAACCTCCTCATAAATATACTTTTCAACAATAGAGACTTCATGTCTATATGAATTATTAACGTACCCCTTCAATATTTTCATATATCTTTCAAAGGGATACATCCAACGAAGTTATACTAGTCTACAAAGCATTATTTCTAAAACCATATGAATCATTAAATGCACCATTATATCAAAAAAAAGATGGTGTAAAATACATTTCCAATTGACAAAGTATAGAATTTTCATCTCTTCCCAAAATGTTCAAATCATTCACATCAATCGCCTTATTACAAATTGAATTGAAAAAATAACACAACTTCATTATAGTCTTTATGACAATGATGGGAAATATTCCATGCAATTCAACTGGTAGAAGTTGTTGCATCATGACGTGACAATCATGAAATTTCATACCAATAAACTTCAAATCCTTCAAGGAGAAACAAAAATTACATTTGAAGAATAACCTTGAGGGACTTTCATATCATGAAGAGACTGATAGAAGCTAAAATTCTCCCTCTTGGATAATGTATGACAAGTCAGGGGAAGAAATGTTTGTCTTCCATTGGGAGTGGGAGCTAACTCCAAACGTATTCCCAATGATAGTAGGTCTAATATTGCCTTCAACACATCTTTTTTCTTTCCTTTAAAATATAAAAATGTTCAAATCAAACTATTAAAAATATTCTTCTCCTTGTGCATGAAATCAATATTATGTTTCACTTCATGATATCTCCAATATGGCCGCTCAAAAAATATTGACATTTTCTTCAAAATATTTTTATCATTACCATATTTATGTGTCTCTCCGAATGTCACATCAAGGTTTTCCACCCTCTCAAAATACACATCAGGGGATAATGGTTTTGGAGAAATATCGTATTCTTGTGAGCCATTGAATGCCTTTTTTATTCATCTAAAATGTGATCCATAGGAAAAAACATTCGATGACCCGTGTACACTATTTTCATCCCATGATGCAATTGACAAAATGAAGTCTGTTGTTCGCAAATTGGATGTGCTTTATTCCCCTAAACACTATATCTAGAAAAATTTCCATATGCTGGTAAGTCATTTATAATGAAAATAAGCCCTCTATGTAGGTGAAAATATTCTATTTCATATGAATCATATACCCTAATACCATCCTCCCAAAAAAGGTTCAAATCATCAATCAATGCTGACAAGAAAACATCAATATCATTTTCAGGTTTCCTCAGACCAGAGATCATTATACTCAACATTACATATTTTCACTTCATACAAACTTTAGGGGAGATGTTATAAATTACCAATAAAACAATCCATGAAATATGTGTGCTACAGAGGGTTCGGTATGGATTCATTCCATCTGTGCAAAACCGTAGTCTGAGATTTATAATTTCATTTCCAAATGTAGTATACTGCTCATCAATTTTTTTACATTGTGGACATTTAGTTGGATAACATTTTTTTCCATCACATATCTGCTCATCAGTATTCCATCATAACCTTTTTGAAACATGTGAATGTGAAAATAAACGTTTCAAATGATGAATTATATGAAGATACCAAAATACCTTGGAAGGGATCTTTGTAATCCCTACATCAGTATGTGATTTTTATTTCAACTTATACTGTGATGTCCCACATTTAGGTTACTCTAATAGAAAACCATATTAATTATTATATATCATACAGTAATTCATACAAACATGTATTTTCTTGTATCATAATCCCATGAGGAATAATATTTTCTTGTCCTTATAATCTGAATCTGGAAGATCGTTGTCTTTTAGAAGAATGTCTTTCAATAATTGTAGCATCTCTGTAAAACTTCTCTCACTTCATCCATGTTTTTCCTTCAGGTTAATCAATATTAACACTGTCGAAAAAACCATAAAATCCAAACAACCAGGATACAATGGTTTTTTAGCATCCCCATATAGATTTGAAATTGTCGGTTCTATCTCATTTTTTGTTTCTACAATATCACAGATCATTTCTTCAATTCCATTAGAGATACCATCTTGCAAATCATCATCAGCAGTAGATCTGAAATTTTTTCCAGTTTCTCCATGCCAAATACAAGGGCTATAACTCAGATTAAAACCATGAAAAATTATATGATCATTGATCTCCCTACTTTTCAACTTCTTCATATTAAAACATTTTAGGCATGGACGGAAAAAAATGTCACTGCTTGGAACATTTCGTTTAACAAATTCTAAAAAAGGCATTAACACCATTCCCATATTCATTACTCATTTGATATGACCTAATACAAATTTAACTTATTATTACCTATAACAAATTTCAAAATTATATATCTTGTTAAGATAAGACAAATATATATTTATGTGAAAAAAAATCATAATTTGAGTGTAAAACAATTTTGAAATATAAAATAAATCTATGCATATTTGAAACAAATATACATGAAAAATATTTTAGAAAGAAAATATTGTTAGATATTATAGTTTTAAATTCATATTGGATCCTTTTTTCTTAAGTTACACAAAGAATACATCCGGGTTCAACTGGATACCAAATTCACTCTTCCGTAAAAAATAAATATGAAACATAAATATTAAAACATGTATAAATTCACTACTAAAAATTACACATATCCTTATGATTTGAAACCATTGGGATAACAGCTGAAATAGATGGGATAGAATACCCAAATGGTTTCACACACCGTTGACATGATGGTTGTTGCAATAGACCTACACAAACGATTCTACAGGAACTGTTGGTATAGATTACCCGATGTTAAAAAATTCTAATGGTTTCAATGAAACTGTTGCGATATATTTATACTAAGGGGGTGTCCACTGGGTAGGTGATGTACAGGGGTGGTGGGGGTTGTCCAAGAGGGTAGGATCTATCCATGGGGGTAGGGGCTGTCCAGGGTGTCTAAGAGGATAGGGGGTGTCCAGGGGGTGGGGGCATGTCTAGGTTGGTGTCCGTAGGGGTGGGGGTGTGTATTTGAAATAAATATGCCTGAAAATGATTTTGAAAAGAAAATATAGTTAGATATAATTGTTTTAAATTTATCTTGGATAATTTCTTCTTAAGGTACACAAAGAATACATCCTGGTGAAACTGGATTCCAAATTCAACCCTCCGTAAAAAGGAAATATGAAGTATAAATATTAAAATATGTATACATTAACTACTGAAAATTACACATAACCCAATGATTTGAAACCATTGGTATAACCCGTGTTACCATTGGGATAGAATACCCCAACGGTTTCACAGATCTTTGGCATAATGGTTGTTACAATAGCCCTATACCAACAATTCTATAGAAACCGTTGGTATAGACAACCTGAAGTTAAAATATTCCAATGGTTTCAATAAAATAATTAGGATATATATATATATGAAGAGGGTTTCCAAGGGGGTAGGGGCTATCCATAGGGGTAGGGGTTGTCTAGGGTGACCAAGGGGGTAAGGGGTGTCCAATGGGTGATGGGTTGTCCAGGGGGCGGGGGTGTCCATGTGTGTGGGGGTGTCTAGGGGGTGGGGGAGTGGTGTCCAGTAGTGAGGAAGTTGTCCAGTCCTATACCCCATTGGAAAACACCCCCACCCCCTTGGACACCCCATGGAAACCACCACCCCCTAGACAGTCCTCCCCCCTAAACAGCACCACATGCCCTCTGGACACCCCACCCCCACCCACACCCCCTAGACCCCCCCCCCCCCACCCCTAGATACCTCATAGCCCCTTGGACATCCTACTCACCCCCTGGACACCACCTCTCACCCCCTAGACACCCCCAGCCCCCCTAGACACCACCCCCACCTCCTACCTCCTTAGACACCCCCTGGACACCCCCACCCCCTGGACTGCCCCCCACCCCCCCATGACACCCCCAACCCCTAGACACCCCCACCCCCTAGGAAATACCCCTCACACCCCCCCCCCCAAGACCCCACCTCCATCTCTACCCAATTGAACAACCCCCTGGACACCCCCACACCCCTTGGACACCCCCTCCCATCCCCCTGGACAACCCATCACCCCCTGGACATCCCCACCCCCTTGGAAGGCCCCATCACCCCCTGAACACCCCCTAGACACCAGCACCCCCTTGGACAGCCCTCCACCCCCTGGATAACCTCCCCAACCCATCTGGATAGTCCCCCACCACCGGGAGAGCCCCTCACCCACCTAGACACCACCACCCCTTGACATCCCCACCCCCTTGGAAATACCCCCTCATCCCCCTGGACACCACCCCCACCCCCTTGTACACCCCATGGAAACTACCCCCGCAATGAACCCCCCCCCCCCGGTATCCCCCTAACCCCTCTAGATGGCCCCACCCCCTGGACACCCTATACCCCCTTGGACAACCCACTCACCCACTGAACACCACCCCCAACCCCCTAGATAGCCCCCTCACACCCTCTGACACCCCACCTTCTAGACAATCCTACCCCAATGGAAATCCCCCTCACCCCCTGGACACCACCCCCACCCCTCTAGACCCCCACCCATAGACAAACCCCCAACCCTCTAGACATCCACCACCACCTAGGCATCCCCCCACCCCTCTAGACATCCCCCTAGACACGCCCACCCCCTGGACACCCCCTACCCCCTAGAAAACCCACTCACCGATGAGACCCCCCCCCCCACACGTGTACACCCCTACCCACATGGACAACCCCCTCACCACCTGGACACCACCCCCACCACCCTTAAACACCCCCATCCCCCTTGGACAACCCCCACACCCTCCTAGACACCACCCCCACCCATTTGCCACCCCCTGGACACCCCCACCCCCTGGATAGCCTCCCGCCCCATGGACACCCCCACCAACTTGGATAGTACCCCACAGCCTTGGACACCCCCTATACATGTACACACACATGATAGAACACAAAAATATCATAAAAATGCATGATATCACTTCCATGGTTTATTTTACTAAAAAAGAATTTAGAATGGTATAAATGAACATTACGAAACTTACCATGATATCAAGAAAAAAGATAGAAAAATAACATCTCAAAAAATTATTTTAGGGCATCGTCAAAAATAAATAATGAAACCGAGCCATGTGAGGATTACTTGAGTGTTCCGAGTCGACTTGATAGACCTGATGATAATAAGGATGATGAATGATGTTATAAAAACGAGGTTGTATGGTATGACTTCGAAGAATCTTATCTTCGTTTTCTAAGAGAGAGAGATGAGTCAATGTTTGCTCGATAAAAGACAAAATAATGACTAAATATGGTTCAAGATAAATCATTTAAAAGATTTATCACGCTGGATATTTAATAACCGACGTGACAGAATATTTTTTTATGTTTATAGTGTGAGTTATTTAATAACCAACATAGAAAATAATTTATCACGTCGGTTAATTTATAACCAGCGTGATAAATGGTGCTTTATCATGTCAGTTCTTTTGATAACTAACGTGATAAAATATTGAGATTCTCTTTATCAAGTTATTTATTTTATAGCCGATGTGATAAAGTGCCGAGATTTGATATTTCACATCAGTTATAAAATAACTGGTGCGATAAATCTAATCTCTGTATTTTTTACATTGGTTATTTTATAAGTGACGTAAAAGAATTGATTCTCCTCAATTTATCACATAATTTATACAATAAATGACATGATAAATCAATTTTTACATCTTTTCACATCAGTTATATAGAACCAATGTGAAAAATTCCGAAGTGATAAACGTTTTTTCCACTAGTGAGATAATAAACTGGAATCAAGGAATAAATATTGTAATTTCATAAAACATGAATCATAAGGAAATAAATAAAATAAGTCATCAATTAATAACATATAAATCAAACATGGAATTGTGTAAAACACCTAAGAATATAATAGGATTTCTATAGTAGGCATTGTTACCATGTTCATCATAGTATCTTAGGTTCACTCCAAACACCATCTTGGTAGTCATGGATAACATTAATTTCCATCTTAGTAGCATGATATTACTCTTGATACCATCTTGGTAGTCATGGTAAACTCCCCTGGCTATCTTTGTAGTCAAGGTTCACTCCCAATACCATCTTTGTATTTCTCATGAGATATAAATCATTACCCAATTCATTTTAGGGAGATATTGGTCCCTCACATCTCATAATGAAATCATATATACATGTTCCACAAAATCATAAAAAATCATATCTTAACCTGTGAAATGAATTGGTATCATATACAAGTAATCATATCATAACATGTGTAAAACATTGCATGTTTCATAATCATTTCATCAAAATCATAACTCGTGAATAGAAGTGGGTTTCAAAGGCATATAACCGATCAATGTGAAACATGTTTCATAAAAATCATACTATTAAAACATAAACCATTCATATAATTAATATTAATGGAAAAATTTAATAATTTCCCAATAAAGGAATATGTTACACCAATTAATGTCATCTCAAATGGAAAATAGTTTTTAAAGATCTTTTAATATCATTTCTTGTGGAAAATATATTTTATATTTAGAATTTATTGTAAACAAAAAACCGTTTGAAAAACATTTTCATAAAAATAGACATCAAAAATTATAATAGAATATTTTAAAATATTTTGAAAAAATTTTCCTTTAATAACTTATTGAAAAATTATAATAAATAATTGAATTTTTTTTGAAACTGTTTCATTTAAAAGACTTTGAAAAGCTATAAATAAATCTTGAAAATGTTTTTAAACCCCTTTTCTTTTGAAATGTTTTAAAATAATATTGAAACATTTTAAAAAGATATTTATTGAAAACAACTTAATAAAATGAATTTCTTAAATATTAGGAAACAATTTAATTAAAAAATAACTTTTTAATCTTCTATAATAATCTTCAATGGAATGATGGTCATAACAGTGGGTTAAATCCATACATGTCAAACATTTCTATTTCACCATAAAAAAATTATAAAAGTGCCACGATTGGAAAAGGAAAAGAATTTTATTGTTTAAAAACCCATTTTTTTAATGTTAAAACATGAGTAAAAATGTCCTTTAATTATTATAGTATAACAGTAAAATATTTTCTGGAATCATTTAAGAAATATGGTTTTGAAGGTTCACATATTTCCAATTGAAGAGAGAGGAAAAATGAGACTTTCTTAAAAAATATTTCTTGATATTTTTATGTCCCAAAGAGTGAAAAACTACTATGATTACTTGGATATAAAATTAATAACTATAATATAATAGTCTTCATGAGTGTTTTCAAAATATGTATCATAATATTTCTTCAATTAAATAATAATAAAAAAACAATCTCGATAAATGGTGGGATTTTTTTAATAAAAGCTTACCACTTGGTATTATTGAATCGTACTCTCAATATTGGAAAATAAAATTACATTAAGCTTAAAATATCATTAAAATATGTATATTAATGATATAACATTTTAAATTGAATTATATATACATTTAAAAAGATTTTTGGTGCATAAAAAAACATGTGTCTCAAAGAAAACAAATTAAGATAAAATTATCTTATCAATTTGGTAACTTTTGAAACATTTTCCCCATGAAATAAATATCTTAAAATGGATATTTAAATACCAATATATTTAATATTAATTTTCATAGAATACATTAATATTTATTATACACAACACACAAATGAAAAGAGTGGTGAATATGGCATGAATCTCAAGAAAATAAAAAAGTGAGATAAAATTCCCTAACTTTCTGTCTTGAATCTCATTGTACTCATACAACACTCCTGTATAAAATATATAATTTTATTATAAATTTAGAAAATAACCATATTATTATATATAATACCATATATGTTTTTATTATGACTTTATATTACCCTCTTATTAACAATTCTATGTTAAGGTTTCACTTTGGGTAATATCTTCTTTGTTCTTAACATGTGTCTTAATTTGTTATATACTTTGTCCTTATTCATATAGAGTGATTTATATAAATTAAACCATGAAATAAATATCATTTATAATTATTAAATGTGTATTATAATAAACTATAGAATATATAAGTATGAAATAGAATACACCATTCACAGAGATGATAGGTCATATGTACGCATAAACATTGTTTTAATTTTAATTGTCATATTTAAACAATAAATGTATATGAAATATATGTATATATGTATATAAGATAATTAAAATATCATTATTATGTCATATATTTCATAACATTTATCTAAAAACATCTTTAATACCTTCCACCAAGTGTGTGAACGAAACATGTCGCTTTGAGGGGGAGGTAGTCCACACTTACTCAAAAAAATTATCGTATTTATAGAAAAAGGAAAGAATAAAGATATGAGTTTTTACAATAATTAAATAAGATTAAAAAAATTATAAATATCAAAAATATTTTATATACATATAATTTTCATCATAATTCACACTAAGATAGGTGATAATGGAAAATGAATAATAATTGTTTCATGAGGTGATAGTTCATCATACACATAAACAGTTTGTTCGTTACCCATTTGTAGGAAGTGTGTGTGATAATATGGTTATCCCTTATCATAAAACCATATAATTATATTAATGATAATTTTTATATATATATAAGGAATAATAGGAGTGTAGGTTGTGATGAATGAAAATAATATAAAGGATCTTGAGTGAGGATGTGGACTCTTCTTTGGGTAACTCCTTTTGGATTTCATAAAAGGGATTCCTTAGATTTATTTATTCCCAAAATTAAGTTTTAATGTATTAATTTAGGTATTATGGGAGGATAATTTTTTAGATATTTTCAAAACATATGTAGTTTGAGAGGTGTGATGAAGGGGAGAGGTGTTGGCCTTTATAAGGGATAGAAAGGACTCACTTGGTATTTTTGAAACAAAGTTAGGTGTCCCAACATTTTTACCGAAAAAAGACATAGAAAACAAATAAAACTCAACAATTTGTGTTTAATGGATGATTTATGTCTATCCAATGCGTTCTGGACAAGTTTGCAATTCATTTAGTCTCTTAAGTTTAAGGATTATTTTAGCACAATTTTGGCATAATCATTGTAATTAATTTTAATTACTTTCACTAATAGTTTTTAAAAAAAAACTTAACTTATTAAAGATTATAAATTATTATGTTTCCAAATATGGAATCCATAATTCAAAATTTAAATCATATAAGTGGAATAAATTAATTTAATTTTAATCTTGTAGATGGGATGACAATATAGTTTTTTAAAGTTAAAATCTTCAAAAGGTTGTTATATTTTTATATTAAATTTCAATTTGAAATTTTTTTTCATGAAATAAATTGTATTATTTGGAATAATTTTAATATAATTAGGCTTTATAACCAACTAAAAATATAATTTAACCATGTAAATTAATGGGATGAAAATGAAATTTTTAATTAAATTTCTGTGTTTTTCACGGTTCATCAAAATATGAAACAACATAGAAAGATACCAAACATTTCTGATTTCAAATATTAAGTTTATTTGGACATTTATTCATTATAAATGTTCAAAAAATTGGATTTAAAAAAATTTCTCCATTAAAAGGTGGTAAAAGTGCCTTAATAAAAATATAGGTTTTTATGTGTCAAATTTGGTTTGTTCCTATCATATGTTTATCCAATATATTTGATGAATATCAGAAATATTTTATTGGATATATAATTTATATATTACATTAATATCACTTAGTAATTTTAATTAATTTATTTTATTTGGATAAAATACATTTGTGAGTATAAAAATGGTTTTCTGTGAAAATATTTCATTCATATTCAATTGGTTCTTATATTCATTTCTAATTTATTTGTAACAAATGAATTCAAAAATGTATTTTTATATGTTAGTTAATCATATTCATACCCATAAACTTAATGGTTAATTTATATCTTATAATATTAAAAAATAATATTTTTAATAATATATTATAGTTTCGTAACACTGGGTCTTGCATGTTACAGATGCCATCGAGGAAAGTCAATCTTGTGTGAAATGTATACTAACTTCGATGTTCAGATTAGATCATGTTAACTCTATGTTTCATGTATTTCATGGTAACTTGTGGTTGCATATAATTCAATCCGAACATAGTGCTTTAATATAAAAAACTATTTTTAGTGTTGTGTGAAATGAAATATATCAAAAAGAAAAAATTAATTAGAAAAATTATTTCACAAAATCTTGGGGTGTTACATATTATCCCTTAATTTTCATTCATATAATTCATTATATTTTTCTATTGATTAAAATATATATAAAAACCAATTTCATATAATGATGGTTCATAATTTATGCATGGTTTTTATGTTTTTTTTTCAATTTCATAATTAGATATATAACTAAGGTGTGATAATGATGATGGAATATTGATTACAGATCAATGGATTATAGTGATGTAGTTGATGGAGTTTGAGTGTCACATAGTGATATCTTGTTTAATTTAGGAGCAAGTGTTGGATAGAATATTACCACTAGTGATGAAATTGTCTTAGTTAAAGTGATTATTGGAATTCATGGGGGAGATTAGTTGTAGAATTGGAGATGGAAATGGTACAGCTGAAGACACAAGAAGATCTATAATATCTATAATATTACTAATCAATATGAAATTTAGTAAAGAATAAAATTATTCATGTGGCCCCCTCAATGTGGGGATAAGGTTTCAATATGGTAAAAATTTCCCATGGATATGTATTTAGTCTACATTCCATGTGTTTCCAAATCCAAAAAACTTGAAGTGTACTATCTAGGACACACCACCACAGATATAGGTAGTGTTCACAAACATGGTTAGAGAAGATGAACATAAACACAATTAAGACTCCACTTAATGGTACTCACCATGTTTCCCCAATACAAACCATTTTATCATTTTAGAGAAGGTTGGAGGACTTGATCTCCTCAATACATATTTAATTTAGTAGTTTCCCCTAGTAGTGGAAGTGTCCTTTATGGTATTACCAAATCAAATTTTATTATTAATTTATGTGTAATTTTTCCCACATGAAACAACATTTCCAATGAAAATAATAGATTATCTGACTAGATTAAAATTATAGAAGAAAAATAAGAGGATCTCCACATGTAATTTATAATTAACTTATGAGAATATTTGGAATTAACTAAACTTTTAATTATTTATTTATTTGTGATTTGGTTAAAAATATTTTTTCATATAATTATTCTTCTACAGTATCCATGTGAAGAATCCCTATAGAGGTCATCCATGCAAGGACTGGTGTCTTTGAACATCACTGCAAAATCACTGGATTCTAGAAAGGCTAATCTTTATCACTTAATGTATTTTTAGTTGATTACAGTTATATTATTTTTTAAGGAGGAATAACTCTTGATTCTCTCTTGATGTATTTTTGAGAAAAGTAAGAGAGATTTTTCTCTATATGTCTTGATGTTTTTCTTAATATTTTTAAGGTTTATCTCTTTATGTTTTTCACACTCAAGGTAAAATATAAAAGAGTTGTAATTAGTTGTTTACTAGGGAAGATTTAGGGTTTTCAAAACTTATACAATTTCTTTATCTACTTGATAATTCTTAGTTGACCACATTCCTAATAATAAAAATAAAAATATTTTTTTATTAATATAATTACACATTAAATACATTAAAATTTTAATAAATATCGTTTACACCATTTCCAATCATATAATTAAGCTCTATATACTTTCCTTTATCAATATTTAACGATCCAAAAATAATTACTATTAAATAAATAAAATTCACCTAATATTTTTATGATAAATAAAATAAATATTATATTCACTATTCCTGAAAATAAATGTTTATTATTTTTTAACTAACTAATTCTATCAAAATAAATTTTCATTAAATTATGGTAATGAAAGAAACCTGGATAAATTTTATTTATTCTAACATGATACATTTGTTACTTGAATTTTACTGAGATTTTATATACTCTTAGTATGTGACACTCTTGGTCTGCTTCTTAGTTGAATTAGGAATAACCACTTAAATTATCAAGATTCCATCTAGAAACATGTGAATGAACCCACACAAAATTAATTTAATGTTAGAATTACTTCCAACCTCATATGAATGATTACTAAGTAATCTAATCCATTTATAGTGATATCTCGAATCAAGTAGGTTGCATGTTGGTGCCACCAACCTTTATTATTTATGTATATTTCACTAATTTTATAGAAATGAACTCTTAAAATGAACATCTTATCCATCGATTTATGGAAGATGTTTTATTTCCATAAAAGTTCATGAGATGTCAACTTTCATCAAGGGGCTGAAGTTATAAATAATTTCTTGTATTATCTATTTATACAATATCACTTGTGACATAGCCAACATATCCTAAATAACTATGTATATACATAATCATAGTTTTCATAAATATATCATATTACATGATTTATTATACCCATTAATGATCATCATAAATCACACGTATCCATACATGTATCTATATATAGGAATATACAATGAAACTGGGAAATATAGGTTTCTAATTGACCAGTCTACTAACATAACATCCTATCTTGGTGATTACCAAAGGAAACCACCATAACATGTTGTCTTAGAGTCTTATGAGACTCAAAACCATGATAATATTTATTTTCTATGTCATTTTTGACAATATAATCTATCTATGGAACATATATTCAAGAATGATGTCACAGAACCTCTAGGTTATTATCATAGAGGTAAACATCCATGACCTTTCAGTGTGACATAAAATATTAGGAAATTATCCAATAAAATATTATTTTAAAAGAAGAATCATGATGTGATAAGAAACTTCATTAACAAATAAAACATGAAATAATGTAAAGTGGGTTATATGGAACTACCTCCAACAAACTCCCACATCCACTAGAGGAAACTAAGAACAACTTTAAGTCCACTAAATCTAAAATTATACCCATGAATCTTCTAAGATAAATCCTTTTTCAGGTTTCCTTCCATGTTTTCCTTTGTAAATACCCTATATACCATAACTTTACCTCATTGGGAAAAATTACTCAAGTTATAAATATTCCAAAGTATGTGTTTTATCCTTTGGCATGACCATGACTCTTTATAGAGATCGACCACTCTAGTGTTATCAAAATAATCTATGATAGGTTCTTTACTTCTAGGAATAACAACATGATCTTAGAAAAATTTGTGAATCTATATTTCTTCCTTAGATGCATCAGAAGCCACAATATACTCAGACTTCACTATAGAATCAACGGAAACTGACTACTTAGATATCTTCCATCCCATAACTCCTCTATTGAGACAAATTATATATCTAGACTAAAACATCACATCACTATAATATATCTAAAATATAGTGTCTATATAAACCCTAGAGACTTTCCCCTCATCTCCTCCATAAACTAAGAACATATCCTTAATTCGCCTTAGATACTTTAGGATAGTCTTAACAGTAGTATAATGATGTTCTACTAGAATTTCTAGATATATTCCTAACATAAAAAAAATAATAAGAAACATAAATCCTCATACATAACATGGAATATAGGATATATACTACCATAGAAGCATGCGGGATATTACTCATTCTCTCTCTTTTATCTTATTTATGGAGACTCATTTTCTTGGAAAGATGTATTCCATGTGACACGAGAACCAATACCTAATTTTATTGCTTCATAATAAACCTCTTTATTATCTATTAATTGTATATAACTTTACATAGTTCATGTATATCATTGGATCTATCACACATGATATTGATCCCTAGAATGTAGTCTAGTTCACTAAATTTCTTCATAGAGAAGCTATATCTCAACCATTCTTTAACCTCTCGTAAGGTTGTTACATCATTTACAATTAGTAATTGTTCATAAACATATAACACTATGAAAACATATATACTTCCACTAAAATAAATTTAAACACATGTATCACATTCATTCTTAATGAAATAAAATTCTTTTATAGCTTCATCAAAATAAATATTCTGTGAACTGAACGATTGCTATAATTTATAGATGGAACTCCACAACTTTCAAATATTATACGAATTTTTTGGAGTCCCAAACCAATATGGTTGTGTCCTATACACATCTTATTGAAGGTTTTATTTAAGGAATGATATTCATACATCCATTTTCTAAATTTCATAGTCACGGTAAGGTGATAAAGTAAAATAAAATTCTGACGGATTCAAACATGGAAATTGGAGAAATTGTTTCATCATAATCAAATATTTGAAGTTAAATATATCATTTATCTACTAGATATGCTTTTTAGGTATTTAATTTACCGTCCATGTCCACATTCCTCTTGATTTACCATTTACACCCAACTGGAATTACATCAACTGGTTGATCAATCAGAACCCAAATATGGTTTTCATACATGGGATATGTCTTATAAATCAATGCTTTTTCCACCTTATAGCTTATGATATATCTATTATCTATTTATTGGATAAAGGATCATTATTTTTCATTAATAATGATTCACCATCATTGGTTAATAAAAAACTATATCTCTAAGGTTTTCCTACCATTCTTTCAATCCTATGAAGAACTTATGTTTCAAGAATAATCATATCCATAGTGTACCGAGGAATAAGTTTTTGGATAAGTTATTATATATCATGATCATCAAATTAATTTAATTTAATCTTCCACCCAGTATCCTCCTTGAGGATGTGATCCCTCTAAGGATAATGAAATTTCTTATATCATTTACTTTTCTATTTGAAGAGATGTATAAGTAATATCTCTTAATTTCCATTGAGTACCATATAGTGATACACTTCATGCCTCAAGTTTCTAGTTTTATTTATTGATTTATCCTTGAAAAATATCTCACAATCCCCTGAATGAACATGTGAAAAAACACATTTCTTTTCACTCCATAAGTCAAATGTAATACCATTTTTTCTATAGTTGGTACTCAGTTTTGTACGTATGATTTAGTCTATAATTCATATCCCCAAAATAATAATAGAAGGTTTTCTTGACTCATCTTTAAACATACTATATATAATAAGTTATGGGTCTTCCTTTTAGTAACACCATTCCACTATAGTGTTTGATGTGGATTGAGCTGGGATAAAATCCCATACACCCATAGAAATTTGATAACATCTTGGTGAACATATTCACCACCTAGATCCAATCTATGTTTCTTTATCTTATTACGAAGATTATTATAAATATCATTTTTTAACTCATTAAACTTTTAAATGGATTCATACTTTTATTAAACCATGTAGATATATCCATAACTACTAAAGTAATTAGTAAAAGTAGTTAAGTATGAGAATCTAACTCTATTGTCTACTTGAAATGGTCTTCACACCTTAAAATTTATCAAATGTAGAATCATTGTGTCCCTTTCACCTTGACCTCTGAATGGTACCATAAAAAAATCATGAAATATTTCATGTGTTTAAATATTAAAAGATTCTAAATAACTATATTAATAAATATTTGAAAAACTATTCTTATTTATGTTACCAAGAAGGTGATTCCATAACCAGGTGTTAAATTAGTTACACATATTTCTTTTGTTAGAAATTTAATATATTTAGCTTTCATAATTTATTAAATAATATTAATTTTTCAACTATTCCATTAAATAACCTTTTATATATTTATAAAATTAGAAACCCTTACTTTAAAACTAGAAAATCTATCCATCTATGTATAAATAAGAATCATAAATAATATTCTTAGTAACACTGGAAACATAATAAAACACATTACAATGAAAATAAATCATGTCTATATTATGATATTATAGTATCCAATGGCTATAACATCCAACCTCACTCCATGGGAAGCCAATTGATACACCTCATCGCTAGAAATATTCTAAAATCTACTTGGTTCTGATATTTAGTTAAAAATTTAAGCCCCACATGCAGTATCTCATTATCAACTTATAGATATGGAATGATTACACTCATTAATGGAATCCCTTAATCCATCTGATTGATACTTTGGTATGGTACGATTCCTCTTCTAGTGTACCTATATTCCATATGAAAAAATAATAATTCTTTCTATTCCTTTCCGTTCTTCTATATAATCTTCTCCTTAGAAGGATAGTGCTCTAGATACTTATACATGGAATAAGTCTTTATCCCCTTCACTGTATTACTCATATTCTTATTCACCATAAAGTAAAGGGTTTGTAACACCCCATAACTTTTTCAAATTTTTAAATAAGTGTATGAATTTATAAATGTCCTCTCACTATTTCAAATATTTTAATTTAGAATTAAAGTAGATAAGGTTTTATGTATTGAGGACATAATGATATTTGTGCACTACTAATCAAGGATCTTAAAACACTAGATATCCAGGAACACAATATATCCAATCATTAAGAATACATCTTCTCTAGAAGATACTAACTCTCAAAGAAGGAAAGTGAATAGTGCATTGGAGATATAATATCATTGTCATCTATCATTCTCTTGATATAGATCCTTAATTTGAGAAATGATTCTATATGGATATATATCCTTATATTTATTTAAAATTTCACTAGAAATAAAGTGTAAAATAGAAAATTGGACATCTATTATATCATATACATGCATTAAATAGAGATAAAATTCTTCCTCACTGTATTCTATGGAATGAATCTCGAGAGGTAGGGTTTCTATCATGTTTAATTTTTTTTTGTGTAATAGTATAATGTGTAAGTGGCTATAACATTTCTAGAATTTTGGGTGAGTGAGAGGGTTATACTTATATAGTATAGATCACAATGTTATTATGGAAGTCATTTTATTTCCCATTTCAAAAATTTAATAAAAGGTAATTATTAATTATTGTGATGATGAAAACACATTAATAAATTTAAAAATAATTAAATTCCATTAATCTCCAACTATTTTTCAAAACATTATATCCCTCACCATTAGTTGCATAATATCTTTTTTGATTATATATTCAACAGGGAAATATCCATATCCCCCTTCTCATAACTCATACATAGTATTAATAAGCTATTTGAAGGTATTTTGTTTGGATTAACTTTCCAACTACATAAACTCATAATTCCATGATCTATCTAGTGGACTCCCAATACTAAAATTATGAATAAATATTTCCCCAAAATTTTCTTATTATTTTTACAAATTTCTTTTAATGAAGTGAAACCTTAAATTGAACTATCTTTATTCAACCCAAAACATTATTTTAATAGTTCAATGATAATTGAAAGAACTCCAATTTTAGTTGGTCAAATAGTTTTATGTGTGAGGAATTTCAAACTTATATAATGTAAGGATATTCTTAATTAATATTTTAAATTGAGGGTTTTTTTAATTATATATTAAATCCCATTTTATCTTTTCACATGGCTTGTCAATATAAGGTGGATCTTACTTAAGTTTTTAGCTATGAATGATAAACCATTTATGAATAATTCAATTATATTTTATTCTATCTTGTATGATTATTAATTAATTTATTCGGTGATTATGAAACACTCACAACATAATTAATTAACCTGTAACTGGCATAAATAAAACATAAGTGGCATTATTAGGAGATTATAAAATGGGTAATTTATCTTGAATATGATAATGAAACCATCAACTCTAGGGGAAACACCTTGAACCATAGCTTTGTTCTCATTTTGAAATTTGACTTTGGACTCATATATATCACCTCAATTAGATTTTTCTTGGATCTTGGACTTAGACCACCTCATTTCACCTAGGAGCTCCATTATGAAATAACTATTTACTCACACACAAGTGAGGGGATGTAGCGGATTGGATAAAGGTTGTTTATAAAAAATAAAATACATGAATGAAAAACCTTATATAACAAGGATGAGGGGATGATTTTAAAGACAACAATTTTAACATACTGATGTCAAAAAATCATATACATATGTTTAGTCTAATATCATGATCATCCACACAACCTAAAACAAAAATACATTTACATACTTGATATTAATTTTTTTAATTTCATCATAAATTGAGATAATGTGCAATGAATTATTCAATTTATTCAATTTATCATGATTCTAACCAAGCATCCTTAACTCTCCATCTTCTAGGAATTTTATTTAAAATTAATGAATCACACATGTTTACTTGTAAGAAGTAGTGTTTGATTATCCAAATTTTTAATAATGAAATATAATTAATATATTTTACTATAAATCCTAATCCATGGATTGTATTTTTAAATAAATGACACACTTTACAGATGAAAATAGGTTTATTATTTATTTAATTTTTCAATTCGAAAAACTAGGCACACTAACTTCATCCAACCACATGATGTGTACTATATTAAAATACATGTGTTGTATCATGCCCATGTTTATAGTATATTCCATGTGAATAGGTATGTTTCTTTTTGTGTAATAGTTCATGGTACACAGATTGTAGTAAAACATTCATGATGTGTTACCTTTATTATTCATGACCCATTTATCCTTTTGATTTGTATCTGATACATGAAACACTAGTACACCATCTGTTCTTGTCCGTGAGAAAATAGGGACTATATATGATGTAAAGTTGTTACAAACTGTATAGTTCTTCAATACATGTGGTTTTATATCTAAATATACATGTAAATCCATTTCTTTTAAATATTAATTATAATTTCCTAAAATATATCACACTTTATCACAAGATCCATGTCTGATAACAAAAATACACAGTGTATGTTTAGGAAGTACACAATGTATACTCTAGTTTGTTTTAAGAAGAGCCTTTGAAACCTCCTAATAGTTTGAATCAAATAGTTATTCAATTTTAATCATTAACCAAGTACTATTTATGTTATTTTTAATTAAGAAAATGAATTATCAAACACTTTTTGATATAAAAATAATTTTAAACAAGTAAAGGAAAATAAAAACACATGAAACCAATCAGTGAATAATAAATATTTTTAAATTAAACATGAGACCACTCTGGTACTACTTATAGGTTCCGGGTCCAGTAGAAGTAACGTTTAAGGATACGAATGACTCAGTTTTTATTCTAAATATACATTTAATCAATACTATAAAGAATAATAACTTCAAGTATGATGAAAAATTTTGATTTCCTGACTAGATTAAAACACCGTAACAAAAATTAGAGGATTTACACATCTAATGTATAATTCGTTTATGTGAAGATATGAAATTACTCCAACATGTTAATATCTATCCATTGATGATTTTTTTTATAAGATCATTTCATACCATCATTGCTCTATAGGATCTAAGTAATGAATCCCTCTAGTGGTGATCCCCAGATTGACCACAGTCTCTGAGAATCACTACAGAATTTTCAGGTGCTTCCATTGCCGAACCTGATCACTTATTTTGTTTGTAGTTGATTGTAATGGTATTATTCTTAAATGAGAAATAAATCCTTAATCTCTCTCTAAGACTTAATAGATAAGGAAGAAATAGTTCCATTGAGATCTCAATATCTATCTCTATGTCTTGAGATATTCTTTTTCTATCTTTTGTGAACACAAAAAGTGAGTTAGGAAGGATTTGTAATTAGTTAATTATTACAAATGGTTTAGGGTTGCTAAATTTTTTAAATCCCTTTAAATACTTAATAGTTTTAATTTGACCCCATGCCCAATAATAATAATATTAATATTAATCATTTGACATGTGTAATGAGTTAAAAATATTAATAAATATCATTTACGTAATTTCCAATCAAACCATTAAACGTGGTACTATTTCCTTAAATTTTAATTATTGATTCTCAAAATATTCATAATTTAAGAAATAAATGTCACCATATTATTCAATGACAAACATAATAAAT
Organism: Viscum album; assembly: GCA_963277665.1. Classification (NCBI taxonomy): domain Eukaryota; kingdom Viridiplantae; phylum Streptophyta; class Magnoliopsida; order Santalales; family Viscaceae; genus Viscum; species Viscum album. The sequence goes on from OY728135.1 coordinate 1,468,722,749, forward strand.
ATAATATTCAGAAAACATGGAAATAAATATTTACTATTTATTTAACTCACTTATTATTTCTAATAACTTGTGATTAAATTATGGAGATCAACCAAACATGAATAAAAGTTATTTATTATTACATGATAAATTCATTACTTTAAATTAACTTAAACTATGGATGCACTTAGTTCATTACTCTCAAGGCCTCTCTCCCTATGGCAATAAGAAAAACTACCTAATGTCCAAGGATAACATCTAGAAACACACCTAGTCACCTGTACAGAATGAAATTAATGTCACAATGATATATAACCTCCCATAAATACTTATTATGTAATATAATCTATTTTTCATGATATCTTGAATCAATTGAGTTTCATGATGGTGCCATCAACATATATACTCGATATCTCTTTTATTGAATTTCCGTAAATGAACTCTCCCAGTAAACACCATGTACATGGATTTATTCATGTAGTTATATTCCCATCAAATGGTCTATGATATAAAATAATAATAGGGGACATAATCTATAAATATTTTCTCACATTATCCATTAATACAATATCAATCATGACACACCTAATGTTTCTTACCTTTCTGCAGACATATGTCATCATAATTTTTATTAACACATCAATGTAACCGAGTCTTGCTGTCAATTAATTATATTATTAATATCTAATGTTCAATACACATTTTTGGATATAGGGAAATTCAAAGAAATATGAAAATGTGGATTTCCAATTAATGTTTCTGTTCTAATAACCTCATATCTTATATATTTCTAAAGGAAAACACCATGAGATTTAGCCTAAATGTCTTATGAACCTCCTATCTTTGATGTCTTGTATTTTCTACATCCCTTTAGAAAATATCATACGACTATAGAATATATATTCAAGAATGATGTCATGGAACCTCTAGGCTCTCATCATAGTGTTAAAATACTATGACATTTTAGTGCAACATATATTCATGAGACATTATCCCATACAAGATTAATATAAGGGAACAATCATGATGCGGTAATAAAATTAATGAATAATGAAAAGATTTAATCATGTAATATGACTTTAGGTTCTTGGGAACCAACTCCAATAAGTTTTAACTTGGGTTCATCCCCTCTTTTTGATACAATATGGGTGATTTCTCTTATTCTGGGGTTATTTTCCATAGTCTTTCCCAATGTGGGTTTAGTGTGACATCTAATCCTATGAATTGGATGTACAAAACCCCAAATATATTAGTTTATCTCTCCCATCGTGAGGCCTAGGTTTTGATACTCATTCCCATATTTCATCCTAGGTAGGTTTATGTATTTCGTTAACAATATATCAGGGGTTTAATCTCATTCTATGTTAGTTAATCTAGTTAGGTTTAGGAGTCCACCATTGTCCTTAGCTATTTCCATCTATCATTGTATTGATATAAGTTATCTTCTGATGATATTTCATATAATCATTTGTGTATTTAAAACGACACATCTCAGTTCCTTCACACTCGACATGGTATGTCCGGATAAGTATGTCTTATTAGATGAGTTTCATCAGTATAGTGAGACCCAATGAGTGATTTCTCTTGGATGAGTGTTACCTTGGTGCCTCAAGAAGAATACTTTTTGTGGTACTGAGGAAATACCTCACTTAGAGACTTGGAGTCATACATTGAGAATATATAGGACATCTTATTTATTCTACTTTCTATTGTGATTTAGATCTCACTCCCCCTTGGATGCAATATGTCTAGTGGTTTTAGGGTGTCCTACTAGGTAAGTTTACAGTCACCCCTATATGGTATTTTCTCAAACATTTCCTATGTTATGTAAATGTTAATAATTTTGAAGGATTTATATAGGACTAGGTGTATGTGGAGATTAGTAGGGCTACAAACCATAGAAATAGAACTTTCATAGTAGCCCCCTTTTGATAAAAATTCAGAATCCATTATATTATTAGTGGGATTGTATTTGGACCATTTTTTTTTCAATACACTTTTACCATACTCGTATGTTGGAGTAGATGTTATGATTTCATTTTTTGTATCAATTGTTTACCTTTTACATTATAATGAAGTATGGATATGTGTGTGTTTGTACAGTTCATATAGTCTAATGCCTCTCATGTGTGTGATTTGCCTACTCAGGGCTAGTCGCTAACCCATAGCTTATTGGAGGTGGGTTTGTGGTGTCACTCTCGACATATGTTTGGCTATAATATCCTCAGTTGGTTGGGTCATTATGTATCACCCCATTATATAATAGTTCCATTCCATTTTATTAGATTAAATTTAGCTCATATATGATATTTTTAGGGGAAAAGTGGAAAACCTAATATTGAAATTACAATGTAAACTTACAAAAATATTCATTGAAATTATTATTAATTAATTCAACTCCTTACAAAATATTTTTTTTATTTTTTTTATATTCTCACAAAATCAACTCTATAAAATTTAAAAAAAAAATTTCCAAAATTCTAGTCATAAATTTCCATAGAAAAATCATTTTTTCATCCCCAATATATCTTCTTATCCTATTACTTTCTTCCCAAAGTCGCCCCAAAAGAAGATTCATGCCATAATATAGCAAATCCAAACACCAATTTTCAACTATATTATGATATGACAACTTCATATCATGTTGGATTGAGAAAAGTGTCATTTATTGTGGCAAACCAAAATGTCATTCAGGGATAATAAGGTCTTAAATGATTAAATATACATGTATACCACCACTAAACAAAATTTATTAAATCGGTGTGTTTTATATCAAATATGATCCCCAAAAAATGTCATCAAAAGATCCATAATATCTCATATTTTTATAGAAATAAAAAAAATATTGTAAATTGAATTATGGTTTGGTTCTCTTAGGAAATGTAGTGAATGTAAAGAATACATAAAATGGAGTTTGGAAACCTCAAATGAAAGTATTTTCATATTTAGACGGTGAAATGGGGCATTATATTCAAAATTTATATGAATTTTATCAAATTATTGAAGTAATAATTTTGAAGATAAAAAAATTTATATTTTTATTAACGTTTGATATATTTGGGTAAATTATTTTTCTCAAAAATAAGGCTTTAAAAATTGATAAAGATAATTATTTGAGCATAAAATGTTCAAAAAAAATTATAAAATTGATAAATTATACATTAAAATTTTAAAAATATACAAAAAATTGGAATAAAAATATATTTTAAAATCCTAAAATATAAAATTTATACCCACACACATAAATGATGAAGTTCCCTCAGTGTATTCAAGTATATCTAACATGTTATTTGAGTTATAATTTAATTAGTTAAATAAGATTTTCATTAGATGAATGACTAGATGAATTATATTAATAAATAGGGTACAAGTGTGTGATCCCCTCCACTAATTATTTGGGTAAATTTTTAGGAAATTTATTTTCCTTGTTCCCATTAATACTGAATTGGCTATCTTTTTATTCTTTCATGAGTTCCACAACACAAAAGGATCACACATGGGTGACTGCAAATGGACCTTCCACTCAAAGGTAATATTTGCATAAATCAGATGACATGTTCCCATTATTTCGGAGTTTAAGGCTGTCATATAATCTCGTAAGGAATGATTGAAAGTTTATCTTTAATGATTTCTATTTGTTTTAATAGTATTGTAAAAAATTCATTGAATTTATATATTGAACAATTCATCGTGGCCATTGGTGTGTGGATGATATTGTGTTGTTGTTTTCTAATGCACATCGTAATTTCCTAGAATAGTTTCCATTATTCTATATACAAAGGGAGTCCTTTGATCAATGAAATGGATCTGATAACACCAAACTTACACAATATGTTATCCTTGATGAAATCCTAAACAAAATAAGCATCGTAAGCTTTAATGGATTCAAATTCCACCCATTTTGAAACATAATATATAGAATGAAAGAAATAATAATTTTCAAATTATGTCTTAAATGTTCATATAAAATATATTACTAAACATTAAAAAATTAACAAAATTTTAAGGTTCATTGATACATCTCTTATGTTTTTGAAATATTTCCATAAAACTGACATGTTTTACATTTTTTAAAAAAGTAATCTATTTGTTTCAATTGGATAGAATTATAAATTTCATATTATTAAACCTTACATGATTTAAATTGAGGCATATTGTGTTCTCCACATATATAATTTGAATACACTACATTTTTTGGAATCAATTTCACTTTTAAGAAATCTACTTTTTATCACAAGGTCATGGAAATTTTTCTAAATAAATGTATTCTGCTTAAATTAAAATCTATATTTAAATTATAATTTTGAATTTTATATGGATTTATGTGAGTTGGGAATTATTTTTCTACTAAATAATTTACCATTCCATTATACCGTAACACTTATCCTTTAACTATGTAATTATTATCCCCTTTAATGAGGTATGGAATGAATTTGTTGGTTGTAATTTCTACTTTGGTTGTGTTTCTCATTCTACTCAAGTGACCAACCATTTGGTTCACAGTTAACCTATTTCCATTTAATTTTATGTTTAACTCTTAGAGTAGTAGTATATATCTCATAGGACTTGGATTGGTATCTTCTTTCTTAATCAAAATCTAATAGTTGTATGATAAGAAAACTGAATGAATTTTTTCCAATAATATATTATGTAAATCTATCCAAAATAATTGTAAATCCCAAAACAGTTTATTTGGGATTATATTGTTTTATTAATACACATACAAATTTATTGATAATGAGATAGAAACTTGTAGACTTCCATTAATTGTATGATAAATCAAAATGACAACTACTTGTCTGGCAGCCTCTTAATGTAGCTCGAACGGTCATTTCCCAATTAATGGATGTATCATTGGTGGAGCTATAAATATCATATTCAAATAATCAATGGATCACCTACTCTTATTTTTTAAATTGGAATTATTATCCTTCCAAATATATCAATAGAGAAGGGGGAAATATTTTTGGAATATTTGATAAAACTTCTATAGAATTATATATGTCATAAAAATGATCAAACTATTTTCACACAACTTAGGTATAGAATGAATTAATAAATTCAAAATTCTGATTATTCATGCAAAATAAATTCTTTAAAATTTCTTTCCCAATGAGTATTTATATATTAATCATAAAATTATTCATTGATAATTTTAAAAATGGATTCTTTTAAATGTATGTTCTCAATAAATTCTCCTTATTTTTTGAACAATGGTCAAAAAAATTCTAATAATCATGAAATAATATTATTATACCTATATAATATCTCAATGGGATAATAAAATATACTTAATATTAACATTATAAATATACCTATAAAATTATATAATCCAAATGTAATTCTCTTATAATAAAAGGTTTCAAAAATATATTTAATATTGGTCTTATCTTGGTCATCTAAATAAATAGGTACATGGAAATTATATAAAAATAATTCCAAAATGAAATAATGAGTTATCTCGGCTAATATAACTAAAATATAGTCAATTAAGGGGATGAGTAAAATATTATTATGAGTTACCAAATTTAATTTCCTCTAGTCTACCCATTCTCTACTACTGTTATGAATTCTCATAGGAATAAATTAAATATTTTTATTTCTTATATTGTTCAAGATAATTTTCATGGGATGTACATGGATATTGATAACCCACTGTGAATATGAAATGGGATATATGATCCCTACTTTCGTTAGATTCTCTATCTCCATCATTAATAATTCCATTAAGGTGGGATTCATCATTTATTCGGTATGCCTAATAGGTTTGGAATATCCATAAATGAGAATTTTATATTATCTAATTTTTGGGTTTATTCCTATGATTTGACATAATACTCACCATATTTCATGGTCATTATTTCTCAAAAATCCAATAAAATAATTTTCATCAGTTTTGGATAGGTAAACATAATTTATTACTGCTAATTATTCTTCTTCCATAAGGTATACCTTTTTCAAATATTTTGGAATGGTTTTAATTAATCATTTGTAAGTTTCTCAGAAAATGAAATTATATTTAGGTTCCCCAGTCATAAATGATTTTTTTTATCCACATAAAGAAACATATCATCTTCTTTATCTTGAAAAAAAATATCATATTCATTATAAAAAATAAAATGGATACATATTTTTTTGTTTGAAAATATAATTTCTATAATTTCTAGAATTTTGACAATTTCATCCAACCTAATATTCAATTATATATTTAGTCACAAAAATCGATTCCCTAATGCTCAAAATTAATAAAATATAACTTGTTCTTAAATAGGATCAATGTATTTGATTTTAGAGATTGTACATAGTGGATTGTCATCTGAATGATTCCTTATGGATTCAAAATTTATAAAGAGTATAGGGTCATCTATAAAATCTATATTGTGTGTTCCTTAATGAAAAATCATAATTTTCTTGTAAATAATCCAAAATAATGAGTGTTTCTTTTTTGAAATACGAGGTAAGTTTTCCTTTATGAAAATTGATAATGGTCTTTGTTTTCATATGATTGTTCCTATATGATTTCAAGTTTGAGGGATTTTACAAACTCTAAGGTGAGTTTTCTTTTATGAAAATTGATCATGGTCTTGGAAATATTAGATAATTGTATCCCTAAAATTATTTGTGAGTTTCCTAATACACTATACTCCTCCATGTTGAAAACATATAATTCAACTAGGAATAATATATCACTTAATTTCATAAGGACATATTCCGAAAATCCTACAAAAACAATTTTTTTATATTTTTGAGTTGTACCACCACTATTATGGGATTCATATCCCATGTATTCAAGGTAGTAAAAATATATTGAGGAAATTTATTAAAATATTAACCTAGATCACACAAATAATAGATAAATTTAAGGAACCAATTGAGTAGGGAATTTAAAATTTCCCTAGATCTTGAAATTTGTTTGGAAATATTTTCTTGATATGGCCCAAGATATGTCTCCCAAACTAATTCCTCTCATCACATTTATGTCATATCTTTTTTTGAATTTATCCTTAAAAACATTTGTATACTTAGGGTGTTTTTGAGTTCTTACATCAAGGGTATATAAATTTCTACCATTTCTAAAGTGTTTAGAATTTTCATTTTTGGTGGTTCTTTATTCGTTTACATTGATTATATAATCCTTCAAGAAATTTTATGTGAAATTAATTCTTGTAAATTTTTTTTGTTGTAATGGTATTTCATCTCTCTTTTTTCTTACCCTATCCTTCCCTAATTTCCCTTTATTTTCTTATTCTTATGCAACCAACCAAATTTTTTCATAATTCCCAGTATCAATTTCATCTTGTTCTAGTGGACTTGTGTTATGTTTTGGGGTGACTAGAGGTAGGGGTTATTTTTTTATTATTTTTTATCATACTAAAATTGTCATTGGGGTTTGGAAACATGTGGGTTAGTAGTATTCATAGTTTTTTGGGTAAAATTTAAAAAGTAAATTCCACAATTTTTATTAACTTACCTACTCTATTATTCATCTTCTAAACCTTAGCTACTTGATATTGTTGTAATAGAGATTTTGTAATGATTTATTATTGTTCACATAGTCCTTTTTCAGAAAAGGGGTGACTATTGTAATAAATAGTTTCATTATATTATTTCTTTTTTTTTGAAATGTTGGTTTGTATTTAATATAAATATTGCAATTTTGGTTGGTTTGTATATGTCTTTTGGTAGGTTTATATCAAAATTATATAAATTTTAAATCCATATTTGACTTGGTTAGACCTTATGCATCCTTGGTTTATTATAATTTATTTACCTGAAACACAGTTACAAAATTTTTCATTCACTCAACTTTAATACATTAGTTAGTAAAATGGTTAGGTGATGATCATAAAGAAAAAACCATACTTGGATCTTACTATTTACCCAATTTTTTCATTTCCATCTATATAAAAAAATGTTTAGGTATTAATGCATAATTTTGAATAAGGTTTGTAGAAGAGAAGTTAGTACTTGATGAATAACTCTTATTCCAGTGCCTATTGTTCTAAACTATTTCTAGTTCTATTTAATTTTATAAATCAATCCCATTGATACTATTTTGAAATTGTTAATAAAATATCCTTTATATGATAAATCCAATAAATTTCTATTAATATCCAATAGAAATTAGATAAATAAATAAAATTATGTTATTCACCTATATTTTTTGATGTGGGAAGATGGAACGTGTCATCTTGAACCTCTCCCATTACTTGTATAGGGTCTCTTCATATTCATGTATAATGGCATAGATCTCATTTGTAATTAATTTGATTATATAGGTTGGGAATAATCATTTAATTAATCATATATGTAAGTCATCCCAGACATGCGCTTCACCTGGTTATAGGAAATATAACCATTCATTATAATATCCTTCAAGTGAAAAGTGGAATTCCCTCCATATTACCAAATTTCCATATACTCCTCAGGGTAAAAAGAGGACAATACATATGTGAAATCTATAATAATTGTTTGTGTATTTTTCTACTGTAAAATGGGATATAGGAATAAATTTTGTTTTTTTGGTTTTTATCTCAATGTAATTTAATAATTCTGTAATAGTATGTTGATTGTTCTAATTAAAATATTGTGATACATAGAGGTATCTATGGTTTTGGTTGGGATTCCTACTATGATGATTTTCCTAAAGTGAAAATTTGAGGTTCTAGACAATTCTGGTAGAATAATTTCTTTAAATTTATATTTTGAATTAATTTTTCTATGTTTATTAATAATGGTTCATTAAATTTTAGAATCTAGTGGGTATATATTAGTTTTAGTGGTTCTAGTAAAAAAATGTATGAATTAGATAATTGGAACTACCTCCCCAATAATTAATTCATGTTTTGACATGTGCCCATCATGGGTACTCAAGAAATAAGTTATTTCCCCAATGATAAATGTAGTTATAGTGTTAAACCAATATTTATTTTAGGTAATAGTGTAAAAAATAAGTTCTCAATTTTATTTGAGTTAGATAAATGTAGTTTCTTTGAATTTTATTTGATTATAAAAATAAGATAAATTAATAAAGATATAGATTAAAAACTATGAGATGATATGGGTGATAAATTTTGGTTAGTTTTCAAATTTTAATGTTTTCATAGTCTCTAATTTATGAAAAAATTTCATTTGTAAAATGATTATTGAATCACACACAATATTATACCCTCTCACCCTTGGTTGAATTGTGTTGGTGATGATATTCCATACTGAAATATCATCTTGGTCTACCCTCTATCATATGTGTGAGACTGTTACAGAAAATACCATCAATATAATAACTTAATACCTAACTAGGTCTTATTCGTCCAAAATAATAAGGGTTTCCAATACACATTCCATGAAAGCTGAAATTCTTCAAATACATCAACACTTAACCATTTATAATTTAATCATATATAGAATAAAATTATTCAGAGGAAGATGGATGGCCATTTTGAAATAGAGTAAATGAAAAATAAAATTCAAACCAAGAACAATCTATTATGTTAATAATAATTGGTGTGGATTATTGAAACCATTTTACAAGGGAGAATAATTTTTATTCATCAAGGTGTAAAAACGCAAGCATTAAAAAAAGTAAAACCTCTCACTCCCTAATCACTCAAAAAATTCCCCATCTATACGAATGGTAATTGAGAATAATGGATAAAAAATTGAATTACATAACAATCAAAATAAAAAATAAAAAACTAGTAGAACATCAACAAGTGAATTCTATTTAATATCCCCCTCTCTTCTTATCACCCCTTTTAATGATGTTCTATATACCTATTTATAATGTAGAGGTATTGAAAATTCTCCCTACATAAAATTTCCTTCGTATTTTGTAGCATTTCAGTCCCACAAGAATTTTGAATCATGATTGGGGGCCTTATTAATAGTTATTTTTTTCTTAGATTTATTCCCTGAATATTACAAATCTCATGGACACATATAAAAAATGTTCTTTTGAAATTAACAAATAAATTTTTTTCTCAAGGATTCTATTCATTTTCTTTCACATTTATATTTAAAAGATACACATTAATTATAAATTTATTCCATAAAATATAATGTTCATGAGAGAACTTGGGTTATGGTTAATTATGAACCGAAATTACCTCATTTTGAGTATTTTATACCATGTTAGGCCTCACTTATTTAGAGTATTTCAATTTTAACTGCCAAAAATAATTCCAATTTTAATAAATTATATGGTCTTCATGTGATTTTAATCAAATATTGGTTGATTTAATGAAATTTAAACTAGATCCATGAGGAATTCTAAAAAAATAATTCTCATTTTTGATAAGTTGTAAAAAATATATGGTTAAAATATCAATGTTATAAAAAGTAGTTGAAAACATAAAATTATCCCATTTTCACAAATTATATCAAGAACTAACTGAAAACAAAAAAAATATTTTCGGATTCTAATCTACAGAATAGATAAATAATAATGAAATATCAGTTCTATCATAATTAAAATTACAGCTCTTAATGGCCTATAAATCACCCCAATTAATCCATGGTGAAATGTTATTGAAAACTAGGTCCTAATAGTTAACCAAATTAAAGAAAAAAACTCCATATTTGGGGAGGAAATTGTTCACATGGGTCATATTGGATAATTAATAAAAAAATACTATCATATTTATCTCTTATGATGATGAATAAGATGTTTCCATAGATCTACTATAGCTAATAGGGGAAAATACATATGTGATGTCCATCCAAATAAATATTAACATCAATTATATTTACTTGTGTATAGGTTGGATTTATATTTCGATATATTTCTCAAGAATCATTTATTTTCTACGCATAAATCTTTGAAGAAGATCATGGGATTTAAACACACTCACTTCCATTGTAATAGTGTTACACACACTGGATGAACCTGACCATTCCAAAGAAGGATGTGTTATGAAGGGATATATTAATTTGATCAAATAATATTTAATGTATCAAGATTCTATTCAGTCTTGTTCTCTAAATAGTGATGAATATTATGTTGATGAAATTAAAAATAACCCACTAGTGTTTGAGTTTTGTTTGGAAAACATTGGATAAACTCCAATAAGTGAGTATGAGTATAAATTAAGATCCATAGACAATATTGATAAGTGTCTCTATGAGTCCAAATGAATCATTTGAATACATATATATTTTGAAGAAACATTCAAATTTATTTAAATAGAATTACATATAAATAAATTGGTAGGATCCACAAGAGGATACCAGTCATTTGGCAATGTAAAATGACCACATTGTTATAAATATATAGAAAAAAGTTATTATTTTAATCATGATGTAAAAGTTGAATCCAATTTTTAATTTTCATTAAAACCCAAAATTATATAATATCTCCCCAAAATAATCCTCATAATTAAAAATAATGGGAAAATAATGGTCAATATTGATTTTATGGATATAAATGTGAACTTATCAAAGGATAATTTTTTATTCCTAATCATGAAACTATGGATTGATGAAGTGATCAACATAAAATAAATTTCCTTTATATCTGGGTATTATATTTAAAAACATATACAAATTCTCCCAAATCATGAGTAGGAAAGTGTATTTAGTTCACCCCAATGTGTATACTATTAGAATGAAATTACCTTTTGATTGAAGACCAATGGGACTACATATCAATGTACCAAGAATTTAATTTTTATATCATTTATGGGGAACATTGTGGTATTATATGAGGATAATATAGAGATAAAATATCAATAAAAATATGATCATCTTTTTGATCTTGAGGTAATGTTTAAAAAACATTGGTAAAAATGCATGAAAAATAAAGCACCTAAAATAAGATTTTGAGTTTCCATCAATAAAATTCTTTTTCTTTTGGGAACACCATAACCACACTAATTTCATCAATTAGAATAAAAATGTGATAATTGACATGACATGGCCACAAAATCTCAAAAAAATACAGTGTAATTTAGGGTTGTGTCACATATATAATATAATCCATAAGTGTTTTCTCATCAAAAAGTTGATTATGGAAAGGCTCACCTATCACTATGATGAAGATTTGTAAATATCCTTATCCAATATCAAACAATACCTTATTCACCCCTTAGAATTAATGATACATGTAGTGGGAAAATAATCATATTCTAGGAAAGAACTTTGGAGTGATGCATTGGTTTCCTCATTACATAGAAAAAATACTTTTGTATGGATAATAGTCTCTAATATATCTATAAGACAATGGGGTACTATATGATTTCGTTTTCAATATAAAAAAAGACTAGAACTTTATTGATATTCATAGTGAAAATGTTGAGATAGTATTTTTAACACCATGATGTTCATATAATCCCTTAGGTTGATCCACTCAATTATATTATTCATAATATATTGGAAATAGAGCATCTAGTTATATGGGAAGTTATTTTAAAAAAATCACTTTGAGTTCATGTGTCAAAAGATGATATAGAGGAAAGTGTTATAAATTTCTCTTATGGAGAAAATTATCCCTGATAAGTCATTGTTATACACAGTGAACCCTGATTAATATTTTTTATCCATCCATGTATCTTCATACACATGATAAATATATTTTTACAATTCCTCTAGTACCTCAATTGGTTAAATGTTGGATAACTTGATACTAAAAAAAATCCTTCTTTGGGTTTTTATTCAAATCTAAGTGAAAATGGTTCTTCCTTAATCATTATTTCAATCAAAAATAAATACTAATAATGGGGTAGAATACAAAGACCTATTTGTAGACATAAAACTCGCCCTTTAAATATCAGCAACCTGATCAAGTGTCATGGTAAAGTCCAAGTTTTTTATCATTATAATTAATTCTTATTATGGAATAAATAAGGAATAGTTTATTCTATATCATGATTATGCACCATGATTGAAAACTAAATTCCCCTCAGATGAAACACTATCTTACACCCTTCATGCATAGAACACCAATGTGATTGCACTAAAAAAATTTATATAACCCTAGAAGATCCATACCATATATTTATTGTCATTATAATCACATATAATAGTGTATATTATCTATTTATCAAGAACTATATTAAAGAAAATAAGGATATCAATGGAACCACATAAAAATGTTATCCATTTCCCTTTATATATGATTTCATAATTAGATGGGAATCTAACATAGTTTTGTATGTTGAAAACTAGATTCTCCAACAGAATTGGTAAAATAAGGAATTGATCATTTAGTGGGTAGAAATTTTCATCTTATAAGACTACTTAAATTCATAGAAATCCCTCTAAAACAATACTTTGATAGTGTTGTCCATAGGTGAATCAAATGATGAATTTCCTTAAGTTTTATACAATAGGTCTATGTATGAGGATGTGGATATACCAATTGGGAACCAAACTCTTCTATCAAATAGGGTTTCTTAGAGACCTATGGGCCTCAATTAAATATTTCATAGAGTTCTAAATCTAATTCCATTATTGTATGATATATATTGATTTCATCTAAAAACCATATAATTTATCATAACCTCATATACTCATGACCATTTTATATATAGGGGATTAATTTCATTGGTCTATAACCTCCATCCATAACCAGTTAGTTCATGTTTATCCTTACTACAACTAATTTGTTCCCTAAATGGGATGATGTGGTTTCCCTGATTGATATTGGAATAAATTCATTAATTAATTTTATAAATTATATTATCATTACCATTTTCAATGTCTTATCCACAATATTGATGGATAAAGGTTCCATTTTTTCTTTTGAATTTAAGAGGGTATATAATGAGTATATTATTTAAACAAACTATTTATCATGTTGTCCGGTAGTTTCAAATAGACCGATATATGTCTTTAATAAAAATATATCTTATATCTTTTAAAATATGGTTAGTAGAGACCAGAATTATATTCTAGTAAACATTTTGAAACATTCTTTGAATATCACACCAAAACTCATACTACAACATAGGAAACTAAATTTATATTATGTATGGGATATAATGGGTTTTTAATATTGAATTTGTGTTTCCTTACTTGAAAACAACATATATGATATACCTTATGAAGATTATTAGTCATGTATTTGGTTGGATGAGTTTAAATGACATCGTAAAAAGAGGTCATGCACATAACGTAACATTGATATTCATCAAAATTGTGTCACATGAGAAATTTATAATATTTTTTTCATCCACTTATTTAACCAAGGAGTGTTTCCACTGGCTCTGACTACCCCCATGATTCTTGGGAATAAATCATTGAGCTATAACCAATGTTATAATGACCTTACAAACTATATAATCTATAGTATAGAGTGTATTAATATTTTTAAGAATGGTTAAATAGAGTATAATCCTTGTTACTAATTAATTATTTATCTATAAATAATTTGTATAAATTCAAATAATCCATTATTTCCTTTCTGTTTAAATTTGAAATACATTTCACAAGGTTCTCATCGTAAGGCCTGAAACTATATAATTTATGGTTTTTACCACATGACTATAAACTATATAGTACATAGATAACCCCACAAGACATGATACTTATTATATATGTACAATTCACATGACATTAAATTAATTGGAACTGGTGCTACTTATATGATCCCAAATTGCATAAGACCTAGTCTAAGTCACATGAGCTTAAATTTTGAGAAACAGTAGTCTATCTTGAAATATTGTAAAACTACAAAGAGTTATATGTGCTATATTACCCAATTCTCTTACATATGACCCAAATATGTTTATGATTTCCTAGTGTATATGTTTATCATTTCATGTCAGGTTTTCTTCAGTGACACTGCCATAGGATAAAATGATCCCATTTGAGAACTACACGTATCTTGATTCCAATTATATTATGATGCATAATGATTTTAGAGCTTCACACACTGAGTCTAGACACATCAAAAACCCTTTTTTATCAAAAATTGGAATGTATAATATATTAAAAACTAGTTGTGGAACCTCATATATTGGGACTTTTCCATTTTTCCAACCATATAAACATTAATGTAGTGATGACGGATTTCGTTATATTACCTACATGATGAACCATATATAATCTAATTGAACCTTAGTTTATTTATAATATAACTTTACTAGGTTCACACAATCTAATTTTTATCCATATGGATATTTCATTTATAATTGTTTAGTTAACTCCCATCATGGTGTTACCTAGTCTTTTGTCACATGACATATATAAAATAGACAGAACTCCTCCAGATACATTCAAAATGACATAGACATACATCATTACTATGTATTGTCTTTTCTAAATTCATTCAATATTCTTGTCCACAAACACATCCCAAAAAACCACATCAAGAGATTATTCTGAAAATATCCCCTTCGTATTTTTTGATAACAAAAAATTTATCAAAAACTAATTGAACACAACATCAATAAGTATCATAAAACTAGCTTGTAACATAGTATGAAACCTCATGACTCTAGAGAGTTAATTAATAATTCATTAATATCCAATTATCATCCCAAATGTATCAAGATCATCATGAGAAATAATAATTCAATGAAATGTTTAATGTAAAATCACTTTCATTGTTTCATGATCTTAGACTTCCCTGAACTAGCTTTATAATTCAGAATAAACATTAAAAAAACTCTCCCCCTTTTCAAAAACACTATTAATAGCCATTTTCAATTGGAAAGAAAACTCTTAGCCTCCTTAACTACAAAATAAATTCTCTTAAATAGTTTAATGACTGGTTCCCCAAAATAATGATTGGACTGCTTCTCCCCCTTTATTGATGAACCAAAAGATCACTTCATTTAAAGTTCACAGTCAAGGTATTAATATCCAATAATTTAATCCATAATTTAAATCATATATTTCTATAATTATAAAATTCCATTTGGGGGTGGGGGTTCTATTTCTAAAAAGTCTAATTATTGGGAGGTGGTTAGACTATAAGAGCCAATTAATTATTTTCAAAATCATATATGGGTAGTTCCTTGGTCATAATTTCATTAATTTAAAATTTAGTTGAATAATAAATCAAATTCACCATCCCCTTCTAAAATTTACCCTCGATTAAATTATTTTTTAATCTTGATGTGATTCATCCCTTAGTGATGGAAGATTTCTTTTTAATATTAACAGAACTCAAGTTATCACACAAGATAATAATATGATAATTCATATAAATTCCAAAATATTCAAGTTTATTTTGGGTATTTTTTAATTGAGTAACTTAATGGGTAGTTATGATATATTTGATCATTTCAATGCTAAAGAAAATTCAATCCCACTTTTTACTTGGATGTGAAATAAAAAAATACAAATGATAAAATGCACTATCCAATTATGAATTCTTATCAACCATTAAATCCTCAATGTATAAGATAAAATATCCTTAAATATCTTGTTATAAATTTATATGATAAAAAACCTAAATTTACTATTCTATTAACCTAATGAATGTATTTTTCTCTCTATAAGTATGTGGTTTTCTTTTGGAAAAAAATTGTATCATGCATCTTCACTGGTGGAAAACACAATCTATGATCTTATTACTATCAAGTACAACAAACATATAATCATTTACCTTTACTCCATGACATTAACCCCATTTCCACCATCATAATTTTAAAAAATCATTTCATTATCAGATTATGTTATCAATTTCTTCAAATATTCCATTCCAAAACATCCTAGAAAATTTTTATTGTGATATTAATTCTCTAGGCTCTCCAAGAGTTTCCTACAATATTAGGAAACATATTAATTACATGATCATATAAATATCAAACTCAAAACTCATATATTTAATAAATATATTTCATTTTACATCATATAAACCTATATAAATTATTTCAATGGGATATATAGGTAAAAAATCTCAATGATTATTCTCCATATTGATGTATAGGTTTTGATCAACTCTACCTTTCTAAAAACCATTCATTATCTGGTATAGATGAATCCAAGAATAAAAATACCTCAATTATTTCATTACCCCATACATAAAATTTTATAACTAGAAAAAAATTCTCACATGTCCATCCACAAGATATCAATTCTATTTTTCAATCCACACCTCTTCCGTAACAACTTCATTGATGAATAAAGATTTGAAATAAATCTGGAACACTGTGAATTTGCTTTTCACCAACATAGATGACAAAACATAAATGGTCTCAAACCAGGTGAAGGGAGAAAATGTATCATAAAAAACAATGAATTATATTTTATAATATCTTTTTTATTCCTACTATGCTTTGTTTTTAGTCTCCATTACATACTCATTATGTTCATTATCAAGAAAATGCTTAGTTATGATAATATTTTTGATTTCTAGTCCTCTTATAATTTCAAAAATAATGGACTTCTCCATAATTTCAATCGCCAAATCCATTTCTTTGACCCTGAATCATCCAATGTGGCCTCTTAAAAGGATACTAGGATAACATGGTAGAAAATAGAGTTTTATTATAGGGTCTTCATACTTCATTTTTTCACAAAAGTTGGTTAATCACTAATGATATTCTAATCAATGGTTTAACCCTACTTATTTCTATTTTGATATTTTATGAAAAAATTATGTTTTCCTCATCATCGATGTCTTCTTCAAAGCCAAACCACAGTCCCTATGCTCCCACAGGAATACTAATTTAAATAAAACCTTCCTATTATGTTTCAAAACTTTTTTATAACAACCCCACTAACTAGTTTTTGAAGTATTAATAGTCTCTTAAACTGTGATATCATGAATTTATATAATTTTGAATATCCTTTTAATATATAATTTGAAGGATTTTATTTTGGATGAATATCTATGGAAAACACATTCATCCCTATGTGCTTAAAACTTATAGTTTGTATATTTTTTGAGAATAAAGAATTTACTTTTGAAGACTCAAAACTACTTCAATTTTGGATTTTTCTCATACCATATTTCATAGGGTGTATTCTCTTTACCCAAAAATAACCATGCCCTATTTTAGATTTATAGAAATATAAGAACATCATACATCCAAAATTTCTCTAGTATATGTTTCATAATTTACAATGTTTGGTTGAGGTAGATGTTGGTCATGTTCCTTCTCTCAATATCATAGTTTTATCAAGGAATATTCAACAAAAATGGTTCTTTATCCCATGTTTCTTAGGTATTATTCCACATTATTATTTGTGATTTCCTTTCCAGTATCGATCTAAATATTTTTCTTTTTTTATCCCAAAATATTATTTACAATCCGTAATACCAATTAATTAAAATGAAAATTTTAGATTCATTTAATATATTTATCATCCATTCAATCCTCATAAATTTATCAATTAATATAATATTACATCTCTTTACATCCATGGATTTGTTTAAAATTATCCTACATACATCTATAATCACAATCTCAAGAAACATTATCGACTATTTTACCTTGCCTAATATATCATCTAAATGATCTACCCTTTTTTTAAACTGTAACACATGTGAGTGTGATCATAATATTTATTAGAGAAATTAAAAACTCATTCATTCTTTTAAAGGTAATATAATGGAATTTTCTTTAACAGATAATCCTTTTCATTTACAACCTATTTTCATTACCCATAGACCACAAAAATAAATCTTCATCTCTATAAATAAGATGAGTTTTCACCTTTATTTTTTTCCCTTACATTAAAATAGTACCATCTCTTCATTTGATGAAGAATCTCTTTTTATTAATGTTAAATAATATGCCCTAAGACATATAATTGACATATACATTGTAAATTTTTACTAATGTCTTCATCATCTAAGAAATAAATACTTAATAAATATTTGAAAACAATTTTGGATATCCTAGAGACAATAATATTTATATCTATATCATTTCTAGATGAAATTACACAATTTCTGTCATATTTGATATCAATGAGAATATCACTCTTTCTTTTCATATGGGAAGTACAACCGCGGTCCATATATAATACTCTAAATCAGTATATTTTTATCATTGAAATTTTAATAACATTTAACTTATTATACATTTATTTATTAGTAAATTTATGAAACCCTAATTCCTTTAGTTATGAGTTTTATTTATCCACCTCTAGATCTGTTGAACCAAGCTCATCTCAAATGGCGGTAATTTTTTAAACCATTTCTATCAGGTATGATGAAGCTTCCATATAATTGGATTTTCATTAATGTTTTTTCATATGTATATCACATTATACTATTAATTAATAATCCATTTATTTATATCTATATCCTTCAAAGAAAAATAGAATCCATTAAAAAACCTATAGAGTATTATATTTTTGGATTTCCTATCGTCGACAATCTTGATCCTTGAATTTTACCTTATCTATGGAAAACACATATTTTTTACATATTTGTATAAATAAGTATATTTATGGATAATAATTGTGCATATTTAATTTCATACATATGTCCTTTTTGATATTTATTTGTTCCATCTAAATTAACCATCTTATGTGGTGTGAGTGGTTGTGGTTTTTTACCCGCCATTACTAAAAAATATAAACTTGTATTTCAACCACTGAAATTTTTGGAATGCGATAAAAAAATTTAATTTAATCTCCATTCACCACTTTAATTTATTTTATAGCCTTTCTACTAAAATAGGTCAATTCCATGTTTAAAGTTTGATTCGTCTCTTAATCATCATTCTTTAACTACATTTCTATGACTTCAACATTGAGTTTACCAATTCTTCTGACAGCAAATTTCACTTTATGGATGAATATATTTAAGATTCAGGCATTGTTCTCAACTTTGATCTTATACTAACCATTAATTTTCATTTATTATAGATTTATGATTAGAGGCATCCAATATAAGGATTCAACATAGAATTATCTTATTATTATAGTAGTATATACTATTTGGAGTCTGATACCACTCCATTGTATTTCTCTATGTTCTCCCTATAAGAATTAATATATTTGAGAGATACCTTCAACAAAACTTTTATATCAACACTTCCCAAAATAGAAATATTTTCATCTTTATTGTATTATATTTTCTATTTCTTTTGTGAAATCTATAATAACTTCCTCACTGAGGTTTTTATAATCATTAATCCCATCATATTTGGGTTCATCTAATCTAGTATTATATTTTTTTTAATTAGAATTTCCATCCCTAAGAGTTTCTTATACAAACTCAATTTTCTATACCGCTATTGGTTTCACAATCTTAAAAATTACATTAGAATATATTTTGTCAGTTTTCTCTTCATGTCATAATTTAAACATTAAATGAATGATAATAGAAGGCCACCTTTGAATTTTCCTTTTCCTATTTTAAATGATCGAGGATAGTAAAGGAATCACCTTATTATATACCCTTATATCAAGATATAAATATAATCTATGTTTTTTCTTACACATGAATTATACTTCCTAATAACTCTATATCACTATATATTATTTTTTTTTACTCTGAATCTTTTATGCAATGAGAGTTCTTTTTGAAACAAACAAGCATATCCTCATTTATAAACTTATCTTTTAGGACTATTTAATTTTCATTAAATCATGGTAGTTATTTAATCACAATTCCTTTTATATTTTTTAAATCTTTAATAGTTTTTTTTTCTATTCATACCTTCATAAGAATGTTTTCCCAATTAATAAATGAATCAATGGTGTCATCTACATTCAACCTAAATTACTCATTCTTATTCCCTAAAACCCATAGTTTATCTTAGTATACCATGAAATCACCATTTCAAATATTGATATATTTTTATGACATGTATTTTCAGATGTTTTCTTAATATCAAATTCATGTATATCAAAATTTATAATGTTTATTCTAATATTCGAATTCCTTGGTTGTTATATTAATGTACATTTTAATGTTTTTACGATAATTTTCTACTCTTGTTACAAACAAAAATTATATATATAACATCTATACTAAAGTTTATGATCGTGGATCAAAAATATTATTTCATTCGATTGATCAAAAACTGATGCTTGTTTTCAACACTGATCAGAACCCCTTGTATTTGGCAAGCCTTTCCATGGCTTCAAAGATAGAGAACTACATAAAAAGAATTTATCTATGAAACCACTTATTGGTCTCAACTAAGCTAAATTACCTTAGAAGTTTTGGGAGCTATATAAAGACATGTAACTATTTTTCTTTTGACCCAGAAAAATGATATTATTACACTATTACATGGTACAATGTATCTATTCCATTGATTATGAAATGATATATGAAAAAAAAGGGGAAACAATATATTTACATGTTTCACACAAACTAACCTAATATAAATGAAATGAAATGATGATCTTCTGATGAACCTAAATAATTAAAAATATTTATTACATAATTAGAGAATATTCAATAAATCTCCATGCTTATAACCATCACAATGATAGAAATCTCACTACTTTTACACACTTTGGGAAATCACTTAAAAATTGAGTGGTTTTTTCTTCCACAAAAAAAATAATACAATTACACCATAAATGGTGAAAACATATACTTATGATTATTTCATTGAATGAGTGGAAAGTAAATTTCCATTGTGATGATCTTATATACCTCTTTCAAAATCAAGATTCCTTTTATTATATAGTCTTAACTTTGTTCTTGTCTACTCAGTTTTCTAGTAGTTACTCTATAAGGACATATATTTCCTTTATTTTTTAACACTTTTTTGATGCATATATTCCCTTAATTTAAATAAATATAAACCCACTAGTTTTGAAAGACTTATCTCTTCATTTTATATAAAAATAAAATATAACCTTTTCATTAAACATATTTTAAAAATAGTAATACAACTCCATGTTTTTAAAAATATATAATTCAATATTTTAAAATTGAAAAATACCATTTCATAGAGAAACTATAATTTTCAAGGCATGTCTTTAGTCAAAATACATATCCATCAACATTACTACTTATCTCATATTCAATTCCTATGAAATTATTTTTTTCATTTTATCAGTCACTTATTATTCTCAAACATAATGAAATCTGAACCTTTTCATCACATTGTGGTGCATAACCAATAAAAACCCATTTTAATCTACCTAAAAAATCATAGTGTGGCCTATCTCTTAATTTTGGAAACAACTTTCCTCAAAATGGTTATATATGAAAACTTATGTACCACTTGAGGAACCTTACGTTGTGGTAAATTTAATATTTTCTAACTGTATAATCCATTATTGATTGATGTTTTGTTCTATATAATTACCTATAGTATGTTCCTTATGAACTACAAATTATATTTATGAAGTTAATAATACAACCTTATGAAGATCACTATTCCTTATGATTAACACTATGAAACGTCTATTTTTTATTTTTACGTTAAAGTCCCTCCACAGTGAGACCCAGTCTATTATGGAATGACTTTTTTCCAACAACAACAACTCCTATAATTACTTCCAAAACACTATGTACATCCTTCATGACATTATAATATTCTTCATATGTTCATTTTACATTATTTTAGATCAAAATATAAAAAAACATATTCAATTAAAAGAACCGTCTTGGTTTTCTCTATATTGAGTCATTCAAATAACTTATATATGAATTGACTAACATTTTATTATAGTTATGTAATATTTGATACCAAATATAGACTAAATATATCATATTATATTTATAAGATCATTATGAAATCAGATTTTGTAGTCCCTGGTCTTGTAGAGACACTATAGATTACAATGATGGTATATGTACCTCTATATTTGGCCTCTACTTATCTAACTGCGGGAATATATTTGAAAAATAATATATTGATTCACACAGATCATCTTTGAATCAAGTTTTCAAAAGTTATGATATACCAAATAAATTCCAATAAAAAAAATTAAGTGGATTTTGTTACTGTGATACTAATTTTTGTGATTTTTATGGATTATGATATATTGGTATTAAAGGTGACATAAGAGTCAAGATTGAAAAAAATGAAATATAAAAAATCATCATTCATTGAACCAAAAGTATAGGATAATACACAATCTATAGTATCTCCAGAAACACATATAAGGGCAATAAGGATTTATAATATTGTCAAGGGATGCTTTATGGAATCTTGAAAACTGGTCATTGATTTATTTGAGTTATTAATGGATTGAAATATCTAAACCAACATTTTGTCTTTTGCACCTTAATTGAGTAGAATTTTTTTGGCATTATTAAAAAATCTATCAATACCTTTTATGAATCAAAAAATAATTATTAATTATCTTTTAGTACTTTCTCAATGGTAGCCTACTCTTGAAAAAATTGGTTTATTAAGGCACTCCCTTCGATGAATATATGTTTCCACTTAGATTTAGCACCATGATATTAACATGATTCATGATGTGTAGTTTTCCTAGGACTCATGAAATTTTCTACAAAACCTCTATTCAATAACCTCAATTATTGTGCCTCTATAAACTCTTATGAAATGATCAAATCCTTTAAACTGGCATGGATCATATAGTAACCAAATACATCATAACCCAATATAGTGAACATGTGAAGAAGGTGACACAATTGATCATATAGTTCACATAGCATGGTCGAATGAACTAGCTTCTAGAGGATCATACAAACCCACTAATGTATACTCTATTGAAGTGATTCATAATCCATTTTTATATTAAATACCATCATAGTAACTGAATTAAGTTCTATGGAAATATCACTAAAATAATTCCAATTCATAAAATCTTATAAATATTTGGGAACTAGACTAGTAAATATCCCAAAAAATCAATTTACTAATATATCAATGCATAAACCACTTGGGTTTATATAGTATAATGTTATATTTTTAAATTAATACCAAAATATATTTTTCTTGGGGGCAGGAAATGAGACGATATAGAAGGAAAAATAAACAAGCACTTTTACCCACATGGAAATAGACTTTCTATGTTATTTATTTCTTCTTAGTAATGTGAAACAAGAGGTTATTATAACAAATATCCCGATAAAAGAACATTGTATATCGATTCCCTTTGGGAACTAATATAATCCTCAATGGATTTCTTGTCTTAGATGGTGTCTATGTTCTAATTTTATATTGGATAACACGCTATAATTTTTTACGATGAAATAAATATTGGTTAAAATTAATGATATATGATTTGAAAATTTTAGGGTTACACAAATTCTTATAGAGACGTACATAATGTATTGAACACTTATATGGGTGAGTTTACTTATTGTTTTATTTCCATAAGGTTTTTTACTGAGCCTAAATGT
Source organism: Viscum album (assembly GCA_963277665.1). Lineage (NCBI taxonomy): Eukaryota > Viridiplantae > Streptophyta > Magnoliopsida > Santalales > Viscaceae > Viscum > Viscum album. Next base: position 1,468,746,915 of record OY728135.1, read on the forward strand.
TCCATCACTTTAGTTAATCCATTAACATTGAGATCTATCTATAACCACTCTTGTGATTTGGTTATGTGATCCACATAAGCTAGTATCACATAATCAATGAGGCTTTTCATAATTCCTAAACAAGATGACTGATTTGTATGGGGTTATAAAGGCATCATGTGGAGATAAGTGTGTAGATATGATGCCTACCCATGGATTCTCAATGGAGAAATAGCTCTAGAGACCTCTCCCACTCTCACAACATGATATTTTCCAAGTAAATATCTTGAGGAGGAACTACTGGTGGTGACACTGGAAACACTATTATATGGTCAAAGACCATAGCTTGAAGATTTAAAAACTAAGTACGTGTAGCTTCTTATTTGTCCTTTTTTCCCATTTATGAAATTAGTCTAATAAATAAATATATAGCCAAATACATTATCAATAAAATGGGTGACAACTCACCATAATGATAATATGAATAATAATAAGGGACTGAATGATGAAATTAAGTAAACCATGTTAACTAAATATTGGAACACATTTTACCTCTTCCCAACGTGAACTCTGACAAGACTATTCATCATATATAGTTTCCATCACCTCTTTAGGTCACTCATCATCACCCAATTCCTCATTCCCATTAGCATATTTTCTTATATAGGGATCCATCAATTTGATTATTTCGTTCAAGTAAATGGTTTTAACTTTGATCAAGAGGATTCAAGCTTGGATTTCTTTAATATTAGCCTCTATTTATTCCAAATGATTCTCATAAGAGATATCAGATAGTGTTGAGACCTACCCAAAAACATTGAGGAAAAATTCATCCATCATCAATGAATATTATATCTACTTTCTATGTAAGGTGGTCCTCTAATAATTCCACTCCTTCTATAATTCAAGAAACTGGGGATTATGAGGGATAAATGGTAGAAAATATACCTTACTCTGCAAGGTCTAATCATTGAGGTGCCTTAAACATTTCATGATCATATTGTATAATATATTCTTTCTTCGTGAGATAATATAATGTGGTCTTTCCACCTCTTCCATCCACGCATGTTTTATCCACATTTGATTACTAGGGGAACTTATAACTAGTGTATTGGATCAACCTACTACTAATTGGAGTATGACCATATCTAAAATTCAACATATTATATTTATAACTGAATAACTTTGTTTACCAGTTGTAGGATAACTTATATACTTATATCCTCCTTAATTAGAATCAACAATAACTATAATTTAACCATTAGATTTCATTCATATTCTTCATTTTGAGGTGTTTTGGGACCCTTCTTCTACATCCACCAAAATTATTAAACAAATATACAAGGTGAGTATGTATCATCAATAGTCTCTTCATAAATTCCAGCCTATAACATACCCTCCCATATTTCAATCAGATATTATAACTAAAGATTGGTGACGATCATATTTTCAATTATTTATCAATTCATGGCTTAGTTTAATGATATGATGAATTAATTATATTGATTTTTTTAATGAATACATATGATGTACTAAGAAATATTATCTTATCCTCGTACATGTTTTGAGAGAAAAAAACCTGTAATAATCACTTGGTATTTCTTAGCCAGTGATGAATTTGTATCATGCCAAAGAGGTTGTGATCCTAGACCATAACACCTAGAAATGTTCAATAAGTCTGAATGGGGCCTTAACTTAGATATATGGATGAGTTTTCAGTATATCTTTTCCAACAACAAGATATCCAAGTTGATATACTTATCACATTAAAAATAATTTGAAATCAAAAAACATCATGATCCTTATGCATGTGTTCTAGTTAAGTTATTGAAGGAGGTTTTAACTAATGAACATGGAATATAAATCCTCTATATGTTTGTGTAAATAGACTCTAGGAGTAGTAACACAACCCCAACCCATTTATAATCCTTCATCTAGTGTTTCCTAACAGTAGCTTCAGGGTAACCTCATTTGTAGTTCAAGACCAATTGATAGAATTAATAACATTTTTAACTACCTTAAAACCACAGTATTCAATCTAGGGATAAAAATAACATGATTTATACACTAACATTGATATACGTCAATAATTTTAAAATAATGTACACATAATGGTATATTTATATTCCAATTACCATTTTAGCTTTAGGGTTTTATAGAATTAGTTAAAATATATAACTAGTCAAGTTCATAATCATTGTATTAAAGGTAATGTTTTCCCATTATATAAGAAACTACATAATCAATAATATGTATTCAACATATCCCCAAAATCCTCCAAAAATATACTCTTCCATAATCATATTATGAATTACCTTTCTTCAAGGAATGGGTAAATAAAAAAAGAAAGTCTAATATCAAACACTCCATAAGGGTAAACATAAGTGATAACATTAAATGATCATAAGTGATAATAATTTGAGAATATGTGTATAATCAATATACAAAATAAAATAATACTAAAAAATCATAGATCATAAAATCTGGCATATGGAATGGCATACAAAAGACATGTATCAATAGTGTGTGGAAACATGAGTTAATTGTCATGATCAGTGAGTGCATAACATAACCATAAGATTAGAGTTCAAATTCTTATATATCAAATGTTACATTAATGATCCACATCATGATAGAATAAGAAAAAAATTAAGATAATCTTTTGAATATTTGATATAAATTAGTACATCAAACATTACTTTTATGAGACAATCCATTAGTTCCCATTCTTATGAGATAATAAAACGTACTAGTGAATACATTTCTCATGATATTTAGAATTTTTTCCAACGAATTTGAGGGTGATTAATCACTAAACCAATGTTCCATAAGAAATAACTCATTAATTGTAACTCCCCGACCCCAGTTACCCAGAGTCGGTGCATTATTATAGTACATTGGCATTATTACAAGGAATCAAGTCCCGAAGGACCGATCAGTTTAGAAGTCTTGGAAAATAGATTACATAAATTAACATTGCATTACCATTTGAAACATAAAACACATCTTAAATAGTTCTTTGAGAACACTATTATTCCCTTTAGCATAACCTTTCATATCAATCATAATACACTTCTTGGAATCCTGGGAAAAATAAAACATAGAAAGGGGTGAGCTCAAACGCTCAGTAAGGTTAAGCAATACAGGGGAAGATAACATAAATATTAAGATTGGTAAATAATTGAAACCACATTCCTTTACCAATAATAAACATGAATACTTTTATGGAAGGAATATGAGCCGAGTAAATAATGACATAATAAAACATAATCATTGGTATTTTACTAGTCGAATGACCACATGAACCATCAATATTATTTTCATAATGAGGAAATGTATAATGCTGGACATTCTAAAACATTTTTTCAAGGCCTCAGTGAAGACGTCTAAAAATGATTAAGGCATTGTCCAAAACCATTTATCAAATTGGGAAAGGGCCTCGGCCAATTCAAGGTCTAGTTGTCTCACTACTAGAAAATAGGTCTATACCCATGGTTTTGCAAAAAACCATGGGTATAGAGTACCCCTATGCCCACGGTTTTCCAAAACCGTGGGTATTGGTCACCTATACCTACGGTTGTGCTGAAAACCGTTGGTATTATTTTTTTTTAAGACCTATACCCCCGTCTTTGGATAAAACCGGGGGTATAGGGTACTTTTTAAAGGATTAATCCAATTGTTCATCAAAACCGTAGGTATTGTAGTTTTCTTGAAGACCTATACCCACGGTTCTCTAGAACCTTGGGTATAGCTTTTCCACTTTATGGCGGGAAAAAACATTAGGCAAGACACGAAAAAAATTTGATGGGGAGACATTTTTTCATGGATCATATTAATATATATAAGCAGATGAATGTGTATATAATAAGTAACAATGTCAGCTCGGTTGGTTCTTTACTAAAATGCGGTGTTGTGTCCCGTTGTGAGGCGTTGGTTCGAGTCTCCATAGCATCGGTTCTTGAATTTAATTACTTTTATATTAATATATATAGTTTGATATATGAATAAATAACAGATTAAATTAATATCTTGTTTGGTCCGATATGGGGATCTTGGCGGGACGGGTTGCTGGAGGGGCGGGTTCCAATCCCAGAGGCAATAGTTTTTGAATACGCGATGTGGAGCGGATTAATATATATTATCTTATATATGTATATTTAACATATAAAATTCATAGCTCGGTTGGTTCAGGGTCTCGCTCTCAGGTATCAGGTGCAGCGTTCAAACCTTGCGGGGTGAGTTTTTTTTTAAAATTAATATATTCCCCACGGTTTTCAAACTGTGGGGGAAGTGCCTGCCACGGTGTACACCATGGTGTTGTTGTGTGACACACATATACCCACGGTTCTACCAAACCATGGGTATAGGTCAAGACCCATATACCGACGTTTTTCCAGCCCACGGTTCGCAAAATGGTGGGTATAGCCTATACCCACGGTTTTGGGGGCTATACCCACGGTTTTGAACCGTGGGTATAGGCCCTTTTTCCAGTAGTGTCTCATGAGACCTACCGATGCATCGAGGAGATATAGCAGGCTCCACCCGTCCCTTACTACATCCAATACATTCCTAATATAAACAGGTTTAAACATATCATAAACATTCATATTAAAACTAGAATAATAAATGTCAATACTTTAACTATAAACCATGAATGGTATAAAAATAGCACATCCACACTCAAACATATCACAAAACCTTCAATAAAATATGGAATATTTTTATCGTAACAAATCAAATTCAAACAAGTTTAATATCAATTAAAATATTTTGAAATAGATGAAAAGGATTGGAAAAAATCTTTGAGAGGAAAAACCCTTTTTCAAGAAAACATTTAAAAGTCACACAATTTAGAAAGGAAGAAATTAAAATACATTTTTGAATCAATGTTTCAGATACCACTTTGAAACTTTTGAAATTAATTGACATTTTAAAACATTCTTGTCCATTTAAATAAATCCTTATAACCATTTTGAAAACGTGGACATTAATGAGAATGGTTTAGAATAATAAATATTTAAAACATTTAAAATGATGTTTTAGTAAAAATTTCCTTAAAATAATCCATTTGTAAACTATTTTATGAAACATGGACATGGATAATAAATATGTCCCAGTAGATACTTACGGAAAAACAACATCAGATAATAAAGAGATTGTGAAATTAACCCTTACCTTGTACTTTCCTTAGGTCAAGGGTAGGTTAACCTCCTATATAATGGTGAAATAATTGTTATAAAATTATACAATAATCATATAAATTAATATGATATCCTATAGGATCTTTTAATATTTCTTTATTAATAATATCTTAGTATTATTATCATTTCGGGTGTTAACTAACTCGTTTTCTTTTATATGTTTTATAACATGAGATGTGTTTGTTATGGATAGGTCGTATGTTATTAATATCCAGAATGATATCAAGTCCTTAAAAATTATTTTTAATCAACATATCCAAATTATTCTTGAATGGATACGATGGGGAATGAATCTCATCGTGTTCGTGGAGACGGTAGTCCGTACGTACGCACGAGCGACAATATCATTTTTTTATTGAAATCTTACATAATTGGATTTTATATTATATATATAGAATAATTATTATGTTATAATTATTATTTACTTCAATTACACATCATTATCATACACATCCAAATAATAATGTTTTGAATAACAATTACACCACGACGTGGAGATGGTAAGACGTATGTACACAGGTATGGTGACATGTCCTTAAAATGATAGATAGAATACTGAATATGGTTATACCATATTTATAATAAAATTATAGTATATATAAGATACTGGAGTTATTAATTTAGGATGGAAATAACAAAGAAGGATGAAGTGGAAGAAGAAAGGAACTTAAAAGAGGGTGGTGAAATTATTACCTTTTCTTCGGGTTTTTCCTATTTATTTGATAAAAAGGGCTCCATAGGTTGGCTTTTGGAATAAAGGAAGGCCTCTAGGATGAAGGGAGGATAGTTGAGAAGGTATTTTGGTAGATTTTGGCCGACCCAAAAGTCTTTTAAGGTTTTAATTAGTGAGAAGGGGGAGTTCCCTTTTATAAGAGGGGTGAGAGGCACCTTAGAAAAAACTTAAAATATTATTTTATAATAAATTCATGTTCGGTTTATAATGGTTCAAAAATAATTTATTTAAAGTATAAGATGGGGAGGTGTCGAAAAAAACTCAACCAGTAGGTTTTAGATAGGTTTGGGTCACATTATTAACCTTATCCTTTAGTTTTAACTCTTAGTTAATTAGTTTGACATTTACCATCTCTCTTTGTATTTTTATATTATATAGTCAATAAAGATTCTATATACATCCAATAGACCCCCAAGTGGTCCATTAATGATACACCTATCATTATATATGTCTTTCTTCCAAACCTTATATTTTTAAGTATATTATATCCATTTATAATATAATATTTTTTTTAAAAACTCCTTTATGTCAATTTTGACACTATTTAATAATTTATTTTTGTTAAAGTCATAAAAACTTTATTAATTCGAAAAAACACCTTTAAAAAATAATAACATTATATATTTATCTATAAAATTCGTTTATGGCATAAAAACTTTCAAATTATATTTATTTTATCATTTATAATACCAATTATTTGATTCTTTCATTAATAAGGAAAATAATACATCATTATAGTGCCATAAATAAATTTAATTATTCAAAGTCTAAATATATATATATATATATATAAGATTATGTAGGAAATATGTTTATATTTATAATGAATATTTATAGTTTAAATTGTAACATATAGAACTCTATGTAAAAACAATTCTAAAAGATATATGCTTATGTCATTTTTGTATTACTTTAACTTAATTAATATAAAGTGTCATTATCACTTACAAGTGGCTCCATGGGGTCCCAAAATCGACCCAGAGATTCCCATGATCAGAAATTTATCAACCAATATGGTTAAAACACGTTTTAGGGTAATTTAATATTATTATAATATTATTTTTTACCCTCATTTACCAGATTTACCCTTTAACCATGGTAAATAAAATATTTACTGAAGTAATTATTCCAGATGTCTAAAAATAAAAGTTACCTATTTACACAATTTGGAAATCCTGATTCTAAATATGGAATCCATTTTTATAAATTCAAAACATAGAAGTGGTGGAAATTAATTTAAAATTAATTCTCGTTGTCAAAAAAACGTGTTTCTAAGAAATAATAACTATCAAAAGATTGGCACTTTCTTATGTCTAGTTTAAATGGGAAATTATGTCCAATGAACAACACTGGATTAAATGGTAAAAATATAATCTAATTAAACTTTAAAATCATTCAGATTCATAATTTATCACTATTAATTATTTTGAATGAAAAGTTGTTTTTAATTAAAATTTAGTAATTTTCATTATTCATCAAAATATGAAAGTTATCAAAAAGTACCAAAAATTCTCCCTAAGCTAATTTTGATATTCTGAATCCAAAAATGAAGTCCATTTTGAAAGATAAAATTTATAAAATTTTAAAAAGTGTGTATTACAATTCATAACGGCTAGTTTGATTGGTTATGGTGTGTGTTAGAACTCGAAGTTGCGTACAACACAAACTACTGTATTATTCAAAGAGAAGCATACCATGGAAGCTTGGGGTGTTACATTATCCACTACTTAAATAAATTTCATCCTTGCAATTTGAAATTTTTCTTTGAAAAAAATGTTGAAAATAGAAAATACCTTTGTGGGAAAACCCACATCGGAAATTGGGTTAATTAATTTTATTTTTAATAAGAGTGGAAGGGGGATGAAAAAGTCACCACCAAGTTATGATATCGATTAGGAGAAAATTTGTGGAAGTTATAGGCACATAATTGGAGGAAAACGTAAATATTTATAGGGATTGATTGAGGTTATCAATCACAAACAATTGTAGAATTGTGGGCCTCAAAGACACCAATCTATGATGATTTAAAATACCATCAGTTCAACAAAACATAACGTATTAAGATAACACATTTTTGGTTTTGATATTCCTTACCTAAAGTTTAAGAATTTATTTCTTCATAGAATAAGAGAAGAAAAAAATTCTACTTTTCAAGTAGAGTTCCATCCTTTAACTAATTTCAATCACAAACTCATCTTTCACTTTAAAAGGTAATAGAACTTAAAAAATATTCTATTTATCATGTTCGTATAAGGTTCCAAAAAAATTAATTTATAATTCATCAACCTGGCCATTTAAAAAAACTACATTATTCAATCCGGGACATCACGTGGATCAGTGGTAGGTGATACACCCTTGTCGTCCTTCGGTTGCGGGTTCAAGTCTCGTGGCCTTGCCGGACACAATGGGTTGCCGCCCGACCTCCAGGTTATCTTTTTATGGAAATACAAAAATAATCTCAAACTAGACATATCCAAAATAATTATGTCCAAACTCGCAGTCCAAAATTTATAGGGAATATAAAAATAATGAAGATCTATTTTTCCATGGAATAACATGTGAACACCTTCATCATGTATTCCTTTAAAACACTACAACATCCTGAATTACCATAAAACCTTATTGATTACATTCATGCTCCCTTATTGATTATAGAATACAGGATATACTGCTTCTATAAAAAAAATTTCTAAACTCAAGAAATGATGGAGTATAAAAATCATTAATCAGTTTCAAGGTAGTCAAGAATATACAATATAATTTATCCAAATCAATTATGTATTATTCCAAAATCACTACCTCGGTATCAGAACCATATTATGGTTTATCTTTCTCTCATCCATATATTTTCCAAATATTTAACCAAATATTGAGTCACATTTCTTAGATCCACACAATCTAAAGTCCTTAATGAAATATTACTGCAGTTCAATCCTTATATATATCACATTATTTTTGTAACCTGAATATAGTTCTTGAATCTAAAAAAACAAATACAATAATTATTCAACACCAACTATTGTAACAGCATAATCTTGGTCTTTCTCCCTTGGACATTTCTGAGGAAAGTTTCCTTGAATATTATGACATTCATTTGCATAATTCCCAATTTCTCTACAATTATTGTATTCCACGTTGAAAACAACTTTCTTTCCCTTGCAATCATGAGCTTTGTGGCCTTCTTCACCATACATGTAACAGACTCTCATTCCTTTTAAGCAAGTACCAGGGTGTTTCTTCCCATAATTATCACACAATGGAAAATCATTCTTTCACTTTTTCCCATTACCTTTCTCTTGCTCCACCGTTCTCTTCTTCTCTTGCTTTACTTTATTGTCATAAGATTTAGAGAAGTCTTTATCTGTCTTGACAGAACATGAGACAATATCTTCGTATGATGAGAAGGATTACAATACTAAAGCTCTACAAATAAATGGTTTTAACCCATCAAAGAAATGATCAATCTTACTTATTGGGTTACGTATATAATCTGCATCATGCCTTGCTAACCTTCTAAAGTTAGCCTCATACTTTGCAACATTCTCATCCTCCTTTTGCCTCAGACTACGAAATTTTCTTTCCATATCTTCTCGATGGTCATTAAGAAAGTATTATTATAAGAAAATCTCTTTAAACTCCCTCCATTCTATACTTGATACTTCTTCATCCTCATTTGGGTTTTTAATCAATGACCACCATTGATCAGCATCTCCAATGAGGCGATAAACTGCCATGACAACTTTTTCCCTTTCACTACTCTCCAAAGCCTGAAATATTTTCTCTAGGGAACTTATTCATTGCTCAGCTACCAATGTATTTGTATTCCCATTGAATGTTGTTGGTTTTTTCCTCATGAAGTGATCTAACATTGATCCTCCGTGTTGTGGATCGGGGTGCTCCATATGGGTAAGGTTAATATTCATAACCTGAGTGAGTTGTCTCATTATATTGATAAGATGATCAGCACCAGTTGTATCACCAGCTCCACTATAAATTTATTGAGTAGGAGGGAAATCCCTACATAGAGTATGTGCGCTGATATTATTTTCACTCCATTCACAAGGTCCCATTTCTAAACAATGGCATACACTAGGTCAGTTTATGAATCTCAAGTCAAACTTCCAAACATGTAAAATACCTAATGTAAATTGAACACTTTATGGATATAATCAATAATCACAAAAAAAAAATCTTTGAGGATATATATACTCATAAACCCTTCATAGTGGTTTGTAAAGAAAATTAGAATTATCTTAAACATATCCCTCAAGAGTGTCATAACCAAGAGTGAAGCAAGGACCGTTGTTGTGCACCAGTTCCTGTTCGAGTCTAGATCAAAGCGGTGTTTTCAGGTTTTACCCCTAGGTACATCTATGCCAGAGCTGCATCTACCTACTCGTATCCAGACAGGGATGTATTTTCTTGGAAAACTCCCAAAATCTCTACATTACCAAAATTCTAGGAATTCCTTCAATACAAATCCTCAAAGTCTATCTAAGGATTATGTGCTCTAATCAGAGTTTATCTACATCTAGCTTCCATGGTTATTGATAAACTTCCACTAAAACCAACTGTAACGCCCTGAACCTAGTTATCTAGATTTGGTGCATTATTTTATTACATTGGCATGATTATAAGGAATCAAGTCCCGAAGGACTGATCGGTTTAGCAGTCTTGAAAAATCGATTACATACATTAAAATTACATTACCATTTCAAACATAAAACACAGTGTAAATAGTTCTTTGAGAATTCCATTATTACCTTTAGTTTAACCCAACATATCAATCATAATACACTTCTTGGAATCCTGGGGAAAATAAAACATAGAAAGGGGTGAGCTCAAATGCTCAATAAGGGTAATCAATACAGTAGAAGATAACATAAATATTAAGGATGGTGAATAATTGAAACCACATGGCTTTACAAATAATAAACATGAATACTTTTATGGTAGGAATATGAGCTGAGTAAATAATACCATAATAAAACATAATCATTGGTATTCTACTAGTCGAATGACCATATGAACCATCAATATTATTTTCTTAATGAGGAAATATATAATGTCGGACATTTTGACACATTTTGTCAAGGCCTCGGCCAAGATGTCTAAAAATGATTAAGGCCTCGGCAAAAACCATATATCAAATTGGGAAAAGGCCTTGGCCAATTCCACGTCTAGTTGTCTCATGAGACCTACTGATGCATCAAGGAGCTATAGCAGGCTCCACCCATCACTTACTACGTCCAATACATTCCTCATATGAAAAGGTTTAAACATATCATAAACATTTATATTAAAAATAGCATACGAAATGTCAATACTTAAACCATAAACCATGAATGGTATAAAAATACCACATCCATAGTCAAACATATCACAAAACCATCAATAGAATATGGAATACTTTTATCATAATAAATCAACTTCAAAAAAGTTTAAAATCCATTAAATCATTTTTCCATAGATGAAAATGATTTGTAAAACTCTTTGAGAGAAATATCCCTTTTTCATGAAATCATTTAAAAGTCACACAATTTAGAAAGGAAGACATTGAAATACATTTTTGAATCAAAGTGTCTTGTACCACTTTGAAACTGTTGAAAGTAATTGACATTTTAAAACATTCATGTTTATTTAAATAAATCCTTAAAATCATTTTGAAAACATGGAAATTAATGAGAATTGTTTAGAAGAATAAATATTTAAAACATTTAAAATGATGTTTTAGTAAAAAGTCCCTTAAAATAATCCCTTTGAAAACTATTTTATGAAACATGGACATGGATAATAAATATGTCCAAGTAGATACTTACGTAAAACCAACCTCAGATAATAAAAAGATTGTGAAATTAACCCTTACCTTATACTTTTCCTAGGTTGAGAGTAGGTTAACCTCCTGTATAATGGTGAAATAATTGTTATTAAATTTTACGAGAATCATATAAATTAATATGATATCATATATGATCTTTTAACATTGCATTGTTAATAATATCTTAGTATTATTGTCGTTTTGGGTGTTAACTTACTCGTTTTCTTTTATATGTTTTATTACAGGAGCTGTGTTTGTTATGGATAGGTTATATATTATTCATATATAGAATGATATCAAGTTATTAAACATTATTTTTAATCATCAAATGAGAATTAATCTTGAATGGATACGATGAGGAATGAATCTCATCGCGTTCGTGGAGACGGTATTCCGTACGTATGCACGAGCGACAATATCATTCTTTTGATATTAAAATAATATATAATTGGATGGTATATCATATATACAGAATCATTATAATTTTATACGTATTATTTACTTCAATTACACATCATTATCATACCTATTCAAATAATAATGTTTTTAACAACAATTACACCATGACGTGGAGATGGTAATCTGTACGTACGTACGTATGATGACATGTCATTAAAAGGATGGATAGAATAATGAATATGGTTGTAACATATTTATAATAACATAAAAATATATATAAGATACTAGATTTATTATTTTAAATGGAAATAATAAATAAAGAGGATGAGGAAGAAGAAAGGAACTTGAAAGAGGATGGTGAAATTATTACCTGTTCTTCGGGTTCTTCCTTTTTATTTGATCAAAAGAGCCCCTTAGGTTGGCTTTCGGACTAATGGAAGGCCTCTAGGATGAATTTATGACAGTTGAAAGTGTATTTGGGTAGAGTTTGGCCGAGCCAAAAGGCTTTGAATGTGTGAATTAGTGAGAAGGGGGAGTGACCTTTTATAAGAGGGGTGAGGGGCACCATAAGAAAAACAAAAAATATTATTTTATAATAAATTCATATTTGGTTTCTAATGGCTCAAAACTGATTTCTTTAGATGATAAGGTGGGGATGGGATGAAAACAACTCAATAAATAGGTTCTAGATAGGTTTGGGTCATCTTATTGACCTTATCTTTTATTTTTAACTCTTAGTTAATTAGTTTGACATTTACCATGTCTCTTTGTATTTTTATATTATGTAGTTAATAAACTTACTATATATCCAAACGACACAAAAGTGGTCAATTAATGATACAACTATCATTATATAAGTCCTTTGGTTGAACATTAGATTTTTAGGAATATTATATCAATTTAAAATATAATATTTTTTTTAAAACATCCTTTGTGTCAATTTTGACACTATTTAATAATTGATTTTTGATAAAGTTTTAACAACTTTATTAATTCAAAACAAACACATTTAAGCAACAATAACATTTCATATTAACCTATAAAAATATTTTATGGCATAAAAACTATCAAATTATATTTATTTTATTATTTATAATACAAATTATTTGATTCTTTCATTAATAAGGAAAATACTGCATCATTATTGTGTCATAAATAAATTAAATTATTCATTGTCTAAAAATTATAAATAAAATACCATAATTTAGGAACTATTTTTATCTTTATAATGAATATTTATAGTATAAAATATAACATATATAACCCTATGTAAAAAAAATTTAAATGATATATGCTTATGTCATTTTTGTATTTACTTTAACTTAATTAAAATAAAGTGTCATTATCACTTACAAGTGGCTCCATGGGGTCCCAAAATAAACCCAAATATGTTCATGGTTGGAAATGTATCAACCAATAAGGTTAGGACATGTTTTAGGATAATTTAATATTATTATAATATTATTGTTTTAAACTTATTTACCGGATTTACCCTTTAACCATGGTAAATAAAATATTTACCGAAGTAATTATTCCAAATGTCTAAAAATAAAAGTTACCTATTTACCCAATATAGACCTCCTGATCCTAAATATGGAATTAATTTTTCTAAATTCAAAACATAGAAGTGGCAGAAATTGATTTAAAATTAATTCCCGTTGTCAAAACAAAAAGCGTGTTTTTAAGAAATAATAATTGTCAAAAGATTGGCCCTTATTTAGGTCTAGTTTAAATGAGAAATTATGTCCAATGACCAAAATTATATTAAATGGTAATAATATAATCTAATTATACTTTAAAATCATTCAAATTCATAATTTATCACTTTTAATTATTTCAATTAAAAAAGTTATTTTTAATTAAAATTTAGTAATTTTCACTATTCATTAAAATATGAAAGTTATCAGAAAAGTACCAAAATTTCATCCTAATCTAATTTCGATATTATGAAACCAACAATGAAGTGAATTTTGAATGATAAAATTTATAAAATTTCAAAAAGTGGGTATTACTAATCATAACGGCTAGTTTGATTGGTTGTGGTGTGTGTTAGAACTCGAAGTTGCGTACAACACACGCTACTGTATAATTCAAATAAAATCATGCCATGGAATCCTGGGGTGTTACATTAATCATATCATATAGAAAAAATAGAAAAGAAGGTTTCATATCCTTCTCTAATTCAATCACATAAGGAAAAAATCATAATTTCCTCAATAATCATAACATGATAAACCAATGGAATATAAATGGGTATCAAAATGTATTCAATAAAATTGTTTTTAAGAAACCTTTAATTAATATTATAAATAATATGATTTTAAACAATATATATAAATTATACAATGTTATGTAAATTATTTTCCCCAATCAATTAATTTATATAATAAAGGTGAACAACCTTTTATGAAATGAAGGAAATAAAGAGTGTTCACAAAGAAAATGTGTTGGATGAAATGTTATTCATATTAAAGTTAGATCATTAAGAATGGGTAATGTATTTATGGATCATATTATTGATATAAAATAACCTTAAATAGTCTATCTAGAGATGGATTTTGGATGGTGAAATTTAATGAATATCCTTGATCAATAATAAGATATGTCAAATGGAAATGACATTATGAAAAATACATTTTCTAAGTTATATAGAAATCAATTTGGAAGTAAAAAATATGCTTGATAATTTGATATAATTTTGAAATAGAAATTTTAATAGTACAAACTAGTAATAATTCCTTTTAGATCAATAAAAACTTATTAAGAAAGATTTATTTAAAATGAAAAATTTAGTGGAAATATGTGTTCACACATAAAATGTTAGAAATAAGTTTTTTTAACATTTTTATAAAAATTAAACATAAAAATAAATAAAAAATCATAAAAATTTTAAATAAGGTCAGGAATCATATAATAACCATAATAAATTATTTACACATCAATAAGAATATTCAAAAAAACATCTATTGAATATGGACACGAAAACGGTGGTTCTGGACTAAAAATAAGAGATGGTATAAGTTTTACATAAAATAAAAACTTTTGGTAAAATATGATACAATGGTAAAAGAAATTTTAAGGGTATATGTAGAACCCTGTGAAATTCCTAATGAAAATGATGATATATTTTAAAATTACACATATTCCCCTGATTGATTATCCTTCCAAAATAATGCTTATTTGAAAATAAGATTGTAAATTGATAAATTTAATGTATGAGTAACATTTTATTAAAAACCCCATTAAAATTTTGTATCTTTTCAATAGAAAAGCCATTTATGTAAGGAAAATTATATTTCTCTTATAACACCTAAAATTACTTGAATATGGTAAAAGGTATTTATTAAGAACTTCTTACCTTGTATTTTCTCTCAGTCAAATACACTGTGACCCCAAATAAAAAAACTATCTTAATCGCTTATTTTAGAACCGTTTTAATAAAGGTTAACTTCTTTAACCATTATTTATAATTATTCTATACATTTATATTAGTTATCTTTTATTTATTTAATATATCATGTTTGACTAGTCTGGATCATTTTGAACATGGTTTGTAATAACAGTGTTTTTATTTTTTCCTCTATAAACTTTCATCATTACTAAATTATAAAAGGTACAGGAATTGATAATTTATAATTATTTTTAATGTTATTATTTCATTATTTGTGATTATTGGTTATAATCCTTAAATATTAATTCAGTAATGTGCATGTTTTAATAATTTTTAATAAACCAATATTAGAATCATAATTGACTAGATTAATATTAATTATAACATTATAAAACAAAAATTAAATAATTATATACTTATTTATATCATATATAATTATTAGTTAATGTTTCATAGTCATCAACGATACTATTTCAGAGCATTGTTAAAGTGGTAGGTAAATTCGACCCAAACATGAACACCCCGTAGTTTAGTGGATGACTATGAGTTGATTTAGCAATAATATCGTAATTCTATAAGAATAATGATATTATTAAGGTATTATTAGAATGACTTATCATAATTTAGCATGAATAAATGGTTTTCCCTATTAGTATTCTTATTTTAGATAGTTGAATTTATAATGATCATTTATTTCCAAAATGATTAATAGGTTTTCAATTGTTATTTAATCAAAAAATAGCAATTTACTAAACATAATTTTTATCCATAAACTCAATATTATAACCATCCATGAAAGGGAATAATAAAAGGATGGATTACACCATCTCATGGAGGTGGTATTTCACACATACACATAGATGATGATTTCATCATCCATGGATTGGGGGAAAAGAGTAATATAATTCTTCATTTCAAAATATATAATATGGTATAAATATAATATATTTTTATTAAATTAATAATTATTATCATCAATTTATTTTGGTTAAGGTTAATGAAATATTTTTTTTCATAGAGGTGGTGGTCCGCACAAATGTACAACTTACATTTTTATTTTTATTAAGGGAAGGGGAAATAATTGATAATTTGTTCAACATAAAAACATCAATTCATAAATACATGTTTAATAATGATTATATATTTTCATAATGGGTAATATATGTTTTAATGTAATAATATATAGAAAGAAAAGGATTATAGAGTGTGAAGTATTTTTAGATTTTTAACATTCACTTGAAGTGCTTCTCAAAAATGTAAGGATAAGGAAAACATGTTATTACCATAATATTAAGTTGGTAAATGAGGATTATAGGGGATGTAATAATTTAATAGTTTCAATAGGAAACCTAGTTTTTTGATTGGTATTGAAGGGGTGGTGAGAGGTCCCATGTATATGGGACTAGAATTACATTTTTATAAATATTTAAACATAATATAAACAGTGAACATGTTTCACATGTCATGTGGCTCCCAAAAAGGACAATAATGGATTATAGGATCAGAAAAGGTATAAGATATCTAAAATCAATCATAAACTTGTTTTAACTTGATTAAATATCTTTATCCCTTGATTTATTACTTTTATAATATTTAATTTTACATTGTTAACCAGTTATTACATAAGTATTCTGTCCCTTATTCCTAAAAATAAATATTCCCTTATTACATAAAATGGAACACAAGATTAATATTTTGAAATAAATTTTATTTTATTGATATTATAAATAAAATAAAAATTAATATAAAAATAATAAATTTATAGTATTTTAAAAATAATTTTTAGAGAAAATTTATCTTAAATTCTAAAATATCAAATTTTTGTTTGAAAAATAAAAAAATATTTCAAAATTTATTATGTCACATATAAATTATATTTTTAGAGTATAAAAGGGTTTCTTATACTTTTATGTGATACTTATGTACTAATATTGTCATAAAATTTATGCTATTTGTAAAAATAATAGTTTTCACTATTCATATAAAAATCAATTTTTTGAGAAAAATATTCACACTAATTTATTTTTGAAAATATATATTATAAAATTATTTCCATTTAATTTAATTAAAATTCAAAAAAAATCGAATATTTATCTTTAGAATGAAAATATATAATATAATGAAAGACTAGTTTTGTTGAAAAATATATTTTTTAAACATTATGTGTTTTAAATATTATTCCCTATCAATTTATAATTTAAATCATCCTAATACAATAATATTCAAAAAAAAATATTTTAATTTCTTTTGAAAAAATATAAAATACATAATAAAATAGTTCATTGAATTGAAATATTACTTTCATTCAAAATATTCATAAATAAATATCATTAAAATTAATTATTTATATTCTAAAATTATATTTTACTCATCCATTGATATTTAAATTTTTATTTGAATTTTTTATAAATAACATCTCAGATTTTAATAATAATAATAATACTTATATGTAGTGCATATATATATACATATAATATTTTAATAAAATATTATTATTTTATTGTTATTTATATTATTTTAAATTTACAACTAAATAGTATATGACTTTAGTTTATGTATTGTGTGTATATCAAAAAACTATATATTCAATTACCATATTTTAAATGACCATATTTATAACAACCACATTTCATTCATATATATATATATATATACTTAATAACAACATAGTTCTTCTCTCTCTCTCACTTTTCCTGAAATAGTTCTTATTTCATATTATATATTTTATATAATAATTTATCCTTTGATGATTCTCTTTATCATTATAGTTTTTGATTTGATATTGGTGATCCTCAAGATTGAATATCATATAAGGGATTTATTAGTCATTAATATTTTATTCTTTTCTAACTATTTTCCCTTATTGATTTATTCACTTCTAGTGGATTTATTCATCCATAGTGAGCAATAATCCATAGTGAAATTCTTAGTTTTATGTGTTTTTTTAAACAACCCTCTTATGAAAGAATAAAGTGTTATTATTTTAATTAATTTCATTTATGACTAATTTTATAATAAATTTCAACTCCTTTGAACTAAAAAAAATTAGAATTACAATTATATAGTTTAAAAATGAATATTCTTCCAAAATACCTAGTTCTCCAGATCTTCCCATTAAATAAATTACATCATAAAAATTATAATAAACACACACTAATAGAAATATATAAGACAATTTAAATAATTAAAAAGACTTATGGTATAATTTCTAGAGTTTTATCAACCCTAAAAACTTGGGAAACTTATATATTTCCTCATAATAGTCTTATTATAGTATTATGTTTTCCCCTAACTATTGGAGATAAAATTATACCATTACTCGGTATCATGGCCCACAATATATAATTCCCTTATAAAGGGTGTTCATAATAATAATTTATTTAAAATAATATCATAGATTGATGAGAAATTATACTTCATTAGTCCAAGAAATAATTTGTATCCCTCTAGATATAGAACTATTCCATTTCTAAAATCACATTAAAATTATATAAAGATAGATTATTATAACTTCAAAAATGAATATTTCTATAAGTATAAACATGAGATACAATAATCGTACCACTAGAATTATTTTTACAATTTAACATCTAGTCATTGAAGTGAATTTCATATGTTTTTTAAAAACATTCTAGGTATAAAAGCGTGTTTTGAATGAGGCACTAATGAAATACTCATATTTCTTAAGTTTATTATCATTTCCCCACACTCCACATCATTTTTAGTTACGACTTAGATTGTTGTGGTTGCATGGGCCTTCCATTTTCATGGAAGTTTTTGGATACCATCTTCTTCATTATCCCTTTTATTAGAAAATTGACTTAGATATTGTCTGCATTTACACATTTAGGACAATGAATTTTTAGTGGTAATTTAGGATATACTTTTTTTTCTTTCCCCATTTTCACTGAGGTATTCTCTTTTTCCCATAAATTGTTTTCTTTATTCCCTAATTCACCCATATAAAACCTCATATAGTTTTTTCTTGTTATTTTCCTTGGTGGTTATTCATATATTTATAACATGAAAATTATTTAATCTTATTTCATTCATCATCTTCATCACATAAACCTATATGATACTCTATCCTTATATTTTATTTTGTGTTTGGGAATTCAACTCTATTCACATTTTCAATCAAGATTAACTATAGTTTTTCTATTATAATCACATGGTTTATCAAATTATTTATTATCCCATTATATATCTCATTTGGAAAACATATGTATTGTATACTGAATCCAATGTTAACATAGTTCATTTTGGACTCATTATTTTCTAAAAAAATATTTTAGTCATGAGTGATGAATAATTGAAACCATTGTTAAAATATAAATACATCATTAATTATAACTAAAAATGTACCACATTTATATTAGCTTTCAACCAAAATCACTCTTATTTCAATATATGAATCTTTTGGTTTGGTTCTCACACATTACAAAAACTAATTTCTAACTATAATAAATACATCATACTGAATTTTAAATACAATATGATTAACCAATAAATAAACATCAGAAATGTCAAGATAGGTGTAAAATATAAGGCCTGCTGATTTTGAACCGGAGTGAATATTGAGTTGATACTAAAGAAAATATTTTTAGGGTTATTAACCTTAGGAATATAAGTGTTACATCCATATCCACATTCTAGTATCTATATAGGGTAGTAATTTCTAGGAAAACAAAAAAAATGTTTGTTTACTAAAACTTCTAGATGTATTCCATCACTTAAACATATCTATAGGTTTTGAACTAATTTTCCCTCATCATAATCTATAAAAAACTTTAAATGATCATTATAATAAAATTAATGGTTCATCTATACCATTGAAATTATGATCTCCCTTATGTTCTCAATCTTTAATGACATATATAACTATAACTCTATAATCAACTAATAAGATACCAACCAATAAAGTTCTCTTATCTATCCTATGATACTAACAAACGTGACCCTAATATTTCACACATAGATCTAGTGCTAAAAATTACACACATTACACACCACCCTTGATACAGACCATTAATTAAAAGAACTTTTGTAATGACATTAGATTTTGTATCTATTAAATTACTATTATATTCAATTTCTTATGTGACAGACAACCCTAAAATAATGAAACACACAACTTAAATGAAGGATGACATCATAAAAATACATGAGTAATATAAAAATTAGTAGATAAATGGCTAATAAAAAATTAAAATAATTATATATTATTCTTCTCGTGGATTAATATTTTTAAAAGGTTTCCTTTCAAAACCATTATTTAGAAAACTAATATTTTATTTTACCATGGAAAATTTAATTTATCATAGTTAAATGTTTATCCTAAAAGGTAATAGTAAAACAAGCTAATATATCATTATAAAATTATTTATAAATATACATGTAAAAATATTAAACAAACTTTATGTTTAGAAATATTATTTTTTAAGAAAAGTGGTTTTTCATAACATATTGTATTTTCATTTATACAAATTTAAGAATTTTTATTTGCTAAAAATATATTAATTTTTAATTTAAACATGCCAGTATTTTTATTTTTTTATTTTTTAATTTTTTTATAGAGATTGATTTTTATCAAAATAGTGTAAAATACTCTTTTTAAAAATAACATGAATTTTATGACATTATTAATATATACGTATAAATTAAAAATTAAGAAAAAAATTATAAGAAAACATTCATATTTTATAATTCAATATATCATTTTATAAAAAAATTAATTTTCAAACCCATATTTTACATTTTAGTACTTAAGTTATATTTTTCTATAATTGTTTTTAATACATTGTATATTTTGTATTTGAAATTAATTTTTAACAATTTTATAAATAAAATAAAATAAAATGGATTAAAAATATGGAATTATTACACCCAAATTATGTAATTAGTTCCATGTTATTTTATTTTTGTAAATGATATATTATTATATGTAAAAAAATAGTTATCGCAATACAATCTAATATAGTTAATGTAAAAAATATAAGATTAAAATATCCCAACAATGATTAAAAAAATTATGGGAAGGTGTGATTTATGCATTGATTTGTCATATTAATTCATCACAATTTTTTCATCAATTTTGGAGCCACTTTATTTGAGAGGTAATTCCCATTATTGAAACATTTATGGTATTTACAAAAATTCCATCCCTTCACTCATATAAATGGGGATCACTTTTCCACACTTTACCCCACACCAAAACCACATTAGATAAGCGAAACCTCTACCCAATACTCAACTATACATCTCTATACACCATATGGATGTTTTTTTATTCTCAACAAACTATACCTAAAAATTATTATACCCTTTTCAAAGGGGATAATCCAATAAGTGTATTATAAGTTTCTAAGATCTCTTTCTATACTTCAAAATAATATTTTATTATACCTAACATTTAATATATCCATTTTAAAATGATAAAATATGAATAATTACTATAATTTTATTGTATTTTAATGATCTAACAAACCATAAACCCATCTATTTTCTATTATGAAAAATAAAAATGTGTGTCATGTGTTATGTGGACTACCGCCTCCATGACACAATGTGTACTATTTTACATCACCATATTACATGGACGGTATTAATAGAGAATTTAATATATAATTATGATATTTAGGAAATATGTTATATTGTGAAACGATAAACCATATTATTAATTTTACCCTCTCTTTGTAAAATTAATTCATTATCTAGGCATATATGTGGACTATCGCCTTCATGGAATGATCAATTTTAATTTTTCATTTCATCATAGTATTACATGATAATTATGAGAATGGTTTTCAAGGATAAATATTAATATTATGATATCACTAAGGATATGGTATTAAAAATTTGATAACTTATTAATGATATGATCAAAAAATGATTACCATTAAAATAATCCTTTAAAAAAAGCATACTAAAAGGGAAATAACAAATAAAAATTATAAAATATTTTCTTATCATTTTATTATTCTTATATTTACTGTATAATTATGATATATTGCATTAATAATCATTAAATTATATCATTATATAACTGTTTAATTATATTACAACTAAATGTTGTAAGGACCCCGACCCGAGATGCCTATAGTTGGTACCTTATATTAATACATTTGTATGTTTTTAACGACATCACATCCTAAAGGACCGAATATGTTCGTAGTTTTAGAAAACCATATACAAACATAGTATTTACATTACAACTTCAAAGGAAAAATAACATTGTAACTCAATTAGAAACACCCATAAACTCTTATATTATACGTGCAAGTCATTCATAACAATGTTCATCTTTACATCCAGTGGGAAAATAAAACATAAGAATGGGGTGTGCTCAGATGCTCAGTAAGGGGAAGTAATACAGTGTAAATTATCATAAAAATTAAAATTAGGCATGGTGAATAACTAGAAACACTTGCCTTTAGAAATAAAATTCAACATAATATGGTAGGAATGAAAGATGATTACATAAAGACATATAAATGATCATAAGTAAATGAAACTTAGACATGGATATTATAGTAGTATAATAATCACATGGTTTATCAATTATATTATGATAATTATGGAATTCAAAATTCGAGACATCTAAAACATATTTTCAAGGCCTCGTCCAAGGTGTACAAAAATACTAGTAAAAGGCTTGGCCAAAACCCAATTATATATTGTCTCATGAGACCTACAGATGCATCAAGGGGATATATTGGGCCCCACATATCACTTTTTAAGTTCAATTAATTCCTAATATGAATGTAGCTAAACATAAACAATATAGACATATGAAATAACTTTCCCCAGCCTGTTGACATAATCGCTAACCATTCTGAGTTGTATGGTGAATGGTATTAAGATAGCACATGCACAGTCAAACTGATCATATAAGGCCCCAGCCTTAAACCTTACTTAATCTTGAGTTATTACAAGATTACACGTTGAGGATCTTTTCGGGTTTAGAGTTTTAGTGAATTAGATCATAAAACTTGGATTACATTCCTCATATAAACAAAGTGGTTACATAAAGATAGTATTCTTCATTCCCATCAATGGAAACACATTTAAAATAAAACATGGATTATTTCTTGACACATCCTTTACTCTATCATCTTATCATGTACCTTTCCCTTGACCTGTGAAAAACATTTCAAAAACTTGGGATGAGCATAAAAACTCAGTATGGGTTATAAAAAAAACATGGAAAGGAAACATGAGTTCATATATACATAAGAATGAAATCATACTTTACCCATAAAACATAGGCACTTTAACATACCTCATAAAAACATGAATAAATCATATAAATCATAAGACATAAAGGTAACTTGAGGCATTCATAACATTCTTACGTAGGGAGTAACCCTCTTGGTTACGTTTGGAATACCCATCACAGTATATTCCCTAAAATCTCTTCAGAGAAACCTTAACGATTCACTCCTTCGTGTTACCCAATTCATTGGAGAGCTATAACGGGCTCACCCGCCCTTAGTTTATCACGGAACCACCCGTCTTCATAATAATGCCCAAGAACCATAACATAATCATATCACATAAAACATGCATAAAGGAAACATAAAATTTCCACATTTCAATCACGAGATATCAATACAACACATTGATATAATAAAAACATTATGAAAACCATTTTCAATACCAAAGTAAAACATGGTATTTATTTTTCTTTTAAAAAAGAAGGTATGGCTTGTAGAGGAAGCCAAAACTCAAATAAAGGTTACGACGGCGGAGAAGTCGTTGTCGCCGCATACGTACGACAAAAACATTCCCTTTTGTCGTTTAGTAAACGCTTCGTATAAAAAAGATTCCTTTTGAATAAACGTGAAAGTCAAAGGGGTTTATACACCGTATACAAGAAAGTTGTGTATAAAACAAAATATGCCTCAATGAAAGGAGATTGAGACGAAGTACCATACAAAGATAATTTTTAAAATAAAATAGATACATTATGTATATTCACTATAAGTACACATAAATAAAGTACAAATACAAGATACGACATAATAATATAATGACATAATTTGAAAGTAGGAGATTAACCCAACGAATGGAAATTGGGTTAAGAAGTTCCCATACCTCGTATCTGACTTGACCCGACCGTTCTTTAAACTCCTGAATAATAAACTTTAGTTAATCTCTACTTGCTTAAGAACCTTTTTCAAGTTCATTATTCCTTTTATACCATGTTATGAACATCGTGTAATTATTTAAGTTAATAATGTTCATTTTGTCGGTATTTGGTTCTTAAGTCAAAAATAGACTTCTTACACTTACATGTTGTTAATTTGGTCAATGTTTCATTATATCCAGAATGGTATTCATGATGTAGATATCATATATGTAATATATATACAGTACATACATGTATTTAAAATATTACATAATCATTTAGAGGTAAGAAATGAAATGCACCGTTCATGGAGACGGTAAGCCGTACGTACGCATGAACGCTACTTTCATTTCTTTGTCATATTAATGGAATTAAAACTAAATGAGACTTATGTATATTTTAATTCCAGAATTATATTCATCATTTAGATATATCATTAATTATATATATCCATTATATACATGTACTTTTAATAGTACATTAAATTTTGGGGATAAGAAATGAAATGCACCGTTCATGGAGACGGTAGTCCGTACGTACGCATGAACGCTACTTTCATTTCTATCTCATACTTTAATGGAAATAAATGATAATGATATATATAGGTATATTATAATTCCAGTATTACATCATATATAATAACTTTAAATCCATCCTTTACACGTCCCACATATGGCATTAACGAATCACATCACTTTGAGGGGGCGGTAGTCCGCACTTCCTTAAATGAAGATATCGCGTATACCCATAATGGAAGCCATAAAGGTAAGACACAAATGAAAAATACAGAAGCATAAGTAAAACATAAACATATTACATATCATATATAAAAATAGTGACATCATAATGGCCACCTTTGAAGGTGTTAAATGAGTATTGAACAATCATCGTTTCGGGAGGCAGAATTTCGCCATCCACGGAAACCTTATGTTCTTTAACCATTTGATGTAGTTTTGTGAGAGTTTAGCTCAAATAAATCTTATAACAACATCCTAGTATATTGAAGATACTGGTTTTGTTACAAAATAAGTAAATAAAAAGAGTTTAGGGGGTTGGAGAAGCAAAATAAAACAAAAGAACATGAGAGAATGAATTACCTTAAAAAAGTGTAACTCCTTTTGAGTTGAGCCAAAAGGCTTACTTTGAAAGGATTCTGCCCAAAGGGAATCCTCTAGGATGAGGAGAGGGATGTGGAGAGAGAAAATGGGCAGGGGTTGGCCGAGCCAATGGCTTGAAGAGTGTGTGAAATGAGGTAGAGGTGGGGGCCTTTTATAAGGGGAGAGGAGGGGCACTTTTGGAAAGTAAAGAAACATTACATTATTTGAAAATGTGTTTCGGTTTTAAAAGGTCCCACATTGATAGAATTCGTGGATAAGGTGATAAGGCATCGAAATACATTCATCCAATTGGTTTTGGACATGTGTAGGTCATAGATTTTATATTATCTTTCCATTTTATTTAAATCATCAAATAATGATGTCATCGCTGCATCATTATTATGTCATAAATAATTAAATTTATTTAATGTCTAAAAATCATAAAACAAATACTATGATATATGAAATCTTTTTAGCTTTCTAATGACTATTTATAATCAAAATTTGGACTTGTATAACCCCAATTAAAAATTGTTTTCGTAAAACATATTATGTTTGTGTCATTTTCACTTTAACATTTAATAAAAAGTAATTTATGTCATTTCCCAACAAAAGTGGATCCATGGGGTCCCCAAGTTGACCCATGGCTTGTCTTGGTCGGCCATGACACAACCAATAAGGTTGGGACATGTGTCTAGGTCATTTTGTATTATTAAAGCATTATTTATTCCTTAAACTACACTAATTACAACTAATCGCGATTAAAAACTTAATAAGTTACTATTCACCAAAAAATTATTTTAATCTCATTGAACCACATTTTACTTCTTAATGAATACCATGTATGTCGGATTTTCAAAATTCAATACACATTAGTGGAAAACTTTCATTTAACTGAAAAATCAGTTTGCTTGATTACCACTTAGTGGTTTCACTATTCATCAAAAATTGAAGTTTCTCAGAAAATTACCAAAAATTCACTCTAAGCTATATTTGATATTCCGAATTCAAAAATGAAGTCCATTTTACAAAATTCAAATCATATAAGTCACATTAATTAATTTAATAATTAATTCCCGCTGCCAGAGCAAATAGCGTGTTTTTACAAAACAATAAGTATCAAAAGATTGACACCAGTTTAAGTCTAATTTCAAATCGAAATTGATTCCAATGACCACCATTGGATAAAATGGTAAAAATATATTCTAATTTCAATTTAAAACCAATTCAAAAGATAATCTAATCATATAAATAAATTAGATCAAAAAGAGGTTTTGAATTAAAATGCAACATTTTACACTATTCATAAAAAAATGAACTTTATCAGAAAGGTACCAAAAATTACACAAAGTAAAATTTGATGTCCCGATTCTTAATAAAAGTTTTATTTGGTCCAAAAGAATGTATAAGAGTGATCAAAACTATATTTAATGACGGTTCACCATTAAAAGGTGATAAGTGAACCTTTAGTGAAAATTAGAGTATAAAAGCCTAAAATTGAACTCTTTCCGTATTTTAAGCCTTTATCTTTTGTTGGGTAAATGTAAAAACATCTAAAAACATATCTATTCATATTTTAGTTATTTCTATTCATTCCCGCCAGTACAACGACTACTTGTTAACTAACATAATATTATTATATTACTAGTGTGCTACGTAAGTTTCAAAGAAACTCATCGTTGCGTATCGGGTACGCTATCGAACATAGCAACCCCTTTTAATTAAAATTCATATTTAATTCTCTAATATTAATAAATATGAAAATTATTTATTCTTTAATTACCTGGGATGTTACATCCTTCCCCCCTTTTGGGAATTGCGTCCTCGCAATTTTATTCACTTATCAAAATAAGTGGGGGTATTTATCCCTCATAGCATTTTCAGATTCCCACGTTGCCTCTTCAATCACATGGTTTTTCCAAAAAACCTTTACCTGATGAATCACCTTATTCTGTAACACTTGCTCCTTATGGTCAAGAATCTGGACCGGTTGTTCCTCATAAGATAGGTTCTCTTCCAGCTGAACTACCTCTGGACTTAAAACATGAGATGGATCTGGCATATACTTTATCAACATCGAAACGTGAAAAACATTGTGTACCTGAGATAAACTCGGAGGTAAAGCCACTCGGTATGCAACTGATCCAACTCTCTCCAGAATTTCGTATGGTCCAATGAACCTTGGACTCAACTTTCCTTTCTTACCAAATCTCATCACACTTTTCCAAGGAGAAACCTTGAGAAAAACATGATCACCTACCTCGAAAGATAGATCCTTCCTCCGGTTATCCGCATAACTCTTCTGCCTGCTCTGAGCTGTTCTCATGTGTTTCTGAATCAGCTGAACTTTTTCTGCCATCTCTTCTACCAATTCTGGTCCCATCAACTTTCTTTCACCCACTTCATCCCAGAAAGCTGGAGTTCGACACCGCTTCCCATATAATGCCTGAAATGGTGCCATCTGTATACTGGAATGAAAACTGTTATTATATGAAAACTCAACCAAAGAAAGATGATGGTCCCAACTTCCCTGATAATCCATAGAACAAGCTCGTAGCATATCCTCCAATGTCTGAATTGTTCGTTCTGACTGCCCATCTGATTGAGGATGAAAAGTTGTACTAAAATTTAATTCAGTACCCAACGACTTCTGAAGGCCTTTCCAAAAGTTAGAAGTAAACCTGGGATCACGATCCGATACAATGGAGAGAGGAACTCCATGTAACCTGACTATCTCTTTAAGATACAAACGGGAAAGTTGATCTAGATAGAAAGTATCTCGTATAGAAAGGAAATGAGCAGATTTAGTCAAGCGATCAACAATAACCCAGATTGCATTATTACCTCGAGATGTCTTTGGTAATCCAACAACAAAGTCCATGGATATATTCTCTCATTCCCACTCTGGAACTGGTAAAGGTTGAAGCATCCCTTTCGGTAACTGCCGCTCTGCTTTAACCTGTTGACAAGTCAAACACTTCACAGTAAAATCAGCAATATCTCTTTTCATTCCATCCCACCAGTAATACTCCCGCAGATCTCTATACATCTTAGTACTGCCCGGATGAACTGAAAACGGAGAACTATGAGCTTCACATAACAACTCTCTCTTCAACTGTGAATCACAAGGCACACATAACCTCTTCACAAACCTCAAAACACAAACACAAACTTATCCAAGAACTCATGGAAAATTTTATTCATAAGGTCCATGAATACAGCAGGTGCATTGGTTAACCCAAAAGGCATAACTACAAATTCATAATGGCCATATCTAGTACGGAACGCAGTCTTCGGAACGTCTGCTTCTTTTACATTCAACTGATGGTACCCCGACCTCAAGTCAATCTTCGAAAAATACTGAGCTCCCTGGAGCTGACACCACTTCATTCGATGGCCCAACATCTGCTGAAGTAGTTGCAAAGGATTTCACCACCCCTTTCTGCTTGTAGTCTAACTGCTTCCCATCACTCAAGCTCCTTGTCGGACACTCGTTTGCATAGTGACCCATCTCATTGCACTTATAACATTTCACTAACTGTAAATCAAATTTATTCTTACCTTCACCTTGATCCTTTTCAGTGCAATCACGAGCCTTATGTCCCATCTTACCACATCGGTAGCACTTTCCAGAATTCAGAAGACATTCCCCAGCATGCCTTTTGCCACATTTATCACAAACTGGAAACTTAGTTTTCTTACCATCAGACTTTTTTGAAGAATTCTTACCTTTCTCCTGCCACCTCGGTCTCTTCTTCTGCTGGTTGTTATAGGACACTTGGTCATCGGCAAACTCCATTTCCACCTTCTCAGCACATCGAACAAGCTTTTCATAACTTTTAAACTCACGAGAAGCTAATGCCCTTCGATACTTTGTCTTTAATCCTGAGTAAAAACGATTGATTTTACTATCAAGGTCTCGGATAAAACTGGGAGCATACCTTGCCAATCGAGTGAACCTTTCTTCATAGAAAGCCACTGAGTCTTCCTCTTGCCTCAATTCCAAGAATTGCTTTTCCATCCTAAGTCGAACAGCCTTAGGAAAATACTTCTCAAGAAACATACCTTTGAATTCATCCCAGTCAAGAGCATCAATCTCATCGGCATCCCTGATATTTTTAACCATAGACCACCACTGATCTGCTTCACCCTCCAAACGGTAAATAGCAAGACTAACCTTTTGATTGTCTGAACACCCCATGACATCAAAAATCTTCTCCAGTGCTTTAATCCACCCTTCAGATTGCACAGGGTCAGATGATCCTCTGAATGATGGGGGATGTTGCCTCATGAAATGTTCCACCACTGACATGTTCCTCTGCGGTTGATCTGGCTGATCTCGTGCATGGATACCACCACCATTAATAGCCTGAGTCAACTGTGCCATCACTGCAACAAACTGTTCAGTTCCGATTCCGACCATCTCAGGTTGCTGATTTGGAAGGTTGTCTTCCTCCTGATGTCGTCCCAACATAGCTGCTTTGTTTCCTCTGCGGAAAACCATTCTGAACAACGAAATATCTTAGGCGAAGCAACATGGTAATCCGTAAATGCTATATCATTTCAATCATATTATAATTTAACACTTTTCTAACTCCTAAAGTTTTCTAAACCGACCTCTGATACCAACTATAAGGCCCCAGCCTTAAACCTTACTTAATCTTGAGTTATTACAAGATTACACGTTGAGGATCTTTTCGGGTTTAGAGTTTTAGTGAATTAGATCATAAAACTTGGATTACATTCCACATATAAACAAAGTGGTTACATAAAGATAGTATTCTTCATTCCCATCAATGGAAACACATTTAAAATAAAACATGGATTATTTCTTGATACATCCTTGACTCTATCATCTTATCATGTACCTTTCCCTTGACCTGTGAAAAACATTTCAAAAACTTGGGATGAGCATAAAAACTCAGTATGGGTTATAAAAAAAACATGGAAAGGAAACATGAGTTCATATATACATAAGAATGAAATCATACTTTACCCATAAAACATAGGCACTTTAACATACCTCATAAAAACATGAATAAATCATATAAATCATAAGACATAAAGGTCACTTGAGGCATTCATAACATTCTTACGTAGGGAGTAACCCTCTTGGTTACGTTTGGAATACCCATCACAGTATATTCCCTAAAATCTCTTCAGAGAAACCTTAACGATTCACTCCTTCACGTTACCCAATGCATTGGAGAGCTATAACGGGCTCACCCGCCCTTAGTTTATCACGGAACCACCCGTCTTCATAATAATGCCCAAGAACCATAACATAATCATATCACATAAAACATGCATAAAGGAAACATAAAATTTCCACATTTCAATCACGAGATATCAATACAACACATTGATATAATAAAAACATTATGAAAACCATTTTCAATACCAAAGTAAAACATGGTATTTATTTTTCTTTTAAAAAAGAAGGTATGGCTTGTAGAGGAAGCCAAAACTCAAATAACGGTTACGACGGCGGAGAAGTCGTTGTCGCCGCATACGTACGACAAAAACATTCCCTTTTGTCGTTTAGTAAACGCTTCGTATAGAAAGATTCCTTTTGAATAAACGTGAAAGTCAAAGGGGTTTATACACCGTATACAAGAAAGTTGTGTATAAAACAAAATATGCCTCAATGAAAGGAGATTGAGACGAAGTCCCATACAAAGATAATTTTTAAAATAAAATAGATACATTATGTGTATTCACTATAAGTACACATAAATAAAGTACAAATACAAGATACGACATAATAATATAATGACATAATTTGAAAGTAGGAGATTAACCCAAAGAATGGAAATTGGGTTAAGAAGTTCCCATACCTCGTATCTGACTTGACCCGACCGTTCTTTAAACTCCTGAATAATAAACTTTAGTTAATCTCTACTTGCTTAAGAACCTTTTTCAAGTTCATTATTCCTTTTATACCATGTTATGAACATCATGTAATTATTTAAGTTAATAATGTTCATTTTGTCGGTATTTGGTTCTTAAGTCAAAAATAGACTTCTTACACTTACATGTTGTTAATTTGGTCAATGTTTCATTATATCCAGAATGGTATTCATGATGTAGATATCATATATGTCATATATATACAGTACATACATGTATTTAAAATATTACATAATCATTTAGAGGTAAGAAATGAAATGCACCGTTCATGGAGACGGTAAGCCGTACGTACGCATGAACGCTACTTTCATTTCTTTGTCATATTAATGGAATTAAAACTAAATGAGACTTATGTATATTTTAATTCCAGAATTATATTCATCATTTAGATATATCATTAATTATATATATCCATTATATACATGTACTTTTAATAGTACATTACATTTTGGGGATAAGAAATGAAATGCACCGTTCATGGAGACGGTAGTCCGTACGTACGCATGAACGCTACTTTCATTTCTATCTCATACTTTAATGGAAATAAATGATAATGATATATATAGGTATATTATAATTCCAGTATTACATCATATATAATAACTTTAAATCCATCCTTTACACGTCCCACATATGGCATTAACGAATCACATCACTTTGAGGGGGCGGTAGTCCGCACTTCCTTAAATGAAGATATCGCGTATACCCATAATGGAAGCCATAAAGGTAAGACAAAAATGAAAAATACAGAAGCATAAGTAAAACATAAACATATTACATATCATATATAAAAATAGTGACATCATAATGGCCACCTTTGAAGGTGTTAAATGAGTATTGAACAATCATCGTTTCGGGAGGCAGAATTTCGCCATCCACGGAAACCTTATGTTCTTTAACCATTTGATGTTGTTGTGTGAGAGTATAGCTCAAATAAATTTTATAACAACATCCTAGTATATTGAATATACTGGTTTTGTTACAAAATAAGTAAATAAAAAGTGTTTAGGGGGTTGGAGAAGCAAAATAAAACAAAAGAACATGAGAGAATGAATTACCTTAAAAAAGTGTAACTCCTTTTGAGTTGAGCCTAAAGGCTTCCTTTGAAAGGATTCTTCCCAAAGGGAATCCTCTAGGATTAGGAGAGGGATGTGGAGAGAGCAAATGGGCAGGGGTTGGCCGAGCCAATGGCTTGAAGAGTGTGTGAAATGAGGTAGAGGTGGGGGCCTTTTATAAGGGGAGAGGAGGGGCACTTTTGGAAAGTAAAGAAATATTACATTATTTGAAAATGTGTTTCGGTTTTAAAAGGTCCCACATTGATAGAATTCGTGGATAAGGTGATAAGGCATCGAAATCCATTCATCCAATTGGTTTTGGACATGTGTAGTTCATAGATTTTATATTATCTTTCCATTTTATTTAAATCGTCAAATAATGATGTCATCGCTGCATCATTATTATGTCATAAATAATTAAATTTATTTAATGTATAAAAATTATAAAACAAATAATATGATATAGGAAATATTTTTAGCTTTCTAATGACTATTTATAATCAAAATGTGGACTTGTATAACCCCAATTAAAAATTGTTTTCGTAAAACATATTATGTTTGTGTCATTTTCACTTTAACATTTAATAAAAAGCAATTTATGTCATTTCCCAACAAAAGTGGATCCATGGGGTCCCCAAGTTGACCCATGGATTGTCTTGGTCGGCCATGACACAACCAATAAGGTTGGGACATGTGTCTAGGTCATTTTATATTATTAAAGCATTATTTATTCCTTAAACTACACTAATTACCACTAATCGCGATTAAAAACTTAATAAGTTACTATTCACCAAAAAATTATTTTAATCTCATTGAACCACATTTTACTTCTTAATGACAACCATGTATGTCGGATTTTCAAAATTCAATACACATTAGTGGAAAACTTTCATTTAACTGAAAAATCAGTTTGCTTGATTACCACTTAGTGGTTTCACTATTCATCAAAAATTGAAGTTTTTCAGAAAATTACCAAAAATTCACTCTAAGCTATATTTGATATTCCGAATTCAAAAATGAAGTCCATTTTACAAAATTCAAATCATATAAGTCACATTAATTAATTTAATAATTAATTCCCGCTGCCAGAGCAAATAGCGTGTTTTTACAAAACAATAAGTATCAAAAGATTGACACCAGTTTAAGTCTAATTTCAAATCGAAATTGATTCCAATGACCACCATTGGATAAAATGGTAAAAATATACTCTAATTTAACTTTAAAACCAATTCAAAAGATAATCTAATCATATAAATAAATTAGATCAAAAAGAGGTTTTGAATTAAAATGCCACATTTTACACTATTCATAAAAAAATGAACTTTATCAGAAAGGTACCAAAAATTACACAAAGTAAAATTTGATGTCCCGATTCTTAATAAAAGTTTTATTTGGTCCAAAAGAATGTATAAGAGTGATCAAAACTATATTTAATGACGGTTCACCATTAAAAGGTGATAAGTGAACCTTTAGTGAAAATTAGAGTATAAAAGCCTAAAATTGAACTCTTTCCGTATTTTAAGCCTTTATCTTTTGTTGGGTAAATGTAAAAACATCTAAAAACATATCTATTCATATTTTAGTTATTTCTATTCATTCCCTCCAGTACAACGGCTACTTGTTAACTAACATAATATTATTATATTACTAGTGTGCTACGTAAGTTTCAAAGAAACTCATCGTTGCGTATCGGGTACGCTATCGAACATAGCAACCCCTTTTAATTAAAATTCATATTTAATTCTCTAATATTAATAAATATGAAAATTATTTATTCTTTAATTACCTGGGATGTTACAGATCATAAACCATTTAAGAAAATATTTTATATGATAATCATAAGATTTTAATACCAATAAAACATAAGATTCAACAGGTGAGTTGAAATAGATAAAAATTCTCTTACAAATTCATTGAAAATTTATTGAGAGTAATACTAATTAACATTGAAAGGATAAGTTATTTTGGAAAAATATTTATATAAAACTATAAATTAAATGATGTAGGTTTTTAATGATAAAATGAGTAGTTTTATAACAATAATGGCTTATTAAAATATATTATATAGTTCACTTGAAAATAGGAAAGAAGTCGGGAAGTTCCCTTTAAATGAGCTTGTTTATTATGAAGAATTGAGAAGATGATGCTTTTAAAACATGTATTTTACACAAAAGAAATATGAAATGATCAGAATACATGATTTTGGAACATATAACCATAATTAATAATAATTATATATAATAACAGAATAATTACCTTGGTTTATAGATAAATAAAGCACATCCCTAATGAAAATGGAGGTTTGGGAAGAAAACCCTTACCTTATGTCTAAATGAGTTCTTCATTTGACTTTAATGTCATAGATAATCAAATTAATTAATTAATTAATTAATAACCTTTTATATATTTATTATATTCATTATTTTTTTATTAAGTTCATTTATATCCTAATTGATTAGTTATAGAGTTTAATTTCATCGTTTGGGATTATTCGTATTCTTGTGTTTCCTGATCGGTTCACTTGTTTATAAGTAATGGTCATCATATAAAATGGGTATAATTTTACAAAATTTTAATTAAATGTTATTAATTAGAACCAATAATTTTAAATGGTTATATATATCATATGGTTATATGGTTTTAGGATGAATCATTAGATAATATATTAAGTGATAACTGTTTACAATATTACTATGGTATTTCGATCCCCACAAACTAGTTTTATTGTATAATTCGTATTAAGTATATTTGTTGGTTATATAAGATTAAATAGGTTATAGTACATATATAATATAAAATTTTAACCAAAATAATGGTATCATTAATATCTTAGAAGAATAATTTTATGAAAGAATGTCCATCGTCCACTATGGTTGTAAATCAGCACCTCCCAAATGATGGTTTCCTTTTTAAAAGAGAGAGAGAGAGTAAGGATATTGGTGATTTTAATTCCATTAACATGATATAATTCCAATATATAAATGATACAGAAGTTATCGTCTTCCTTTGGAAAGAGAAGGTGAGAAGATAATTATAAAAGAAAGAACTTGAAAAAAAATAAAGGGAAACGGAAGAGGATTGTACCTCTTGAATACTCCTCCTTGAGAATCTCTTTAAGGGGATAGTTTTTTGTCTTTTGATAAGACCAATATATTCTCTATGTGGAGGTGTATATTTTAAATATTATTGAGTATAAATTTTACAAGGATCAAATCATGTAAGGTTTGAGGAGAGGAGGGGGTGAGGAGTGGTTTTTATAGTGGAGGAGAGGGGTAAGTTCACATTATTTTATTCTTTATTTTATTGTTTTCAAAAGACAAGAAATTGTATTTAGTTTTCTGAATAAATACAGTAATAAAATCATTCTTTGTTCGATACAAGTGTTCATACATCATACATGACCCCAGGAATAGTTTATTTATCTTATAATGTATTTGTACTGTAAATTTCCATATTTTACTATTCACAAAAATTCATGAATTTCAAAAAAATATCAAAAATTTACCCTAAACATTTATTGATATTTAGATATAAAAAATGAATTCAAATTTATGAAAATAGTTTTCTATATACTTGAAATTTAATTTTTAATTAAAACCATCATTTACTTGAAAAATGTAGTTTTTAAAGTTCTAATTGATTTTATAACACCCTGAAAATTTCACAACGGTTTTACTAGATTATCATAAAATCATAGAAAAATAAAATATTTTTTTATAGATAAATTTTATAAAAAATAAATTTTCTTTTAAATTAATTTATTAATTATTACATTTTAATTAAATATTTATTACTCACAAAAATAAAAACACTTAATTATTAATTTTTAAATTTTTCCTTTATATGTACTATGATTATATCATACTTTAATTTATAAGGTTCCTAAATTTAATTTAAACTCTTAGGGATGAGGTTACTAATCATTTTAAAATATTATTATTCATATGGATCATATTACTATTCATAAGTGTATATTACTATTCTAAGGGTTCAAGTTTCTATTCACCAAAAAAATATTTTGATCACCTGAGACTATAAATATCTTAGAGATTGTAACCATGTATGTCTGTTTTTCAAAATTCAAAACATAGAAGTATGAAAATTATGTTTAATGGGTAGGTTATAACTATCTTTTATAAATAACTATAATTACAAAGTGATTTTTCGTATAAAATTAGTGTTGTGTACATTTCATTCTAAATTAAATTTATTTATAAATCATTGGGGTCTTCAATTCTCCCCCCATTCAAAACATTTTTTCCTTGAAATTTCCAGAATGTTACCTCATAAAAATATTTGGGTAGATATTCACAATAATTTCATCAGGCTCCCACACCACCTCTTCAATTTTATAATTTTTCCAAATTACCTTTACCATCAGATTCATTAGATTACTCAACACTTATTCCTTAGTGTCCATAATCCGAATAGGATCTTTATAGTAAGATATTTTAGGTTTCAATTCTATTCCATCAGAATGGAGGAAATTTGTTGGGTCTATAATGTACTTCCTTAACAAGGATATGTGGAAACCATTTTGTACCATATAATGTCTAGGAAACATTTCCAAATGATAAGACAAAACCCTATTTATCTCAACTATTTCAAAAGGACCAAAGTACTCAAGGCTTAGTATCCCTTTCTTCCCAAATCTTATAACTCCCTTCCATAGAGAAACTTTTTAGAAAACATGGTCTCCCACATGAAAATCTTAAATCATCCTTGGATTATCGTAATATCTATTTTACCTTTTTGAAATTTTATGATATGGGGTTGAATAGCCTTGATCTTTGTTGTTGTTTCTTTTATATGATCTAGGACTACAAGCCTCCTTTCATAATCATTATCCAAACTTGTTGGTGTACGAAATCTCTTTTATATGACTCTTAATATGGTTCCATTTGAATACTTGAATGGAAACTATTATTGTAGGAAAACTCTACCAAAGGAAAATAATTATCCCCCATACCTTGAAATTTCATGTAGCATGGTCTCAACATGTCCTCTAATGTTTAAATATATATTTGAAACTACTTATCTATTTGAGGGTGATAATAATTACTCAAAGCGAAGCTCAATATCAAATGCTTTCTAAATAACTTTCCAGAATATCAATGTAAACCTTGGATCATGATCAGAAAAAATTGTGAGAGGTTCTCCATGAAGCCTTAAAAATTCATTTATATAGGTCTGTATAAGGCTGTCGCATGGAAAATTCTCCCTTATAGCAAATTAATGTGGAGATTTGGTAAGTTGATCAATAATTACCCCTATTGTATAATTATTTATTGAAGTATTGGTTAATACAATGAAAAAATCCATAGTAATATCATCCCATTTCCATGTAGGAATAGTAAGAGGTTACATGACTCCCTGGGTATGTTTTATTTCATCCTTCACATATTTAAAGACTAAACATCTTGATAAATAATCATCATTTTTACACTTCATATTATCCTACCAGAAATGTTCTGTAAAATCTCTATACATCATAGTTCACACATGGTGTATTGAGAAATTATCTCAATGGGAATCATCCAATAACTCTCATTTTAGCTCAGTTATAGAGGGAACACATAACCTCCTCCAAAATGTCAAAATTCCACCATCATTCACAAATTATTACAACTTCCCATCATTCACAACATTAATTTTCTTTTGAATATTCTTTTCATCAAGCTTAGAACTTTTAATCCTTTCTAATAAAGCTGGTTATTATACTAATTGAAAATGTAATTATGTTTCACATTATTTGATATTTCCCATTTCTATCTTTACTAGATCCATGAACATATAATCCCTTTCAAACCTCATTTTTTTAGAACTCCATGATCTTTCTTGTTCAATGCATCTTCCATCTTATTTCCTTTCCCTAGGTGGTATTGTATGATATAATAATAATACTTAAGTATCTCAATCCATCACCTTTGCCTCCTATCGAGTTCTTTCTTTGGGAAGATATATTTCAATCTCTTTTGATCTGTATATATCTCACATCATTCACTATAAAGATAATGCATCCATATCTTCTGGGAAAATATTACAGTTTCTAACTCAAGATCATGAGTTAGATAGTTTAATTCATGAGTTTTTAATGGCCTTGATGAATAGTCAATAACTATATCATTCTAAATAAGGAAAATAGCCAAGTCATTTATTTGATACATCACTTTAAAAAAATCCACAATTTCCTCGTTGTAGATTCAGGATCAGAGAATTCACTAACATTCACTTCAATTCTTCAAAACATTATTCACCTTATTTAATCCATACAAACATAACCAATTTATGATTAATCTTGGTTAACGGGTTATAGAATCATGTGAAGTTCTGGACAAAACACTGATAATAACCTACTAAACCAATAAATATGCATACCTTACTTATTTCTTTTTTGGACTATCCCATTCCTAAACTACCATTTACATCAAAATATCCACTAAGATTTGATCATTAAAGATAAAATTTCCAAAAAATAAATTTTCTAGACCTAGAATTCACACATGATAAACATCCCATATAACTCATTTTTTATAAGAGTCTTCAAAATAATGTTCAAGTGATTCTAATGATGTTCATAGATTTTGGATTAAACTAAGATATCATCAATAAATACCAAAACAAATTCATCAAGATGTTACATGAAAACTCTATTAATTAGATCCATGATAATAGAGGGTGAATTTGTCAGTACAAAAAAACATTACTGTAAAATTGTAATTCCCATACCTAGTTAGAAAAGTTGTCTTTGAAATATATTCCTTCCTCACATGCAACTGATGATAACAATATTGAAGGTTATTCTTCATAAAATATTAGGCTCTATAAAGTTGATCAAATAAATAATCAATGCATAAAAGAGGATACTTGTTCTTTATCATAAGGGCATTGATCTTTATAGTCAATGCGCAACCTCATAGATCCATCTTTCTTCTTAATGAAAATAATAGAAGATCCCCATTGATAAATACTAGGAAAAATAAACCCCTTACTACTCAAATCCTATATTTGTTTCTTCAACTCCATTAATTCCACTATTTCCATCCTTTAAGGAGTCTTTGATATAGGCCTTGCACTGTAAATTAAATCAATAAAAACTCAATTTCCTTCTTCCAAAGATATCTAGGTAAATCCATTGCAAACACATTAACATATTCATGAACATTTGGTACATCGTCAATTAAAATATTTCTTTCCCCGCCCATAGATATTATATTCTATTCATCCCTAATAATTGAATTCAGTAGAGATACTAGGGGTGGATCTAAATAATAATCAGATGGGGAGGTTTCTTCCCTAATGATAAGGGACTATACATCAATCTAAAAAATTATAACTTCTTTATTCTTGAAATAGATCTCTGTATCATAATTTTAAATCCAAATAATACTAATTATCATATCAAAATCAACCATAGGTATGATGATAAGGTTAGAAACTAAATAATTTTTATGTTTTATAAGGGGGATTGATTGACACATCTTTGTTGCAATAATGATTCCCTTAAGAGTTTTCACTGAAAAATACTTTATTAAATCAAATTGGAAATATCTAATTTTGTTGGAAAACTGGGATGAAATAAAAGAATTTGATTATAGAGAATAAAATTATGCATTGGCTATGTTTTAGTAAATTATTAAAGTATATTCCACCATATCATTAGGAACTTCACCCTCTAAAGTGGTGATAACAATAGCTTAGACATACTCCCTTGGCCTTATTCTATGTAAATATTCATTGATGCTTAGGAAAATCATTTTCATTATGTCCCATATCTTTACAATTGTAGCAATGAACATTGGTATCTTCTTTATTTCTATTGAAATCATGAGATTTGTGTCCTATTTCTCCAAATTTTTAATTGAAACTTTTTCCTTTTAATGATGATCTAGGTTTTTTCCTTCCATAGGAATCACATTCTAGGAAAATCCATTTTTTTTCTTCCGTTTACCAATTCCTTTCTCTATATCCCTCTCTTAATCTTGTTTTCCCTTAAATCCATAGGATATAGACAAGCCTTTCTCTATCTTGATAACATATGAGACTATATCTTCATATGATAAGAATATTTGGGAGACCAGTGTCCTTTTGGGGAATGTTTTTAAGTCCTCAAAGAATTGATAAATATTTCGCCTTGTATTATGTATATATTCCACAACATGACTTGATAACCTTGTAAAATTGGCTTCATACTTGGAAAAAGTTTCATCATCTTCTTGTCTTAGACACAAGAATTGCCTCTCTATATCCACATGGTGTTCATGAAAAAATATTTTTCTTAGAATATTTCCTTAAAATCATTCCATTTCATTTTATATATTTCTTTATCCTCCTCAATATTTGAATTAAAGACCACCACTAATCCACATATAATAAGAGATGATAAAGTACCATGATAGAATTATAACCATAATTTCTTCCAAAATATAGAAATATCATCTCCAAAAAACATATCCACTACCTACTATAA
Source organism: Viscum album (assembly GCA_963277665.1). Lineage (NCBI taxonomy): Eukaryota > Viridiplantae > Streptophyta > Magnoliopsida > Santalales > Viscaceae > Viscum > Viscum album. The sequence continues at coordinate 1,468,788,098 of OY728135.1, forward strand.
ATGGGTATGATTTCCCATTGATGGATGGAGGATGTTATCACAAAAGTGGTATAACATTTCTCCTCCACATCGCGTATTAAGATAATTCATATGGGTAAGGTTATTGTTCTTAACCTAAGTCAGTTGTCCCAGTATAGTTATAAGTTTATCATCCCTAGTCGCTGCTCCATAACCAATATCATTATCTTGCATATGAGGGAAATCCCTAGAAGGGATACGTGCATTCCTGGAGTTTCCATTCCTTCTATTGGGTTCCATTTCTAAATAGTGGACTATAATAAATTAAGCTATGAGTCATAATGTATAATATCGAAATAGAAAAACACATAACATGAGTTGTAATTTTATGTATGTCTAATCTCATAATCATAAAATTGGGTTCTCTAGGGACCTGTATATAATTAAATCCTTCATAATTGTATGTAAAAAATATAAATTACCCTAATAATATCCCCCCAAGAGTTTCAAACTAGGTGTGTAGTCAGGCCCATTTTTGTGTACCATGTTACCCCGAGTCAGGCCTCAAACAGCTTGTCGGAGTTGTTACTCCTAGGTACATTTGTTCCATAACCACATCCACTTGTAGTATCTAGATATGGATGTATATTTTACAATGATCTATAAAATATAAGCCTTACCAAAATTATAGGATGTTATTTTATTCTTATCCTAAAAGTCTATAATAGGTTTTTGTTTCCTAATCTACGTTTTCTATATCTAGTTTCCAAGGTCTCTACTAAACTTCCCCTGATACCACATATAAGAAAACCAGCCCCGTTTTCTCAGAACTAGTGCCTTATATTAAAACATTGGAATGTTGTCAAGTTTATTGCATCCTGAAGGAACAATTTGTTTCATAGATTTGGAAAACTAGATATAAACATAATATTTACATTTAAACTTGAAAAAAACATTATAACTCAATTGGAAAAACCTATTTACACTTAAATTATTCTTTAAGTCATTCATAAAAAAATTCATCTTCTCACCCTAGGGAATAATAAAACTTAATAAATGGTTGATCTCATCTTCTTTGTATATTTATGTAATAAAAAATAATTTATCATAAACATAATCATTAGGAATAGTGAATAACTAAAAACACGTGCCTTTGAAAATAAACTTGAGCATAATATGGAAGGAATGGAAATTGATTACATAACTCCATGGAAGTGGTCGTAAGAGAATTAAAATTAATCGTGGATATTCTACTAGTAATATAATTACATGTTTTATAAATTACTATAATCCTAATGAGAGAATCCATAATGCCATATATCTGAAATATATTGTCAAGGCCTCGGCCAGGATGTCTGAAAATACTAGTTTAAGACATCAGTCAAAACCCAATTATATTTTGTCTTCTGAGACCTAGGTAAGCATTAAGGGAATATATTGGGTCTAATAAATTACTTTATAAGTCTAAATAATTCCTCATATGAGTGGGGTAAACATAAACAACATGAATAAATGGAATAACATTTTCCAATCCATAGACATAATCACTAACCATTATGAGTACTATGGTGATTGGAATTAACATAACACATCCACATTAAAACTAATCATAAACCATTTAATAAAATATGGTATATTATAATCATAATAGTTTAATTCTAATAAAACAAAAGATTCAAGAGTGTTGTTGCGACAGATTAAAATGCTCTAATAAAATTTTCGAATAATTCTTGAGAGTAATACACTTTTACTTTGAAAAGAAGAGTTATTTTGAAAAAAATATTTTCAAAAAATAGAAAATTAGTTGTTTTATAAAAATATTTTTTCCTAAAAAAATATTATAGAGTGAAATTAAAAATAGGTATAAAATCAGGAAGTTCCCTTTAATTGGGCTTGATTATCATAAAGAATTGAGAAGGGGACCCTTTTAAAAAAATTATTTTACAACCAAAAAAATATGAAGTAATTAGAATAAATGATTTTGGAATATATACCCAAAATTTAGAAGAATTATAAAAATAAAACAAAAAATTACATTAGATTATAGTGGAATAATTCACAACCCAAATGAAAATTGAGGTTTAGGAAGAAAACTCTTACCTTATGTCTGAATGACTTCTATACTTGACCTTAACATCTTGAAAAATAAAATTAACTTAATTTATTTATTTATTTTGATATTTTTATACAATTATTTGATTCATTATTGTTTTATTAAGTTCATTTAAGGCCTTGTTTCTGAATTATAGAGTTTAGTTTCACCATTTAGTAGCACACTTTTTCTTGGTTTTCTTGATCGATTCTCTAGTTTATAGGTAATAGTGTTCATGTAAATTGGGTATAATTATCTAGAATTTGAATTGAATGTTATTAATGAGAATCCAAAAGTGTAAATTTCTATATATATTAGATAGTTTTTTGGTATGATAATGAATCGTTAGATAAGATATTTAGTGATAATCATTTAGACTATTACGGTGGTATTTCAATCACCGCAAACTAGTTTTATATTATTAATTATTATTATGTATATATACATATTCCAGAACATTAAATAGGTTATAGTAAAAATATTCTTTTCTTTTGTAACTATAAAATTGGTTTCAGTACTAGAATTTACGAATAATTTTAAGAATCAATGTTTCTTGTCTATTAAGGTTGTAAATTGGCACCTCTCGGACGATAGTTTCATATATAAAATAAAAGAGAGAGACTAAAGAGATTGATGATGGTTCTAACATTAACATTATATAATTATAGTATATAAATGATGATGAATAGATAATTCTCATTTTTACATATGAGGTGAGTATAGAACAATAAAAGAAGGAACAATAAAATAAAATAAAAAGAAATGGAACAGGATTTTACCTCTTGAATAATCCTCTTTGAGAATCTCCTTGAAGGGATTGATTATGGACTTTTCATGAGACCAAGAGCATATGAAAATTGGTTAATATCTTGGGAGGAGTATTGGGAAGAAATTTTACATGGATAAAAGCTTAAAATTTGTGAAGATAGGATGGGGTGAGGGTGGTTTTTATAGTGGAGGAGAGGGGCAATTTCTCATTATTTTATTCATTATTTTATTATTTGGGTCAAGATATGAAATTGTTTTGATTTTTGTGAATAAATATACTAATTGGTTCATGTGAGATCTAACCAAGGGTTCTTACATCATTCATGAATCAAGTAATGGTGTATTTTTTTATAATGTATTTTTACTATAAATTACTACATTTTACTATTCACTAAAAATTCAAGTATTTCAGAAAAATTACAAAAAATCACCCTAACCATTTTTTGATATGTAGAAATTAAAAACGAAATCCATTTTAGGAAAATAGTTTTATAGATATGATAAATTTAATTTTTATTTAAAATTATCATTTACTAAAAAAATACCATTATTAAAGGAAAAACTTATTTTATAACTCCATGAAAATATAACAAAGGCCTTATTAGATTATCCTAAAATCATAAGATAATAAAATATTTATTAAGGAATAAATTTTTTGATAAATAATTTTATATTAAATAAATTTATTAATTATAAAATTGTAATCAAGTATTTATTACTCATAAAATACCAATACTTTATTATTAATTTTTAAAATATTCACTTATTTTTACTATTATTATATCATACTTTAATATATAAGGTCCCTACATTCTATTTATACTCTAATGGATGAGGTTACCCTTAATTTGGAGAATTTATTATTCATAATGGTCATATTACTATTTATAAGGGTACAATACTATTCCAAAGGGTCAAGATACTGTTCGCCAAAACAATAAGTTGATCTTATTATACTCTAAATAATTTAATGGGTGAAAATTTGTATGTCCATTTTTTAAAATTTAAAGCACCAAAGCAGCAAAATTATATTTAATGGGTAGGTTATAACTATATTTTTTAAATAATAATAATAACAAACTGTTCTTTTTCAAAGACTCTATGTTATGTGAATTATATTCTATATTGAGTTTATTTTTAAATCCTTTTGGTGTTAATAATTCTATCATAATCATTAATAATCATGGTATGGTCATGTTTAGGCCTGTATGACCACATATTTTTACAATGCTACAAAATTATATAATGGATGATTATGAGAATTTAATTACTAGAATAATATGATATATATAAATAATTATTTAAATAATTATTATTTATTTATGGAAATGACATATCAATATTTAATTCATTATTTAATAAAATAAATTTTGTGGGTTGAAAATCACTAAAAATTTATTGTTGATTTCATCTTCTAGGATAAATAATAAATTACATACGAAAGTAAATTTAAACATAATAAATTATTATAAATAATCACTTAAATTAATATTAATTATTTGGGAAAGAACAACTTTGGAATCAGAAAAAATATGTACCTAGCTCATATGAACCTATTATAAACCATTAAAATTATAAACACCTATGGTGGAGAAAAAGTTAAAAAAACTGACTAATATATATTTGTATGGAATTATTATTATTGGGGAGTATAAAAGGTCATATTTATAAATATTTTTATTGGGTATGTAATTAATAAACTTAATTTAATCATTATGGATGTTTGGTGTAAGTTTAGAACAAATCAAGACCAAGGTAAGGGTTTTTCATCTTAAATTTATCTCTTTGGGACATGTTTAATATTATGAAAATAATTTTTCATAATAGGTTTATATAGTTCTTAATTGATATATTAAGTCATGAAATAACCTATATTCATGATATTTGAAATTTAATTTCAAGTTACATCCTTCAATAGTTTTGATTTAAATGTTAATCAAGTTTTAAGGTTTCTATTTAAAACCTCACCCAAATATAGCTACCCATCTATGGAATTTTTATATTCATTCATTGTAATATGAAAATAATTTTATTCTCCTCTAGTTATAGATAGTGTGATTATTATTCTCTTTTAATTTTTCTTAAACTTGATTTTTTATAATATTGTAATAACATGTGGTTTTAATAAATGTGTTTTAATAAGGGAAATCTATTCATGATAAACTCCTAAATTATTTGGTACATCCATATATATATATTGAAAAGTTAATAAGAACATTTACAACAACCTAGATATAATATTAAAAACTTTTCTCTTGAAATAACATAGCTTTATTCCTTATGGTTTTTTTTAAATAAACTATTTTTGAATTTTCATGTGAAATTATATTTCCATTGACTTTTTTGTTTTATATGAAACTTCCTCTCATGATTTTAATTATTTTTTAGGGAAATTATTTTTCTCCCAGTTTTATAAAATATTTATTTCAGTATGATTTTAAAGTAAGAGAGATATTTGAAATTTCTATTATGAGTTTATATATAAAACTATTTAAAAAATTCATCTAATACAATATCCATTGATATATATTATTACTGATCAAGGGTATTGATCTATTGGAACCATTCACCTTGTTTCTTTGAATGGAATTTGTATTGATCTCCCCTATCTAAGGAATGATTCATTACTACCTTTTTTTAGCCTAAACAAATTTGATGTATAACAATGGTCAATCTTCCATTGCATTTCCTATATAAATACCTTATTATTATTTCAACTAATTGAAGATTTTTCACCTATATTCTATACATGGATTGATTCTGGAATATTATTGTCTTAACCATATTCCCTATATCCCTAGGGTGAAAATGTTGTAGGATTTATTATCATTGTATAATGGAACTAACCTTTAATGTTACTTAATTTCATTCTATACCCATTAATTTTACATGGTATTATCATGTTAGGTTTATTTATGGAATTATATATGTTTTTAAAGGGATATAGTGCCCATTTTATTTTAATGGGTTATTTATAATGTGTTTAATAAAGCCCATTTTATTTTCATGGTTTCATTATGATATGATGAAAAAAAGTCAAGTTTCACTCATATATATCAATAATGATAGGTAGGATCCTATATTTCCCTCTAATGTATTTTTTAAGGTTTCATATCTCATGATATAATGAATTTTTTTGTGAACAGGATATGGGATGATTTGTTCAAAAGTTTTTTATGTGAATGATATTAAGTAAGCTTTGTTCACATGTTTGTTTTGTGAATGAGATGTGGTGTTATTTGTACAGAATTTTTTTGTGAAGTGGATGTGTGAATATTTCTTAAAAATATATTATATTCTTATGAATTTATAATATTTTAATGATATTTCATAGTTTTATACTTATTTTCATGACTATATTATTATATCCCAACTCCTGTTAATTCACCCACTCTTTCGATTCATGACTTATTAATGTCAATAATTATTCAAAAATTTATGACATAAGAAATATTGTGTATGATTTTTATTGGAATTTATATTATATATATTTTATTATATTATTCTCAATTATGATTTTTTTTGTTTTAAATATGTTTACCCTTACTAGGCATCTCAGCTCACCACTTTTTATGTTTCTGTTTCCCCAGGTTATGAATAGAATTAATATGTTTGATGTATCTAAATGGGAATCTTATTAGAATAATGTATGGGAGATGTTGAATAATTTTTATGGATTGAGTATTTGTTTATATATTAGAAAAATTATTATTAGTATAAAAAGAGACTTGTTTTTTAGTTAATGTGTTTACCTTATTCTCAAAAACTATAAATTGAAAATTTCATGGTAATGTCTTGTAATGAAATATTTTCTTTATGTCATGTCATTAATATAAATTTAGGCCACAATCCTTATATTTGGTATCAAATTAGTTTTTAGATAACAATGGAAATTATAAACACTAGAATGTTTTTTATGCTTTGCAATACCCTAAGATTTAAAAGAACTGTCTCTAATATATTATACAAAATCCAACACTGAGCCTAAACAAACCATGATTAGTTAAATATGGCCATTATAAAATTGCCATTAAATTAGTGTGTATTAATAGGGTTATATGATTTATTAAATATATATATATATATATAAAGTACCTAATCAATATAAATTTGTTGATAAATATTTAGAAAATAAGAACTAAATATATTTATAGACATTTTATTCTTCAAAAAATATTTTTGCTTCAAAAAATATTTTTTAATGAGAAAATATTATATTTAATTTCTTCATATATTTAAAATTTCTTTATAAAATGAACATTGAATTTCAAATCTACATAAAAAATTAACAAAGGGTAAATTTTTTGGATTCTTTTTAAAAGATTGATTTCACATTGAATAGTGAAAAATAAAATTTGATGTAAAACTATCATTTATTTTAATTAAACAAAGTACATTAAAAGTCCCATTATATTTTTTATTTTTTATTAATATTATATATAAAATATAATATTTTTAATAATATAATTTTAATAAAAAAATATCATTATTTTGGAATAAGTTTATTTTTTTTCTTCAAAGAGAAGTATTCTATAAACTTTTTTTAGTGTATAAAGATTTTCATTATTAATTATTTAAAATTTAAAATAATAAATGAATATTTAACATAAATTTATTGATTATATATATAGTTATTTTAATTTTAATTTATATTATGATGATTATTATTCACATAGCTTATGTAAGATCATCTTTTATAAATTTCTCGAAAAACCATTCTCATCATGTTTCACAGGTTTATTTTAAAATTATATAATTCAATTTACATGCATTGAATTTTTGAAAATTGAATAAATAATTTGAATCATCATAATTAATGCTAGGTTATATGTTCAACTTATTTTTTTCAGAATGATTTTTTAAAACTCTAAGAATTATTTACCATAGTTAATATTAAAGTGGGGTTCTGTGTGTTACAGATACTTGTCTTAAAATTATTTTTACATACAAGTTGGTTTTTTATATGATAAATTTTATTAAATATTTATAACTATTTTTTATAAATTATCTCATAATAATTATTTTATTTTAATGCATAAAAGATAAATTATGAATGTAAAAATCTTGTTATTACGGTGAAAACTAAAATGGTAAAAGTGAGTAACCATAGAGGTAAAGGGAATAAAATATTAAAAGAATGTTTATTTTTTATTATGTTATTATTTACCTTTTAGTCACTAAAATCCATTATTTATTAATTTTTTAGAAATTTTCTTGAGAGTGACTTGTCATTGATGAATAGTTTTTGGTATTTTCAAAAATGCCACTCCCTCTTACTTATAAAAGGGTATAACCTCACCTCTTCCCTTCACATATAAAAATAATTTAGTTTTAAAAAAAATACCTACCTTAATTTCATACCCATGTACTATAAGCCTTTTTAATTATATAATCGTCTATGTAATCCTTTTGGTGAAAACCTAAAGTGGTTTTATGAAGAAGAGATGTTGTTATTAACCAAGCATTTTTTTTATTTCATATTCCACCTCATTAAAATAATATTCAATCATAATATTATAATAAATTTTTTATCTAACATATAATTTGAATTTATTTTGTTAATGTAATAATCTATATTCATATCCTCTTTCATAAAATGTAAAATGAAACTATCATTCGTCTGTATAAGAGACTACCGCCTCACTAACTGATGTAATTCATTTTCCATCATCGCCTCTCATTGATTTTTTTATGATGGATTTAATATATATATATATATAATACTGATATATTTATAAATCTAGAAATATAATATGTCATATATTTTCATACCTTTTTATTCATTGAATAAGGATATCACCGTTCGTGTGTACGTGTGGACGACCACCTCCGTAAGGTGATGTGATCCATTTTTCATCACCACATCACATGGATTTTATATATGAGTCTTTTTAAATATATAATATGATATTTTTTATAGAATTATAATTATTTAAATATGATATAAAACTTACCTTCTTTCCATCATGATTGTTGATAAATGGAAACCATACTCACACATATGTACAACCTATCATCCCTGTGACTACAACATAGTTATGTTTTGATAAAAATAATCCATGGTTGGTTTTTAAAGTATAATGTATTTTTAAAAATAATAATTATTTCATTATTATAGTTAAAAATAAGACATAATAATGAATTATTTTACTATATTTAACCTACAAAATTCATTTTGAACATATAAACCGAATATTATCAAAACATCGGGCGTGAACTTAATTAATTAAGTAAATAAATATAAAATTGTAATAAAGAAATAAATGGAATAATAAAATTGAATAATGTTATTATGAAAGTAAATAATTAACAAAGTCTTATTATTTAGTAAGATAAAGTGAGTACATGACTAGTCAAACTCGATGTGAGGGATTTCATCTCAATTTCCCTTCATTGAGACATATTTTATTATTACACACTTAATATATTTTATATGGTTTATAGTCATCCCATTTTAAATAGTATGTATTTAATAATTCATAATTTATTTTATTTTAATATGCATTTATTTTTACTTCATCTAATGGGATTTTATTTGAAAGTTATTAAAGCGATAAAGGATAAATGTTACAATCTCTTTTCTTTCAAGATTGTTTATATTCACGGTTCCTTAGATGTAAATCATCTAAAACTATTTTCTGACACCACATATATTTTATTCTATTTTATTAATGAATGTGTTTTACATGTTTTGTTTTTATTTTCTCCCTTATATAAGAAAAGAACATAAAGAATGTTGTTTGTAAGTGATACTGCCCGTGTATCTTCTTTTAGAATTGGAATACTTCTATTTTATTTTTTTATTTTCTTTAAATATTATAAATAATTTTTTATAATTCTCTAATTATATATTAATTAAATTTTCAAGCACATTTTTTTAAAAAAATATTTTTATAAGGAATATTTCCATCATTTACCAAAAAATGTAGTTTTTCACATTTTTTTACAAAATTGTGAAAGAAATATTTTCTTTTTAACTTATACTGTATGGTTAAAATTTCTTATTGTTCAGAATACTGAATTATTTTAATATTCCTGTAATAATTTCCATGGTTATTTTAATATAAAAAATTTTCTATATTATTTTATAAATTTTCATATTTTAAAGAAGTGATTTTAAAATGAAATTTGTATTTTCCTTAATAAATATTCCATGTGCAATTTTAAAAGAATTTACATCAATGATGAAAAAAAGAAATTTACTATCTATAACTTTTATATATATTAATCTTACATATATATATAGATCATCCTCTATTACCTTTATGGGGTAATTCATGATTTATGCTCATTTTTCAAATGCCTTATTTAAGAAACAATGTTTTATTTTGATATGAGAGAATATTATGAAACAAATTTTCTTTCCATGGGTAAGTCTTATTTTTAAAACCTATGATTTATTCCCTTATTGGGGAATGTAGAATAATAAAAAAAATTATTATCATCACACCCATATAGCACTCCAATTCATTTTTAAAGCTTTTTTTATCATGAGATGTTGGGTATGGGATTAAGGAGTAAACCTAATCCATTAAGGGACTTTTTCCACCATGTGATATTATCTTGGAAGTTGTCATTTACTCATTTTTATGTAATGTTATATATTTCCACCACATTTCCTATGATTCAATGATCTTATGATATCATTTTATTTATGTTATTATTCCCTATAATTACTCACTATAATACTCTTTAATGATATCATGTTATACATTTTACTCTCATGTTATATCTAATTATCATGTTTATTCCCTTATATTATTTTTCTCACCATTTCTGTAATGTATCTCCAAGGTTATACTATATATTTTTAAGAGTTAAAATAAATTTTAGATCTTATTAAGGAGAATAAAAACAAAAATGTTATGTTTTAATTTCTTTTTTCTGTTTTATGTACCAAGCCTTCCAAGGCACCAGGACTTATGATCCATGTATTTTATTAATAGATATTTATGTTAAGAATCATGAAATAATATGTGTGAAAGTCTTGGGTCTCTATAGTTGTCATTATAGGATTGTTTTATTCAATCATTGAAGATTGGGATTTGAGAACATTGTTAAAAACCCATGGGATATGTCTATAAGTATAAGATAACATCCTAAATTTTTGGTAAGTAAAAAATTATGCGGTTTTTCTAGAAATATATACATATCTATATACTACATGTGGATTTGGTTTTTTCTTAGATTCATCTTAGAGTAATAACCCTAAAATTATTTTGTTTTGTATATCTCAAAAGCATTTTTATATATGGTGAGTATGCTCTTATTGTATACCTGCTTTGACACTCCTGAGGGATATATTGGGGTCAATTCACAATTTATCTATGAACCTTCATGATGAAATAGATAATAAAACCTATGGAAACAAATGATATTCCATATAGGTACATGATAAACCTAAATATTTCTAGGTTTTTCAGTCTATAGTTAATCATAATTTTAAAGGCATGGACACCCTTTTTTTATGGGATTTTAAGATGGTTAAGGATAACTTTTCATGTCATTTATAGAAATAAAACCATTTGAATTGGTAGTTGTTTTAGTTATTTGAGGTTTAATTATTTTATATTCTATGGAAATAAGCTTAATGTAATTTATTACCTTTATCCTTAATTTGATCATCCATGTTAAGGTAATAATATTCAATTAATACTATTTTATTTTGTAGAAGAAAATAAGTTTTATAGATTACATTAGTGGTTAGTATTTAATTTAATGTGTTAGGAAACTCACTAATCATACAAAACACAATCATTATATAAGAATATTTAGAAATATTTATCTTTATGTTCTAAAACCTAATACAAGTTTCTAAAAAAACCACTAGCTTGATCCATTTCAAACCACAAACATAACATTTTAATTTCCCAAAATAACTCATTATTATTATTTAAAATGTAACATCCATTTTAAATCATTTAACCATATTATTTCATCCTTAATATGTAACACCATTTTGAAATACATGTTAAAATACCCACACCAGAGTCTTTAAATTCAAATTAAGTTTCCCAACATCTTTTAATGCTCAAATTTTCAAATAAAATGAGCCAACACACACAAGAATCATGAATAAAAAAATAGGCACAATGAATATCACAAAACATATATCAAACATAATAAAAAGAAGGTTCTAAAACGATGAAAGCATGGGAAATAATAAAAACAATAACTAGATCAAAATATTCTTAATAATTAACTGAGCATCAAATAGCCAAATTTTTCATAGTCCTACCCTAGGATCCATAAAATATAGAGTACCTAATCATAAATAGTACAAAAATCATGAACCAGCTTCGGGAATGCACTTATATTTAAAATTTGATCATCTAATTTTCCCATACATGAATCATTATGAATACCAACCCCCAGCTAGACCATGTGCCTATCACAGATGGTCACAAACTAGTAACGTGTGAACCAACTAGAAGAACAAGACATGTCTTCCACTTAGTACCTAGTTTCCCATGACTAAAAAAGAAACTGATTCATAGGAATAAATGATCCAAGTCTAATGAGCATGGAATAACCAAGAGTACCCTCACCCCTAAAACCCAATGATAAATATCCCCATAAATAAAATTCACCAATGGAAAAACAATAAAATTACCACACCAGGGTTGAAACCGGAATCATGTAGTGGTCAACAACCAAAACAATGTTTAAACAAGCTAGGTAAAATCATGGGGTTTCCCAAATCCCCCATTTTAAAAAAATGAAATTCAGATCTTTACCCCAAAAACATGGCTTGGGATTCCAATCACTTTAACATATCATAGAATTACTTTCCAAACACCATTTTTTAAATTATATAAATCAAAAAACATTAAAAAACATTTCAAATTCACCAATAAATAGGGATTTTTTTTATTTGAAAACCAAAAAAAGGAACAAGGCCATACATTTCTATCAAAACATTTTAAAATAATCCCTTGAGTCATTTTAAGAAGTGGTATAACACAAAACCATTTCAAATCACCATTTTAATTCTATTAAAAACCCCATCATAACCCATTTTGAGGTCAACACCTCCATAAAAAATCAAATTTGATTATAAAACATAATTTTCACTCTTTTAAAACTAATACAAGGTCAAAACCCATTACACAACATGAAAAATATTTCAAAAATCCATATGGTAATTAACAAAATAATATAACATTTAAGAATTTTATTTTAAGTATTAAAACATTGAATGTATTTTAAGAACCAATTATTCTTATCTCAAAAGACCATGAAATTGTTTCTAATCAATTCAATGTTATCATACATATTCATATATTAAATAAAAAATGAATTTAGAAATCACATCCACTCTTTGAATTCTAAAATGAAACAATTAAATAGAAACACCTAACTGAAATTTATGAGAACCCATGAAAAATTGTTTGAAACGTGTTGCCTTCAATGGTGACCACATCCATGGGTATATAAATGGAATATAATAACCCTATACACCAAAAAATGCAACATTAGATCCACTAAAAACCCTAAAATCATTCAAGATACATTTGGGGTTTATAGGTGGAAAACCAAGAGATGAGATAGGGAGAAGGTAAGATGAAAGAAAGATAGGAATAACTCACCTAAAAACTCTTGGAAATAATAAAGGGAAAAGAAATAATCCTAGGTGGGGATGTTGAAACTCCTCTAATATCTCTTAATGGTTTGACTGAAATAAGAGGGGAGAAATGGGGGTGAATTCATTTTATGTTGAAAGAGGTAAAATCAGATATACACTAAATTTTAAACCTCTAGAAAGTTCATAGGGTTGGGATTCATCATTTGGCCACACCATTTTCCAAACCATGCACCAATTTTGTGCCAACCACTTCCTAATCCAGACTGTATGCTTGAAACACAGTTTTCTAAACCATGCACAAGTTTTGTTTCATACACCTAACTCACCTGGTTTCTCCTAGGGGGAACATAGTTTGGACGAAACTATGCACAACCTGTCCAAACAAACCATGTATAGTTCAAAATTATCTTCAAAGGTCCCTCACAAAGAGTGGTCACATTTTTTACCTCTAACCATATAACATAACTATTTATAGAATTTAAACCTCAACAAATTCCAAATCTTGAACTAAAACTATATAAAAAGTCAAAAAAACATATCCTTTTTAAAATAAAAAAATTGACAACACTATGAAATGTGGGGTATCACAAACACCCAACCATGACACTTTCTATCCAAAAAAATTCAAGTCCAAACCAAAAGGTGGGAGAGAAAAAAAATATCCCAAGAGAACCTATCCTATGGAACCAACCGAACCCATTAAAACACAAAAAAACTACAACCATCAAAAAAGATCAAACTAATCAAACACATTGATCCCAAACATCTCTAAGCACAAATGAAAAAATAACATCAAATAAGAAGTCCAAAGTAGTACAATAGACCTAACCCAGTCTCCCCTCTATTTATAATTCATCTAAATTTGTCTCCCCACCATATATATTTCCTATAAAATAGTGATACAAAGAGATAACTCTTGAGAAATGCATCATTGAACAATATGAAACCACAAGAGAAACTCACTCTCAACCCACAAGTTCATCCAAACCCAAAGGAAAAAGGGCATCATGATATCTCACCTCAAGTCATGAAACATGTGGGTAACCTATTATTAAATACGATAGAACCCCCACATGGTTCATCAAAAATGGAACAAGCACAAACCCTATTTATTATAACAAACTCAACAGGTAAATCACATACCATAGTTATCAAATCATGCACCTAAGGCCACCCTTGCATTCAAACCAAGATCATCTCAAATAATCATCAGAAGAATAGGAACAATGTATAAACTAAAGTAAATTTCAAACAAAAATTTAGGATCATCGATGAAAACCAAAAGGTAGCCACATTACACAAAATTGGTCTTAATATGGGGAAAAGCATTCTATAAATAGAATAAGGAATTCCATAAATGATATCCACGTGAAACAACCTAAAATGGAAAACCAATTAAAATATTCCAAAAAAATAACTAGAAATCTAAAAATAAACATCACAAATATAAAAGGATATGTCCCAAAAACAAACAACCCATCCACAAAAGGATCAACCCATACACCTATTTTGAAATAACAAATTATAAAACTTCAAAAGGTGACTCAAATGGACACAATTGAGTAAAATAACACATAACTTATAAAATTGGGGCTTTGAATTCCCATAGCCCCACACTGAAAGAACATGAGTGAAATATATTTTTCTAAGAGGAAGAAACGTTTCTATAATCTCTATCTCACCCTTCCTCTACTCCTTTCATGTCGGGTTATCCTTATGCCCACCCACATTCACATAATACTTTGATGGGAATAAGGAATCACCCATCACAGGTTGACTATATTTCTCAGCTTCCATTCACATGGATTTACGAAAAACTTCATGAAATGATGTCAGGATTGATTCAGGTATAGATTAACCCAAATGTGGGAAAAGACTGCCTCTGAAGAAACATTCTTTGTCAGAACCATTGACCACCATCTTCAGAAAAAACAAATTGATTTGAAAAGTCATTAGAATACTCCCTTATGGACTGTTTACCCTAATAAAGGCTCAAAATACCAAGATTTATCTCTACTACATAATATCAAGAAAGAACCACTAAATTAACTCCATGTTTAAGATCTCCCAAGACATAATTTTGTACAGATGATAACTTGGAATTGAATTCCAAGAAACATTGATAAAACTGACTAGAAACTCACAATAGACCTCACCTATAAAGAGTTCCATGCCCACCACATCACTTAGATTCTGGGTATGTATAGGTACTGGAAAAACCTTTGTTACCATTCGGTGGTATGACTACCACTACAACAAAAGAAATCAACATCATCAAGTACTTCCTTAAACATATACTAGACTATTCTACCAAAAGGTAGGAATCCAAGTAAAAAAACAAGAATCCAATGAGGCACTAAAACATCCACACCAAAATAACTCCTCAATTTGAGTAATCATTTTTACCAAGGGATTTTGAAATATCCATCCACTAATGTATATTATTGAAAACCAATACAATACAATCATTAAAATAAAAACTCCCTTGGTGGAACAAATACATACATATTTCCCAATAAATTTATATCAAAAAATACCTTTCCAAAATAAAATTCAATTTGAGAAAATGTTCATGAAGGATTCCCACCAAGACCCATTTTCCCATTGGAAATGTGTTTTCCTCTAAACATTTTTCCAAACACCACAACTAAAAACAACTTTTTGAAAAAAAAAATCTATTAAACTGTTTTTTTTTTAAAATCCACAAAAACAACCAAATAATTTTCCAAAACAAGGTTTTAAAACCAATAGAAAACATGGAACTACACAAGAATACAAAAAATATCACAATAAACACACCTATAAAGGTAATAAAAAATATCTTTAATCCACCTACAAAAAGTGGAAACCACATTAGGAGAATTTAGAATCAATAAGATTAATAAAAGGATAGTGAGCGAAGAAATAGTGATTTTCACACTTTTTCTACATGGGTTGGGAATATGAGAACCAACTGTGAAACACACTCTACTAATGAGGAAGACTTGGCTAAATGAAAACCACATGGTTTTCCAAGATATGTAAGCTAACTATGCAACTCAATTTGACATCTTGTTCCACCTTAAAAATAGAAAGAGACCCCCCCCCCCCCAATATCATATACATAATAAAAGAGGATCAAGACACAAGTAATATCCAAATAAGCTAAAAATAACCCTAATTTAACATTTTGATACCCAACATCCCCATGTGGTCTGTGGATCGGGATGAGAAAGAGCTAGATAGACTCTCCCTAACCTCCCCTCTCATGTTCTGAAAACCTTAATTACCTTTCTACATGGTTGTAAAAAAAATAAAAATGGATAAATTCAAGGGTTAGGATCCTACCAAAGAACCTAATTACTCAATACTATTTTGTAATGAAAAAGATCGGTCTCCCCTCTAACCTAGCACTAAGATCGATTTTCCACAAGGCCTGAATGGCATTCCCTATTCCCATATGTTGGAGAATAGTTCTTGGAAATCCAATTAATCCCTTTGGAAATTATTTCACAAAAAATAGTTATAAATGATAGTGTAATAAATTAATACAATATATGAAAAAACATGCTAAACATAACATAACCAACTACTGAGATCCATCCCATTAGCATAAACATAATGATGAATCCCTAAAAAATAAACAATCGGGAAAAATAGATACATCACTAAATGAAAATAAAAAACTACAACACAACTTTATTCAAGCCCAAAATCAACTCCATACCACCTCCAGTTTCTCACCACCACCCTACTCACTCCACATAATCCATGAAGAACATTAATAGAATCCAACTGAGAACCTAGAACCTAAAATTTAGAAGCATGATCTAAAAATCTCAGAAGGTCACCACAATCCACTGAAACTATGAAATATATCTCATACATAAATTTATCAATGCTAGGTGTAAATAACCTAAATTATAGGTTTTTTAATACATCATATGAAACCTAAACATTCCATAAGAATAATTCAAAATAGTTCTTTTTATTTTCAAAAATTGAATACATACCTTTTAAAAACAAATAAATTAGCCTAATCCATTTCAAACCACAAAAGCACACTATTATAATTTCTCCAAATAGATCATTTGTTTTATTTAAAATGAAAATTTCACTTTAAAACATTTTATCTGCAGAAGAAATCCTAAAAAATATACCTCACAATTTAAAATCTTCTTTAAATAACTCCTACTATAGTTTTTAAATTAAAAATAAATGTTCCAACATCTTTGAAAAATAATTTTTCCAAAAACAAATTATCTAACACACACTAGTCTATAATAAAAAAATAGGTTTCAAAAATTTCATAAGATATACATCTAATATAAAAATAAGGTTTCTTAGAAATGGAATCCAGGGAAATGATAAAAGTAATAACTAGATCAAAATATCCTCAATCACTGACCCAGTATCGAGTAGTCAAATATATCATTTTCTACCCTAGGACCCCAAACCTTCCAATGTCCTAAATGTATAATAGTATAAAAATCACAAACTAGATAACATCATGTGCTGAAGTCCAATAACTATTCATCTAAATATCCAACACAAGAATCATTATGATGACCAACCCCCACCTAGACACTATGCAAATCACTAATGGTGAACAATTAGTGGTGTGTGAAATAATTAGATAAAAATATATTTCTTCCACTTATTACCCCATTTTCATGACTAATAATGGAAGTGAGGTGTTGGAGAAATAATCCAAGTCTAATTATTATGGAATATCCAAAAATACATTAACTTCTAATAGATAGTGATAAATATACACATAATTAAAATTGACTCGTGATATGATAAGAAACTTCCCACACAAGGGTGGAAAAAACTATCATGTAGGGATCAAAAACCCATAAAATGGGTAAAAAATCATGTTGAAATCAAAGGGTTTCTTACATCAACAATTTTAAAAACCAAATTTCCAACATGATATTTAACACCAATATAATACCCCAAATTCCAATCCATTTGAATTTTTATAGAATGAGTTTCAAAATTTCATTTGGAAAATACTAAAAATCAAAAAACATTCAAAAAATAAAATACACCCTTAAACAAAGGTCATTCCACATGAAAAACAAAACAAGGCACAAGTACACCCATTTCCATCAAGCCATTTTAAAACAATCCATCAATGGATTTTCACAAGTGGTAAACCACACACCCATTTCAAATCACCATTTAAAATCTATTTAAAACCCCCTTTTAACCCATTTTCAGGTTAAAACCACCCATCAAAACCAATTTCATTTCTTAAACATTGTTTTCACCCTTTAAAAACTACAACTAGGTCAATACCCAACCAAAACCATTGAAACCATTTAAAAAATCGTTACATTCATTCACAAAAGATAAGAACTTTTAAACATTCCATTTAAAATATGAAAACATAGAATTTATATGAAGAAACAAATATTTCAATCTCAAAACACAATGATATTGTTTCATATCACATAAATGTTATCACATATATTGATACTTCCAATAAAAAGGAATTTAGAAATCACCAGAACACTTTGAGTTCCAAAATGAAACAATCTCACAGAAACACCTACCTAAAAGAGATGAGAACCAAGCCAATATGATTTTGTACTTGTCTCATTTAATGGAGACCACACCCATTGTAAAACCCGAAAATTTCAAGGAAATTTTTTTTTTAATTTATTTTGAATTTTACGAGTCTATGGCTTCTGACGGGACTTGATTACGAGGCCCAATGTGGCCGAAATCAATTTCTGAAGTTTATCTCGGGTATGTTCAGTGAATGAATGAGCAAGTTTTTCTATCTTTTGAACTTGTGCTCGGAATTGAAATTCGAGGGCACCGATGAAATCGCAGCACGAGTAATTGCATAAGGGGACCTATGTCATAGTTTCATTTCAAACGGGATGAGGTTTAATAATTGGGGATTAGAATAAAATAAATAAAATTTGTTGAGTACAAATTTTATTCAAGGAAGGTGGTTATTATTCTCCCAAGGGGAGTTAGGGGTGGGGCCCACACGAAACCCTAACTCCTCACCTCCCCCTAAACTCCCTAAACTCCCCATAACTCACCCCTATTTAATACATCACAACTACACTCATTTAATGGGGTGGAGGCTCTCCTCATTCCATCTCTCTCTCATCTTTTAATGTTTTCCAACAAAAGATAATCAATGCTATGAAACTTTTAAATTATTTAATTAAGGGATTTGATTTTTGAAAGTTTGGCAAGTGTAATTAAAATAAGGAGTAGCCTTATTTTAATTTGGTTGGCACTTGTTGTGTTGAGGGAATTTTTTGAGAGAGAGAACCCTTGTGAAAGAGCAAGAGAGTCCCTCCTTCATTGAAGAACACCACCCTTCACAAAGAATAGTTCTCCTTCCGGTGGATCTCCAACGAATGACGCACAAGCCGGGATCGAAGACCTTTAAGGAAACGACGAACGCCAACGACCGTCGTCACCTTCATCTCTTACCTGGCGACGAAATAAACGAGCCGAAGTCCACCCTTTCAAAATACCATCATCCACATTGCTCGGCTACCGCAGACCTTTCTCGAGGTAGGGTTTTAATTTGAGAATGTTAATATTCCTATGATTGTTTCCTTCTAAAACAAAGAACGCGGATCAACTCATTATCAAGTTGATCCGTGAATGTTTTTATTTGTGGGTTGGGAATATTTATTTTTGGGGGTGTTGTTGGGAATTAAGTTCAATTTTAATTGATTAAAATTGTGCCTTGTTAGTCATTGAACATCATTGTTGTTCAGCCTTTTGATAACGCCAAACGCGGAAGGCTTGGGCCAAACAAACACGGCCCGAAAACCCTCCGTAGATTGTTTGTTGATGTATGGATTGACGACAATGATGAAACAGGACCGCAATGACATTTGAAAGTCGTCTCAGTGAAGATATGGTCCCAGGAGAACCACTGGTGAAGACGGTGGGAAAAACGAACTATCGGAACGCATCTGGTGGTCCGTAGAAGGTGGCGGTGGTGCACCATGCCGGCGACAGGAGGGGCGGCCGGAGCCGTCCGGCCGGCTAGAGGCGGCGGCGCCCCAGCACGCCACTGGGGAAGACCCTCCGCGGTTGTACCGCGGCGGTGAGGCGGTAGATCCCGCATGGCTACGGGATCTGGGACGACCAGGGTGGCGCTTTGCACCGCCGGTATCAATTAGCGCCCCCCCCCCTGCTCTGCGGTATCTGCTCGGCCACGCTGGGCGAGCCACGGCGGGCCACGTGGCCAGGCCACGCCGCGCCAGCCGAGCCGGGCCATGCCCAATTGGACCAGACCCAGGCCCAGGTTGGGTCAACCTAGTTCGGGCCGACCCTAGGGGTGTTTGGCCGGGTCAGACCGGGCCCAGACCCCCTATTTTCGAACCGTTTTCGGTTAAATGGACATATCTTGAGTTTTGGTCCTTCGATCGATGCACCGTCAGTTGTGTAGGATTCCTTGGATCGAGATAGTCATTTTGGTATATTAAACTCAAGGTTTTATACAAATTTTGGGTATGGACGGGTTGGTTCGAACCTGAAACCAACCGGGCCTTCGGAGCAAAAACACTTATAACTTGAGATCCGGACACCCGATTGACGTGACGTCGACTTTGTTAGATTCCACTTGGTGAGACGGTTCATTTGGTATACTTAACCTGAGGTTTGTATTCAGTTGGAGTATGGCCGGGTTGGATTGTACCCAAAATCCAACCGGACCCCTGGAATAGAAAAGCTAATAATTCTCAGATCGGACGTCCGTTTGACGAACCGTCAGTGGCGTTAGTAATCACGTTGAGAAATGGTTCCTTTGATTATACCCCAAGAGAGTTAGGGGTACAGTTGAGTTATGGTCGGATTGGTTCACACACGAAACCAATCGGGCCCTCGGGACTAAAAGGCTAATAACTCACAGACCAGGCATCCGATAGACGCGCCATCTGTTGAATTGAGGCCCCTTTGACGAGGTAGTCCTTTGAGATACTTCTTCAAGGGACTTTGTGATACTTGGAGTATCGACCATTAGCTCGTGTAGAGAATCCTCCTAGAGATGAGCGTACGGAATATGGATACCTTATGGCTAGCTGAGACCAGATGACTGATTCTCTTATTCGAGTCGGAGTGACTTGACTAGCCCAGTGGCAGACCCACGGTAGGGAGCACTACTAGGGGAAGAACCTCTGTAGGCTATTAGGGGAAGCACTACTTTGTGAGGTGGAAGACCCATGGTAGAGGAGCACTACTTGGTGAGGTGGCAGATCCACAGTACTTGACAGGAGTGGTACCTCAGCGGTCTAAGGTTAGTGAGTAGTGCCTCAGAGTAGTGACAGGATCACTACACTCAACAAATGAGTAGATCTTTAGCAGTTTTGGTTTCAATATCATTAATGAAAATCCTAGTTTGAGCTGAGTCAATGACCTTTGTGTTTCTTCATGATTGAGATGGGTTACTTGATAACTTAGGTATAAGTATGAGCTTATACCTAAGTAAGGTTTATCTATTGATATCCTTCTTTGTGGTTATCATCATTGTATTTAGTGAGACCTTGAGGGTCTCGAGGTCCCTACTGAGTATTTTTATTCTCACCCCTGCATGGGCTATGCACGCACCTTGTTGTGTTGGATGCAGACGACAGACAGTGCTAACAGAGATCGAGTGTATAAGGACTGGATGATACCTGGAGGTGGACCTCACGACGAGTCAATACCCGGAGGTGGTCCTCACGACGAGTTAGTACCCAGATGTGGACTTCACGATGAGATGGTACTCAGAGGAGGTTGGTGGGCGAGAGCATTGAGGAGGCTATCTGTACCTACCCTTCAGGTAGGATCTGAGGTGGACGACCCAGGAGCTGCTTCTATCTTCCAGTTGTTTGTATTTTCTGTTGTACTTTTGTTCAGTTGTAGCTATACTTTTCAGTCGGGTTTGTATTCTAGCCCATTTACTTTTCATCACTTTCTTTTTTACTTAGTGTATTACTTCCTCTTGAACTCTGGTAGGATGTGTTTATGTTTTATAAAGGAAATGGCTTCCCGGTTATTGGGATTTATACCTTTGGTGCTAGTCTCCAGCCCCTGGCCTATGGAATACGGGCTTGGGGTAGTCACGGCACGGGCCCTGAGGATGGGTCGTGACACCCATGGGGATAGAAATGGTGTCTAATAACCCTATACACCAAAAAAACATAAAATTAGATACATCTAGAACCTTAAAATCATCCAAGAGAGATATTGGTATTATGGGGAAATCCAACACTAAGATATAAGAGATGGAGAAGGGAATAAGATATAATGAGGGGAAGAAATCACCAAAAAATCATGGAAATCATAAAAGAGAAATAATATAAGGGTGGGGACATTATAACTCCTTAAAGATATCGCATGTGGTAGGATGACATAAGATGGGAGAAATGGGGGTGAAACCCATTTGGTTAGAAAGGGGTAAAATATAAAACACCCCAAATATTAAACACATAGACAAATTTCATGGTTTGGCCCCATATTTTCCCAAAACATGCACTAACCTCTACCTAAGATGAACAATATGCATGATTACTCCTAGGAAACTTCACATTTTAACAAAACATTATCTGATCATTCCATTGAGCAGTTCCAAAAATGAAATCTGAAATACACACATTCTACATGGTTTAGTTAATCATTCACAAGTCATGCACCACAAACCTAATCCACCAAATGAGTTGCACAATTTCTCCTAGGGGCCACACAATTTGGACCAAACCCTGAGTTCCCATGTTGACAAACCTTGCACAATTCAAAAAGGACTAAAAATATCTATCACAAATAAATTCCACATGGTTTACCTTTAACCAAGTGCTTTAACTGTGCATAGAATTAAAACCTCATAAATTTCCATGTTTCGAGACAGAACTCAGTGGAATCTCAAAGTGTACCTCACCTTCTTAAAATAACAAAAAATAAAAAACACTGTGACATGTGGGATATCATTGGAAAGTAAGAATGTAGTTATGATATTATCATTCCAGAAATATAATCATATCATAAATATCATATATAAAAATTAAACCCATCATAATAACCATCCATTAAAAATGGTGATAGAGAATGAATAGTGTCACTATGTGGTGATGGTAAGTTGTATGTGCATGTGAGTGATACTTTCACTTCCTGTTTTATGAAAAAAGGGTGAATAAAGGTGGTTTCATAATCATAATAAAATTTTTGTACATTTACCATACTAAATTTATTATATTATGAAGAATATAAAATATTGATTGGAGTAAAATAAGAATTAAAATAAAGTGATTGGTTAATGTTATTATGTAGAGTCCATATCCTTTTACACATAGTATTACATTATTTTAAGTATAATTATCCATTAAATACAAACTGAGGATCGTAATGTATAAATGTATTTGGAAGACTAGGTACATAAAATTGAAAACATGGAAATATAGTAAAAAAATTATATTAGTCTTCCATAATGAGCTCCTAACATCATTTGAAATCCTATTTCTTCATTGGATAACCTTGGGTATACACAGACAAAATGGATGATCTGAAAATTCCATTAAGGTAATAAACATGGGAATTTATCATAGAACATGAGTTAGGAAGGAATAAAATAATAAAATAAAAATCCATGGCACATGAATAAACATGTTGAAGAATAACATATAGAACATGGGATCAGGTGATCATGGAAACATAAAAATTTGGTAGTAACATAATATAAGACATAAAAATTAATCGAGTATAACTTACAAGACTATATCACATGGTGGAAAAAGTCCCATAATGTATTAGGTATACTCCCAAACCCCATACATGACATCTCAAAAGACTAAAATTTACACAATTCATTGGAACACTATCTAGGCACACCCATCATAACATGTTCATGGATATGTGTTCCACCTAAAGAATCAAACATAAGGAATAAACATAATGGTTATACATGGAAGGAAATGGGTATCGTAATCATGTCATATGGCATAACAAAATGGTGTATCATAATTATATCAATGAAATAAGGGATTAAATAATTTTTGAAAAACCATAAAACAAAATTAACAATAAATCATGATTAATGATGTCTAACTAATGTGAATATATTAATAAAAGTGTATAAGAAACTTTATAAATGATCCACTTCAGTGTTGATTAAGGAAAAATATTAAAGATTCATTAAAGAGAAGAAGGGAATAATTGTTTATATAAAACCATACATGAAATAAGATCTTATTTCAAGATAAAATGAGTGATTTTATTAAAATATTTGTGGAATAAAATAGTTTATTAAGTATAATTAAAAACGGGTAAGAAATTGGGAAGGTCCCTTTAATCGGGATTGCTTATTAGGAGGAATTGAGAATCGAACCTTTTTACACATCTATTTACCCATAAAATATGGATGAATTGATCTAGATACATAATTTTGTTACATATACATAGATTTTATATGAATTATATAAGAATAATGATGAAATACATTTGTCTAAATGGAGATAAAGTGTAACCCAACGATGAATTCGTAGGTTTGAAGTGATCATGTACCTTGTGTTTGAATATGTTCTTCACATGCACTAAATTTCTAGGATAAAAATATTATATTCTTTAATAATTTAATAAATAACCTATTCCAAATATATTATATTTATTATAATTTTTTATGTTCATTTATGGACATTTTTGATGAGTTATAATGGCTAATTTCGTTATTCTGAGAGAGTTCATTTCATTTTTTTTATGATTGATTCCCTTGATTATGATTATGTGAGTTATTGTAAAATGAAAGAAAAGTTTCATAAGTGGAATGAAATGGTATTAATGTACTTAAATGTTTTTAAAATTATCTATATATAATTTTTTCTGATTTATGTATTATTCATTTGAAAAAATGTTAATGATAAAAATTTAGTTTATTTTGGCGGTCCTTCTATAATCACAAAATAGTTTTTTTTATATATAATATTACACATATATATTTGTTCTATAACATGTAAAAAATTATAATATACATTTTAAATTATTTCTTACACATTATAATGGTTTTATAATGAGCCTTGTAGATAGTAATGGAAATGAAAAATTGTCATCCACGAAGTTGGTGAATCAAAGTATCACGGATGATGGTTTCATTTTTCAGATAAAAGGGGAAGAGAATAGATTTTTTAGTCGGTATTCAATTAAAAAATTAAAATTATTGTATAAATATGATACTATAGTAATCACGATTTTTTTTCATAGGGGATGTGAGGATATGGTAGAATTAAGAAAAATTTTAAAAGAGAACTAAGGAGGATTTTACCTCTTGAATATCATCTCCTTTGGAACCTCCTTGAGGAACATAGGTTTGGTATTTTTTTGATACCATAAAAATGGACATGTGGAAGAGTATTAGGAAGTTAATTGGGTATAATTTAGACAAGATACAAATCTTAGGATGTTTGAGGAAAAGGGGTGGTATTTATAGAGGTATGGGAGGGTTGTTTTTTATTATTTTATTCATTTGTTTATTATTTTGGATAAATATTATCAATAGTGTTGATTCCAATAAATAAATATTGTAAATGGTATATGAGGGTTTGAATCAATGTGTTCTTACATTATACATACATCATTCAAGACTCAAAAATGCATGTATCTATTAAATACTATAAATTATTGTATTGCACTATTCACTAACAACTCCACTATTTTAGAGAAATCCCAAAAAAATCACCCGATAAATTTTTAAAAATTTATATTTTAAAAATGGATTCCATTTTATGAAAACAGTTTTATAAATTTGATAAATTTAATTTCTATTTAAAATCATCATTTATTTGAAAATACCAACTTTAATATTATAACTGATTTTTTGACACTTTAATAATTTAAATAATGTATCATTAAATTATACTATAATTATAATAAAAACATTATTTTAGGAATATATTTTATGAAAATAAAATTTCTCTTAAATTATTATATTATTTATAAAATTGTAAATAGACATTTATTTTTCACAAATATACCAACACCTAGTTTATCATTTTTATACCATTGATTTACTTATTATATGATATAGATATTTTATATTTTCATTTATATGATATGTGATTTCAATTTATTATTTTATAGGTGAGGTTACTATTCTAATATCCAAATTATTATTCCTAACAGTCACAATACTATTCCATGTAAGACCTCAGATTTTGTAAAGGTATGTTATCATTTAAGTTTTGGTTTGAATCCCTTGTTTTGGGTAATTAGGTGTGTACCCAAGTCCTAGAGGAGGCTTAGGGGTGTTCCAATGTTTCAAGAAATGAAATTTGTGGAAAATGGGGTTTTCTGGGTAGGTTGCACAGTATGCGCATGGTTAGTGCAAACTATGCAGACATCCCAGGAAACCGTGCAGAAGGTGTGTTTTTGGATAGTAGCCTCTGCACGATTTACGCACGGTTTAGAATAATAGGCGACTAAACCATGCAAGGTGGATCCATTTGGTAGAAGCATCCACACGTTTGCGCATGGATTAGAAAACCGTGCGGGTAAACCATTCGGCCCAGAAGACTTTAAAATTACAATTTTACCACCTTAGGATTTTTAACCACGAATCATGATTTCCTCCCATTACACCTCACCTCAACATAGGGACGAACCAAATCTCTCAACATCTCCAATAGATTAATCTCCCTCATTTCTTAGGTGTTTTTGGGTCCATCAGCTTCAAATCGAAGCTCCGGGTAAGGCTAATCTCATCCTTTCTTCTCTTTTGAGATTAGGGTTTGTATCTTCTTCTCTTCTCCTTCTGAAGCTCTAAAACCCTACTCTATGGGTGATATTTAGGTTGAATCTTCGAAGTATGGTTGAAGTGGAATCTAAAGGGCTTGACTAAGAGTTATTTCAACTGCAGAATCATGTTTGATGGTCTATAAGTTATTTCTAATGGTTTACTTGAGGATTTGTGCAAGTGCGTCTTTTTTATTGGGTGTCTCTTGGTATGTTTTGATTACCGATGGAATATTTTGGTAAAATGGTTTTTAAAAAGTTAAAATGGAACCCCCGCGATCCCCATGTGATAAGTTGAGAGTGATGAGACTAAAATAGGGCCACCTGTGGGGTTATCCGAATTTCCCGGACCTAAAGATTTGGGAAGAATAAGTGAGATTTTTGTGTTATCATGTATATCCCTTGATAAACATTTTGGGGTTACTATTAGTATTGGGTTAGAAGATAGGTGGTTCACCCCAGCTTAGTAAAAACCAAAGGGATGTTGGGTGAGTATGTGGAAGTGAATAAAAGAAAAAAATGAATGGGTTATAAGCATGGTAACGAAGCCTAGTGAGTTAGGCATAATGAACAACCCTTGTAAATAGGTACGTTGAATGAATTCTTTCTGAGATGATCATAATAAAATCAAATTGGGATAAATAGATAAATGATGTGAAATGTTTTAAAGGTGTTAATGGATTAAAGCATGGTATTAACTCATATGTGTTGTTATGATTTATGTTCGCTTTGGGAAATTTTTGTGATGTGGTGTGAATGGTTAATGGATACATATATATATAGCATGTGCACATTTCTTGGTAGTGTGGGATATTGACTGAGGTTCTACACCCACGGGTCAAGTTGGAATGATGGTCTAAACTCCACCAAAATGCATAGGTTAGGGATGAGAATTGATGCTCTATTCCCCTAACGGTTGCATCCACCTAGAATGACGCTTCGAGGTGAGGATATGGTTGATAGAGAGTTGGACTGACGCTCCAAACTCTACTTTGTATTTTCCCTTGGGTATGGGATTGTGTACTTGATCCCATTTAATTTGTTGTATTTGATGAACCCATATTAAATGTTTTGGAAATGGTATGTAATGGAAAATGGGATGAGATGGTATGTTATGGAAATTGTAATAAATGTTGGTAATGGACCTAAACAGGATAATGACACTTAATAATTACCTTTTCATTTATTATTCATTTCCCTTTTTTCATGCACATCTCTTATACTGGATATTTTGTAGACATTTTTGGTGGTGGCCTACTGAGTTTTACTCACACCCTGATTGGGCTATCATTGGGTAATCAACCAGACTTCATGTTTGCAGGTCAAGAGAAGGGAAAAGGTCCTTTCTAGGCAGTTGGGTTGGCATGAGTGTGCACGGAGGAGGAACCGAACTTGGATTCAAGAAACTTTTTGGGATTTTGTAGTTGTCTTCATTTTTTTGTTCACTTTTGAACTTGTTTCATGGCATGACATATTTACTGCTAGATATGGTTGTACCCCATTTGGGAAATGGTTGTTTATGCGTACTTTGGTATTATTGGTTATTAATTACTCTATTTTATTCATCTTCTATTGTGTCTTTTTCTAATGAAAAGGGGGTACAGTCTCCCCAATTGACTATTCATAACCCTGCTGTTAGTTGGTAACCTTTGACTTATGAGGAGGCGCACTTAAAGTCAGGTAACCACCCAGCTCAGCGCACCAGTTTAGTATCTTCCGGGTTGGGGACATTACAAAGTGGTATCAGAGGAGGTATTCCTTCTCCTTCTCTGAAATATTATTATTTGATATGGTAGATGGGAGTTAGGATGTGTCGGGCCTTGGTAATGAGATCATTCTTGGAAGAAGCTAACTGTTCTACGAGGGAACAACCCAAGTCACACAGGGATGGAATTTTTTTTCTTGATTGTGCGACGTCACAGTTGATGATATTTCACTATTGGGTGATGCACATGTTTTGTGATGTGATGGTCAAATTATATTTGGATCGTGGCCTCAATTCCATAAGGTTGTGAATTCACGCATCATTGTAGGCACCTAGGGAGGTAGGTGATAGGCATCATGGTAGGAACACATAGGTTGGGTGTGTGAGGCATGAAAGATATAATGAACCTTGCATTTGATAATTAAAAAATAAAAATGTGGTAAATGAAACAATTTAAATAGGTGGAGATAAAATAATGATAAGTGATGACTATTGAAATATGGGTAATTAAGGGTTTATAATGAATTGAAAATGTTGTTTGTAACATGTTGTGTGATCCTTGTGGTGTTTTATGGTTGTTTACCCCTTGTGGACCATGGACTATGGTAGGGATGGTTGTGGTAATGTTTCTGTAATGCTAAGATTTTTTGGGATGGTGCATGTGTAATGGGTTGATGGGGCTGCTGAAGAGCCTTCATGTTAGGAATTGTAAACGTTCTATGGTATGTGTTCTAAATCTCGGGTTTGGAAATGTAGAGAAATGCCACCACGATGTCAAGCGATGGATGGGAAACAAGAGGATGTTTCTAAGAACACTCCTCCAGTAGAGCAGTAAGAGAATTTGGCGATCAAGGAAGGTGGGGAGGAGCAGTTCCAAGATAACTTGGCTCATTTTATGCAGATGATTGATCGAGACCCAGAGCGGGTTTCACCAAGTATGTTTGAGTTGACCAGATAGATTCAGCTGAAACACCCTCCAACCTTTACTAGAGAGGGTGGGCCCAAGGAAGAAGAGTTCTGGATTGAGTCTGTCTAGACGATACATGATCATCTAAAGTCTCCCAATGGGAATCAGGTCATGTTAGCAGCTTATAAGTTGCAGGGCTAGGTAAAGCGTTGGTGGGACATCCTGGCTCAGACTGAGTAGGATGAGGGAATGTTGAGGAAGGATTTCTAGGAAAGTTTTCTAGATAACTTTTACCCAGAGACCTTTAGACAAGAGTGGGATAGAGAGTTCATGAGAATGACTTAGGGGTCGATGTCGGTGATGGAGTATGTCGGCTACTTCACCGTCCTACGAAGTTTTGTTCCATCATTTGAAGGGGATGAGGCAGCAGTGGTGAGACGTTTCCAGGATGTTCTGAGACATGAGATTAGGTCTCAGGTAAATATAGTGCGCCTGAAGAAGTTTACAGAGGTAGTGGATCAGGCATTGATATCATAAGGAAACCTGAAAAGAGTTTCAAGGAGTGGGTTTATTGTGCCAGATGGGCGGACAAGTGGTGCAACTTATAAGGGCTGTAAGCATCATTTTGGATGTTTTTAGTAGGTTCGAAGTGTGAATGGTGGTCAGAAGATAGGGTCAGCCTCTCAAGATGGTGATCGGGTGTTCTTCTATCAATGCGGCAGGTCAGGGCACATGCCCATCCAGTGTCCTTGACCTCCATTTGAGTGTCGATCGTGCGGAATTTTGGGACATGGGAAGAGGTTCTGTAGGAACCCTCACTAGGTGAGCATGAATGTTGGTGACAGGAAGATTCCAAGTGGAGGCAAGGGATCAGCTTCCTCGTATCAGGAAAGCAGTTGGAGCTCCACGGGCCGTACTGGTAGGGGCGGTGGATGTGGAACTCCAGGGCAGGATCTCTCATGTTAGCATGGTAGTGCATTGTAGGGCACATAGGTTGGATCCCATGGTAGAGGGGTAGTTCAGCTTCACATAGTTAATTCTTCACCTGGTGATGATGAGGTTGGGCCATCGACTATTTTAGTTATGATCCTTGTAGCTTCTATGCTTTCTTGTTCATTGTTTGACACTAGTGCCACACACTATTTTATTTCTACTTATCTTGTGGTAGTGTTGGGTTTTATTATAGAGAGTGTGTGTGGGGTTATGTTGATTGACACTCTGTTGGGGGCACAAAATGAAGATATCAGGCAGTGTAAGGGGTATTCTCTAGAGGTCGGTGGGTATCGTTTCCTATGGGACTTGTTCATTCTTGAGATTTCAATTTTTGACCTGATCATGGGTATGTATTGGTAAGTTTTTTATTAGCAACACATAGACAGTTACCATCTCAGGGTATCATTCAGGTCACTTGAGGGTGATTCTTATGTCCATCATGGATATTGGGATGTTCAAGCATGTCGTGAAGGACCGTTCAATCTGCAGTTGGATAGGCTCACAGCTCAAGTAGCTTTTCTTGTACTTGATGATGAATGAGGGGAATAGTTTGTCCTTACTCTAGCAGTGTATCAGTTTCAAGATTTCTTTCTTGAGGATTTCTCAGGCTTTCCACCCGAGAGGCATGTGGAGTTCATGACTGAGTTGCTGACGGGAGCGGAGCCAGTTTCTATGCCTCCATAATGAATGGTACTGACAGAACTCCATGAGTTAAAGGTTCAGCTTGAAGAGTTGGAACTTAATTGGTTCATACACCCTATTACGTATCCTTTGCTATCTCCTGTTCTTTTTGCAAAGAATTTTGACAGGTCATTAAGGTTGTGTGTTGATTATAGGAAGTTAAATTAGATGACAGTGAAAAAATGGTACCCTCATCCTAGAATTGATGACCTATTTGACCAGTTGAGGGTTGTATTGGAGTTCTCTAAGATTGATCTAAGATCAGGTTATCTCAAGTTGTGGGTGAGGCCTTCTGACGTACCGCTGATATCTTTCAGGAGTCAGTACGGGTTCTTTATGTTTGTGGTGATGCATTTCAGCTTTAACAATGCATCGATGGTGTTCATAGCTTTGATGAACAGAATATTTCAACCTTATCTAGATCATTTTTTGTTTGTCTTTATTGATGACATCTTGGAGTGCTCGAAAACTCATTACAAACATGCCCAACATCTTGACATCGTTTTGAGTACACTAAGAGAGAATCAGCTATTTTCCAAGATGTCAAAGTGTCAATTTTGGATTGAATAAGTGTATTTTCTAGATCACATCCTCTTTGAGGTAGGTTTGTTGGTGGATCCATAGAGAGATCATGTTTTTGTGTCTTGGGAGATTCCCAAGAGTGTTTCAGACATTCAGAGTTTTCTAGGTTTGGTCGGGTATTACCGGAGGTTCATTCAGGATTTCTCTCATTTGGTAGCACCACTGTTGGGGATGAACAAGAAGGGAATCGGGTTTTAATGGTATGAGTCTTGTGATAATTCATTTCAATAGATGAAAAAAATATTGACGATCACACTAATCTTGATCTTACCTGATCCAGGTAGGAAGTACATCATGTTTTCTGATGCATCCAGTAACGGGTTGGGGGTTGTGTTGATGTTAGATGAGTGAGTTGTGGCTTATGGTTCGAGGAAATTGAGACCCCATGAGAGGAATTATCCCACTAATGATCTTGAGTTGGTTGTAGTAGTATATACCTTAAATTGATAGAGGCACTACTATTTGGGGGAATGGTTCACAGTGTATAATGTCCACAAGAGTTTAAAGTATATCTTTTCACAAAGGGATTTGAATCTTTGGTAGTGAATATGGGTTTAGTATCTCCAGTATTTCTACTTTGATATGGTATATACACCAACGAATGGGAACAGTGTTGCTGATGCTTTGAGAAGGAAGGCTCAGAACCAAGTCGTTCAGGAATCCAGCACCGAGTGGAAGGTGATAGCTTTGTTTGAAGAGATGAAATTGGAGGTGCGGGAGGAAAACAATCAGGTGAATCTTGATTTTTTGTTGGTTGAGTCGATACTTTTGAGTCGTGTTAATGGAAGTCAGTTTGGAGATCCTAAATTTTTGTCCATGACAGAAATACTTAATGGTGGGGAGCCACTGTCTGGTAAGACCATCGGTTTGGATGGTATTGTTTTTATTCATGATCGTGTGGTTGTTCTAGTATTCTTGTGGGAAGAGTTAATGTGTGACTTCCATGAATCCAAATAGGAATTTTATCCTGGTTGTACCATGATGTATCATAATATATGGAGATAGTTCTGTTGGCCAGGAATGAAAAAGGAAGTTGTGGGCTTTATGGCACGGTGTGTTACCTATCAACGGGTGAAGTCTAAGAATCAATGCCCAGGTGGATTGTTACACCCATTTCCCATTTTAGAATGAAAGTGGAATGATGTGATGATAGATTTTGGGGTGAGTCCTCTTAGGACGCCTCGAAAGAATGGTGTAATTTGGGTTGTTGTGGAACAGCTAATGAAATTTTCCCATTTCTTGTCGATTTAGGAGACTTATATAGTTGATCAGTTGGGTGAGTTGGATGTTTGGGAAATAGTACAGTTTCATGGTGTACCATAGAAAATAGTTTCAGATCGTGATCCTTATTTCACATCATGTTTCTCGAAAGGGTTGCAGAAGGCACTGGGTACATAGGTGATTTTGAGTACAACTTTCCACCCATAGACGGATGGGTAATCAGAGTCTACAATCCAAGTGATGGAAGACATATTGAGGGCTTCTGTCTTGGATTTTGGTGGTTCCTGGGAGAAGTACTTGTCACTTGTTGATTTTTTATAAAAAAAATAGTTTTCAGACTATAGTTCAGATGGCACCATTTGAGGCTCTCTATGGGAATCTATGTAAATATCCACTGTGTTGGTCGGAGGTCGATCAATCCAAGATGTTCAGACCGAGTCTCGTGCAGGAGACTTCGAAAAAAGATGAGTTGTTTTGGAAAAGGATGGAAACAACTCGGAGCAGGTGAAAGTCATATGTGGATCAGAGGCATAGACCTATTGAGTTCAGGGTGGGTGATGGTGTCTTCCTTTGGGTGTCACCAAATCTGGGTCACTGATGGATTCGGAAGCATGGACTGTTGGCACCTAGGTATGTGGGGCTGTTTGAGATTTTTGCGGGGATCGTGATGGGGGAATGCTGATTGGATCTTCCACAATAGTATAGCGGGATACATGATGTCTTTCATGTGTCACAGCTTTGGTGGTATCACCCTGATGAAACTCACGTGGTGGATGTTGAGAATGTTGATCTTGAGGCTAATGCGTCCTTTGATGAACATCGGGTTCATTTCATGGATCGTATTGAGAAAGCCTTATGGGGAAAGGTTATGCCATTAGTGAGAGTACTATGGAAGCATGTAAATTTTCAGGAAGAAAAGTAGGGGTGGGAATAAGATATGTGGTCTCAGTGGCCCAATCTCTTTTCCTAGGAAGTGTAGAGAATCTTGGTAGCTCGGATCGAGGATGATCCATTATAAGGTGGGAGGTTGTAAGATCTCGGATCTTGTAAAGGTATGTTCTCATTTATGTTTTAATTTGAATCCATCATTTTGGATAATTAAGTGTGAACCCAAGTCCTATAGGGGGCTTGGGGGTATTCCAAGGGTTCAGAACACCAAAATCAGAGAAAATGCGGTTTTCTGGGTAGGTCGTGTGATCTGTGTACGGTTAGTGATAACCATGCAAACAGCCCAGGAAACTGTGTGGAAGGTGTGTTTTTAGACAGTAGCCTCCGCATAGTTTGTGAATGGTTTGGAAAACCATGTGGCTAAACTATTCGAGGTGTCTCCTTTAGGAAGAAGCATCTGCACGGTTTTTGTATGGCTTGGAAAACCATGCGGGTAAACCATTCTGCCCAGAAATCATTTAGAAATTACAATTTTGTCACCCCGGGATATTTAACCCCAACTCAGGATTTCCTCCCATTTCACCCCTATTCACCCTAGGGATGAACCAAATCTTCCAAGAGCTCCAAGATATTAATCTTCCAAATTTATTAATATTTTTTTGTGTTGTTGGTTATGGATCAAAGCTTTGGGTAAGGTTAGTCTCATCCTTGCTTCTCTTTTGAGTTTAGTGTTTGTATCTTCTTCTCTTCTCCTTTTGAAGCTCTAAAACCCTACAATTTCGGTGGGATTTAGGTTTAATCTTCAAAGGTTGGTTGAATTGGAATATAAAGGGATTTATTAAGAGTTCTTTCAACCGAAAGAATCAAGGTAGGTGGTCTACATGTTATATCCCATGGTTTACTTGAGGATTTTTGCATGTGTGGTTTTGTTCTTGGGTGTCTCTTGGTATGTTTTGATTAAACATGGAATGTTTTGGTAAAATGGTTATTAAAAAGGTAAAAGGAAACCCTCACAATCCCCATGGTATGCATTGAGGGTGATGAGACAAAACTATGGCCACCCTTGGGGTGAGACGACATTGTCAGACCTACAGATTTGGGAAGAATAAGTGAGATTGTTGTGTAATCATTTAGAGCCCTGATAAACATGTTGGGGTGACTATTAGCATTCGGGTTAGAAGCTAGGTGGTTCACCCAATAATGGTAATAACCTAAGGGATGTTGGGTGAATATGTGCAAGTGATTAAATACCATAAATGAATGGGTTATGAGCTTGTTAATGAAACATAGTGAGTTAGGCATAATGAACAAGCCTAGTGAGATAGGCAGGGTGAATGAATTCTTAGTGAGATAAGCATAATAAAATGTAATTGAGATAAATGGATAAATTATGTGAAATGAGGTAAAGGTGGTAATGGGTTAAAGCATGGTATTAACTCATATGTATTGTTATGATTTATGTTTTCCTTTGGCAATCGTTATGATGTGGTTTGAATTGTTAATGGATACATATTTATATAGCATGTGGACATTGCTTGGTAGTGTGAGGTATTGAATGAGGTTCTACACCCACAAGTCGAGTTGGACTGATGCTCTAAACTCCACCCCATTGAATGGGTTAGGGATGAGGACTAATGCTCTATTCCCCTAATGGTTTCATCCACCCAGACAGATCCTTCAAGGTGAGGATATGGTTGATGGCGAGTTGGATTGATGCTCTAAACTCCACTGTGTTTTTTCCCTCGGGTATGGGATTCTGTACTTGAGTCCGTGTAATTTTTTGTGTTTGATGAACCCATGTTACATGTGTTGGAAATCATATAAAATGGGAAATGGTATGAAATGTTAAGTTATGGAAATGGTAATAAATCTTTGTAATGGACCTAAACGTCCTAATGGAACTTAATCATTACCTGCTCATTTATTATTCATTTCCCTTTTTTCATGCACATCTGTTTATACTGGATATTTTGTAGACACCTTTGGTGGTGGACTACTAAGTTGTACACACACCCTTCTCGGGCTGTCATTGGGTACCCAAGCAGACTTCATGTTTACAGATCAAGAGAATGGAAAAGATCATTTCTAGGCAGTTGGGTTGCCACGAGTGTGCACGGTGGAGGACCCAGACTTGGTGTCAGGACCCTTTTGGGGATTTTGCAGTTGTCTTCATTTTTGGGTTTTGTTCACTTTTCCACTCGTATCATGGCATGACATATTAACTATTGGGTATGGTTGTACCCCATTTGGGAGATGGTTGTTTATGTATACTCTTGTATTATTGGTAATTAATTCCGTTATTTTATTAATATTTTGTTGTGGCTTACTCTAATAAAAAAGGTGTATAGTATCCCCGATTGACTATTAAGAACCCCACTATTTTTTGGCAACCTTTGGCATACAAGGAGGCGCGCTTAAAATCATGTAACCATCTAGCTCGGAGGACCGATTTATTGGCATCTGGGTCGAGGACGTTACATTCCAATAGTCAAGATACTATTCCAATGTTCATATTTTTAATGGTCAAAATGGTTTACTACTTTCTATAAATACCTATTATTCTATTTATTAGTCACCTTTATTTTATACCAAGGTTATATATACTTTCTTATTTTAGATTAATATTCTGTTATTAACATTAATTTTTATTTAAACATATTTTTTAGTGAGTGCGATCTTTTTAGTTTATCAAGCATATACAAGTTTTCCTATTCTTATTATATTATTTTCTATTTATTATACCACTATAATATTTGGCATTATTCTTGGTTTTTTATGTGTAAATTATCAACGTTAAATTATGAAAATAATTTTTTTTATTTGTTTATCTATGTGATGTATGTGCTTTATACTACATAATATAATTATAAGAAGGGAAATTTCATTAATAAAATTATGGGTCCTTGCATTCTTCCTCCTTTATGAAATTTCACCTTGAAAATTTCAATCTGTATAATAAGGTGAAATTGGGTGAGGTTACTTCTCCTTTATCGCTTCCTCTAGTTACCATGTCACATCTTCATATTTTTGGTTCCTCCATAGTACCTTACCTATGTGAGTAGTCTTATTACATAGAACCTTCTTTATATGGTCCAAGATCTTCACCAACTAGTCCTCGTAAGAGAGACCGTTTTCCAACTATATCACCAATAAATTCAATACATTTTAGTGATCTTGGATATAACTCTTCAAGAGGAATAATTTGAATACTTCATGTACTTGAGACATGATTTGTGGAAGTTCCAGTCGATATAACACATCTCTAACTCGATCAAGAATCTTGAAGGGATCGATGTACCTAGGACTTAGCTTTCCTTTCTCCCCAAATATCATGACTATATTCCGCGAAGATATGTAGAGGAATAAATTCTAACTAATCTCAAACTCTAAGTCCCATCTGTTATTATATCCATATATCTTCTATTGACCTTGGGCTACCCTGAAGTTATGCAAAATGGTTTTGAACTTTTATACCATTCCTTCAACAATTTCAGGTCCCACCAACTTATTTTCACCAACTTCATCCCATCATGCAGGTGTTATGCATTTTTTTTCGATAAATGGATTTATATAGATCCATTTTCATGGTCGAGTGGAAACTATTTCTATAAGAGAACTCGTCCAAAAGTAGATGTTGGTCACATCCTCCTTTGAAGTCCATATAACATGCTATCAAGAAATACTACAGTGTTTCAATGGTCATTTCAGATTGGCCATCAGTTTGAGTATGATAGGTTGTAATAAAGTTGAACTCAATGTTTAGAGCATGTTGGATACATTTCCTGAACAAGGGGTAAATATAATATCTCGATCATATATAATCGATAATGGTTCTCCATGTTCCTCACAACTTCTCTAATGTATATTTGTGAAAGTTGGTTGAGTGAGAAGTCCACTCCAATTTTGATTAAGTGAGTTGAATTTTTAATAAGAACTGTATTTATGATGAAAATGTTTCACCTAATGATATATTATAGGGGTACAGTTTTGTTAAATAATTCATGTCAGGATCACCATTTTATTTCAAATCCTAGTGAGTTATGCATAATGAACAACCCTTGTAAATAAGCATTTTGAATGAATGATTTATAAGATGAGCGTAATAAAATCAAATTGGGATAAATCGATAAATTATGTGAAATGTTTTAAAGGTGTTAATGTCTTAAAGCATGGTATTAACTCATATGTGTTGTTATGATTTATTTTCTCTTTGGGAAATTTTTGTGATGTGGTGTGAATGGTTAATGGATACATATATATATATATAGCATGTGCACATTTCTTGGTAGCTTGGGATATTGACTGAGGTTCTACACCCATGGGTCGAGTTGGAATGACGGTCTAAACTCCACCAAAATGAATAGGTTAGGGATGAGAATTGATGCTCTATTCCCCTAACGGTTTCATCCACCCAGAATGACGCTTCGAGTTGAGGATATGGTTGATAGAGAGTTGGACTGACGCTCCAAACTCTACTTTGTATTTTCCCTTGGGTATGGGATTGTGTACTTGATCCCGTTTAATTTGTTGTGTTTGATGAACCCATATTAAATGTGTTGGAAATGGTATGTAATGGAAAATGGGATGACATGGTAAGTTATGGAAATAGTAATAAATGTTGGTAATTGACCTAAAAAAGATAATGACACTTAATCATTACCTTTTCATTTATTATTCATTTCCCTTTTTTCGTGCACATCTCTTTATACTGGATATTTTGTAGACATTTTTGGTGGTGGCCTACTGAGTTTTACTCACACCCTGATTGGGCTGGCATTGGGTACTCAAGCAGACTTCATGTTTGCAGGTCAAGAGAAGGGAAAAGGACCTTTCTAGGTAGTTGGGTTGGCATGAGTGTGCACGGAGGAGGAACCGAACTTGGTTTCAAGAACCTTTTGGGGATTTTTTAGTTGTCTTAGTTTTTTTTTGTTCACTTTTGAACTTGTTGTGTGGCATGACATAGTTACTGCTAGATATGGTTGTACCCCATTTGGGAAATGGTTGTTTATGCGTACTTTGGTATTATTGGTTATTAATTCCTCTATTTTATTCATCTTCTATTGTGTCTTTCTCTAATAAAAAGGGGGTATAGTCTCCCCAATTGACTATTCATAACCCTGCTATTAGTCGGTAACCATTGACATATGAGGAGGCGCACTTAAAGTCATGTAACCACCCAGCTCAGCACACCGGTTTAGTATCTTCCGGGTTGGGGACATTACAAAGTGGTATCAAAGGAGGTATTCCTTCTCCTTCTCTTAAATCGTATTGTTTGATATGGTAGATGGGAGTTAGGATGTGTCGGGCCTTGGTAATGAGCTCATTCTTGTGAGTAGCTAACTGTTCTATGAGGGAACAACCCAAGTCACCCAGGGATGGAATTGTTGTTCTTGATTGTGCGATGTTACAGTTGATGATATTTCACCATTGGGTGATGAACATGTTTTGTGATGTGATGGTCAAATTATATTTGGATCGTGGCCTCAATTCCATGAGGTTGTGCATTCACGCATCATTGTAGGCACCCAGGGAGGTAGGTGACAGACATCATGGTAGGCACACATAGTTTGGGTGTGCGAGGCATGAATGATATAATGAACCTTGCATTTGATAATTAAAAAGTAAAAATGTGGTAAATGAAACAATTTAAATGGGTGAAGATAAAATAATGATAAGTGATGAATATTGAAATATGTGTAATTAAGGGTTCATAATGAATTGAAAATGTTGTTTGTAACATGTTGTGTGATCCTTGTGGTGGTTTATGGTTGTTTACCCCTTGTGGACCATGGACTACGGTAGGGATGGTTGGGGTAATGTTTCTATAATACAAAGGTTTGTTGGGATGGGGCATGTATAATGGGTTGATGTGGCTGCTGAGGAGCCTTCATGTTAGGAATTTTAAACGTTGTATGGTATGTGTTCTAAATCTCAGGTTTGGAAATGTAGAGAAATTCCACCACGATGTCAAGCGATGAATGGGAAACAAGAGGATGTTTCTAAGAACACTCCTCCAGTAGAGCAGCAACATAATGTGGTGATTGAGGAAGGTGGGGAGGAGAAGTTCTGAGATAACTTGGCTCATTTTATGTAGATGATTGATTGGGACCCAGAGCGGGTTGCACCGAGTATGTTTGAGTTGACTAGATAGTTTCAGCTGCAACACCCTCCATCCTTTACTAGAGAGGGT
Organism: Viscum album; assembly: GCA_963277665.1. Taxonomy (NCBI): domain Eukaryota; kingdom Viridiplantae; phylum Streptophyta; class Magnoliopsida; order Santalales; family Viscaceae; genus Viscum; species Viscum album. The sequence continues at coordinate 1,468,828,390 of OY728135.1, forward strand.
GGGCCCAAGGAACAAGAGTTCTGGATTGAGTTTATCTAGATGATACATGATCATCTAAAGTCACCCAATTGGAATCAGGTCAAGTTGGCAGCTTATAAGTTGCAGGTCTAGGCAAAGTGTTGGTGGGACACCCTGTCTCAGACTGAGCAGGCTGAGGGGATGTTGTGGAAGGATTTCTAGGAAAGGTTTCTAGAGAACTTTTACCTAGAGACCTTTAGGAAAGAGTGGGCTGGAGAGTTCATGAGCCTGACATAGGGGTCGATGTCAGTGATGGAGTATGTCTGTTGCTTCACCGTCCTACGAAGTTTTGTTTCAGCAATTGAAAGGGATGAGGCTGCAGTGGTGAGACATTTCCAAGATGTTCTGAGATATGAGATTAGGTCTCAGGTAAATATATTGCTCCTGAAGAAGTTTACAGAGGTAGTGGATCAGGCATTGATATCATAAGGAAACCTGAAAGGAGTTTCAAGGAGTGGGTTTATTGTTCCAGATGGGCGGACAAGTGGTGCAACTTATAAGGTTTGTAAGCATCATTTTGGATGTTTTTAGTAGGTTGGAAGTGTGAATGGTGGTCAGAAGATAGGGTCAGCCTCTCAAGATGGTGATCGGGTGTTCTGCTATCAATGCGGCAGGTCAGGGCACATGCCCAGCCAGTGTCCTTGACCTCCATTTGAGTGCCAATCGTGCAGAATTTTGGGACATGGGAAGAGGTTCTGTAGGAATCCTCACTGGGTGAGCATGAATGTTGGTGACAGGAAGATTCCAAGTGGAGGAAAGGGATCAGCTTCTTTGTATCAGGCAAGCAGTTGGAGCTCCATGGGCAGTACTGGTAGGGGCGGTGGATGTGGAACTCTAGGGTAGGATCTCTCATGTTAGCAGGGTAGTTCATTGTAGGGCACATAGGTTGGATCCCATGGTAGAGGGGTAGGTCAGCTTCACATAGTTCATTCTGCACCTGGTGATGATGAGGTTGGGCCATCGACTATTTGAGTTATGATCCTTGTAGCTTCTATTCTTTCTTTTGTATTGTTTGACACTGATGCCACACACTATTTTATTTCTACTTAGATTGTGGTAGTGTTGGGTTTTATTGTGGAGAGTGTGTGTGGGGTTATGTCGACTGACACTCTTTTGGGGGAACAAAATGAAGATATCATCCAGTATAAGGGTGTTCTCTAGAGGTCGGTGGGTATCGTTTCCTATGGGACTTGTTCATTCTTGAGATTTACATTTTTGACCTGATCTTGGGTATGGATTGGTAAGTTTTTTATTAGGAACACATAGACAGTTACCATCTCAGGGTATCGTTCAGGTCACTTTAGGGTGATTCTTATGTCCATCATGGATATTGGGATGTTCAACCAAGTCGTGTAGGACCATTCTATTTGCAGTTGGATAGGATCAAAGCTCAAGTAGCTTGTCTTGTACATGATGATGAATGAGGGGAATAGTTTTTCCTTCTTCTAGTAGTGTATCAGTTTCAAGATGTGTTTCTTGAGGATTTCTCAGGCTTTCCACCCAAGAGGCGTGTGGAGTTCATGATTGAGTTGCTGATGGGATCGGAGCCAGTTTCTATGCCTCCATAATGAATGGTACTGACAGAACTCCATGAGTTAAAGGTTCATCTTGATGAGTTGGAACTTAGTTGGTTCATACACCCTAGTATGTATCCTTGGGTATCTCCTATTCTTTTTGCAAAGAATTATAACAGGTCATTAAGGTTGTGTGTTGATTATAGGAAGCTAAATTAGATGAGAGTGAAAAAATGGTACCCTCATCCTATAATTGATGACCTATTTGACCAGTTGAGGGTTGTATTGGTGTTATATAAGATTGATCTGAGATCCGGTTATCTCCAGTTGAGGGTGAGGCCTTCTGACGTACCGCTGATATCATTCAGAAGTCAGTACGGGTTGTTTAAGTTTGTGGTGATACATTTCGGCTTGAACAATGCATCGATGGTGTTCTTGGCTTTGATGAACAGAATATTTCAACCTTATCTAGATCAGTTTTTGTTTGTCTTTATTGATGACATCTTGGGGTACTCGAAAACTCATTACAAACATTCCCAACATCTTGACATCGTTCTGAGTACACTAAGAGAGAATCAGCTATTTTCCAAGCTATCAAAGTGTCAATTTTGGATTGAAGAAGTTTATTTTCTAGGTCACATCCTCTTTGAGGTAGGATTGTTGGTGGATCCATAGAGAGATCATGTTTTTGTGTCTTGGGAGAAGCCTAAGAGTGTTTCAGACATTCAGAGTTTTCTAGGTTTGGCCGGGTATTACCGGAAGTTCATTCAGGATTTCTCTCATTTGGTGGAACCACTGTTGGGCATGAACAAGAAGGGAATCAGGTTTGAATGGTCTGAGTCTTGTGATAATTTATTTCAAGAGATGAAAAAACGATTGACGACCACACTAATCTTGATCTTACCTGAGCCAAGTAGGAAGTACATCATGTTTTCTGATGTGTCCAATAACGGGTTGGGGGTTGTGTTGTTGTTAGATGAGTGAGTTGTGGATTATGGTTTGAGGAAATTGGGACCCCATGAGAGGAATTATCCCACTCATGATCTTGATTTGGCTATAGTAGTATATACCTTAAATTGATGGAGGCAGTACTATTTGGGGGAATGGTTCACAGTGTACAATGTCCACAAGAGTTTAAAGTTTATCTTTTCACAAAGGGATTTGAATATTCGGCAGTGAATATGGGTTGAGTATCTCCAGTATTTCTACTTTGATATGGTATATACACCAAGGAATGGGAACAGTGTTGCTGATGCTTTGAGAAGGAAGGCTCAAAACCAAGTCGTCCAGGAATCCAGCACCGAGTGGAAGGTGATAGCTTTGTTTGAAGATATTCACTTGGAGGTGCGATAGGAAAACAATCAGGTGAATCTTGATTTTGTGTTGGTTGAGTCAATACTTTTGAGTCGTGTTAATGGAAGTCAGTTTGGAGATCCTAAATTTTTTCCCATGACAGAAATACTTAATGGTGGGGAGCCACTGTCTGGTAGGACCGTCGGTGTGGATGGTATTATTTTTATTCATGATCACGTGGTTGTTCCAGTATTCTTGTGGGAAGATTTGATATATGACTTCCATGAATCAAAATGGGAAGTTTATCCTAGTTGTACCATGATGTATCATAATATCTGGAGATAGTTCTGTTGGCCAGGAATGAAAGAGGAAGTTGTGGGATTTATGGCACGGTGCGTTACCTATCAACTGGTGAAGTCTAAGAATCAATGCCTAGGTGGATTGTTACACCCATTTCCCATTTTAGAATGAAAGTGGGATGATGTGATGATAGATTTTGGGGTGAGTCCTCTTAGGACGCCTCGAAATAATGATGTAATTTGGGTGGTTGTGGAACGGCTAATGAAATTCGACCATTCCTTGTCGATTTAGGAGACTTATATAGTTGATCAGTTGGGTGAGTTGGATGTTTGGGAAATAGTACAGTTGCATGGTGTACCACAAGAAAATAGTTTCAGATTGTGATCCTCATTTCACATCGTGTTTCTGGAAAGGGTTGCAGAAGGCACTGGGTACATAGGTTCTTTTGAATACATCTTTCCACCCATACACGAATGGGTAATCAGAGTCTACAATCCAAGTGATGGAAGACATGTTGATGGCTTCTGTATTGGATTTTGGTGGTTCCTGGGAGAAGTACGTGTCACTTGTTGATTTTTTCTACAAAAATTATTTTTCAGGCTATAGTTTAGATGGCACCATTTGAGGAACTCTATGGGAGTATATGTAAATATCCACTATGTTGGTTGGTGGCCGGTCAATCTAGGCTGTTCGGACCGAGTCTCGTGCAGGAGACTTCGAAAAAAGATGAGTTTTTTTGGAAAAGGATGGAAACAGCTCAGAGCAGGTGAAATTCATATGTGGATTAGAGGCATATACCTATTGAGTTCAGGGTGGGTGATAGTGTCTTCCTTCGGGTGTCACCAAATCTGGGTCACTGATGGATTCAGAAGCATGGAATGTTGGAACCCAGGTATATGGGGTTGTTTGAGATTATTGTGAGGATCGTGATGGGGGTATGCTGATTGGATCTTCCACAACAGTATAGCGGGATAAATGATGTCTTTCATGTGTCACTGCTTTGGTGGTATCACCCTGATGAAACTCACATGGTGGATGTTGAGAATGTTGATCTTGAGGCTAATGCGTCCTTTGATGAACATCGGGTTCATTTCATGGATCGTAGTGAGAAAGTCTTATGGGGAAAGGTTATGCCGTTAGTGAGAGTACTATGGAAGCATGTAAATGTTCAAGAAGAAAAGTAGGAGTGGGAATAAGATATGTGGGCTCCGTGGCCCAATCTCTTTTCCTGGGAAGTGTAGAGAATCTTGGGAGCTCGGCTCGAGGATGATCCATTATAAGGTGGGAGGTTGTAAGATCTCGGATCTTGTAAATGTATGTTCTCGTTTATGTTTAATTTGAATCCATCATTTTGGATAATTAAGTGTATACCCAAGTCCTAGAGGAGGCATGGGGCTATTTCAAGGGTTCAGAACATGAAAAGCAGAGAAAATGCAGTTTTCTGGGTAGGTCATACGATCTTCGCACGGTTAGTGCTAACCATGCAAACAGCCCAGGAAACTGTGTGGAAGGTGTGTTTTTAGACAGTAGCCTCCGCATAGTTTGTGAATGGTTTGGAAAACCATGTGGCTAAACTGTTCGAGGTGTCTCCTTTATGAAGAATAATCTTCACGGTTTTTGTATGGCTTGGAAAACCATGCGGGTAAACCATTCTGCCCAGAAATCATTTAGAAATTACAATTTTGTCACCCCGGGATTTTTAACCCCAACTTAGGATTTCCTCCCATTTCACCCCTATTCACCCTAGGGATGAACCAAATCTTCCAAGAGCTCCAAGAGATCAATCTCTCTAATTTATTAATATTTTTTTTGTGTTGTTGGTTATGGATTGAAGCTTTGGGTAAGCATAATCCCATCCTTGCTTCTCTTTTGAGTTTAGGGTGTGTATCTTCTTCTCTTCTCCTTTTGAAGCTCTAAAACCCTACTATTTCGGTGGGATTTAGGTTTAATCTTCAAAGGTTGGTTGAATTGGAATCTAAAAGGATTTATTAAGAGTTATTTCAACCGCAAGAATCAAGGTAGGTGGTCTACATGTTATATCCCATGGTTTACTTGAGGATTTGTGCATGTGTGGTTTTGTTCTTGGGTGTCTCTTGGTATGTTTTGATTAAACATGGAATGATTTGGTAAAATGGTTATTAAAAAGGTAAATGGAAACCCTCACAATCCCCATGGGATGCATTGAGGGTGATGAGACAAAACTATGGCCACCCTTGGGGTGAGCCGACATTGTCAGACCTAGAGATTTGGGAAGAATAAGTGATATTGTTGTGTAATCATTTAGAGCCCTTGATAAACATGTTGGGGTGACTATTAGAATTCGGGTTAGAAGCTAGGTGGTTCACCCAAGCTTGGTAATAACCTAAGGGATGTTGGGTGAATATGTTTAAGTGATTAAATACCATAAATGAATGTGTTATGAGCTTGTTAATGAAGCCTAGTGAGTTAGGCATAATGAACAAGCCTAGTGAGATAGGCAGGGTGAATGAATTCTTAGTGAGATAAGCATAACAAAATGTAATTGAGATAAATGGATAAATTACATGAAATGAGGTAAAGGTAGTAATGGGTTAAAGCATGGTATTAACTCATATGTATTGTTATGATTTATGTTTTTTTTGGCAATTGTTTTGATGTGGTTTGAATTGTTAATGGATACATATTTATATTGCATGCGGACATTGCTTGGTAGTGTGAGGTATTGAATGAGGTTCTACACCCACAAGTCGGGTTGGACTGATGCTCTAAACTCCACCCCATTTCACGGGTTAGGGATGAGGAATAATGCTCTATTACCCTAATTGTTGCATCCACCCAGACAGATCCTTCAAGGTGAGGATATGGTTGATGGCAAGCTGGATTGATGCTCCAAACTCCACTGTGTTTTTTCCCTCGGGTATGGGATTCTGTAATTGAGTCCGTGTAATTTGTTGTGTTTGATAAACCCATGTTACATGTGTTGGAAATCATATATAATGGGAAATAGGATGAAATTTTAAGTTAGGGAAATGGTAATAAATCTTAGAAATGAACCTAAACGGCCTTATGGCACTTAATCATTACCTGCTCATTTATTATTCATTTCCCTTTTTTCATGCACATCTGTTTATAATGGATATTTTGTAGACACCGTTGGTGGTGGCATACTAAGTTGTACACACACCCTGCTTGGGCTGTCATTGGGTACCCAAGAAGACTTCATGTTTGCAGGTCAAGAGAAGGGAAAAGATCCTTTCTAGGTAGTTGGGTTGGCACGATTGTGCGCGGTGGAGGACCTAGACTTGGTGTCAGGACCCTTTTGAGGATTTTGGAGTTGTCTTCATTTTTTGGGTTTTGTTCACTTTTTCACTCATAGCATGGCATGACATATTAACAATTGGGTATGGTTGTACCCCATTTGGGATATTTTTGTTTGTGTATACTCTTGTATTATTGGTTATTAATTCCGTTATTTTATTCCTATTCTGTTGTGGCTTACTCTGATAAAAAAGGTGTATAGTATCCCCGATTGACTATTAAGAACTCCACTATTTTTTGGAAACCTTTGGCATACAAGGAGGCGCGCTTAAAATCCTGTAACCATCCAGCTTGGAGGACCAATTTAGTGGCTTCTGGGTCGAGGACGTTACATTCCAATAGTCAAGATACTATTACAATGTTCATATTTTTAATGGTCAAAATGGTTTACTACTTTCTATAAATACATGTTATTCTATTTATTAGTCACCTCTATTTTATACTAAGGTTATATATACTTTCTTATTTTAGATTAATATTCTGTTATTAACAATAATTTTTATTTAAACATATTTTTTAGTGAGTGCGATCTTTTTAGTTGATCAAGGATATACAAGTTTTTTTATTCTTATTATATTATTTTCTATTTATTATACCATTGTAATATTTTGCATTATTCTTTGTTTTTTATGAGTAAATTATCATTGTTAATTTATGAAAATAATTTTTTTATTTGTTTATCTACGTGATGTATGTGCTTTATACTGCATGATATAATTATAATAAGGGAAATTTTATTAAGAAAATTATGGGTCCTTGCATTCTTCCACCCTTATAAAATTTCACCCTGAAAATTTCAATCTGTATACTAAGGTGAAATTGGGTGAGGTTACTTCTCCTTTATCGCTTCCTCTAGCTACCATGTCACATCTTCGTATTTTTGGTTCCTCCATAGTACCTTACCAATGTGAGTGGTCTTATTACGTAGAACCTTCTTTCTACGGTCCAAGATCTTCACCAACTGGTCCTCGTAAGAGAGATCGTTTTCCAACTATATCACCAATAAATTCAATACATTTTAGTGATCTTGGATATACCTCTTCAAGAGGAATAATTTGAATACTTCATGTACTTGAGACATGATATGTGGAAGTTCCAGTCGATATAACACATCTCCAACTCGATCAAGAATCTTGAAGGGATCGATGTACCTAGGACTTAGCTTTCTTTTCTCCCCAAATATCATGACTCTATTCCATGGAGATATGTAGAGGAATAACATCTAACTAATCTCAAACTCTAAGTCTCATCTGTTATTATATTCATATATCTTCTATCGACCTTGGGCTACCCTGAAGTTATGCCAAATGGTTTTCAACTTTTATACCATTCCTTCAACCATTTCAGGTCCCACCAGCTTATTTTCACCAACATCATCCCATCATGCAGGTGTTATGCATTTTTTTCCCATAAATGGATTTATATAGATCCATTTTCATGGTCGAGTGGAAACTATTGTTGTAAGAGAACTCAGCCAGAAGTAGATGTTTGTCACATCCTCCTTTGAAGTCCATATAACATGCTATCAAGAAATACTACTACGTGTTTCAATAGTCATTTCAGATTGGTCATCAGTTTGAGGATGATAGGTTGTAATAAAGTTGAACTCAATGTTTAGAGCATGTTGGACACATTTCCTAATCAAGGGGTAAATATAATATCTCGATCAGATATAATCGATAATGGTTCTCCATGTTCCTCGCAACTTCTTTAATGTATATTTGTGAAAGTTTATTGAGTGAGAAGTCCACTCAAATTTTGATTAAGTGAGTTGAATTGTTAATAATATCTATATTTATGATGAAAATGTTTCACCCAATAATATATTATAGGGGTACAGTTTTGTAAAATAATTCATGTCAGGATCACCATTTTATTTCGATCAGAGAGAGGTTTTGCTCGATTACGTTGATTATAGGGGTTAAATGGTGTGAAATAATTGATGTCGAGTATAATATATTCGAATGGTCTCCAAGAAGTTTGTTCACAGAGGAAAAAATTACAAACGTCTCTCACATCCATGATTCATGGACCAACTTTCCAATGGTAGGCATTTATTGGGTGATTTAGCCAATTACACTTATGAACTCACATTGGTTGAGAGGATGGGAAGTCTGGTTCATCACACCCTTTTGGGGGGAACTATTGCCTATTCGGGACACTCATTCAGATATAAGTAATGTTCATGAATCCTTGGTTTATTCCCAAATATGTGTCCATAGATTACCCCTAGAACAATGGTTAATCACAACTATGCATGAGTTTGGAATCATCTATACGTATCAGAGGTTCTCCATCGATGGGTGGATCTGTATATATATGAGGTTCTCCATCAATGATACCCTTTTTTGGATGGATTTGTGACTCTTTAGGTATTATTTAGGATGACATTGGTTTTAAGCTGTGTGATGGGGTGCTCTGGATTTTATCACCATCCAGGGGGGATGAGATTTATTTTGATGTTGGGATCAGACCCATAAGATGGTCTTCCAAAGTATCCTTGTGAGAGTAATCAGAACCCACATAGTTCGTTGTCATGTAACTAGGCACATCACCAATTAAGTTCATGTGATGACGACCTAACCATGTTGTATAACTTCATGAGGTAAGGACATACAAGTGAAAGGTTGCTAGGTCAATGATGGTGTGCGGCTTATGTTGAGGTGTCCTGAGGTACCCAGATGGGATGTGGTCTCCTTGGTGAAAATGATCCTACTAGGAATGTGGACTAAATAACATTAGGGTGACCTGTCTGTTGGGTTTTGACCTCAAATAGGCTTCCTATGTATCCTAGTTAGTTGGGAATCAAATCCCTCATATTTTGGTTTGAGTTGGGACTAACACTTTAGAGGCTTATTAAGGTGGTATGATTGGGGCTTATGCATGGAAGCTTCCCATTTGAGGTAATTTGATTGGAGATTATACCTTACGGGAGGCCCTTTTTTTCTTCATTCATAATATAAACCATTGAAGGTTGAGGTATGGTTTCAAGAGTTATTTTATCCTCCTTAATACTATGCACTAGGTTTAACCTGCAGGGAACTATTGGAGGAGTCCCTCTTACGGTGCCACAATTTCGTCTGAGCGTGGCTCTCCTTCTGTCTGTTGATCTCAATCACATTTTTGGTTCCCATTGGGATCTATTTATATAGAATCATAGGAACTGCATACCAGCATAGTCGGTCATCTTCGGTGGTCCGAGAACCTTTTTTAGGAGCCCATGAAGGACATTGCCTGCAGGGGGCCTTTATAATCTCCAAAATCACCACTAGGCTCTACAAATGAATTCATTTTTTTTTTTCGAGAGCCGACAATACCGCCTCTCCCTAAAAACAATTTATTTTGGTGGCGATTGTTTATAGTAGTGGAAATCACCGCCCATTTCTGAAAATAACTTTTTGTCATTTGTGGGCACCGCTGGTTGCTCCTCTGTGAACGGTTTACATTCACGGGTGCTTCGTGGAGAGGAAGAACTTCAGGTGAAGCGGTGGTCGATGAAGGAATTTTTTATTCATGGATTTACGGCCATATTTTGAAAATTTTCACCTCTTTGATTATTTTTTCTTCAACTCTTCATTCGATTTTTTTCTTCCTTTTCCAAATCGATGAAAGAATCTTCTTCTTTATGTAGAATTTTCATAACGTAATAAATCCCCCCCCCCCAATCGGAATGGGTTCTAATTATAATTAAGAAGATTCTATTATGATTTACCAAGTGGTCTTGATTTAAATAGGTTTGCAGCAGGTTGTTGGACACATAGAGGGAGACCGCACCTATATATATATATAAGGGTCCTAGCTCATTTGTCTTTTTACCAATTCTCTCTGGGAAATCAACGCTCCAGCGAATCCCTGACCACGTACGTCTTCTGCGAACTGCCTCTATTTTGGTTCACTTTGTCCACAAATGGAGATTACTAAACCATGAACTAAAAGAATTCATCTGCAAAAATTGAGTTCTATCTTCTATGTAGTAGGGAATCCTTCACGGAATTATAGTTCTTCGAACTCTTAATTCACCAGCCAATGCTTCGCGGACCAGCGCCTTGTGGGATTCCGTTGGTCTGAGGACGGTGTCTTCATAGACTATTAGTATGTGTTACTTGTTTCCTTTTCCAATTTTTTAGAAACTAACTTTAGATGACCCATTACTAAAATATCAATGGCTCTAGGTCTTTCTTAAATGAATGAAACTACAAGAAGGGTGGCTATGGTTAAAAATATTAACGATGATCTCTGATAACACATTATTCCTCAAGAGGGTACTCTAAAAGATCTCCTTTCACCAGAACTTATGATCTACCCCCTCCCTAGACGACTTCCATTTTATATCTTTGGAATCCAATACAACACTCCTCTTCCACTAGTTGACCGTAAAGTCCCTATTTCTTATTTTATGATGTCTTGGGGGCATGATTGAGAAAATGTTTCTACTGTGGGCGAGATCATATCTGATTCGGTCTGAGAGGAAATTTTCAGTATAAATAGATCCATGTGGACACAAATAAATCAACATAGTAAATATATAAATTTAGAATAATTCATCTAGCATTATCTTTCTTTTTTAAACCTTTCAAGGGGTAATCTTGATGGAGGGTGGAGATCCAAATAGGACTTGTTATTCGGGGGAAGCTTCTCCAATTAATGCAGTTGGACATTCTAGGTACCCCAAAACTACTTGGAATTCCATGAATCGTTTTAGACTATAAATTTTTACCAAGAGGAGTGGGTTTCTCAGTTATCAATTTATCTATTGGGTGATATGTTGCCTGAACTTATTAGTTGCTGGTGTTCAGGCACTAAAACCTTCCACTTATCTCATGGTGAAGTGGGAATCAGTTTGTTGGATATCTAGTAGCATGGAAGAATTCCCATCATTTGTAATATGTATGAAAAATTATCGTCTATGACCAATACATGGGTGAATGCTGAGAAATTATCTCCACTAGAGAGAGATTTGTTGGTCACTGCATAGAGATTTCTTTGCAGCCCCTTCGTGCTCACTAACTCGTTTAATTTGAAGATTGGGTAGAGTTGTTTTTGAAGGTGAATGGACCGATGTAGAAAATATGTCGTATCTAGAATCATCCAACCCAACTATCATGATGCATTCTAGGCTCATACTGTGCTACCCTTAAAGCAAGTTAACATGCCACATAGGGTTACAGGATCTAATCAAACCTGTCATATGATCATAGACTGGCAGGTTTCTTTTCTATGTTTCAGAGAATTAGGATTTCCCCTTCCATGACATCAATACCAATGTTATATTTTTCACTCTAATGATGGAAACTACATGGAAGAAGGATAATCCATCATTTTAGTTGTCCCCACCCTTGCCTGTATTTATGATTGATTGGTTCAGATACGGGAAGGGACATCCCTACATCACCTTAGAGGGACATTTCAATTTTTTTTATGGCTGGATGGAAAATAATTACCCCTACAATGAGTATCAACATACTACAAAAAAGTCCTCATTCTGGCTTCTGCACAACCCTACTCAAAATTGTTAATGTTGGCCCCAAATCCTTGAGTATTGATATCGTGATTGAATTGTTCAGTTATTTTTCACAATTTGTTTTTTTGCCTCACTATATGCCCCATTGATCACTCGTAGATGATGGAATGGGATCTTTAAAATAACGTTCCCATATCATTGCACTATGAGACAAAATATTAACCGATCACGTAGATAAAATAACCATTTTTGAACCTTATATCCCTTAGAGGGTTGTTAGGAAATTCAGGTTCCTACAGAAGGTTACATTTCTTCTAGTTGCCCAGGTTAAGAGGGATTCTCATCGGGCGATCCTTTGCCAACTATAGAAGATTATGATGCAAGAGGACTCCAGTATTCAATTCTTTATTCTCCTCATAGTGTCTTAAAATTAATTAACTTTGGGAGTATGTTTAGATATGGGTGGATTTCTACATTGATGGAGTATTGTCATGGTTGGTTCGACATGTTCAAAGGCTGTTGACTGCTTCTAGTCCTATACTAGTTACACCATCTCTTCCCACTCCTGATATAAGAATACATTATTTTCGTTGTCACATTTTTCTTTAGGGGACTTCATCCACACATAAAATTTCTATGGAGAGTGAATAATACCTTATATCTTGTACAAACATTGTTGGGTGTCCCATTGAGGTCAGGCCAAGTGGAACATCACCAGCCATTCCTAGAATTGCTTCCAACCCCATTTGCTTAGCTTCTAAGATTGAACCAACATTAGAGATGGTATATTTTATTATCTGGATAAATCAATTTATGGAGACTCTTTTTGTCATAAGTGAACTTTCATATTATATATCTATTTTGGTGGAGGAAAAGAGTCGAGGTTCGGATATCTCTAGGGAACACAAGGTTGTACAGAGATGGGTAGGCTATCAAATATAGACTATTAAAATAAAAATCCCCTAGAAGAATTTTCTATTAATGAGGAACCCCCTTGGTGATTGGTAATTTATTTGGGCTCTAGTGGTTTTAAATATCATCACTTTCACCTTCTCATGTACCAAAATGTCATAGCTTGAGAAGACCTGGCTACTTGTGAAGGAGACCTTGTTCAATTTAACACCTCTCATCATCAAACAGAAACCTTTTAGGATATCACTAATTAGTTTCAACATTTTTTGGATTAGGAAGAAAATTATTATGACCAAATGGATGACCATAATGATGATCTGAGGGAGTTCAAGGCTTGTGTGGCCATCCTAAAGGCATAAATGTTGTCAACAAGTGCCAATTTTTAAACCATTAAACTGAAAGGATAAGATCTTAGGTACATTGTTAAAAAAATATTCCATCAGAAGAAACAAAAACTTGATAAAGAACCACATTAGAATAAACCCTTTATGTCCCATGTCAGATAGTTATTATTTTTCTAACAAAAGAAAGAAGGGCTTTATTATAACCCTTTGGGTTGTTTAACTGCCCTTCGTTTTGTCATTGGGGAGATTCTCCAAGGTGTGGATGTTCCTCCATTCTTGATCAAATGGAATGAAAACCTATTGGTTTCTCAATGATTTTCTTCTTATATTTTCATTCAGTACCAATCAGTTATATTCTCTTTCATTTTTAATGATAATATCCACTAGAGATTAGTTTTAATCATTATTCGGGATAATTAAATGGAAATGATCAAATCATTCTCTTTTTTTTCCTATGCCAGGGGACTTAGTGAACATAGTTTGACTTTTTCTAGGGTTATGTGAAAAACACTAGGATCATTGTGCCTTTTCTATTATAACCATTATTTTTTCCTAATCCCAATTCGATGTCAGCATAGCGAATATAACATGACTTTTTCTTAGCCTGCCCTTTGTGAGTTTTTAACCTAACAATTTTTGTGTCTCTTTAATTATTAATTGCTTGATATTTTTTCTAAACCATATGAATTGTAGTTATAGAGAGATTCTACTCACCTTTTACCCAGGGTTCCGTTCATGTTTTTTCAACCTGGTGATTTTGATGTATCTTTTCATTTTATGTTTAGATTCTTGCAAAAAAAGACTAATGTTTCTGATGTTTTTGGTCAAATAACATTGACCATGAATTGAGGTTAAAGGTCCCAAACAGGGTTTATTAGCCAAGAACGTCCTAATATTTTGCATACATGTATGGTGAATTTTAACTGGCCCTGGTTTCATAAATTTATGATCTTAAAAAATGATATAGAGAAAGTAAGTGAGAAGTAATCATAAGAATAGTTTCTAATGTGATGTTTCTTTTAGTAGAATACAGTGATATGAAAAGCATCTAATGAGTATGAATTTGTCTTTGGTTGATAATACCATTGTATGGGAAACTTATTTCAAGCCAATGATGGTATATTGTGAAAATTCCAATAGAGGTGTCCATAAGAAATTGACCCTCCATCTCTAATGACCATGTAATTTTATGTGAATTATGGTATTTTTAAGACTACAAAAGGTTGATTGGTAAGGGAGTGATACATGGAATCTATGGGAGCATCTGAATTGGCTTTGATAATTAATGGGGAAACCAATCCAACACATATTTATCTTGTGTAAATGTGGGTTGAAGCATAGTGAATTTTGTAGTCGTGCAATTAGAACATTGGTATTGTAGTTTAATATATTACATCCAAGATGTTTGGGATTTATCACTCTCCTCTAACAAAGGGGTGAACTATTCACCCATTTCATGGTAGTATAACTAGGAATGTTCAACAATATTTAATAATGAAGTGGGGAAAGCATTTAACCTATAATTTGGGGTGTTTCTGAATCCAAGGATTGATTTAAGGTATAAATTTTATAGGGTGTTTAGAGGAAGAAAAATCCTCTCCTGAAGATGATGTTTTCTCTGGTTGATAAGCCTTTTTTTGGGAAACCAATGTAGAGCCAAATAGGGAATATTATGCACATTTAAATATAGGTGTCCCCGTGATTTTGGCCCTCCATCTTTGATGGAAGGGGAATGTTATGAGGAATAATACCTTTCTAGATATAGAGTTTGGTTTGTGGAAGGTTGGTTCCTAAACATGAATATGGTCATTCCATAATGAAATTTCCTAGTAATAGGTAGAGGCATTTCCCATTTGTGGGTATGAGAAGATCATTTATGCTGATCAGACCTATAAATATAAAAAGGGACATTTTTTCAACATTAATATGAAGACCGGTCTTTTGCATAAGAACATGGGGGAAAATAATTTTCTTATTTTCTCTAGAAGTTTTCTCGTGTTGGTTGGACCTGTACACTGGGAAAGGGAATTCTCAATATTTGTTCTGGCTGGACCTAAGGATGAAAATTTGGTGTCACTAGGTATATCACAAGGTAGAAATCAATCCACATGTAGTTCATAATGAAATAAATCCATACGTAGGTCTAGCCCATACAAAGGGGGTTTAATTTTGGGGTGGCTAGACTAGGATGTAAGAATTCAAGAATCACTACTTATCTTATGTGGATAGTAATCAAGATATACGTAGTTCTTGATATCATGTAGTTTTAGTTTCATCTTATTAATACATTGTCCAAGCAGTTTAATGTCATGCAGTGAGGATAATGGCATCACTATTTAATGTCATGTAATAAAGAATAATTTTCATAGAATCCATGAGTAATGGAGGAAAATTAGGCCAAGGTATTCTAAAATTCATAGAATGTGAGAGAGAAGGAAAGTATAAATGTGATCTTAGAAATTCTCGAATCATGATAAATTATATGTGGAATGAAATCCATTGGGAAATATAGAGGCAGTGAAAACCACTCATGAGGACGAATTTGTCTCTAGTTGATGGGATTTTTTTGGGAAAATTATGTAAATCCAACAAATTCATATTTTCATAGTCAAATAGAGGAGTTATCAAGACACTAGTTCTCTATTTCCGATGGTTGTGGAGGTTTAGGAAGACTTAAAATTGCTCGAGGCATATAGTTTGATGGATGTAAAGGGTATTTCATGGTACATAAGAAATGTCTTGGCCATGATTGGCCATGGAATATTAAATTCTCTACATATATCTGACTCATAAGTATGATGTATTTGTATTTATATAATGGATACCTGAATTAGGGACCCGAATTCTTGATCTCCTACATAAATTTTCGTGCAGGGATATTTTTCTTTCCTTTGTTCTCTATTTAGGACAAGGACACAAGGCCTAGGGGTATCTACATATCTCATTAGAATGAGAATCAAGCCATATATTTTTCTTCATATCCCATGCAATTTAACATCATGTGGTAAGTATGAATATGAAATGACGTCAATTAGGGGAAATAATGTTGTGAGGTCTGGGTATAAGACCCAGATTTCTCCAAGTGTCTTTTTAGAATGAGAATAAAGTAACATGGTTCTTGAAAAGGTTTTATATGTAGATATGGTCCATATAAATGTAATGGAAGGTTTTTATTACATATGGACCCAATATTGGAGATCTGGGTGTCACTACATATCTTCCTGAAGCACAAATTAAGCCACATGTAGTTCTTGAGGAATCCATGCAGTTTAATATCACGTGTTAAGGACATCAGTGTTCCATTTAAGTTCTTTCTAACAATATCATAATTACCATGATATAAATACATTGGTAATGTGGGTAATCTCCCACTGAACCTCCTAATCCCACATGAACTTTGCTCAATGTGAGAAATAAGGGGTGGAAATGAGTCATTCCACCACAAGGAGGTGATGGAATGAAAGATATGAGAATTTAAAAATTTTAGTGACTAGGAAGAAGAATAAAATCATGGGCACCACTATGCATCTCATTTGTATGAATCATACCATGTGTAGTTTTTGATGAAAGTGGGGCTCCCAATGTAGATCTTTCTCATGAAAAGGGATGAGAGAATTTTTGAACATGACATAGTGGATGGCCAATATCAGGAGTGATTTCATTTCTAGTGAGTGAATCATAATGGTGTTGTGTAGTTTTTCATCATGTGTCTAGGACATTTGTAGCACATTTTAACATAATTTTTAAATGATGTAAATAGAATACATGTTATAATGGGAGGTTCATAGCACATCTGATATAAATTGACATGAATGAGGACCTAGTAGGCTTCCACCACACCACACACTCCAGAAGGAAACTAAGGAAAAGGGGCCATAAGGTTGAGTGGATTTATGACTGGACTCGAAGATGGAATTTTTTTGCATCGCTACATATCCTCCAATGTTAGAAATCGAGTCACATATTGTTCATGAAAGAAAACTCACTGCATAGTCTTGGCCAAAACACAAGGATATTTGGCATTTTCTTTTACTTTAATGGGGGATGGACCTGATATATGAAATTAGAGAATCCTTGTGTATCCCATATGCATGGTAATCAATTTTTACGTAGTTATTGAATGTGTTTATCAAACACATGAGGAGGATTTTTTTCTGTAGATCAGTAAGAAACATAACCCTGACAAGAAGATAGAGGCCCTGTTGAAAAAGGATGATAAGAAAATCATCTCATGAATGTGTGGATATTTGTAGTTGGGACTAGGGCATAGGTTCTAGGAGTCACTATGTAACTCATTGAGATGATAATAAATCCATATATAGTTCTTGAGATCACATACATTTTAATTTCATCCAGTAAGGATGGAGATTCCAGACAATTTATTATTTTGGATCAAGACTACAAATAGAGTTTATCAATTTTACTAAATATAGTATTTATTTTAGGGAATTTTAAACTAATGGGTACTTACTTCATCCATACATCATCCATGACTCAAAAATGCATGTATTTGTTAAATACCACAAATTACCGTATTACACTGTTCACCAAAAAATTAACTTTTTAAAAACAAATCCCATAAAATCACCCTAACCATTTTTAATTGTGTAGATTTTAAAACGGGAATAAATTTTATGAAAATAATTTTCTAAATATGATATATTTAATTTTTATTTTTAATCATCATTTATTTGAAAAATACCAATTTTAATATTATAACTGATTTTATGAAACGTTGAGAAATTAATAAAGGTATCATAAAATTATCTTATAATTATAATACAACAAAATATTAATTTATGAATCTATTTTATGAAAATAATTCCTCATTTAAACCATTATATTAATTATAAAATAGTAAATTAATATTTATGTTTCTCCAAAATGCCAACACTTTATTTATGATTTTTAAAACATCTATTTATTTATTCCATGATATAAATATATCATATTTTCATTTATAAGAGACATAAATTTTATTTATTCCTTCATATGTTATGTTACCATTCTTAAGGTAATATTACTATTTCTAACAGTCACATTTCTATTCCAATGGTCAGGTTACTATTCCAACGGTTAGATTTCTAATGGTTATAAAGGTTTAATACTTCCTATTAATACCTCTTATTCAATTTATCAGTCGCATCAATATTATACCAATGTTTGATATTCATTATTATATTAATTAAATATTTTATTATTATAATTATGATTTATTTTTATATCCTTGTTTGTGAGTGCGGTCATTCTAGTGGATCGATCATATCCTGATTATCTTATTCTTGTTATCTTATTTTCTATTTATAGGCACGCGGTAAAATTTGGGATTCTTCTTATTTATCTTGCTGAAGAAAGTATCATTCTTCATTATTGATAATAATGTTTTGTTGCATTATCTATTTTATGTATGTGCTTTATAATACATGACATAATTATAAATATTTAAATTTCATTGATAAAATTCTAGGTCATTACAAATTAACTCTCCTTTCAAAAAAAACTCCTATAGATATCCTCTTAAGGATCCTACAGTTGGTCTTCTGGGAAAACGGTTACCTCTAGAATTTGGATAAAGAAGTTGATAAGGGATTTTGGTTGGGTATGGTAGAGCTAGAAAGGTCAAAGTGGTGTGAAGAAGATAAAGTATGGGTGCTGTTTTATAATTGAGGGGAGGGACGATTTTGGATGTTATTAAAATTTTAAATTAATATAAATTATCATTGATGTCCAAATGGTTACAAGTATTTAATATTCAAATATAATACAAGTATGAATATAAATATCTCATCCAATAAAATTTGGACATGTTTTGGTCATATTTGTTCTAGTATATTATTTTTTTAACACTTTATTAACCCTTTTGACAATTATGGTGATAATATTATTTTTTACTCCTAGGGGGTTAATATAATGACTATAAAAGAAAAAACTACCCATAAATGGACCATGGTTGATTTTTATAGCCATATCCCATCCATTTGGAAAAATCTAATATTTTTATGAATTTTAAATTATTTCATATAATATTATTTATTATAAAATATAATTACTATGATTTTTTACACAATTAATTTAATTTGACATTAAATAAATTAATAAAAAGGTGAAATTAGAATATACTACTTTCAAATATCCTGAATATTTCATATCGATCTATAAAATTTAAATTAAACATTAACCATATTCAAATTATATCAATTTAAATATTTTTAAAATAATTTATTTTATTTTTCAAGTAATTGAATAATTAATATGTCAATGTTGTTTAAGTTTTTAAGGTAATTATTTATTCAAAAAAATACTATGACAAAACAATTAATTTTAAAAAAAAATTATTATTTATAACCAAATATATCCTCTGTTTATCCCTATATTAAAAATATTATATTTATTAATGTTATGAGTGGGTTCCCTAGACGTTTTGGGGGCCATTAGTTGTTCTATCTAAAAACCTATGTATTGGAATCTATAATTGAGATCATTATCAATGTGTACCATTTTATCATGTTATTTTATGAAAGTAAAAAACCATAAAATTGAAGTTGTGGGGAGGTAGATTTAATTGGGCGCATCATTAGTGGTATGAAGTTGGTTGAAAGATCAAGATATAATTTATCACTTCTGAGTTGACGAAGAGATATCTCGTGGGCCCAGTTTGACCAGAACGGTAGTAGCTTTATTAAATCTATACCCATGGTAAAAGAAGTAAAGTTTATCCAGTAACATCATGAAATATGTAAAGTAACAAATGGATTATCACACAAGCATGGATCGTGTTTTATGAGATATTTGGAGATGAAGAGATTATATTACACATAATGTGTTCATACGAGGTATTCATAGACATGACATTCTTTATCTCTTTTGGTATCATGATGTGTTTCCAAAATCTACTCTAGTGGTTTGGAATCACTTCTATTGAGATAAGGACCTATAGGGTCACACACAAAGTTTATCAAAAATATTCACCTATTCAAATGAATATGAGTTTAGAACAAATTTGACCCCATGTGCGGGGTTTGGTTAATGTGTGAGTATGATTGATTGATATTAAAAAAACCAATTATATTATTCATGTTTAGAATAATGATGATTGGATTTATTTATCATGCTCTTTAAAAGTTTTTTGATCATAAAATTGAATATGATAAAATATAATTTTATGAACAAATATATGATGTTCAAGGTTTTTAAAATTATCGTAGGAGCTTATGGGCTAAGTTAATAGTCATTATTTTATCAAGTAGCATTTATATTGTTTCAAGTAAGTGATAAAATATTTTTCACATTTATAATTAGTTTATTAAGTCATACATGTGCACAATGGTCTAAAATGAAGGTTATTACTTTCCAGGGACCAAAGTTAAATTTTAGAAAGTATAACCTAGGTATAAAAGCTCATTTATCCTCCTTAATAGTAAGATCCACCATTTTTAATTATTTGTTGAGAGAACATATCTTATCTTATCCTATCAAAATCTTAGAGATAGATTCTAAAGGGGGGACACGGTTAGATCATTCTCGCTTTGTTAATCTAGTCTTAATTATTTATATTATTACAGGATCATTAAAAATATTTTAAATTTAAAATGTTATCACTCGATAATCATTGATCAAAGATCCAGGATCTTTGGTTTATTTGTTGATGATCTAGATGATTCTTAGTTTTCTACATTTGATCCATGATACATTGAGATAGAGAAAATAAAATCATCAAATTCAAATTAATAAGTTATCATTTACACTTTCATTAGATTTTATTTTTCATGACTAAATTTAATTACAACTGATCATTTAAAAAATTTGGGGAATAGTATTTTTTTGTCTTTAGTAATTTAAGATGAACCCAGACCCAAAATTTTAAATTATGTGTGTTTCTTTCTTCCATTGCACCCTAGGTTACTTAAATTTGTATCAAAGATAACATATAATTATTTAGGTCTATAAATTTAAAATTTAAATTACATTTTCTATGATTTGGTAAGATGTTTTTTATAGGGTACCATCAAAACTAATAGGGTATCAATCCGAGTTCGTATCACCATGATATTGTTGATCATAGATCAACCAGTTTGGTGTAAAAAATTATAATGAGAATTAATGTTTTTTTATTCATTTTAATGGATTTTGATGTGATAGATTTTTAGTTGGTGCGCGATGTGAGTACATTGCATGTTAGCTATATATACTGAAATCTATTTGCGGTAGTCCATTAAAAATAAAATCTTGCTTTCTAAGTTTGATTTAGTTTCCAATAATAATAAAAATAGACAATTTTGTCATTAGAAACTTTTTCCAAGATTCCATTAGAAGTTTGATTTTTTTTATAAAAAAAATATAATAAAGATTCCCTTAGAAGATTTATTTTTTTAAAAAAAGAAAAATATACCCTTGTAATAATCATTATATATATATATGTCCTTTAAATGTATTCCTATCTATACTTGGTTTGGACCGGAATAGTATGGGTCTGACCAACTTGACCCATAAATGGCCCTAAAATAAATTTCATGGGATCTTATTTATTTCCCAATAAACCCAATAATTTTTGAAAAAAAAATCAAAAATTAAATTTTATTGATTGGTATTTAATAAAATTATTCCAAGTGATGTGGGATATATTTATCATTAATTAAAATTATTTTAATGTAATTTAAAGCATTAAAAACGTCATCAAGTTGAATCTTTGCAAATTTAATTTTTACTATACAATATAATTTCATGTTGACTAATCATGAGTTGATACCAACCCACACATGTTTATTTTATTATTTATTTAATTAAATTATTACATTTATGTTTTTTTCAAATGTAATAATTATTTTATTTTGATAATATATTCATTGTATCTCCATATTTAATTTTTATAAGGATATGTGTATCCACATTTAAGTGATAAAATGTAATTTCACACCCTAAGTTCACCTCATCTACATGTAAGTATACATTGTATAGATTGGAGGAGTTCATGGAAAATAATATTTAGTCAAGAGCCGATGTCGACCAAAAAAGTTAAGTGCATGAGAATTGGGGGTGATGTAATTCAATTCAGGTATTAACATAAGGAATTACCTTAGTGTCTTGGTTAAAACATTATTCACATCATGTATTAACCATTAGTTAATGTCTCATGATCATGTAATTATTCATTTATTTATTTTATCATGTTCATGTTTTATAATTTTCTGAATGTGTATTTATTTCACAGGATCACATAGTATAACAATAAATAAGAATCCATAGAAAAAATTAACATGTGCATTGAATGTTTCCTATTTAAAATAATGGTTGTTTTGTGAGTGTGATCACATAAAAAAAATAATGATAAATAGAAAAGATATTTCTTTTTCTAATATTAACTTACCAAATCCATTAAAGAAAATATTAAGTCATTAAATACCTTCTATAACAAAAAATTAGAAAAAAATTGATTCTTCAAGGTGGTCATCTGACCTAGTTGAGGGTGCCTTTTACTATCAAGTATTTATTATCATAGTGGTGGTTTTACTTAACTAATTGTTTTTCGAGAAGGAGTAGTCACAGATATCTTGTTGAAACATTAGAGTCAAGGCATTGAGTAATGAAAATTAATTATTTTCTGGATATTGGACTCTACTCAATAGATCATGGAGTCGTGAGATAATGTGTTTGGCCAATCAAATTCCTACCATAGACTCTTGGAGTAGTGGTGATGTCACATATCAGGCTATGAAGAGAGTTTAAAGGATCCTTTACACTATAATACTCAAACAACTATGTAATCCAAATCTAGTAGTTGAGGACGGCTGTGATTTGATAAAATAGTGGGAGACATTTAAATTTTATAATTTGAAAATGTATATTTTTAATGAAGATAATGTAAAAATATGATAAGTTTTTTCTGTATATAAAATAGAAACAACCACCAATTTAATTTTACTACAATAAATATTTGCTAAATAGAATATCCTAACAGGCCATAACTACAAGGAGTGGAACAAGTACTTGCATAGAGTACTTCTCCAGTAGATAATGATTTATGTTCTAGAATCCCCACATCCTGTTGAGCACCCTCAGGGACTGAGAAAGGATTATAAATATAAATATAAGAATCCTATTTATGATGCACTATATGTTCATTGTTTCATGTCATCGTCTATGTTTAGTGAGAAGTAAAAAATGCACGATGAAAAAGATTTTTTTTCAAATTCTATCTTTTTAATAAGAGTTATACAAGGATATAGCTTATCAAAAATGATATGAGATATCATGTTCTTTGTATAGATGCAAGCTTGAATAATAAAACCGTGTGGGACCTCATTTACTCAATATGTGTGATGCCCCAGGTTTTATAAACTGGTCCAAGTGAACAATGTTGTGCTTTTTAATGATGTCTTTTGTTTTATTTTATTTTATTTTATGCTTTGTGTGCTGATAAAGAATTCGAGTGGAAATGAAACATGAAGAATACAATAAACTATTATATATTTAAAAGATACATTACAACAAGAACCATCTAATTGAAAGTACCATGCACAAGACCTAACACGACCACAGCAAGACTACAAAGAACCACAACACGGGCAATCGGATAGTCGACATCTTCAGGGTCCATCAGTGTGAAAAGTATAACCGCCAGAATCACCGTGCACGCACTCAGCACCAGAGGTATGAGGAGAGCCATCCGCCAAGGGTCCGGTGTTTTGAAAATGTTAAACATCCTACCCCTTTCTTTTATAATAGACCTATAAGGGAATATGACCATTTTTTTACCGTTGGGTTCCAATGGATAAAGTGCATCATTTTATAAAACTTTTTTCCTTATAACGCTTTTATAATATTATAGTATTTCAATTTTTTAATAAATACAAAGTATCAGAATTATAACTTCAAGTATTAAAATAAAATATTATTCTTGCAAATGAAACTATTTTGATCATGATGATATTTATATGATTGAAAACATGGTATTTTTTTTAAATGTGTCGAACGGGGTATCAGCAATAATTGAAAAATGTATCTTTTCGGACCTCTAAAACCATGTGTTTTGAATTAGAGAAAAAATTGCGGGTCTTTTAAACATAATTTTATAAATCAACAAGTGAAGTAAGTTATAAATTGGATTTTAATGGTTATAAGATCCTAGAAGTTATAAAAGTGTTGTATTAAAAATATATCTTTTTTAATGAAAATAATAGTTATATCAAATAGTATCATTTGTTTACTTAAACTAAAATGAGATTTTAGTTTTATGAGTTATAAAGTACTTATTCAATTTTATAAAAATTCCAAATTATAATGTACCGGTTATATATATATATATATCGCGAAGTAGTATAATTTTAACATTTATTAAAACTGTTTTTTTTTAAAACATGCAACCCAGGCCATCCCGACCCTGCATGGATCTTCTCCATCCGTTTTTGCCTCGACCGTTCGATCTCGCCACGGTCAATCCCGGCCATTGATATGTTTTAAAACACTCTTTTCTTTTCATCCGTCCAATCATTCCAAGGTCGGATCTCATCCGTTGTTTTTTTCCTTTTCTTTCTTTCTCTGCGTTTTCAGTCTTCTTCTACCTCGTGCCAGGACCCGCGAACCAGACTTGGTTTGCCCGAGATGCCTCCTCTCCATTGCTCATGTTGACCTCGCGCACCCACCTCCGTAGGCTCGGCCTAACCTTCCCCGGATCGTCATCCTTGAAGAACCGAGAAACCCCAGTGAAAATGGGGACCTCCGGAGCCAACCCGCGCCACCGCGACACCAGCATCGTCGCCGCCTCGCCGTCGCCTCGCCACCACAAACCACCTCCAATTTCGCACCTCACCCCCATGCACGACCACACTAGTTCCGGAGCTACGCTACTGGACACCAAGCCGTCACCTTGCATTGTTTCTAGGAGTCCTCACCGGACTACCACCCGCCACCAAAGCTCCTCCTGGTTCACCGGCCACCCAGCAAGCCTCCCTCCGGTGAGCTCCTCTCTTGAGCGGTAAGGGTGTTTTGGTGTTTTTTACGGTTTGAGATAAAACATTACATATACTCGGTATATATATATATATATATACGTATATACATATCCAATTTATTGTTATACGCACATATTCACCATGCAAACCCCTCGGTTTGAGAAGAGTACTCTACTCTAAGGGTGTTTTCATGTTGTATGAAACCTAAACTATTATACCCACAATATATACAGAATATATATATATATATGTATATACAACTCATACTCTTCGGTTTTGAACAATTTTCAAGGGGTGTTTCCTTCGTGATATAAAAAGGGATATCACTTTTAAGTTAGTTTTAATGATCCTATTTTACAAACCTAAAACTCAAGTTTAAGTGTATAGTGTTTTTATGGTTTTGAATATATATATATATATATACATATGTATATACATCACTCAAACCCATTTTTTATAGGGTATCCAAGATTATTCAGTATTTTTATACTAAGAATTATACTTTTGAAAAAGGGGGTTTTCTAAAATCAATTCCTAACAGGTTGGATTTTATGTAAGCCGTATATATTTATATAACTATATTTTTATGTAAGGTAATATGTTGGAATGGAAATTAGTTTTGATGTTTAAGAGATGAATAATTATCTTTGGAAAAATATTTTTAATGCGAACTTGGTTTTTGGTTTAAGTACAATTATGTTATGGTTAAAAACAAAGATTGTACATGTTTATGTATTTATAGTTTCATGAACATTTAAACCCCCATGTGGTTTTGAATTTCAAACTGAATAAATGATAAGTAGTTAGAGGTATTAATATTTTAACTGTACCATGTTTAATTTATGAGGAAACCTGTATATATAATTTTGTATATATATCCTTATGTATGTATTTTTAAGATTAATATCTGAAAACCCTAGTTTCAAGAAATGGTTATGCATGTAGAATTTTAGTACTTGCCTATGCTGTTTTATATTTCTGTGTCTAAGGGTACACCAATGAACTTGACTAATTTCGCCCTTGAAATGATTTGTGTTTTTTCAAAAGGATATGCCCTTGCCTGTTTTAAACTTGCATTAAAAGGATATGTATTTAAGGGTTATGTTAATATGTAGAAATCCTCTATTATTTTTATACCAAACTCGCTGCAATGATTTTTAGTGAGCCGAGTGTAACTGCAAATTCTATGACTGGTGAAGAATAATAATTAATGACAGGTATTTTTTTTAAAGTGGTTTATTTCCAAGTGTCGGAATTTTAAAGATTGCATGTGTTTATTATTTTTATACCAAGCATGTCGTAGTAATTATTAGTGGATGGGGATTTGTTGAAAGTACTGTGACCTGTGAAGTACAATAGTTAATGCCAAGTAGTTCTTTTCCAAGTACTGGAATTTTAGAAACTCATCATTTAATACCCCTTGGGATCAAGTCTCACACATTCATCATCTTATGTGCTTAAATAATTTTTCTATGCACATAGTATGCTTGCTTGACCGTGCCTGCTTTTATTCTATATTTTCAAGTTTATCTATCATATCATGTATTTGGGAACCAATTATGTAATTGTTACCTTATTCATATTATTCATGTATATGAATCAACATGAAGAGGAACTAAGAACTAATTACCCAAAGTGGTATGGGACACCTTCGGTAATGAGTAATGAAAATGGTATTACCCAATGTGGTATGGGACACCTTGGGTAATATGAAATGAAAATTAAATATTCAAAGTGGTATGGGACACCTTGAATATATGACCTTATCAACATGTTAGAAATGTATGGGACTACCCGGAATGGGGTCCGGTAAGAAGAAAACCCTCCAGGTTGGGGACTGGTTAAAGTAAGCCCTCCGGGTTGGAGACCGGTAAAAGTAAGCTCCTCGATGCATCGATAGTTCTCGAGACAGTCAGATTGGGTTTTTACCCTTAGGTCATGGCACAAGGCCTTGACACAGAGACCATGATTCCTTTAGCATACATTTCTTTGTTTATGACCAACCTAGTGATTATTCCGATCAGAGGAATAACCTTGGTTATAGAACCTTACCTATGAGTATCAGAAAAAAAAAGAAACACAAGACATATGATATGGAAATATTGATGCATGTCCTGTTTTCTTTTCCAGAATTTTATTACAAATGTTGCATTACATTTATCATGTCATGATGTGTTTTTTAGATAATGCGCTTGTGCACGACTCTAATGATGTTTACTCCTTGT
The DNA here is from genome assembly GCA_963277665.1 of Viscum album. Lineage (NCBI taxonomy): Eukaryota > Viridiplantae > Streptophyta > Magnoliopsida > Santalales > Viscaceae > Viscum > Viscum album. The sequence continues at coordinate 1,468,855,702 of OY728135.1, forward strand.
TGTTCATGCACACCTTTCTTGTTTATGGTCACTTTAATTAGTATAACCCATGTCTTTTTACTAGCATGCTTATCTTTTCTATTAAGTGGGCTTCCGCGAAGTGTTCTAGTATGTAAGTATGAAGTTCTTTAACTGTGATACATTGACTTTTGTTTTGTCTTAAAGTTTTTTTCCTTTAAGAAAACATTTTAAGAATGGAAAAGTATTTTCAAAATGGTTTTCTAAGGCTATACTTATGTATTTTCAAAAACCCCTTACTGAGTATTTCAATGCTCACCCTATGTTTTATGTTAAATTTTTACAGGGTGATAGAGCCTTTCCAAGACTTGGATGTTTGTTCTTAGCTCAGAAATAAAGAAGCAAAGCTGTTGTCTCTGATTCTCCAGGATCTAAACCAGAAGGTTCCTCCTGATGGGTTATGATGTGTGACTTATTTGTTTCATTTGTACGAAATAAATTGCACACCATAACCGAAGCACCGGCATGGGGCTACCGTGGTTGGGGCGTCATAGTTGGTATCAGAGTAATGGTTTAGGCAACCTTGGAAAAATAGGACAACACAAAAACATTAATAATGTTTTACTAAGTAGGGTTTGTTCTTAAACTTCTCAGATGGAAAGACAGCGAACCACGCCTAGACTCTTGACTCTCCCTACAGAAGTCATAGAGACTATTGTAGCAAAATCCTGCTCAACAAGTTACCAACCTTTTGTTAACTTACGACTCACGTGCAAAACCCTCTATGAAATATCGAAAAGCTCGAATGTCCTCCGAATCTTCCGAGGGTCATAAGTTGTGTATAACCTAATGGCTAGTGCGCTTTTTGAGAATTATAAAAATAAAGGGAAGTACTATGAGGGACTCTTCCTGTGTTTCACTATGAACAATAAATGGTTGGCCTTCCCGGCATTTGGATAAGCTGCAAAGCAGTTAGACTTCCGCGCAGTCTTTATGTACCAAATCCTGTGCTTCAGCATGCTTGGGGAGCTCTGCGATTTTTGATATTTCCTAGAATCCTTCAATTATGAAATGGTTCGAGAGATCTTTAGGAACCAAATCCAAGCGGATGTCGCGAAGCTTGATGTCACTCGTTCCCATCTCTGGAAAACCACCTGTATCAAACGGGAGCTTGGTTTCAACCATGATCCACTTTGCCAAAAATGTATTTGGGAAGAGGAGACCCACAAGCTCTGTTCAACCCTGGGGATTGAGTTGAATAGTAACTTCTTCCATGGGCGGTGGAGGTAAAGGGACATCACCAAGGGTGTCAAAGAAGCGGTGTGAATAAGTCAGTGTGTGTACACCGATCGTATTGCGGGGATGCAATTCCTTTAAGAGGGGGATAATGTGACGCCCCAGGTTTTATAAACTGTTCCAAGTGAACAATGTTGTGCTTTTTAATGATGTCTTTTGTTTTATTTTATTTTATTTTATGCTTTGTGTGCTGATAAAGAATTCAAGTGGAAATCAAACATGAAGAATACAATAAACTATTATATATTTAAAAGATACATTACAACAAGACCCATCTAATTTAAAGTACCATGCACAAGACCAAACACGGCCACATCAAGACTACAAAGAACCACAACACAGGCAATCGGATAGTCGTTATCTTCAGGGTCCATCAGGGTGAAAAGTATAACTTCCAGAATCACCGCGCATGCACTCAGCACCAGAGGTATGAGGAGAGCCATCCGCCAAGGGTCCGGTGTTTTGAAAATGTTAAACATCATACCCCTTGCTTTTATAATAGACCTCTAAGGGAATATGACCGTTTTTTTGACCGTTGGGTTCTAATGGATAAAGTGCATCATTTTATAAAACTTTTTTCCTTATAACGCTTTTATAATATTATAGTATTTCAATATTTTAATAAATACAAAGTATCAGAATTATAACTTCAAGTATTAAAATAAAATATTATTCTTGCAAATGAATCTATTTTGATCATGATGTTATTTATATGATGGAAAACATGGTATTTTTTTAAATGTGTCGAACGGGGTATCAGCAATAATAGAAAAATGTATCTTTTCGGACCTCTAAAACCATGTGTTTTGAATTAGAGAAAAAACTACGGGCCTTTTAAACATAATTTTATAAATAAACAAGTGAAGTAAGTTATAAATTGGATTTTGATGGTTATAATATCCTAGAAGTTATAAAAGTGTTGTATTAAAAATATATCCTTTTTAAAGAAAATAATAGTTATATCAAATAGTATCATTTGTTTACTTAAACTAAAATGGGATTTTAGTTTTATTTGTTAAAATGTACTTATTAAATTTTATACAAATTCCAAATTATAATGTACCGGTTATATATATATATATATATTGAGACGTAGTATAATTTTAACATTTATTAAAACTGTTTTTTTAAACATGCAACCCAGGCCATCCCGACCCCGCATGGATCTTCTCCATCCATTTTTTCCTCGACCGTTCGATCTCACCACGGTCAATCCCGACCATTGATATTTTTTTAAACACACTTTTCTTTTCATCCGTCTGATCATGCCAAGGTCGGATCTCATCCGTTGTTTTTTTCCTTTTCTTTCTTTCTCCGCGTTTTCGGTCTTCTTCTACCTCGCGCCAGGGACCCGCGAACCAGACTTGGTTTGCCCGAGACGCCTCCTCCCCACTGCTCATGTTGACCTCACGCACCCACCTCCGTAGGCTTGGCTTAACCTTCCCCGGATCTTCATCCTTTAAGAACCGAGAAACCCCAGTGAAAATGGGGACTTCTGGAGCCAACCCGCGCCACCGCAACACCAGCACCGCCGCCGCCTCGCCGTCACCTCGCCACCACGAACCACCTCCAGTTTCGCACCTCACCCCCATGCACGACCACACTGGTGCCAGTGCTACGCTGCTGGACACCAGGCCATCACCTTGCATCGTTTCTAGGAGTCCTCACCGGACTACCACCGGCCACCAAAGCTCCTCCTGGTTCACCGGCCACCCAGCAAGCCTCCTTCAGGCGAGCTCCACTCTTGAGCGGTAAGGGTGTTTTGGTGTTTTTTTCGGTTTGAGATAAAACGTTACATATACTCGGTATATATATATATATACACGTATATACATATCCAATTTATTGTTATACGCACATATTCACCATGCAAACCCCTCGGTTTGAGAAGAGTACTCTACTCTAAGGGTGTTTTCATGTTGTATGAAACCTAAACTATTATACCCACAATATATACAGAATATATATATGTATATACAACTCATACTCTTCGGTTTTGAACAATTTTCAAGGGGTGTTTCCTTCGTGATATAAAAAGGGATATCACTTTTAAGTTAGTTTTAATGATCCTATTTTACAAACCTAAAACTCAAGTTTAAGTGTATAGTGTTTTTATGGTTTTGAATATATATATATATATATATATATAAATATGTATATACATCACTCAAACCCATTTTTTTAGGGTATCCAAGATTATTCAGTATTTTTATACTAAGAATTATACTTTTGAAAAAGGGTTTTTCTAAAATCAATTCGTAACAGGTTGGATTTTATGTAAGCTGTATATATTTATATAACTATATTCTTATGTAAGGTAATATGTTGGAATGTAAATTAGTTTTGATGTTTAAGAGATGAATAATTATCTTTGGAAAAATATTTTTAATGCCAACTTGGTTTTTGGTTTAAGTACAATTATGTTATGGTAAAAACAAAGCTTTTACATGTTTATGTATTTATTGTTTCATGAACATTTAAACCCCCATGTGGTTTTGAATTTCAAACTGAATAAATGATAAGTAGTTAGAGGTATTAAGATTTTAATTGTACCATGTTTAATTTATGAGGAAACCTATATATATATAATTTGTGTATATATATCCTTATGTATGTATTTTTAAGATTAATATCTGAAAACCCTAGTTTCAAGAAATGGTTATGTATGTAGAGTTTTAGTACTTGCCTATGCTGTTTTATATTTCTGTGTCTAAGGGTACACCAATGAACTTGATTAATGTCTCCCTTGAAATGATTTGTGTTTTTTCAAAAGGATATGCCCTTGCCTGTTTTAAACTTCCATTAAAAGGATATGGATTTAAGGGTTATGTTAATATGTAGAAATCCTCTATTATTTTTATACCAAACTCGCTGCAATGATTTTTAGTGAGCAGAGTGTAACTGCAAATTCTATGACTGGTGAAGAATGATAATTAATGACAGGTATTATTTTTAAAGTGGTTTATTTCCAAGTGTCGGAATTTTAAAGATTGCAAGTGTTTATTATTTTTATACTAAGCATGCCGCAGTAATTATTAGTGGATGGGGATTTGTTGCAAGTATTGTGACCTGTGAAGTACAATAGTTAATGCCAAGTAGTTCTTTTCCATGTACTGGAATTTTAGAAACTCATCATTTAATACCCCTTGGGATCAAGTCTCACACATTCATCATCTTATGTGCTTAAATAATTGTTCTATGCACATAGTATGCTTGCTTGACCGTGCCTGATTTTATTCCATATTTTCAAGTTTATCTGTGATATCATGTATTTGTAAACCAATTATGTAATTGTTACCTTATTCTTATTATTCATGTATATGACTCAACATGAAGAGGAACTAAGAACTAATTACCCAAAGTGGTATGGGACACCTTGGGTAATGAGTAATGAAAATGGTATTACCCAATGTGGTATGGGACACATTGGGTAATGAGTAATGAAAATGGTATTACCCAATGTGGTATGGGACACCTTGGGTAATATGAAATGAAAATTAAATATTCAAAGTGGTATGGGACACCTTGAATATCTGACCTTATCAACATGTGAGAAATGTATGGGACTACCCGAAATGGGGTCCGGTAAGAATAAAACCCTCCAGGTTGGGGACTGGTTAATGTAAGCCCTCCGGGTTGGAGACCGGTAAAAGTAAGATCCTCGATGCGTCGATAGTTCTCAAGACAGTCGGATTGGGTTTTTACCCTTAGGTCATGGCACAAGGCCTTGACACAGAGACCATGAGTCCTTCAGCATAAATTTCTTTGTTTATGACCAACCTAGTGATTATTCCGATCAGAGGAATAACCTTGGTTATAGAACCTTACCTATGAGTATCAGAAAAAAAAAGAAACACAAGACATATGATATGGCAATATTGATGCATGTCCAGTTTTCTTTTCCAGAATTTTATTACAAATGTTGCATTACATTTATCATGTCATGATGTGTTTTTTTAGATAATGCGCTTGTGCACGACTCTGATGATGTTTACTCCTTGTTGTTCATGCACACTTTTCTTGTTTATGGTCACTTTAATTAGTATAACCCATGTCTTTTTACTAGCATGCTTATCTTGTCTATTAAGTGGGCTTCCGCGAAGTGTTCTAGTGTGTAAGTATGAAGTTCTTTAACTGTGATACATCGACTTTTGTTTTGTCTTAATGTTTTTTTCCATTAAGAAAACATTTTAAGAATGGAAAAGTATTTTCAAAATGGTTTTCTAAGGCTGTACTTATGTATTTTCAAAAACCCCTTACTGAGTATTTCAATGCTCACCCTATATTTTATGTTAAATTTTTACAGGGTGATAGAGCCTTTCCAAGACTTGGATGTTTGTTCTTAGCTCAGAAATAAAGAAGCAAAGTTGTTGTCTCTGATTCTCCAGGATCTAAACCAGAAATTTCCTCCTAATGGGTTATGATGTGTGACTTATTTGTTTCATTTGTACGAAATAAATTGCACACCATAACCGAAGCACCGGCACAGGGCTACCGTGGTCGGGGCGTCATAATATGATTGGGTACATTGAGAGACTTGAGTACAATTGGTTCAAAATGAACCATGATCTAGAAACTGATCTCATTCTAGCCTCTATACAGCAGAGCATATCATCTTTTATTGTTAATTATAATATAAAGAACAAGAATAAGTCACTCTCATATTTTTTGGATATAGTTCACAAAGAATATAAAGATATGAATAACTCCATCACTTTAATAATTATGATAAATTAGTGGAGGAAAGGAAAGGGTGAAATGTCAAGGTCTATGTCTAAGTCAAAGAAAAAAATGCACCTCCCTTTCACAAAAACCATGATGAAGAGGGAGAGAAATTACCAAGAGGTAGTCTTATTTACATGTGGAAAGAAAGTCCATTGGAAGAATAATTTCATAACAGGGAAGAAGAATCAATTAATTCTTCAATTTTATGTATATTTTACATTGACTAAAATTTTTCTATTTCTACAAGTTGGGTATTGGATACTATATTTGTCTCACACACTTTTATTCAAATACAGGAACCAGGTGGATTCAATACAATCAAAAAAGTTGAATTAGAACTCTGAGAAAAGAATGGTGTGAGGCTAACATCATTACCAATGGTAGATCATCATCATAATTTACCCAGTGACATGATTCTTGTATTAAGTTCTCTATTAAGTACCATATGATACTATAAATATAATCTTAGTGCAAAAAACTGGTATAGGATTCTATCCTACTCATCACCTAATCTGATTTTCCAAAAGGCTTGAAGATCATTCCCAATCCCCATGGGTTAGTGATAAGTTCCTAAGAAACACAATAACTCCTTTGGGAATGGTTTTTCCCAAATCAGAGATATAATAGTGGAATAAACTAAATGAAAAAAAATTAAATTCCAAATAGTCTATAACCAACTACCAGGTTCTAACCCATTTTAATATACATAAACATAAACCATCGACAAAAAAACCATGTAAAATAAAAAGGAAAAAATACTTTATAAATAATAAGATAACTACAAACCAACACGATCCAAGCTTGAACCATCACCAAGAAACCATCAGTTATTCCCAATATCCAAAATCACTCCACATCATCAATGAGAAACATTATTAATCTCATTGAGGTCCTAGTACCTGAAAATTTCTTTGAGTGGGATAAAAATCATTGTAGTTCGCCCCTACCTGTTGAAACTATAAAAAAATTTCATAACGCAATTCACTAATGTTAGTTTGAAAATAAATCTAAAAGGTATGATTTTCATATATACAATGCATGGAAATGATAAAAATTTCATAATACACTTTCTAAATATTTTCTACTTTTTACCTAAAACTAAACCCATGCATTTTGAAAACAAATCCACTGGCCCAAGTTGCTTCAAAACCACCAAAATGGTTAATGTTTCTAAAAGACAACTCATTTTTTTTATCTAAATGAAAACGATTGCTTTAGAAAAAAAGTCACTATCCAAATACACTCTTAAAAACACATTTTGAAAATTTATTCAAATCACTCACACCAGAGTCTTTATAATCTCAAAATAAGTTTTCAAAAACATCATTAAAAATTCAATTTCAATGTAAACAACCCAGATCACATGGGTTAAGCACAACAAGAATCCCCCATATATATATATATATGTATATATTTCACAAGGAATATAAAAAATGAATCATAAGTAATTAAGGTTCCTTATCAATGAAATTAGGGGAAATGATACAACCAAGAACTAAATCAAACTCCCATGAATATATAACTCACTGAGAAAATAGTTGTGTCATGGTTCTACAAAAAGTCACTAGCTGATAAAACATCTTATTATATATGGTTATAACCAAATTAACTAGATATGATATATAATAAGTCCATATTGTCATCTAATTATCCCACAAAAGACTCATTGGAATGACCACCCCAACATGAACCTATTTCATTATAAGGGAATTCAGGAAGTGTGTGAACTAAATATTAGAAACGAATTAGATCTTATACTTAGTACCAAGCATCCCATAAATAATAAATTAAGGGATGCATAGTTCAATAAGTTAAGCTTGTTCACAAGGTATAACCATAAATTCTATCGCCACTAACACCCAATGATGGAAATCCCCCTACACTTAACATGTATACAAGGCATAACAAGTGCATTCCTATACAAGGGGGGAAAATAATCACATAATGATCATAAACCCACACAAGGGATACACAATCACAGGGAAATCAAGAGTTCTATCGACATAAACCATTTAAAAATAGTTCCAAATTTGAATTTAACACCAAATCATGGATCATATTAGAAATACCCTTCACATTTCTTAAAAGACTTCACAAACACCATTTTGAAAATGATGAAAATCACACAAACATTTAAAAATTTTCAAAGTCACTCTTGTATAAGGGATGTCTTCTTTGAAACTCTAAAACATATCTAAATCCATTATCTCCATAACACATTCCATCAAACACCACTTAAAAAAATTAATAGGTCCAAATGAATCACCCATTTCTTTTTAAACATTTCAATCCTGTGCTTTAATAAGGGTCTTTGTCTTCCAAACAAACACAAGGCTAAAGGGACAACCATTTTTCATAAAACCATTTAAATAATCCACTGTGGTATTTAAAAATCATGATATACAACAGAAACCTATCAAATCATCAGTTTAAATATGTTAAAACACCCATTTACAAATACTTTTGAGGTACACACCTCAATTTCAAACCAAATTCCCTTTAAAACCTTTTTTTTAGACATCAATAATTAAAACTGGGTTACAAACCATTACTCATCATGAGAACCATTTCAAAAATTCTTAACTAATTTCAAAATATTCTTATCATAATAAAAAATTCAATTTCAAATAACAAAACATGAAATTCACATATAAAACCAATTATGAATAGCATAAAACTCAAAGAAAGGGTTTCAAAACACCGTGATGTTATCACATATTTTTTATTCTAGCATAAAAAATGAATTCTGAAATCACAATCATAAAATAATTCAAAAAGGAAAAAATTTCATAGTAACACCTACTTCAAAGAAGTGGGAACCATGATGAAATGTCCTGAAACATGTCGCCTTTGATGGTGACCACACCCATGGGATTAAAATTGGTGTCCATAACCCCTGGACACCAAAATCCTGATCAATGAATCCACATGAAACCCCAAAATGGAACCACATAGTTAATATGCTTCATGGGGAAATCCAAATCCAAGATACAAGAGAGGGAGAAGGGGAAAATATTGGAAAAGAGGATAAACCCCCCTAAATTATCTAGAAAACACCATTTGAAGGGAAATAATCCAAATAGGATAAGAATGGAACTCATCATAGATCTTTAAGATGGTCGGATGATTTAGTGAAAGAGAAAAGGGGTGAAACCCTTCTTAATTTGGGAGGGAAATGGGAAAATTCTAAAAAAAATTAACACATTGTTAGCTCACATGGTTTGGATTCACAGTTTGGAAAACCATACACCAACTGTGTGGGTGCCACTGCCTCCTAGAAAACCAAAGCCACCGGGCCACTCCTTTATTTCCACATGATTAAAAAACATACTTCTCAATCCTAGACAACCACAATACTCACACGACTAGCCGAATTGATCTCACTATTGTGAAAACCATTATTAAACAATGCTACATAGTGCTGTAAAAACTACCAAGTAAAATACAAGCCTGACATATTTTATACCAAAGAACATGAAAGTTGTGTTCTACACTTCAAACACAACATGTATCACTCACGATTTATCATAGGGGCTGCATTATTTGGACATAACGGTGTACAAACCGTGCTGGAAAACTATGTACAATTCAAAATGAATAAGGAAGGGTCCTCATGAATGGTGTTCTAATAGTTTGGTTAAAATTTTGAACCTTATTTGTGTACATAAGGAAAACCAAAAAAAATTCCAACTTCCAAATTGAAACTCCATGGAAACACAACCTGGACCTACACTACACCAATTGACACCAATAGAATAAGTCAGTGACAAGGGGGTGTCAAAAAATTCACACCATTCCAATTTCTAACCCTATAAGGTCTTGGTAAAAATAAAATTAGGATAAATAATGGATTAAACAAAGATGATCTAACCAAAAAAACCACTCAATGTGGCTTTACCTTAAAACCAACAATAAAAATCCTCAAAATGATCAAACTAGTTAGCCAAAAGAGAACCAGTCATCTAAAAGAAGAACCAAAATAATTACCCCAAATAGTAAATCCTATAAAGATCAAGATACCTAACATGTTCTCCTAAATATTTATAATTCCTCTAAAACGGTCTCCCTATTATTTACATTTCATCTAATATGGTGGAACAAAAGAACCAGAACTGGGAAACTCATCCTCAAACAACTGACAATCATAATAGGGGAAACCTCAACTATGAACACTTCCAAATCCATAAGAGGGAATAAAAATCACAAGATCGTCATTATAATGATAATACCACTTACCTTGGCTCGCAAATCATGCAGATAACCTAGGGTCAAACACCAGATAATTCCCACAAAGTTCATCCCACAAAAATCACATATCTAAACACTAGTTTATATACCACATTCAACTGGTGTATCACACACCATAATCTCCCAATTTCACACCCAATGTCCCATCTCATGTCAAAACAAATGGATCCACCAGTCACAATCAAGAAAACGGGTACAACCTACAATCACCAAGAAAGTTTCCCAAACAACAACGATAAAAAACTATACTTATAGCCGATCCACAAAAAACCCTAAGAGAGGAGGAAAGGAAACATTAATCAATAGAATACAAAATTCCAAAAAAAAGAAAAACAATCAAAGACCATGAAAACATGTTCACAGCCTCCAAAGGAAAATAACCCCAAGATGAAATCATCCCTAAGAACATCCTAGAAAACCCTCCTTCAAAAAAGGAGGAAACAAACACTCCCACTATTTTAGCTAAATCCAACTAAATTTCTCTCAAAATATCCTACATGTGAAGCCTAATGTGTCTTAATATTATTTAGTATCACCAAAATCTCTTACAACCACCTCTTTTCTTACAAACTCAATGAAAGTTCTATATCCACCATTACAATTGGAGTCCAGTTAGGCATTAGAACTAGAGAAAAACCTTCTCCCATTCATTTGAACAACAAAAAAAACAAAAAATACAATAACTACATTGATCCATGTCCCAAAGTGAAATCCAGATGACTCCTCCACAATTAATGGAATCAAAACCACAACAAAAACACTCAAGCATCGCCTGCAAAAACCACATCGGAAGAATTGTTTTCTTGAAAACCACCAATTCTCTAAGGAATTTTATAACCTACATCCACCAAAGGGTATATTTGAAAACCAATACATCAAATAAACCACCTCAGTGGAAAACACCCATTTCCTAAACAATTAAATAAACAAAATTTCTTTCACATTACCTTCTCGCATTGAAAACGATTCATCCAAAATGATTTTCAAAACTGATTTCCCCTTTTCAGAACAATTTCGAATAATTATTAAAAAAACCAATTTAAAACATTTTAAATACAGTAATGTAATCCACCATCTTACAAAACATGCCAAAATCTATAGGAAATCACTATTACCACCCATTTGAAAACCATGTCAAAAAATAATAGTTTTCACAAATCCCCTCAATTTTTTTAAACAAGATTTGAAAAAGATAAGTGAACACGATAACCCCACAGGCATGAAAACAAGTATAACCAAATCTTATCCAAAAATGGTAACCAAACAGTCCTCATTCCACCTCCAACAAGTGAAAATTACTTTTGGAGAAATCAAACATTCATGAGGATTCCAAATATACTATTTAGGGAGAAATTGTGTTGTGCTTGCCTTAATCACCGTAGTTTGGGGGACCTAGTGTCCATGATGAAAAATACTATAAAAAAGGGGTATAATTTATTGAACAAGATTTATATTTTTTCCCATGTTTTGTGAGATAATTGTGTAGCTTGATTCCCCTTCCACCAAGAAGCCAAAGTGTGGTCCCAAATATCACTCAATAGTCAATGGTGACCCTAAATTTTTAATCACATTAAAACCACTAGAAATAGATAAAATAAACCTAAAATTCACAATTCAAGACCCAACAAACCATGGTAGTTTATGGTTTGGGACGTTCAACAACAAGATAAACTCTCCCCCACACTTACCTCTCAAGCTCCAAAAGCCTCAATCTTCTTTATAACATAACATCCCCAAATAATAGGGATGGAATAAGAATCTTGGGTTCTTGATCAAGGAATACATAAACCTCTGATAACATCTTTCAATGAACTATCCCAGTCTTCCATCCTACCTGACACCCAAACTGATTCACCCCAAGGCCCTAACGGAATTCTCAATCCCCATGAGATAGAAAAAAACACCAGGACAACATTGGAACTTATTTTGTAATGTTTTTTCACAAAAATCAGAGATACATTATCATAATAAACAAAATTAAAAATTAATAATTAATAATCTGCATTCCAAATAGGTCATAAACAACTTCCATGATCGAACCCATTTGCATATATATAAAAATCCTCCCCCAATAATAGATACAACCAAGTATACAAAATTATTTAATACTAGTTGAAGAATAAGACAACTACAAGTCATCTCAAGCCAATCATGAACCATCAAAAAACAACCACTAATTCCTCATAATCACCCAAATAACTCAACATCAATCATAATGAATGAGAAATATTCCAATGAGAATATAGAATCTAAAATTTTGTATGTGTGGGCGAAAATATCAGTATGACACAAAAACCCACCAAAACTATGAAATTTATTTTGTAAGGAAAATCATTAATGATCATTATAAAATAAATCTGTAAGGTGATATTTAAATATATAAAATGCATAGAAATCAAATAAGTACCACATTCTCAATTAATAATATTTTCCCTTTGTTTCTAAAAACTGAACACACGTGTCTTGAAAAGAAATATATTAGCCCAAGCTACTTAAAATCTACACATAATTAATGTTTCTAAAAACAAATTCATTCAATTTTATCTAAATGAAAATAGTTACTTTTGAAAAACATTCACTAGACAATGTCACTTTTAAACAAAAAACCGTTTTGAAATGCACATTAAAACACATAATAGTTTTCAAAAACTCAAAATAGGTTTTTACAAACATCTATAAAAAATAATTTCCAATTTAAACAATCCATCTCACATGGGTTTATCACAAAAATAGAGAACAATATATATATCATAAGGAAAATAAAAAATCAATATTAGAGATGGAGGTGAAATATCAAATATGGAAAGGAAAATTATACCACCAAACACTTGATAAAACATCCCTAAATCGATAACTGACCAATAAAAAAGTGTTTCATGGTTCTACCCAAAGTCAGTAACATGCTATGAATCAAACTATATATGGTTGTAACCACATAAACTAGCTACTATAATGTGCTTTGTCTATATTATCATCCAATTTTCCCACACAATCCTCGTTGGAATAACAAACCCCACTTTTCCCTATTTTATGCTAAGGGGCCACTAGAGGCATGTGAAAAAACTAAATGAAATTAATTAGATATTCCCTATAGTACATGGAATCCCATGACCAGTAAAGGAAGTGAGGCATAGTGAAACAATTCCAATTATACCCACAAGGAATAACCATTACAACCTTCACCCCTAACACTGAATAATTTAAATCCACATACACATAACATTAACACAAGGAATAATAATCACATTCCCACATAAGGGGAGAACAAGAATCACATAGTGATTCCAAACCCACACAAGGGTGCATAAGAAAGGGGAATTCAATAGTTCCATACAAAACCCCCATTTAAAACCAATGTTACAAATGGACCTTTAACACTAAATCATGACTTAGATTTCTAATACCTTTTACATTTTATAAAACACATTCAAAATACCATTTGTAAAATGATTGAAATCACCCAAACATTTAAAATATTTTCGAGTCACCCTTATATAAGGTCTCCCTTCTTTGAAAATATAAGACAAGTAATAATCCATTATTTCTATCACAGATTTCATTAAACACCACATTAAACATTTTAATAGGTCGAAATAAATATCCCATTTAATTTAAAATACTTCAAAGATACCCTACAACAAGGGACTTCCTCTTTGAAAGAAAACATGGCTAAAGCGACAACCATTTACCATAAATCCATTTAAAAATTCTCCCATTTCAATTCAAAAGGGTGTGAACTACACACAGCTTTCAAATTACCATTTCAAATACACTAAAAAACCCCATTATAAATCATTTTGAGGTACACACCTCAATTTCAAAACAAATTCCCTTTAAAACGTTTTTTTCACTCATTTAAAACTAAAACTGGGTTACAACCCATTAAACCCCATGAAACCCCATTCAAGAATGAATAAGTAATTTTACAAGAGGATTATGATAATAAAAATTCTATTTTAAACAAAAATTTAATGCCCCGATCCCAGTTTCCCAGAGTCGGTGCATTATTACATAACATTGGCATGATCACAAGAAAGATCAAGTCTCAAAAGACTGATTAGTTTAGTAGCCTCAGAATAACTAGATACATTCATAAAGTTTACATTATATCATAAAGTGAAAACAACTACAAAAACATCTTGTCCTCATATCCCCTCATATTATCCCTACATGTCATTCGTAAATTACTTCTTCACATCCTGGGAAAAATAAAACATTGAAAGGGGTGATCTTAGATGCCCCGTAAGGATAACAATATAGACGAAACATTCATAAATAAGTATAAACATTTAAGGCAATGTATAGCTAAAAAATTCCTTTTAAACTTGAACATCAGAATAATATGGAAAAGATAAAATGAAATAATTCCATTTACTTATTCACATGGATATTCTTCTAGTCGAATAATCACATGCAGTATCAATAACCACTTTCATAATGAAGGAATGCATAATGCCAGACTATCATAACCACGTATCCAAGGCCTCGTGACAAGACTACAAATAAAATTTTGTCAGGACCTCATACCAAGACACTAGTTTGTCTCATGAGACCTACTGATGCATCAAGGAGCTATAGCGGGCTCCACCTGCCACTTATTAAGTCCAATGCATTCCTCATATGAATAGTTTTCAACATAACATAAACATTCGTATTAAAACTAGCATAAGAAATGTCAATACTTTCTCCATAAACCATTAATGGTATAAAAATAAAACATCCACAATCAAACATATCACAAAACCTTCAATACAATATGGAAGTTTTTTATCATTATAAATCAACTTCAAATAATCTTAAAATCCATCAAAGGATGTTGACATAGATGAAATCAAAACTATTTGAGAGAAATATCTATTTTTTTGAAATCATTTAAAAGACAAATAATTATAAAATAAAACATTTATTTTTAAAATATCCTTATAAGCTTCTAAGGGAAGCTTCTATGATTTTATAATGGGGGAAATATCTTCACCTGTCGTATAAGTTAAAAAATACATTCATACCTTAATTCTATCGAAAAGGTTAAAAAGGACCTTGTTTGGAAAACAACGGAAAGATCCCTTTATAAACCTCTTATAAAAAGTCAAACAAGGGTATAATTGACTTTAACCCATATTCTGTAAAATATCATGAATGTTTTGAAATACATTTTTATGAATCATGGATGTGGATGATAAAGAGGACCCAATAGATAATTACGTATAAACAACCTCGGATAATGAAGAGATTGTGAAATAAACCCTTACCTTGTACTTTTCCATGGTTGGGGTTAGGTTAACCTCCTTTATAATGGTGAAATAATTGTTATTAAATTATACAAGAATCATATATATTAATATGATATCTTATATGATCTTTTAACATTGATTTTTAATAATATCATAATATTATCGTTGTTTCGGGTGTTAACTTACTCATTTTATTTTATATGTTTTGTTACGTTAGCCGTGTTTGTTATGGATAGGATGTATTTTATTCATATACAGAATTATATCAAGTCCTTAAACATTATTTTTAATAATTAAATGATAATTAGTCTTGAATAGATACGATGAGGAATGAATCTCAACGCCTTCATGGAGATGGTAGTCCATACGTACGCACGAGCGACAATATCATTCTTTTGATATTAAAATAATATATAATCGGATGGTATATCATATATAAAAAATAATTATCATGTTATATTTATCATTTACATGAATTAAACGTCATTATTATACCCATCCAAATAATAATTTATTGAATGAAAAATACACCATGACGTGGAGACGATAAGCTGTACGTACGCACGTATGGTGACATGTCATTCAATGGATGGATAGAATAATGAATATGGTTGTACCATATTTATAATAACATAATATTATATATAATATACTGAAGTTATTATTTTATAATGGGAATAACAAAGAAGGATGAAGTTGAAGAAGAAAGGAACTTGAAAGAGGGTGGTGAAAACATTACCTCTTCTTTGGGTTCTTCATTTTGATTTGATCAAAAGGGCTCATTAATTTGGCTTTCTGATCAAAATAAGCCCTCTATGTTGAAGTGATGGAAGTTGAGAGAGTATTTGGGCAGGGTTTGGCCGAATAAAAAGGCTCTAAAAGTGTAAATAATTGGTTAGAATTGGTGTCCTTTTATAAGGGGGAGGAGGGGCACCTTAGGA
The DNA here is from genome assembly GCA_963277665.1 of Viscum album. Lineage (NCBI taxonomy): Eukaryota > Viridiplantae > Streptophyta > Magnoliopsida > Santalales > Viscaceae > Viscum > Viscum album. Next base: position 1,468,872,101 of record OY728135.1, read on the forward strand.
AAATTTAGAAATATTATTTTATAATAAATTCATATTCGGTTTCTAATGTCTAAGAAGTGGATTATTTAAATTTTAAGGTGGGTATGGATCTAAAAACACTCAACAAATATAATTTAGATAGGTTTGGGTCATTATATTAACCTTATCATTTAGTTCTAACTCTTAGTTAATTAGTTTGACACTTACCATGTCACTTTATATTTTTATATTATATATTTAATAAACTTACTATATACCTCAAAGAAACCCCCATGTGGTCCATTAATGATACACCTATCAGGATATATGTCTCTTGGACGAACATTATATTTTTAGGAATTGAATATAAATTAATAATATAATATATTTTTTAAAAAACTCTTTTATGTCAATTTTGACACTATTGGGTATTTTGTTTTTGATAAATCATAACAACATTATTACATTGAAAAAAATTTATATAAACAATCCTAATATGTCATAGTAACATAAAGAATTATTGGAATTTATAAAAAGTCTCAAATTACATTTATTTGGAAATTTATAATATCAATTATCTTAATCTTTAATTAATACGGTAATTACTGCATCATCATTATGTCATAAATAAATTACATTATTTAATGTCTAAAAATTATAAATAAAATACCATCATGTTGGAAATCGTTTTAGCTTTATAATTAATATTTATAGTCGAAAATATAACATATATAACCCTATGTCAAAATTTTCTTTCTAAAAGATATATGCTTATGTCATTTTTGTATTTACTTTAACTTAATTAATATAAAGTGTCCCTATCACCTACAAGTGGATCGATGGGGTCCGAAAATATACCCAAAGATGCCCATGATCGAACATGTATCCAAAAATAAGGTTAGGACACGTTTTAGGGTAATTTATTATTATTATAATATTATTATTTACCTTTGTTTATCGGATTTACCCTTTAACCATGGTAAATATAATATTTACCGAAATAATTATTCAAAATGTATAAAAATGAAAGTTACCTATTTAAAAAATTTGGACATGCTGATTCCAAATATGGAATACATTATTCCAAATTCAAAACACATAAGCAGCAGAAATTAATTTAAAATTAATTCTCGCTGTCAAAACAAAAAGCGTGTTTTTAAGAAATAATAAATATCAAAAGATTGATACTTGTTTATGTCCGGTTTAATTGTGAAATTATGTCCAATGACCAACATTGTATTAATTGGTAAAAATATATTCTAAATATACTTTAAAACTACTCAAATTCATAATTTATCACTATTAATTATTTCGATAAAAAATGTTGTTTTTAATAAAAATTTAGTAATTTTCACTATTCGACAAAATATAAAAGTTATCCAAAAAGTACCAAAATTTCATCCTAGGATAATTTCGATAATCTGAATCCAAAAATGAAGTCTATTTTGAAAGATAAAATGTATAAAATTTCAAAAAGTGGGTATTACTATTCATAACGGCTACTTTGATTGGCCACGGCGTGTTAGAATCTCGAAGTTGCGCACACCACACACTACTATATTATTCAAAGAGAAGCATACCGTGGAAGCTTGGGGAGTTACATTCTCTCATCCTTCCAATATTTTCATCCTCGAAATTTACAGAATATTACTGCATAAAAATACTTGGGTAGTTCTGTAACATAGGTTCCTCAGGTTCCCATGTTGCCTCTTCCATTTTATGGTTTCTCCATAGAACTTTTACCAGACGAGTCGTCTGGTCTCTCAGCACTTGTTCTCTCGTATCAAGAACCCTGACAGGCTCTTTGTAATAAGAGAGATCGGGTTCTAGTTATAATTCCCCATATGTGAGTACATGCATTGAGTCAGGAATGTATTTTCTTAACAGTGATACGCGGAACGCATCGTGAACTTTGGACAGATTTGACGGCATTTACAAATGGTAATCTACATCCCCAATTCGTTCTAGAATTTCAAAAGGTCCGATGTACCTGGGTCTCAATTTACCCTTCTTACCGAAATGTATAACTCCATTCCATGGATATACCTTCAAGAAAATATGATATCCTACCTGAAATTCCAAATCCTTCCTTCGGTTATCGGCATAGCTCTTCTGCCTACTTTGAGCTGCTTTCATGTGGTTTTGGATTACCTTCAACTTCTCCATTGTTTCCTCCACCAGTTCTGGGCCTACAAGTTTTCTTTCACCAATGTCATCCCAATAGGTTGTTGTGCGACATCTCTTTCCTTATAACGCTTCTTATGTTGCCATCTGAATACTTGAATGGAAGCTATTGTTATAGGAAAATTCTACCAGAGGTAAATATTTATCCCACATACCTTGAAAGTCAAGTGAGCAAGATCTCAATATGTCTTGTAAGGTTTGAATAGTCTGTTCCAATTTTCTATCTGTTTGAGGGTGGTAAGCAGTGCTCAAATGAAGTTCAGTATCTAGGGATTTCTGAAGTATTTTCCAGAATCATGAAGTAAAATGGGGATCACGATCAGAAACAATTGATAGGGGTACTCTATGAAGTCTCAAAACTTCATTAATATATAGTCTTGCTAGATTTTCTAGTGGTAGATCTTCTCTTATTGCAAGAAAATGTGCTAACTTGGTAAGACGATCAACAATAACCCATATTTCATCGTTCCTTCTAGGAGTCTTTTGTAGCCCCATGAAAAAGTCAATCGTAATATTGTCACATTTCCACTCCGGTATGGGAAGAGGTTGCATGACTCCTCTAGGATGTTTCCTTCCAACTTTCACTTGTTTACAAACCATACATCAAGACACAACATCAAAAATCTCCCTGTTCATGTTGTCCCACCAAAAATGTTCCTTCAAATCTCTATACATTTTGGTGCTCCCAGGGTGTATAGAGAAATTGGAGATATGAGCATCATCTAAAAATTCCCTTTTCAGATCAGGTATATTGGGAAGAAGAATTCTCTTCCCAAATTTCAAAATTCCATCTTCATACACAAAGTATTTCAATCTCCTATCATTCACAGCTTTAATCTTCTTTTGAAACTCTTCATCACCGATCGAAGAACTCTTAATCTTGTCTAGTAAAGATGGTTTGGCATCCATTTGAAAAAGTATCGATGTTTCACCTTCCAGGGTAATTCCCATATCAATCTTCACAAGATCAATGAAAATAGGATCCATTTCAATTATCATCATCTTCAAAACTCCATGATCTTTTCTGCTCAAAGCATCTGCCACCATATTTTCCTTTCCTAGGTGGTACTGTATCGTACAATCATAATCCTTGATTAATTCAAGCCATCTCCTTTGCCTCATGTTCAGTTCTTTTTGTGAGAAAATATACTTCAAACTCTTTTGATCAGTATAAATCTCACATTTTTCACCATAGAGGTATTGTCTCCATATATTCAAAGCAAAGATCATAGCTTCTAAATCGATATCATGAGTAGGGTAATTTTTCTCATGAGTTTTCAACTGTCGTGATGCATAGGCAATAACCTTATCATTCTGCATAAGGACACAACCAAGTCCTTTCTTTGATGCATCACTATATATAACGAACCCATCATTCCTCGATGGTAGAGTCAATATAGGAGCATTGACTAATCTTCTCTTCAGTTCTTCAAAACATTCTTCACACTCTTTTGTCCAAACAAATTTAACCCCTTTATGTGGGTGCTTTGTTAATGGGTTAGCCAATCGGGCAAAATTATGGATGAAATGTCGATAATAACCTGCTAAACCAATAAAAATGTGTACCTCAGTTATACTCATCAGTGCAGGTCATTCTTGGATTGCCTTGGTCTTAGAAGGATCAATAGAGATTCCATATTTAGAGAAAATATGTCCATGAAAAGAAATCCCTTGAAGCCAGAATTCACACTTACTAAACTTCCCATATAATTCATGTCTTCTCAGAGTCTTCAGGATAATGAACAAGTGATTTTCATGATCTTCTTAGCTTTTGGAGTATACCAAGATATAATCAATAAATACCACCACAAATTCATCAAGATATTCCTTGAAAACTCTATTCATTGGATCCATGAATATAGAGGGCACATTAGTCATCCCAAAAGGCATTACTGTAAACTCGTAATGCCCATACCTGGTTCGAAATGCTGTCTTCGAAATGTCTTCCTTCTTCAGACACAGCTGATGGTATCCAGGCTGAAGGTCAATCTTTGAAAAGTATTTAGCTCCATGCAGTTGGTCAAATAAATCATCAATGCGAGGTAGGGGATACTTTTTCATTATTGTTATAGCATTGATCTCCCTATAGTCGATACATAACCTCATAAATCCATCTTTCCTTTAACAAAAAATAGGGGCTCTCCATGGAGAAACACTAAGGTGAATAAATCCCTTATTACTCAATTACTATAGCTTTTTAATTAGTTCAACAAATTCCATAGTGAACATTCTATAAGGGGTCTTCGATATAGGCCTTGATCCAGGAATTAAATCAATGGAAAACTCAACTTCTCGTTCTGGAGGATGTCCAGGTAAATATTCCAAAAACACATCTAAATATTCTTTTACAATAGTTACATCCTCTTTATGAACATTATGTTCCTCACCCATAGTCATTTCATTCTCTTCCGCCCCAATAATTTAATTTAGTTGAGCTACTGGGGGTGGATCTAGATAAGAATTAGGTGGTGAAGATTCTGCTCTAACGATAAGGTGTTCCTTATCATCATCATCAAAAATTGTTACCTCATTCTTCTTAAAATAAATATTTGCATCATGGTCCAAAAGCCAATCCATACCGAGGATTATATCAAACTCTATCATAGGTATGATGATGAGATCATCGGATAAAGAACATTTATGTGCTCTAATGGGGACAGATTCTCAAATCATTGTTGCAATGATACTTCCCTTTGGAGTTTTAACTGACAACTCCTTTGTTAAATCAAATTGTAAATATCTATTTATCTTATCAAACTAGGAAGATATGAAACAATGTGATGATCCAGAATCATATAAATCATTTGTTAAACTTGAGGAAACCATAAAATTACCTACCACCACGTCTTTCGGTGCTTCTACCTCAGCAGTTTTGATAGCATAAGCTTGGCCTTGATCCCTTGGCCTTTTTTGAGGAAAGTTCCCCTGATGATTAGGACATTCATTTGCATAATGTCCCATATCTCTACAATTATGGCATTCCACATTGACAAAAATTCTCTTTCCCTTGCACTAATGAGCTTGGTGGCCTTTTTCACCACACTTGTAACAGACTCTCATTCCTTTTAAGCAAGTACTGGGGTGTTTCCTTCAACATTTACTACATGATTGATTTCCCAATTTTACCTTCTTCCCCTTATTTCCATTTCCAGATTGATTAGAAAATCTCTTCTTCTCTTTCTTTTCTTTAAAGTCATAAGACTTATAGAATTCCTTTTCAGTTTTCATTGCACACGAGACAATGTCTTCGTACAACGAGAAGGATTGTGAGACTAATGCTTGACGAATAAATGGTTTTAACGCATCAAAGAAATGATTAATATTAGTTCTTGGGTTACGTATATAATCTCTAGCATACCTTGCTAACCATGTAAAGTTAGTCTCATACTTTGCGACATTCTCATCCTCCTGTTGTATCAGACTCAGAAATTGCCTTTCCATATCTGCTGGATGGTCACGAGGAAAGTATTTTTCTAAAAATAGATCTTTGAACTCCCTCCATTCCATATTTGATACTTCATCGTATTCCTTCATGTTTTTAATCAATGAACACGATTGATCAGTAGCTCCAGTGAGGCGGTAAACCGCCATGATAACTTTTTCCCGTTCACTACACCCCAAAGCTTGAAATATTTTCTCTAGGGAACTTATCCAATGGTTAGCTACCAATGGATTTGTAATCCCACTGAATTTTGGTGGTTGTTGCCTCATGAAGCGATCTAACATTGATCCTCCACGCTGTGGATCAGGGTGCTCCATACGGGTAAGGATATTATTCATAACCTGAGTGAGTCATCCCAGTATGGTTATAAGCTGATCAACACCAATTACATCACCAGCTCCACTATGATTATCTTGAGTAGGAGGGAAATCCCTATATGGAGTGTGTGCACTTATACGGTTTCCATTTCTTCCACAAGACACCATTTCTAAACAATGGCATAAACTAGATCAGTTTATGAATCAAAATACATAATTTCGTACTTGTAAAACACTTAACATAAATTGAACAGTTTATGGATATATTCCATAATCAAAATAATGTTTTCCTTGAGGAAGTATATACTCATAAACCCTTCATAATTGTTCGTAAAGAAAATGAGAATTTTCCTAAGCATATCCCCCGAGAGTGTCGTAACCAAGAGTGTAGCAAGGCCCATTATCGTGCACCAGTTCCCGTTCGATTCTAGCTCAAAGCGGTGTTTTTAGGTTTTAACCCTAGGTATATCTGTGCCAGAGCCACCTCTACCTGCTCGTATCCAGATAGGGATATATTGCTCGGAAAACTCAAAAAATCTCTCCAATACCAAAATTCCAGGAAGTTCTTCTATACGAATCCTCAAAGTCCATCTTAGGTCTATGTGCTATAATTAGAGTTTATCTAAATCTAACTTCCAAGGATTGTACTAAACTTCCTCTGATACCAATTGTAACGCCCCAACCCCAGTTTCCCAGAGTTAGATAATTATTACATAACATTGGCATGATCACAAGAAAGATCAAGTCTCGAAAGACCAATTAGTTATCAGCCTTAGAATAACTAGATACATTCATAAAGATTACATTACATCATAAAGTAAAAACTACTACAACAACATATTGTCTTCATATCCTCTCATATTATCCCTAAAGTTCATTCATAAATTACTTCTTCACATCCTCATAAAAATAAAACCTTGAAAGGGGTGAGCTCAGATTCTCAGTAAAGATAACAATATAGCGGAAACATTCATAAATAAGCATAAGCCTTTAAGGCAATGTATAGCTAAAACAAAAGCCTTTTAAACTTGAACTTCATCATAATATGGAAAAGATAAAATGAAATAATGACATTAACTTATTCACATGGATATTCTACTATTCGAATAATCACATGCAATATCAATAACTACTTTCATAATGATGGAATGCATGATGACAGACTATCATAACCACATAGCCAAGGCCTCATGCCGGGACTACAAATAAGATGTTGTCAAGGCCTCGTGCCAATAAACTAGTTTGTCTCATGAGACCTACCAATGCATCAAGGAGCTATAGCGGGCTCCACCCGTCACTTATTAAGTCTAATGCATTCCTCATATGAATAGGTTTCAACATAACATAAAAATTCGTATTAAAACTATAATATGAAATGTCAATACATTCACCAAAAAATATGAATGGTATAAAAATAACACATCCACAATCAAACATATCATAAAACTTTCAATACAATATGGATGTTTTATATCATAATAAATCAACTTCAAATAAGCTTAAAATCCATCAAAGGATGTTGACATAGATGAAATCAAAACTATTTGAGAGAAATATCTATTTTTTAAATCATCTAAAAGTCACATAATTATAAAATAAAACATTTACTTTGAAAATATACTTATAATATTGTAAGATAAGCTTCAAAGATTTTATAATGGCATAAAATATTTGCACATGCTGTATAAGTTAAAAAAAGACATTATTACCTTAATTTTGTCGAAAAGGTTAAAAAGGACCTTGTTTGGAAAACGACGGAAAGATTATTTTATAAACCTCTTATAAAAAGTCAAACAAGTGTAAAAATGACTTTAACCCATATTCTGTAAAATTTCAAGAATGTTTTGAAATGAATTTTTAAGAAACATGGATGTGGATGATAAAGAGGTCCCAGTAGATAATTACATATAAACAACCTCAGAAAAAGTAGAGATTGTGAAATAAACCCTTACCTTGTACTTTTCCTTGGTTGAGGGTAGGTTAACCTCCTATATAATGGTTAAATAATTGTTATTAAATTATAAAAGAATCATATACATTAATATGATATCATATATGATCTGTTAACATTGATTTTTAATAATATCTTAGTATTATCATTGTTTCAGGTGTTAACTTACTCGTTTTCTTTTATATGTTTTGTTACGGTAGCCATGTTTGTTATAAATAGGTTTTATTTTATTCATATCCAGAATTATATCAAGTCCTTAAACATTATTTTTAATCATTAAATGACAATTAGTCTTGAATAGATACGATGAGGAATGAATCACATCACATTAATGGAGACAGTAGTCCGTACGTATGCACGAGCGACAATATCATTCTCTTGATATTAAAAAAATATATAATCGGATGGTATATCATATATATAAAATAATTATCATGTTATATTTATCATTTACATGAATTAAACATCATTATTATACCCATGCAAATAATAATTTATTGAATGACAATTACACCATGACGTGGAGACGGTAAGCTGTACGTACGCACGTATGGTGACATGTCATTAAATGGATGGATAGAATAATGAATATGGTTGTACCGTATTTATAATAAAATAATATTATATATAATATACTGGAGTTATTATTTTATAATGAGAATAACAAATAAGGAAGAAGTTGAAGAAGAAAGGAACTTGAAAGAGGGTGGTGAAAACATTACCTCTTCTTCAGGTTCTTCATTTTGATTTGATCAAAAGGGCTCATTAATTTGGATTTGTGATCAAAATAATGACTCTAGTTTTAATTGAGGGAATTTGAGAGAGTATTTGGGTAGGTTGTTTCCAAACCAATAGGATTTGAAAGTGCGAGGAATTACTTAGAAGTGGTGTCCTTTTATAAGGGGGAGGAGGGCACCTTAGGAAAATCTAAAATATTATTTTATAATAAATTAAAATTCTGTTTCTAATGGCTCAAAAGTGTATTATTTAAATGTTAAGGTGGATATGGGTCTAACACCACTCAACCAATATAATTTAGATAGGTTTGGGTCATTATATTAACCTTATCTTTTAGTTTTAACTCTTAGTTAATTAGTTTGACACTTATCATGTCACTTTGTATTTTTATATTACATAGTTAATAAACTTACTATATACATCCAAGAGACACCCAAGTGGTCCTCTAACAATACACCTATCATGATATAAGTCTCTTGGCCGATCCTTATATTTTTAGGAATTGAATATAAATTAATAATATAATATTTGTTTCAAAAACTCTTTTTTGTCAATTTTGACACTATTGGGTATTTTGTTTTTGATAAATTCATAACAACGTTATTACTTTGAAAAAAATTTATATAAACAATCCTAATATGTAAAAGTAAACTATAAAATAATTTTAATTTATAAAAAGTCTCAAATTACATTTATTTGGGTATTTATAATATTAATTATCTTAATCATTCATTAATACGGTAATTACTGTATCATCATTGTGTCATAAATAAATTAAATTATTTAATGGTTAAAAATTATAAATAAAATACCATTATTTATGAAATCTTTTTATATTTTAATTAATATTTATAGTCGAAAATATAACATATATAACCCTATGTAAAAAACTTTTTTCTAAAAGATATATGCTTATGTCATTGTTGTATTTACTTTAACTTAATTAATATAAAGTGTTCCTATCACCTACAAGTGGCTCCATGGGGTCCCAAAATCGACCCAAAGATTCCCATGGTCATAAATTTATCCAAAAATAAGGTTATGACATGTTTTAGGGTAATTTATTATTATTATAATATTATTTTTTACCCTTATTGACTGGATTTTCCTTTTAACCATGGTAAATAAAATTTTTACCGAAGTAATTATTCAAAATTTCTAAAAATTAAAGTTACCTAATTACACAATTTGGACATCCTGATTCCAAATATGGAATCTATTTTTCCCAATTCAAAACACAGAAGTGTAAAAAATTATTTTAAAATTAATTCCCGCTCTCAAAACAAAAAGTGTGTTTTTAAGAAATAATAACTATCAAAAGATTGATACTTGTTTATGTCTGGTTTAATTGTGAAATTATATCCAATTACTAAAATTGTATTAAATGGTAAAAATATATTCTAAATATACTTGAAAACCACTCAAATTCATAATTTATCACTATTAATTATTTCAATTAAAAAAGTTGTTTTTAATAAAAAGTTTGTAATTTTCACTATTCATCAAAATATACAAGTTCTCCGAAAAGTACCAAAATTTCATCCTAGGATAATTTTGATATTCCGAATCCAAAAATGAAGTCCATTTTGAAAGATAAAATTTATAAAATTTTAAAAAGTGGGTATTACTATTCATAACGGCTACTTTGATTGGTCGCGGCGTGTTAGAATCTCGAAGTTGCGTACAACACATGCTACTGTATTATTCAAAGAGGAGCATGTCGTGGAAGCTTGGTGTGTTACAAAAAAATCCTAGAATTCACATATAAAACCAAATAATTCTGGCATACAACTCAGTGGAATGGTTTCAAAACACAAAAGTCTACTATATATGTCTATACTTGCATAAAAATTAATTTATAAAGTAGAAGCATAATATATTTCCAAAAAGAAACAATTTCATTGTAATACCTACCTAAAATAAGAAGGAAGCAAGATGAAACTACTTGAAACATGTCGGATTCGATGATGACTACACCCATGGGATTAGTAATGGTGTCTACAACCCATAGACAATAAAATCCACTTCAATAAACCCACCCAGAACCCTAAAATTGAACCATGTGATTAATAAGGTTCATAGAGAAAGAAAAATCCATGTGATAAGAGATGGATAAGTAATAAATATGGTAAAATAGGATAAAAACACCTCAAATCTCTTAGAAAACACCATTTAAAGGGAATGAATCCATAGAGGGGGATAATCGAAATCCTCCAAAAGCTCTATGGTAGTTGGAGGATGTGGGGGAAGAGAAAAGGTGGTGAAACACCTCTTAATTATAGAGGTAAAATTACCCCCCCCCCCAATTAACACCTACATAGCTCGCATGATTTGGACATATGGTTAGGAAAACCATATGCTAACCGTGTGAGTGTCACTGCCTCCCAAAAAAAACAAAGCTGCACAACCACAGTTGAGAGTTTGTATGATAAAACAAATAATGCGCCTCACTCTAGGTTCACCCCAAGACTCACAAGGTTCTCCCAAAGAACCACACATTTGAGAAAACTTTGTACAAATTGTGCCACTCAGCACTACAAAATACTATAGTTCCAACCACATTCTTCTCAAACAATTTACCAAACCATGAGCAAATCATGCGCCACACTTTAAATACAAAAAGTACACCAGGGAGTTTCTCCTAAGGGATACAGGGTATCTCTTAGGGACCAAATGGTTTGGACTTAACTATGTGAATCATGTGCTAAAGAACCATGCATTGTTCAAAATGAACTTGGAAGGATCCTTTTGAAGGGAAGTCACACGGTTTACCTCTAACTATGAACTATAACTGTGCATATAAGGAAAAACAAAAAAACTTCCATGTTTTGAACTATAACTACTTGGAAATAAAACTCAACCCTCCACTTTACTAAAGACACAAAAAAACAACACAGTGACATAGGGGTGTCACACTCAGAGTCATGTTTAGATACCATGAGGTTTTATTTCATGATTGAAAATAAATTTTGACTTATGTATAAGGATAAACAAATTACGATGTGGTACATATTATAAATTGGTTGTAAATATGTGAACTATAAAATCCATTATTGTAAATCAAGGAGAAATCCATAAATAAAGTATCATACCCAACACACTTATGGCACCTCAATATAGGTCATGTAAATGAAAGTAATTTAGAAAAAATACATCAAGAAGGGTATTTAGACTCAATTGAGTTAAAACCATTGAATGTATGTAACACCTGTTTACAAAGTAAAATGACTAAAGAACCTTTCAGTGGGAAAGGAGAAAGATTCAATGAACCATTGGAACTAATTTATACTGATTTATGTGGTCCATTTCTAATAAAGGATAGGGTTTTTTTCCTTACATGATTACTTTTATTGATGACTATACTATATATATATATCTACTTAATGAGGTATTTATCAAATTCCATTAGCAAGTTTATGTAAAATCATAATGAAGTAATGAATTATTTTGGTGATAATATTATGAAAAAAACCCCTCACACCATAGTGGAAAATATCTTAACCAATATTTAATCAATCATTTAAAGGATTATAGGATAAATTCTAAATTATATCCTTATAAACCTCAATGGAACGGTGTTAGTGAAAGGAGGAATCAAACCCTTCTTGGCATGGTCATAATGAAGATGAGTCATGAAACTCTATCATTATCATTTTGGGATATTCACTATAAACTAAAACATATATATTAAACCAAGTACCAACTAAATAATATGATGGGGTTCTTCATGAGTTGTGTTACGGAAAGAAATATATTATGTCACACATATGTATATGGTAATGTGGGACATTTCTCAAGTATATACCTTGTGCTTAATTTCTCAGAGCATGAAGTACATATTTAGAGGATTTTATAAGGATAATAAAGGATATTACCTATATATAAATTTTTATAGAATTGTGGATATAGTATGGAATGCTACATTTATAGAAAGGGAACACATTTCCATTGAAAATATTGGGAGAAAGATTTATTTTGATGAAGTTTATTCTCTAGTTGCACAAGATTTGTTGTGGGAAAAATATTAAAAAGAAACAGTGGGAGAGAAATATGTTCTCAAGACACAATTACTATATAGGTATAGAAGATAGTATAGAGAACTAGACTGATATGTGTTTGTTTTCACAAATTTAGGTGGCACATGACTCCTAATGAATGATGAAACTCTAACCTAGAAGGAGGAAGTAGATAGAAAGGATTCTATTAAACTATAAAAAACCATGCATTTTAAAATTTATTCCATGTACTAAAATAAAGTTTGGATTTTGTTAGACCCACAAGAAGATATAAATCATATATTGGTGAAAATGGGTATTCAAGAAAACGTCAGACATGTATGGTCATGTAAAAAAATTTAAGGCATGACTAGTAAAAAAGGGTTTCCAGCAATGTTAAGGAATCGACTATGATAAAACATTATCATCAGTTTCAATTCTAAAATCCATCATAAAATTACATATAATAGCATCATTCCATGATTATGAAATTTTTAACATTGATGTCAGGACTAGTTTTATAAATGAGATGTTATTTAAAGATGTTTATATGAAACAATCTGAATGGTAAATTATGTCAAATAGTTACAATAAATTTTGAAAGATGTAGAAATCCATTTATATATTGAAGCATGCATCACGGTTCTAGATTATTCATTTTAAAGAGGGTATAAAAGAATTTGATTTCTTTACAAATGAAATTAAACCATGTGTCTATAATAAGTTTAGTTTATGTGTCATCATTTTCCTATTATTATATGTTGATGAAGTGTTATGAATGGTAAACAAATTGAAAGTCTTACAATCATTAAATAATTGGTTAAATGAATGCTTCTCTATAAAATACTAAGGTGATGAAACCTATATAATAGGTATCTAAATCTATTAAGATAGATCTCAGAGACATCTTGGGATATGTCAAATTATATATATTTACAATTTCTCAAAATGTAAATTATGGAACAATCCATGCAAGGATTTTTGTCAGTGTTAGATGGTACTAATCTCTCTAAGAAGTTTTGTCCATAGATATAGAAGGAGACATAAATATTGAGTAGAATCTCGTATTCTTTAGGACTGAGATATATCATATATGTCATGATATGTACTAGGTTTGATGTTACCTTTTCATTAAGCATGGTGGGAGGATATCAAACCAATACAGGAGGGATACATTGGGTAGTTATAAAAACTATCATAAAGTACTTGAGACATAAAAATGATATGTTTTTTGTGTATAGAAGAGGTGTGGAGATATTTATGAGGGAATACATTAATTATATCTCCTATTCTTATCATTATATTATAAAATCTTATTCAGGCTATGACTTTTTACTGAATAGTGGCGCAATGAGTTGTAGGATCTCTAAGTAGCCTATAGTTGTTGATTATGTAGCAGAATTCAAGTATATAGAAACTTACAATGTGGCTAAGGAAGAATTTTATATATATATATATATATCCTTTTTTGAATATTGGAGTTGGACCTTTTAGTGATGATTGTATTAAATTATACTAGGATAATACTATAGTAATAGTTCTTTCCATGGACCCTAGGCCACACTAGAGGAAAAAGTATATACTTCAAAAGTTTCATCTCTTGAAGGGTTTTACTAAGAGATGTAAATTTTTTATCAACATAGTAGCCATAATGTATAATATGGAATACCCTCTAAGTAAATCCATATCTCATAAAAATCATGATACTCATGTGGTAGATAGAGGTCTTATAATTGTCAGTAGCTGGCTCTAGTGAAAGTGGGAGTGTTGTGAGTGGGTTCCCAAGATCCAACTCCTTTATATAATTTAATTACCATTACATGTATACATTTTCGATATATACATTTGTTTATTCTTACCATAATAGTGATGATACTTATGAATCTAATTTTTACATGGTAATTTCATTAGAATACATTTCATTTCAAAAGGTTATAGTAGTTCCGAGCTACAATGAAAACCTTAAGAAAATATAACAGTATTCTTAAATATATATGTCCTATGGTCTAGATACATCATATTTATGGGACACAAATGATATATTACTAGTATTTTTTGGGGTATTATAATCAATTATACTTCTTCTCTTGAATTTATCACTTGTTGATCTTTTGTAGATTAGTTCATGAGGACTTACCTGCTAATAGGAACATCACATATTTTGGGTGTCATTGTTCATTCCTATCTATGAACATGTGTATTAGTCCCCATAAATGAGTCCGTTATAAATGTGTAAAATTTAATAAAATAATTTTATTAAAGGAAAAACCATGAGATTAAATTTGTGGCATGGTAGCTTGTTATGGGTGTGTCTTTGGTGGTATGACATTGGATGAATGATTAAGATAGAATTTTTCACTTTTGAGTTGAGTAATATATATATCATGGGCCTAGGTTGACTAGGATGGTTTTACCTTCATTAAATCCATGACCATGGTAAAAGAAGTTAATTTCATCCATTAAGGTCACAAAATATATAAAGAAACAAATGGATAATGGCACAAGTGTGTATCCTACTTTATGATATATTACAAGACAAAGAGATTATGTTTCAAATAATGTGTTCATAGGAGGTAGTCATAGCTATAAAATTCTTAATCTCCATAGGGAACATGATTGGTATCTAAAATATTTTTTTGTTTGGTGGTTTTGACTCACTACTATCGAGATAAGGACCTAAGGTGTCACACACTAAGTGTATCCACAAATTCTGCTTATTCTAAAGAATATGAGTTTATGAAGAAGTGGGCCCCTTGTACGAGGGTTCATGAATGTCAATGTATGATCAATAACAATTTAAAAAAAATAAATTTCATTATTATGGTTTATAATAATTATTATTGAATCCATTTCTCATGGTATTCACTAATTGTTTTTTCCAAAAAATGAATAAAAGAAAATACATTTTTTGGAAAGAACATAGGATTTTCCATGTTTGTTAAATTTTTTAGGTAGATTATAGTCTATTTTATTTTTTGACATAGAATTCTATAGTCTTACAAGTGATTGATAAAATATTTGGGACATTTATGACATGTATATTAAGTTATACGTGTGTGAAAAGATCTAGAATGAAGGTTATTACATTCGAGGTGTAAAAGTGCAATTTTGGAAAGTATAACCTCGGTATAAATGATCATTTTAGCCTATTGAATAGTAATATCCAAAAGTTTGAGGAATTTATAGTGATAATATCTCCTCTAATTTCCTCTCAAGTTCATAGATAGATATTCTGAAGGAAGAATAAATTTTGATTGATCCCGCTTTCTTGATGGAGTCTTTATTCTTCATGCAATCAAAGAGACATCATAAATCTCTTAGATTTTCTATTCTAGTACCCAATAATAATATAGAAACATTAAATGTGAGTTTTTTCATGTGTTAATTATGTATAGGCCACCTATTTTGGAACATTTGACCCACAGTACACAGATAGTGAGAAAACCAAATCATCAAACATCAAAAGAACAATGTACTTTTTATGCTTTCATTAGATTTTATTTTTTATTATTAAATTAAAATACATGGGATTATTTAATAAATATGAGAATTTGGTTTTTTTTATTGATTTGTTTTAAAATTAATACAAAACCAAAATTTTAACTTGAACATGTTTCATGTCTATTTTGTCCCTAGGTTCATTCAATTAAAAGCAAGAGCGTGACATATTTGGATTTATAGTCACATAAATATTATAAAGGTAAAAATAATTTCCAAATGGAAAAAATGGACATCGTTTCAGTTTATTGATGATTTTGGACAAGATATACTCATTATATAAAACTAAATCAAATGTTAGGGTCATTATTTAGTCCTTATCATTTTATTTTTTAACTTTAATCATCTGTTTTACCTTTTACCATGGTAACAAAATTATTAATTCTACAATTCATATTTTCCAAGAATAAAAGGTATCTATTAACCAAAATTGGACACCCTGATTTTAGATATTCAATCCCTTTTTCAAGTTCCAATTTCTATAATTGTTTTAATTTAATTTTAAAATAAGCATGCAGCACTCTATGGAAACAATTTTTTAGAAAAAGACATTTTTAAGTATAAAACATGGTTTATTCAAATCCAATTCCTACAAAAAAAGGGTTTTTTACATTTTATTAACTATACAATATATTAATTTATTTAAAATCATTATCCAATAAAAATACATTTGATGTGTACAAATAGTTTTCTAGAAATTTCCTTTTACATATAAAACTGTTTTTATAATAAATTCAAAAAAATTGATTCCTGGGAAATTAAATATATTATGAAAAATCAAATATAAACAAATTTACATTAAAATAATTTTATAAAAAAATGGAACTTTATACATTCTCAAAATGAAAATACCATTTTTAATAAAAATAGAATTTTTTACTATTCGTTGAAAAATCCAACTTTTTAAAAAATTGTCAAGAATTCATCTTAAGATAATTTTAAAATGATGAAATCAAAGATGATTTTATTTTAATAAATATATTTTTTCAATTTTCTAGAAATTAATTATAATTATTTCTTATAAAAATAAATAAACCCATTTTTCGAAGAAAATGTTTTATTAAAGAATAAAATGACTCCATAAAAAATGTAGTGATTATTTACAAAATATTTATCAATAAATTTATATTGTGTCATATACATGACTTCATTTAAAGGTATTTTGTAATTTAATTTCCATTATTACATTGATTTGAGGGTTTCCCATGCATTTTGGTAGAAATAGTGGGTTTTGAAAATTTGGGCCAAATCGTGAGCCCATTTCCATATTTAAAAATAAATTATGTTTATTTTGTAACATCATCAATTTTTCACATTTTACACCAATTACACCACCCAATTAGCATCCCATGGTATTTTAAAACCACCATATCAATTTTTACCCCATATGAATCCATAATAATGATGGATTTGAGTTTTTTATTAAGGTTTTTGGCTATCCCATACGCACCTTTCCTACATTAAATTATTTGTATAATTTTTCAATATCTCATTCATTGTTTTCTTTTTTTTGGTGATTCCACCTCCCACCCAAATACAAAAACATGAGTCTTACTCACATTATCTATTTCACTGCTTTGGGGATCATTTGTATCACATATTAGGGAGAAAATTCTCTGGATTTTTGAAATCATCTAGACTTGAGAAGGTAATTTGATTATTTCATAAACCATTCAATTTTTACTATTTCCACACCATTTTAGTCCCCAAGTAACCTAATAAGCCTCATTAGATCCTACCTATCAGTTTTGGTTTCTTTGAGATTCAACCTTTGTTTGATTTGGGGTGATTTCTTCAATATTTTTCAAGGTAAGTGATTAATTCTTGGTTTCTTCCATTTCCTTAGGGTTTCCTCCCACTATAATGATGTTATAAAATGTCCAAAAGTTAGGGTTTAAACCTAGTGTTTTATTTTTTGTCTTTTTGGACAAATCTTGTGGTTTAGGGTTGGGTTTTACCCCCTTGTGGTGCGATAATGGTGTGGTTGATGTTTTGCACCAAGTTTTAAGAGTTTCGACACAAAATGGTATATGGTTCCATGTGTATTAAATTATTGATGAGTTAGCTTGCTTGATTTACTGATTTTCAGGTTCCACATATTCTCTATGTCGTGAAAAAATTATATTTATTTAAATTTTCAACTATTAGAAATTGTAACTAGAATTTCATGTTTATAAAAACTTGCATGCTTTTAAACTTTGAATGTTTATCACGTGAAATCTCTTTGTGGTGAAATACTACTGGGATTTAGATCACACCCTACTTACACCCTTAGGTGTAAGTAGACTTGGTTATTTTTCCACAGGTTTGGGTATAACTTTTCTGTTGATGGTTCGGGTTTTTAGCAGTCCATCATGATGTAGTGTTGTGGAGATGGCTTGAGGGAGGTTCCTCTTGCCAGGTGGAGGTTCTTAGGCTGTCCTTTTTGGTTATATTACTTTTTAATGGCCTTTAAAAATTGTTTCAAATTATGTAATTCAGTTATGAAATTTTTTAAAATATGGTTTTGACTGAAAAATCCATATTTGTTTTATTGAATTTTTTTGTTGTTGTATGTTTATAAATTAAGGTAAATCATTTCCAATTCACATTTTATAAAGCATGGGAACTTGTTCCAACCCCTGGGGACCAGGAACGCCCTTTGGGTCTTGCTACGAGCGGGGTTTTGTGCCAGTTTTGAAGGCGACCATATCTGGTTTGTGACAGAATGGTATCCAATGAGGTTAACTCTTTGGGAAATGTTATATGAGGAACAATCAGGATACACTAGAGTTAGGATTGTTGATACTTGATGTTACAGTTATGGGTACTGTGAATGGCCATCACACCTCATCATGAAATTTTATTCACTAGGGGAAGTTGGGATTTATCTGAGTCCTTTGGTTTTCTGGGTTTGATGGTGACTAAGGGAAATGAAATAAGAGTTAGGTTAATGGTCTTTGTGAGCTCACAGGGCCTGGAAATCCATGTCGAGTCAGGGATATTTCTCAAGAACACTCCATGTGATGATGAATTTATTGGAATATAGATGCCAACCATATGTCCAAGTCACCCATCGAAACTAGTTTCCCCTTGCATTGTCTTGTGTCCTTTATTTTTTAAATCTTGGAAGTTCTGTTTTTTAAAAAATGGCTTAGTTTTAAGAAGTGTAAAGTTTTTGTGAAAATATTTTCTAATAAATAGATAATTTTTATATTTGTGAAATGGTGGAACTGAATTTTTGGAATTATTTTGAAATGGAAAATGGTGTGTTTACACATCTTTGGAAAATGGTTACTATGTTAAAGTTGATTTTGAAAAGGTGTTTCCAAAAGAGTTTTTTAAAAAATTGAAAGGTGTTTTAATGGGATGAGATGTTTTGAAATTGATGTGAATGACTTGAAAGTGAGTTCTTATATGAATTTTTGTGCCTTTCTGAAAGGTTTTGTAAGCTGTAAATTGGGATTTTGATCCTGTGGGTAGTAGTCTTTAGAAAAAGTATGTGTTGGTTGACTGTTTTGGTTTTGAAAATTGGAATGAATTTTTTTTATCCCTTGGTATCTTCATGAGAGACCACATGTATAAGGTTATATGGTATGATGGATGGTTAATGGAATGACTAGATGAGTGTTGGGATGGATATTAGGAGGGTGCCCAGTGTGGCATGGAAACATTCATGTGTGAGGCCCATGGGGTCCTATTGGTGGATACGCAAACCGTTGAACTGTTTGTTTCAAAATAAATGTTTTTAAAGGAAAACATGATGTCATGATGATTGGTTTGGGAGGGTCTTTATTATGTGTTTTTTTAAAATGTTTATATTGTGGGATGTTTTGAGTCCAAGAACCCCTCATATTTGAACTGTTTTTTGGGTTTGTATTTGGCCGGTAAGCTAGGTTGAAGGGATAATTAGTGGTGTATTCTGAGAAAAGATTGGGAAGCCATTACGGTGGTTCACCTAACATGTTCCGGTCTAGTTTTTGGTGCATTTTGACCAATGGAGAATCTTGGTTGCATCCTTGGGTTCTTTCGTTGGATAAGGTACTACCCCATTAAGAGTTAGTGAATGATTGAAGTGTAACCCGAATTGTTTCTCCATTGGAAAATCATCTTGTTGATCAATATAAGGATTCTTAATCTCGAGCATTGTAGATTGAGTCTACACCCTTTTCCTTTATTGGTTTTGTGGATCCTTTAATAGCGGGAGAGTGCTCTTTGAAGGTTGAAATAAACCTTAGTATCTTATGTTACCTGATTCATCGAAGGTGGACGTGGTAAGGGGTTGTTAGGGTGGATGAGTGCCTAGATGGTTCCTAAGAGGGCATTTTGGTCCTTCTTAGTCTCTTCAAAGTAGGAGTTCATGTTAAACCACCAGTGTTGGAAATGTGGTCATCAGAGGCTGTTATGGACACTTTTTGGAATTCTGTGATGTTTGGAGACGTTGTATAAGGCCTCTCTCCATGAATTTTTTATATCAGTTGCATTGGTCATGTTCGGTGACGCGTTTTGATGTCGCGTACACACCTGATTGCAAAGGTGAAGTTGTAAAATATTTTTTTGAGTATTTGTTTTTCATAAGTTTGTCTCCTTTCAAGATATATCGACATCCCTTTTTTGGAGGAAGGTGTTTATATATGTCCATTCCAATTTCCTTTTCTCATTTAAGGAAACAAGGGGTGATGTGTGCGTGTCTTCGAATCACTTGCTTCAGTGAAATTTTTGGTTTTGGTAAAGTGAGTTTTGGAATGTCTTATGTCTTGGTAAACCCATCGGGGTTTACGATGTAGTATTTTTTGAAGTATCGGAAGAATTAGTTCAATTCCAGGGGTTTCAAAAGCATAACTTTGAGGCTGAAATTGCTTTAATAATTTGTTCTCCAGCCATAGGTCTCGGAGTGAAGTTCTCGCATAGTCGGGGGAAATCCTAGGGTCGTTTATATCCATATACAAATTCTTATCCTGAGTATAACATATGGTAATAGTTTAGACCTGAGGTGTCATCATCTTGTTCTAGTTGTTCCTATTCGATGGTAAATATGGGAGGACCTCATTTCCAAGTTTTAGCCTGAGTTCATACTTTCTCCCTTTGGCTTCATTCAACTTTTGGGATAAAAGTTGGAGGTTCAGGATAGGTAGATTAAAGTGCATGGTTTGTCCATGTTTAATAGTAATCATGCACCAACATAGGGAACCTTGTAATAAGAGATAATATCTACCGCACGACTATGTTCCTTGTCCCATGTAACCATGCAAAGTTTCCCCTTTAGACAGAATGCTCCACATGGTTAGCGCATGGTTTACCAAACTTTGTGACCACAAACTCTTTATGCTTTGGGGTCTTTTCGTGTCAGACCATGCCGGTCAGTTTAGATGGTTGGTTTTTATGGTGGAGAGACCCACTATGGGTCTCATGTAATTTATTTTGAAAAATATATTGAGATTTACCCCTTAGGTTGGGGAGTCTGTTTGAGCCTCCCCCTGTTAGTGTCCCAATTCCATCTTAGGAAAATTTAAGTTGTCTCTTACGGTGGGGAGACCATTTGTTTGTCCACATATCAGTAACTTGGTTTTGTCCTTGGTTTAGATTGGTGGTAGGTAGTCTTGTTCGGAGATATCTAACTACCAACATCCTCCTTGATTAATCTTTGGGAATAGAGAGTACAAATCAGATTATTTAAAGTAAGGTTAGTGTAACCTTGTTCGATGTTGTTGTCTGTTTGGGAAAACTGCAAGAGTTTTGGTCAGATGGTGTTTGAGGTGTTTTGTTTCATATGAATTATGAATTTTCTAGAATGATATAGGAAATTGGTGTAATTTTTTGGATTGGGAGAGTATTCCAACCTTGATTGATCAACTAGAGATATCTTAGCCTTTTTTATTGCGGCAAAACTTGTCAAAGGAGTCCAATTTGGCCTTTCGGTTGGGTGTGGATTTTTTGTTTTAGGCCTTATTATACCCTTCTTGGGGTGGAAAGATTTATGTTGGGTATAATTGACACATCCATGACTTCTTTTAATAGTATTTTTCATTCAATTTTTTTTATTACATTGATTTGTGGGTTTCCCATGAATTTTTGTGTAAATGGTGGGTGTTCAAAATTTGGTCCAAACCATGAACCCATTTCCAGATTTAAAAATAATTTTTTTCCTTTATAAATCTTTAATTTTTCAACATTTTTCACCCATTCCACTTCCCAATTGGCATCCTTGGGTATGTTAAAACCACCAGATCAATTTGGACCCCATATGAACCCATAATAATGATGAATTTGGTTTTTTATTAAGGTATTGGGCCACCCCGTGCGCACATTTCCAACATTAATTTTTTTTAATTTTTTAATTTTTCATTAATTGTTTACTATTTTTAGATGATTCCACCTCCCACCCAAATCCAGAAACCCAATGCTCACTCTCATTATCTTGTTAGCCGCTTGGGAGATCATTTAGATCAAGGATTAGGGTGAAACTCCTCAGGGTTTCCCAAATCGTCCAGATTTGAGATGGTAATTTGATTCATTCATAAACCATTCAATTTTCACCCTTTATCCCTCATTTCAGTCCCCACATAATGTTCTCAGCCTCATTAGAGCCTACCTAATAGTTTTGGTTTCTTGGAGATTCAACCTTTAGTGGATTTGTGGCGATTTATTCAAGATTGTTCAAGGTATGTGATTCCTTCTTGGTTTCTTCAATTTTCCATAGGGTTTCCTCCCTCTTTCCTGATGTTATAAAATGTCCAAAAGTTAGGGTTTTAACCAAGGGTTTTATTTTTTGTTTTTCTTCAAATATTTTGGTTTAGGGTGGGTTTTTACCCCCTTGTGGTTTGGTGGTGGTGTGGTTGATGTTTCGCCCCAAGTTTTAAGGGTTTCAACACAAAAGTTAGGTGGTTCCATGTGTAAGAAATTATTTATGTGTTTGATTGCTTGATTTTATAATTTTCATGTTCCTCATATGATTTATGTGGTGAAAAAAATGTTTTTATTTAGTGTTTCATCTTTTAGAAATTTTGACTAGAATTTCATGTTTATGAAAACTTGAAAGCTTTTCATCATTGAATGTTTATCATGTGAAATATATTAGTGGTGGTATCCTACTAGGCTTTAGCCCATACTCTACTTAAACCCTTTGGTGTAAGTAGACAAGGTTATTTTTTCCAGAGGTTTGGGTATAGATTTTGTGTTAATGATTTGGGTTTTTAGCATTCCATTGTGATGTGGTGTTGTGGATATGGCTTGAGGGAGGTTCCTATTACGATGTGGAGGTTCTTGGGATGTATTTTTTGGTTTTATTCCTTTATAATTGTATTTAAACATTATTTTAAATTATGTAATTCATTTCTGAAATTTTGTAAAAGATGGGTTTGTTTGAAAAATCTAGATTTGTTTTATTGGATTTTTTTGTCATTGTATGTTTATAAACTTAGGTAAATCATTCTGAATTCTCATTTTATGATGAACAAGCACTTGTTCCAGACCATGGGGATCGGGAATTATCTTGAGTTCTTTCCATGGGTAGGGCTTGGTGCTGGTTTTGATGGAGACTAGATCTGGTTCGTGACATATTAAGTATGAACATTATAAGTATATCATAAATCAAATTATAATATTTATTCCCTCTAATTTAATGTCTAGGTTATAATTATCATATTTAAATAATATTATTTCATGGTTCATTTAGGATAGATTTTTAATATTTTATATGCTATCTAACATAGTTTTTTATATTAGAGTATTACATTCTCCACCATTTAATAAATTTAATACCCATAATTTGAAATTATGCTCATTAATCAAGGATTTTATATTTCTAAATTCTATTATTGAAAATCAATTTCATGAAAAGGGTTAATAAAACTTTCTCTTAGAAAGAGGGAAAGAAAAATATGAAAGTCACCAAAAAACTAGGTTTCCAAATAGGAGAATGTTAGCTGGAAGTGAAAATATAGATACTAAAGATAAAAATAATTCCCAATGACTAATATATACTGAGAGATAACGTGGTTAAGAGAAATTTAAAATCCACAAAACCATGGATATACGAGGAGTTAAAAGAACAAGATTCATCATAATTGACAGTTATAGGAAAACAATTTGGATAAAGATATTTTTCATAGATTTGTGGTATTAATTTAACATCTAGACTAAGAACATAAGGAAATTTACTTAAATTGATGTATAATTTCATCCTTTAGTCAATTTCCACTATAATATAAATTTTACTCCATACAATGTGTATTTAAGAATAAATTTTTATGTATGATGCACTAAAATCAAATATGAAGAGATGAAAAGTGTATATGAGGATATTTCTATTATATTTAGGCATTACTCAATCCTAATAAATAGTTATTAAAATATAATTCTAAAAATTAACAAACCATTATAAGAATAAATAAAACATAAATTTTTAAATCCTTAATTACCTAAATAAAATTTATATTAAAGAATGTTTTAATCTCAAAGGCTATATCAAACCATTAAATATACATTTTTAATTACATTCTTCCCAAATAATCTTTCTTGTTAAATTAATTTTTAAACCTAAGGTTTACAAATACCTCAACCCAGTAAAACATCTCCCAAATTCACTACTAGAAATTCAGGCTATAGCCACGGACCTATAGCCATAGTTTTATCGGTCTGTGGCTATAACATTTTTATATACACAGTTTAATAGGATGATCGTGGATATTTGTTGGAAACCCTTCATTCTAATCGACCAGCAAACCCTACCATCCTCCGATGAACCCCTTCCGCCCTCATGATTCCTCCTCCCCTACGATCTCCTCCTCGCCACGCCCTCCTCCTCCCCGAAGCCTCCTTGTCGCGCCCTCCTCATCATCGTGACCCTCCTTCTCGATTCCTCCTCATCACTCCCCCCTCATCGTCGCGACCCTCCTCCCCGACACCTCCTCGCTGTTACCTTCCTCCTCGATGCCGCTCTTCCGACGCCTCCTCACCGCGACCCTCCTCCTCGATGCCTCCTCCCAGACGCCTCTCTTCTGAAACTGAGGTCAATACCCCCATCTCCCTCCCTGGCACCTTTTCACTAGCAAACCTCAAAACTCTCGACCCCTCCTCACCGTGACCCTCCTCACCCCGACCCTCCTCCAGCGAAACTGCTCTGAGCTGCCTCCCCTCCTCCTCCATTCCCGACGGTTCTCCCCCATAGCCCTCAACACTAGAGGTAATACCATGTATCTTACTTCATCCCTATCCACCATTCTTGTTGAAGTTTTTAAACCTTAAGTATTTTCAATATTATTCTGCACTTACTCCCATTTCCACACTGATATGCACTGCTATTACCCCTCAATTAACCACATAGTAACCACTAATTTGGGACTTGACCACATCAACCTCCTATAATGTGACCGGTGTAGAGTTTTGAAAATGATCTTCTCTTTAGAGTCTCCAGCTTCAGTGGGATGTGTGTGAGGTTCTATAAAAAAGAACACAAAACCAACATGAATTTTCATGCTTAAGTTATAAAGTGGATAACGAAAACTTTGTATATTTTTATACAACAACTGTGACGAATTGGAATTTCAGGAGGAGGAAGATAGAGAACAGGGGAAGAAGAGAGTGAGAAGAACATTCAACCAGTATCTCTTTTCTCTTTTCTATAGGTTTTACCTCTTTTAAATTATACCTTTGATATTAGTTTTCAATTTGATCATTATCTGTATTGTTTTATTTTGGCTTCTTGTTATCTTTTACTCAGTGTCGGAAAATTTTTACCTTGAACAAATATATTTGGAAATATGAATATACATGCCATATTACCATTATTAACATCTTCAAATTTACTATATTTTTTATCCTTATTTATTCATCACATGAATCAACTAAATTTGTGAATTTAATACCTTGTAATTAAACCGTTAGATTATTGAGAGAATATAATTGTACTTATATAGTGGAAGCACCAATAATATCTGATGGAAAGTGATAATAGACCATCATAATTTGTTTAAACACATGAAGGACATTCTTAATGTAGTTGATAAATCCTATGGTGCTTTCTATTTTCTTTCCATGGACTATGAGTGTTCTGGATCATTAGCCCTACATAATTCATTCCTTCAAGAAAAAAGGTTTATTCCCACCCCACCATTACTTTTAGAGATGTATCTACAATATCATGATTATGGAACATAACATATTATGCTTTTATGGAATTTTTAGGTGTTAAATTGATGTGTCAATTAAATTACACGATTTCATCCTTTATATCATAAATTGGAATCCTTCCATAATTTTCATTATTTTCCACTTTATTCTTCATAATGACAATGACTATCTAGAGTTTTGAATTTTATATCAATGAAACTATCATCAGTTCACCCATTTTATAATTTATTCATTCAATTATTTTAATTTTTTTATAGCCCACAAATTATTCCTTGTTTCAACCTCCATCTTTTACAAAATGTCCATGAAATTTTATTGAGAAATATAACTCACTATTTTACTAGATCTTGTATTATTTATTAATTTATTTATAGGACTTACATGTTGTTTTCACCATCAATATATGGAATCATTAGAGGTATTTAGATAATAATAATTTTAACAATCTATTGATTGGTTTTAATTTGATAAATGTTATTCATTTTAGATTCATTATTCTATTGGACAGTGACTAAAATGTTAATGAGATAATAAATTATTTTATTAGAGAAAAAATCATGGAGAGCTCACAAATAGTAACATACATTTTTTTGAGTTAGCTAGTTTAAAAGAAGTTGTACAATTTTCTCATTAGTTGGAAAAAATAGGGAATGACCAAAGAAGGTGAGACCAAATTTTAAAAACCTATAAAATAACTATTCCATGATTTTGATTTTTTCTTCATTCATGAAAAATAATTTTTTTGAATTCATTAAGATTAGGGTAGACTTTTTTTATGAGTTGACTCACTGGGGCCCACCTAGCTTGTGGTAAGTAGAGTGTGACACCACAAGCCCACCTCTAATTGGTTAGGGGTTAGTGAACATCCCTGAGTAGGCATAACACACACAAGGTTGTCCTTACCCTATGGTACCTGTACACATGAAAATAATAAAGGAGAAAATAAAATCCTACAAAAACAGATAAGAATGTCTAACTTGTTATGAGGTATGGGACTACTTACATATTCCACAACCTAGCATGAACCATGTTCTATCTAGATCACTATCTTATATCTGCTCTTGGTCCTCCTAGGATTCCTTCAAAAAGAATATTGTCTACATAAGACATGAAAAATATTGGTAGATCCCATGCAGTGTTTAGTATAACAATGCTCAATAGGACACTCCAAAATCACTAAAAAATGGGCATTTGGAGAGTAGTTATCTCATCATCACATAGACACATCATTAAAAATATGAGATATAGAAATAGGAACAATAAACTAGATATACTCATAAAATAAAACATGCCTCAATAGAATATTAAACATTATTTTATCCATAAGATTCTACTCAAGGATACAATTTAACACTCTTCTGGTTGCACTTGCAATAGGTTCTATGCTTTCACTGATGGTGCATTCCCAAGTGGTCATGCTCGTCAGACCTCACCAAAGATATACTCAATGTAACTCTGAAGATCTCGATACAAAGATAGGGGATCTCTCCAAGGGAATCTGGGGTATGCCATACCATACCTAGAATATCCCACTATGTATGGGATTGTACACACAGATAAGTTGGTAATAATGATTCCCCAAAACCCACCTAGGTAAATAGAAAAAATTAGAGAGGATCACACCCCGGGTCACACAGAGGGATTCCTAAACACTATATGAAACTAATCCCACAAAGAATATCATAGTCCTATTATTAGGATGTAATAAAAAAATTTACCCTCATGGGGATGACCAAGGGGAACACATACAAGTTAAGATAGTCCATTGTTGTATCTCATATTCATATAATTAATATTCCTTCCAATTATATAATTTTAATATTCTAACAATATTGTAGAAATATATTCTTTCTTCTAGTTATTATTCTCATCTTCTTACCATTGTAATTATTAGCCAATTATTTAATATTAATTCTTGGTATATGATATGGTTTATTTTTTCAAAATGTCTCTAAATTTCAATAAATCTTTGTAGATTTAATAAAAAACATCACAACTCGTTATGAATTAACCCAAACACTTTTGGGAATTGATTATTATTATCTCCTAGATTTCATATAAACTCTTTTTACTAAAATAAATCCTCATTATAGGAACTTATGTGTGATTATTCATGAAATTTTATAATTTAAAACATTTATGAATTCCCTAAACCATAATTTTAATATATTTGTTATGAAAATTTCATTTCCTTCATGAAGAGAATTCATTTTTTCCCATGATTACCTTGTCAAATTTTCAACCTAGTTGGCATGGTGTATTTTTTATTTAGATATTATAATGTCTTGAAAACATGACCATTAGACTATTATATTTCAATGTCTTACTGCTTAGAACATATCCTCCAATCCATATTGAGGATTACTTCAAAAAAGTTTAATTCCTGAACTAGGAAATTCCATTTCAGATTGACCCTTGAAAGAGTGAGAGTGTAGGACAGACACCTGAAACCCTGATACTTCTCCTTATTGAGAAAGTTTAGTAACTACATCTCATAAGAGATGATATCAATCATAAATTTCAAAAAATCCAGAAGAAATTAATAAATAATGGAGTTATATTCACTAGTATCAAACAATCCTACAACAATATATTATACCTTAAGAGTAGTACAACAAACTATCACCTTCCATGCAACTGACTACACTGATTTTTTGATCAATATCATTAATATTTACCATATATTATTGGTAATGAGAATGAATACTAACATGTAGATCTACCTTAAGCTAAATATGTATAGTATTAGATATAGCCCTACCTCCATGACTTCACAATCGATAAGCTTCATCCCTTGATGGTTCTGACTGGGTCATCATTTTCCTAGAGGTTGTGGAACCCAAACCACTCGGGTATGAGTCTCCAACATTTCATAACCACTAAAAATTTCCCATTAGTTCACAATGATGGAAAGGTTTAGATGGGGTTGGAAATTCTCATCACAAATTCTCAAACCTTCCAAACTGATGGCACAGGATTGATGCTACATCTGAAGCCTCAGAAGTAGATGGTCGAGAAGGATAGCCTAAGATACCACATACCCTCTTATCCTTTTTCCAGTCCTCCTCTTCTTTTTATATGAACCTCCTCCACCCTAGCACACTAATGATGACATTAGGGATCAAAAGTATTATAAGGCCCTTTTTTCAAGGAAATGACACATTTGGTTCAATACAATGAGTTCATATTGAGGAGATATATATGAAATCATTGGCTAGGAAAGGCAAAAAACCTATGGTTGATTCTTATGGATTCATCACACCAAACCCCAAAAAAACTAGGAAAAGAAGGGACTTCTAACAGGTAGAAAGAACCATTGTCACACGGTCGATCAATACACATAAGGAAAAAACTGAAACTATTAAAAATAATATTGTTGATGCCCCTAAGGATAAGGAAACCAAACACTAAATGGAACCAGTACGTTAGGAATTTGATGCTCACAATGAATGACAAAGGAAAATTGCATTCCAAAAATTCCAATGTGGGGAAATATCTGTGGAGACCTACCTTAAGGTTAAACAAGGTATATTTAAAAGGTGGGTCAGTTTAACTTTAACTTCTGTATATGTCAGAATTCTGATTTATCACTATTATCCTTGCATGGCCCATGGTTGTATACTTTATGTGACTTCAATTTTTCTTCTTCAGTTTGATTATGTCATATTTTATCTGGGTTAAAGGCCTTTTCAGGATGTCTACTTTTCTGCTCAGTTAGATTGATTTTCTGAAAGATTCTGGTTTTGTGATTTGGTTATCTGCTGGTCTTGTTTGGTTCTTTATGGAATGAATGTTGGATTTTCTTTCTCTCTCTACCTGGACTCTACATAGCGTGCATGAGTCTCATTATTGACTTCAGGCATTGAACAAGGCACTGAGGCTTTACTGTGTTGAATGTCTGCTGGAATCCAGAATGATTTCTCCCTGTTGAGGCATGTTTTGAAGAAAGTGTAGGTTTGGAACTCACTTCCCTATTTTTCATTGGATCTAATGGGAGAAGCTGACCACATGAGTCCTATTTTCCTCCTCATGAGGGATGTATTTAAAGGTTCATACTGCACCAATTGAAGATTTTGGGCGATCAGATTGGTATCTTCATGATAGTTCAACTTATATCTATTGAAGGACCTTCTCTGCATAACATGTCTTGATGATAGAATGGTCTTCTGCCTGGTCTTGTCCTGGTTTTTCTTGTATCTAGAAGTATCTTTTGTTTTGATTTGATAAGCAGTTATTATTATTTCTTTGAAGTGGATTTGAGGAATCTCAGTTATTCTACTTCAAAATAAGGCCCTTATAGAATTCTCTATGTTTTTTGCAGGACTGGAATGCTTTCACTCTGACCTAGATTTTAATGTTGCTACTATCCATTGTTCAATATCTGGCTGGAACTGTTAAGAATACAGCCTACAGAATGGCTTCTCATCTACAAGGTCTGATCTCTATTTTTTCTCTGTTTTATGCTAGTTCATAGATCACTGTAGGGGAGGACATGGTAGGCTTGGGCTGGTCATGATTCCTTCATTATGGTTCCTGCTTCCTCTATCGGATGCTTTGTAAAATTGAAATTCTAGATTAGTAGTTCATGAAGGATGACGATGATGGATTCCTTCTGGCATGCTCTTGATGGCCGACATAATGTTTTTGGTATGGTTTTATTGAGATTTTCTTGTACCTCTTTGATTTATCTGTTTGTGTAAGCTATTTACACCTCGTGCTTGTACTATTCACCTTTTGATATTAATAAATTCCATTGGGGGCATGAATTGGGATACCAATTCATGTCACCACCTTCTTCTACAAAAAAAATCAGGATCCATATTCATTCATGTATAGAAAAATAATGGGTCTCATAATGATAAGTGTCCTTTTCTAAGGGTCATGAACGGTTTTCTAAAACCAGAAGCACTCATGACATGATGTTTGATTTATGGGTTGAGGGGCCTAAAAGATGATAGAAGAGCATCATACTCTGGTTGACCAAGGTCAGGATGTTGTGGTCCTATATAAGGAATTATGATGGGTGTTATCTTTCACATTTTAACATCATTGAGTAGGGACATATTTGTAGTGTAGTTTTGTTGTTGCGAGACTAGGATGTCTTCCATGAAGTTTAAATACATGTGGTAAGGATTTTGGAACCGACATGAATATTGTTCAGTATGTCACTGGAGACTCATTTCACAAGTTGTGGGAATTTTTTCTAGGAAATGTACTTTATTCAAGAATAAGATTATTGTTGAGTAGCCATTTGACGGAGTGATTCTTCCATAGATTTATCACACATACAAGAAATAAAAACATAGATCTGTGACTTATGAATATGTAGAATGGAATTTTATGGCTCCGACATCATTAAAAAGTTCTATATACTACATTTATGTTATGTTCAATGTCAATACCCTTTTTCATGCATTTTATCATAATGCGACTAGGACATATTTGTGATGTTTAGTGTCTTGTGACTAGGAAAACCACTGCCTAGGCCCAACCAACATGCATATAGGGGTGAATTTGTTTATCATTTTTTATGTTGTGGATGAAACTAGGGTTGATTATTTGGGTGTTTCTATGTATCCTGTGACGATAGTAATCAATCTATACGTAGTTCTTGATAGAAATCTACCTACATTGTTTTGACTCATGTACGGGGGAATGCATACATTTTATTATCATGGATCGATGTACGATTTGGATTTATTATCATCACTACATTTCTAATGGTAATAGGAACCAAAACACACATATTTATTCAATAGAAAGTCTTCCACATAGTTCTGGCCTAGACGTAGAGGGCGAAGTTGTTCTTATTGATTGTTGTTGCTGGAACCAGGATTGGAGATCTAGGAATTACTATGTTTC
This sequence comes from Viscum album, assembly GCA_963277665.1. Lineage (NCBI taxonomy): Eukaryota > Viridiplantae > Streptophyta > Magnoliopsida > Santalales > Viscaceae > Viscum > Viscum album. The sequence continues at coordinate 1,468,904,156 of OY728135.1, forward strand.
ATGTGTTGAAAATAATAAAGATAACACATAGTTCCTAAACAGAAAATGCTCCATGTACGTTTGACCCATATGGAGATTTGGGAGTTACTCCCATCTTTTTAGCTAGACCCATTATTAGAGAGTTATGCATTACTATGCATCATGTGATGAGAAAAATTATGTCGCATGAAGTTATTGAAAAACCATGTTATTTAACATTGTATGATGTTTCCCTCATGTGAAAAGAGAATATTGAGGATGGATGGTTCTGATTGAGCTCTCATACCTTTACAGGCAACTGGACCTGCAAATCCATGGTATGGACGACTTGATCATACATGGGTCCAGCACCGTATGGTGATTTGTTTTTCTGATTTTGAAGGTATACAGCCACGGTTGGGAACCATGGTAGTAGGGCTTCAGCCACAGTTCTGAACCCTGGCAGTAGGGAAACCTAATTTTAGCTCCAGCCAAGGTTCAAAACCGTGGCTTTAGGGCTTCATCCACGGTTCAGAACCGTGGCAGTAGGCATACAGCCACGGTTCTGAACCGTGGCTGCAACCCTACTGCCTCGGTTCGGAATCGTGGCTGTAGGATATACCCCATATCCATGGAAATACCATCCACAGTTGAATAAATCGTGTCTATAACTTATAGAAACAGTTATTGGACCTATAACCACAGTTTTAAACCATGGCTATACCGTTATTTTCTAGTAGTGGTCATTATTACCCATAATAAATAAATATATTATCTTTTAATGTATTTAACTTCTCTAAAATAACTTGAATAAAATTTTTATACTAACCTAAACGGTAATCCTTAACCTGATCATAAATATCTATGAAAATATCACCTTGAAAATTAATCACTTTTCAAACGTCAATATTATCTATATCACATTTTCTAGTAGTCCCTAATTAACATAACATCATATCATATACCAACCCCAAAGTGTATTTAAACCTCAATAGATTATTATTCCTAAACCCCAGTAAAAGTTTCAAATCAAATCATAATCCCATCACTTAAAACATTAAAAAAATGGGTGTTACTTCCCTTGAACTTATACTCAACCTTTAACATATAAACCCATAATGGTATCCAAAAATTCTATGTTAATGATAACACATATGCTTCCAAAAATTAACACTATACATACTCCTCAAATAAGTTCACAAACTATTGAATATACTCAATGAATCCAAAAATGAAATAAACCCCATCAAATATGGCCTAAATAACTATTTCATCCACTAATAAATTCTAAGTCACTAATACTAACCTAGAAATTTTAATTATATCTTTGTCCAAACTTAACATATGTTTTTAAGTTCTACTATAGAACATTATTTATATATTCCTTGATCATTTTATCCAAAATATCCTTGACATAACACTTCCTAAATATAATGAATGAATCCTAATACATAAACACTTGAATCATTTCACTTCATAGGTATTTCCTTGGTCTTGTATTTAACCCTTTTATTAGGAAACTGGAATGGATAATTTTCATATTCCCCTCACATGAAAAATTGACATATAAATGATACCTTATGATGGAATTCATTTTCCTCCACCAAACTCATAATTTTTCTTCAAAAATTACTTCCTCTATGAATTTTATTTCCACACAGAAAACATCTTCTTATAACTATGAGATGTTCAACTGAGTGATTCTTACCACAATCTCAATATATAGAAATTTGAATATTCATTCCTTCATAGTATCCACCAATTTAGATCTTAGTGGAATCTGTCCTTATCTTTTTCAGTGAATCCAAGAGTTGGTTATGGGGAAATTTCTTAATCATATATTATGATAACAGATTAGTCATAATCACAAGGTTTCTTATTCCAAGTCTAGTTTCATTTGGTTTCACTTGAGGAAAATCATTCCATTGTATTTAAATTCCAACAAAAATCCTATTAGTTCTAGACATTAACTAAAATAATAATAATTGTGTTTGAAATGATACTCATAGTGAGAAATAAATAAAAATCATTTATAGGGTGTCTAAATCAGGACATCTCTTTCCAATAAATGGCACCTTCGGTTTAACCTAGGTAATCCCTAGTTGTTTCCAAATATTTTAGATTTTATCCCATACTTAGACAAATCCCTAGGGTTATCACTTAAAATTTCTCATCCTAGTTTCAAAAGGGATACTAAACCATTCACTTAAACTAATAATAGAAACAAAAAATTTTCATATGTGGATATTTTATATTTTTAGATGAATATTTGTCACATTACATAATGATCCTCAATAGAATCATGTAGTTCTATTGCATTTGGAAACATGGATACATAAAAAAATTGTTCAAAAGAGATCTAAATAATCTCCCACATATTTATTCATAACGATCACTATTCTTAGACATATTATACTCAATAAGTTTCTTTATACCCTGGGGAAAAGAAACAAAATAAAGGGTGAGCTTAGATTCAAATTAAGGGTAAATAAGGGAGATATCAATGATCACATTAGTATAACATGATCAGAAATGCATGTGAATATTTTCTTATCATTTGAAATCAATACCATTAATATCATAGATCGTAAACCTAAATAATGGAATAATGTTGGTATTTTCATGAGACTTGAGTCATAAAGGAATCAAAGAACATGATCCATAAGTGCATAACATTGGAATATGATATTGAATTATGTAATAGGTATAGAAAATAATTTCATTATTATTCAGGGATCATTTCCATGTATATCATAGTTGAATGGGTTCACTCCCCAATCCATCACAATAGTCAAGGTTCACTCTCAAGACTATAATTGTGGACATAGTCTCTTAGGAAAACAATTTTGATCCCCATTTTATACCTATTTATCTTATGAGACATCAATCATTCCCCAATTCATTAGAGGGTTATATAACTCTAGAACCACCAATCATTTCTTATAAAGTAACCACCATAGTTGGTTATAACATTAACACCATATTTCTTTATAATGTAGCCACCATTAAATAATGAAATCCGTACATATTTGTATCAAAATATAATAATAAATTCATCATATACACCCATGAAAATAAAATATGATTCCTAAACATTACATCAATTCAACATAGCATAACCTATGAAAAACAAATGGTTTTCAAAAACTTCTCATAAAAATGAACATTAACCATCCGTATAAGTAGTATTAATGGTATCATTAGACCATATCCCTAATATATAATTATTAACATAAAAGTTTGTTATCATATATAAAAATTAATTTAAAAAATTACTAGAATATTTCTTGAGGAAAATAACATATCAACTTAAAAAATAAATTTTAAAATAAAAATATTTCAAAAATATTGTGGAAATTATTTATTTAAAAATAACATAAGAAACTTTTAAATGAATATTTAAAACATTAAGTTGTCATGGTGTTGGAAAATTCCATTCATTCTACATAATTTAAATGAAAACATTCCTTTCACATTTTTTGTAAAACTCAAAAAAATATCATTTCTAAAAATTAAAAAAAAAATTACTTTTAGACCATTCTATAAAAGAGAAAAAAATAGATAAAAATGAATTTAAAAAATAATAGGATAATGTTATAATTCTTCATGAACACATTTATGAAAATTATGGATATTGAAGAAAAATGTTCCTGGATGAATTGAAAAACATCGTCAATTTCATTAAAAATGTTCATCCAAACCCTTGAGTATTTAAAGAGATGTAAATGAAATACAAAAATTTAATGATCATAAATTAATATATGATAATAAAACATATAGTTATTAATCCAATAAGTATCATATAATTTCATCAAAGGTAAATTCAACCATAAATAATCCCGATTAAAATAGGATTGAAACATAAATCCCTTACCGATTTGATAACATATGTTGAGTAATACCCATGAAATAAATAACATTATATGGATATTTAATTCCCATATAATTTATAAAAATAATCGTAAAATATATTTATGGGTAGTATATTCACACCATAAAAGAAACAGGTTGTGAATATGGCATGTGCCTCACAGAAATAAAAGTTAGATGAATATCCTTTACCTTAGGTCCAACTTCTTTCAGACACGTTGGAACCCCATAAATAATAAATATATAATTATTATAATTTTATAAAATAACTATAATCATATATATAATAACATATTTTATTTACCTATATCCTTTTATAACTTATTTGTTAACAATAATTTATTAAAATCACTATTCCTGGTGATATCAGCTTTGTGGTTCCTGTAGGTTTTGATTCGGTAGTTTTGGTCCCTATACTTTAATCCTCGTTAAATCATCTACATAATGATAATAATTATATAAATGTCATATATATTCATTAAATACTCGTTTATATTCATGCATGAAAGAATAAATAGAAAAATTAATTACACCATCACGGAGATAGTAGGTCGTACGTATTCATAAACTATAAGGACCCAGCCTTAAAACATTACATAATCTTGAATTGAAGGGATAAGTCACATTTAGGATATTTTTAGGTTTAGAGTTTCAGAGAATTAGGTCATAACTATTACATTCCATCTCAAAAATTAAAAAGTAGACACTTCTACTCAGTTTCCATTTTTCCATAAAATAAAAACTCTATAAAAAAAGAGTCATGTCTAGTTCCATGTTTTAGACAGAAAGAATTTTCCTTGATCTAATAGTTGAACCTATTCATCTTTAAGTACAATGAAAAACATTTCAAAACATGGGATGAGAATAAAAATCCTAGTAAGGGTTATAAAATAAAGAAAGAAAACATTATTTCAGAAATACAAACATAACATAAGCTCTTTAACATACCTCATGAAATCATATGATTTATGAATAAAACATAGTAATCACAAATCATAAAGTTAACTTGTGGCATCCATAACATACTTACATTGTATCTTTCATAGCTACATAGGTAGTTACATTTGGAATACCCATCACTGTATATTCCCTAATTATCTTAGGAGAAACATTCACGTTTACCTCCATCACATTACCCAATTCATTGGAGAGCTATCTCAAGATCACCCTACATAGGTTTATCACGGAACCACCCATATATATAAACAAATCCTATGGACCATAACATATTCATAGCACATAAAAAAATATAAAAGAAAGATAAAATTTCCACATTTCAATCATAATATTACATTTAAATATATTGACATATAATATACATTATAAAAACCATTTTCAATACCAAAATATTTAAAAGATTATATGGTATTTATTTTCCTTTTAAAAACATTGCAGCTTGTTAATGAAGCCAGAAATCAAACAATACTCATGGCGGAGAAAAAGTTTGTTGTCACTGCATACATTAAAAGAAACATTACTTTCTTTCGTTTCATAGAAAGCCTTGTAGAAAAATATTCACATTTAATGAAATGAAAATAAAAATGTGTTTATACACCATATAAAAGAAAATCGTGTATAAAACAAAATATTCCTTAATGAAAGGAGATTGAGACGATGTCCCTTACCTTGTGTCTGACTTGAACTGTTCATTCTTTAATATCTTAAATAATAAAATAAAGTTAATTTCAACTTGCTTATGAACCTTTTTCAAGTTTATCATTTTTTATATCAATTATTTCCATGTTATAAAAATTATGTCATCATTTAAGTTAATAATGGTCATTTTTTGGATATTTGGTACTTGAGTCAAAAATGAACTTCTTATATTTACAAGTTGTACATGTGGTTAAAATTTCATTATCTCTAGAATTATATTCATGATTTAGATATCATATATATCATATATATCTAGTATATATAGGTATTTATAGTAGTACATAACATTTGGAGGTAAGAAATTAAATTCACCATTCTTTGAGATGGTACACCATACGTACCCATGAACGCTACTTTCACTTCTGTTTAATTTTTTTAATTGAATGGAAACTTAATGATAAATAGGTATATTATAATTCCAATATAATTTCATATATAATTTCATTAACTTCATCCTTTATAAATTCCACGTATGGCATGAACGAGTCAGATCACTTTGAGGGGGCAGTAGTCCGCACTTCCACAATTAAATTTATCGTGTTTACCAATTATGAAAACCATAAAATTATGATATAAATGAAAAATACAGTTAAATAGAGACAATATAAATAACATATATATCACATATAAATATAGTTCCTTCATAATGGCCACTATGAGAGGTGGAAGAAGATAATTAAACAGTCGGCATTTCATGAGGCATTAGTTCACCATCCAGAGAAATAGTATGTTCTTTACCAATTAGACAGAGGTGTGTGTAAGTGTAGTTTGAATCCATCACATAAAAAAAACCTAGTATATTTAGGATAATATTTCGGTAATAAAAGAAATTAATAAAAATAGTTTTGAGGGTTGGAGAAGTAAAATAAAATAAAATAATTTAAGAGAAGATGTTACCTTTAAATCGGGTATCTCCCTTTGGATTGAACCAAAAGGATTACTTGAAATGTTGTATGCCTACAAAAATGCTTATTGAAGGAATATAGTGATGTAAGGAGCTTAATTGGGAAAGGGTTGGATGATCCAATGGGCTTGAGAGGTGTGAGTAATGGGTTAGAGTTGAGGGCTTTTTATAAGGGGGTGGAGGGGCTCTTTAGGATAGTTTGAAGATGTTATTTTATTATATAATTATTTTTCAGTTCCTAAAGGTCCAAAAATAATTAAAGGCAAAGATAAGATGAATCTTTTTCGAAATAAAATCATTCAATAAGAATTGGACAGGTTTTGGAGATTTTTTTATTTTTTATAATCTTATTTATTTAACCCATTCATAATTGAGGTAAACACTGCATTATTATTGTGTCATAAATAATATTTTTTTGATGTCTATGAATTATAAAGAAATACCGTGATGTAGGAAATATTATAATCTTTTTAATGAATAATTTTAGTCAAATATATTAATTATATATCCCCACATTAAAGTTTTTTATCCAAACAATACTTGTTTAGGATTTTTTTTATTTTTACTTTAAATAAAAAGTTATTAATATCATTATCCTGCCCAAGTGGCTTTAAAAAGCCAAAAGTCACACCAAAATATTTTCATGGTCTTCCATTACTCATCCAATAAGGTTTGGACAAGTGTTAAGGTAATTTTATATTATTATAATATTTTTTACCTTGATTTACTATATTTACCTTTAACCGTGGTAAATAAAAGTCAAAAGTTACTATTCACCAAAAATTATTTTCATTTGTTTGAAACAAATTTTACTTACTAATAAAAACCATGTATGTTGGATTTGTGAAATTCAATTTAAAGAAGAAATAAAATTTCATTTAAATGAAAAATTCGGTTTTTTAACTACTACTTAGTGTTTTCATTATTCTTTAAAAATTAAAGGTTATCAGAAAAATACCAAAAAATCAGCTTAAGCTATATATTATTTTATGAATTCAAAAATGATGTCTGTTTTACCATATTAAAAACATATAAGTTTCATTAAAAAGCATGTTTTTAATAAATAATAACTATCAAAAGATTAATCGTTGTTTATATCCATTTTCAATGTGAAATTACTTCTAATAACCAACATTGGATTCAATGGTAAAATATAATATAATTACACTTTACAACCAATTAAAAAGATAATCTATCCATATAAATAAATTTGATTAAAATGTAGTTTTTAATTAAAATACAGTGTTGTTCAGTATTCATTAAAAAATTAATTTTATTAGAAAAATAGAAAAAATTTACCCAAAGTATATTTTGATGTCCCGATTCTAAAATATATTTTTATTTTTTCAAATATAAAATATAAAAGTGAAAAAAACTACATTTAAATATGGTTTTCCATCAAAAGCAGGTAAATCGTTCTTTTAATGAATATTAGAGTATTTATTCTTAAAATTATATTCTTATTTTAAGCCTCAAAAATTTATTGAAAATTTTTAAAAACATTTAACAAACATGTATAATAATATTGTAGTTAGTTCTGTTCATTCCCGACAATACAATGGATGGGAATTAAATACTATTTAAAATAATATTATATTATAATTTTTCAGTATGAATCAACATTTTGTACAACATTAAACATTGGATAACCCATTGTTTTTTGTCTGGTATGCCATCAAATATAGCATCCCCTTTAAAGTAAAATTAAAATTTAATTCAAATTTTTTTTTAAATATGAAAATGTATTATTCTTTATTTACCTGGGATGTTACATCCTTCCCCCCTTTTTGAAATTTCATCCTCAAAATTGTTTATTAACTTATCAAATAAATGGGGGTATTTATCCATCATAGCATTTTGAAATTCCCACATTGCCTCTTTAACCATATAGGGTTTCCACAAAACCTTTACCTAAAGAATTACCTTATTCCGCAATAACTACCCTCTTCAGTCAAAAATCTAGACTAGTTGTTCCTCATAAGAGAGATTCTCTTCCAACTGAACTATATCTGGGCTCAAAACATGATATGGATCTGGAATATACTCTATCAACATTGAAAAATGAAAAACATTGTGTACCTGGGATAAACATGGAGGTAAAGCCACTATGTAGGAAGCTAATCCATCTTTTTCTAGGATTTCATAAGGTCCAACAAACCTCGGACTCAAATTTCCATTCCTACCGAAACACATCACACTTTTCGATGAAGAAACTTTTAGAAAGACATGATCACCTACCTCAAATAAAAGATCCTTCCTTCAGATTTCCGCATAACTTTTCTTCCTTCTCTGAGTTATTCTCATTTGCCTCTGAATCAACTAAACTTGTTCTACCACCTCTTCTACCAATTATGGTCCCATCGTCTTCTATTCACCTACTTTATCCGAAAAAGCTGGAGTTCGACACTGCTTCCCATATAATGCCTCAAATGGAGCTATCCGTATACTGGAATCAAAACATTTATTATAAGAAAATTCAACCAAAGAAATATGTTGGTCCCAACTTCACTCGTAATATAGTGAACAAGCACGTAGCATATCCTCCATGGTCAGAATTGTTTGTTCTAACTGCCCGTCTGATTGAGGATGAAAATCTGTACTAAAATTTAATTTAGTATCCAACAACTTTGAAAGGTCTTTCCAAAAGTTAGAAGTAAACCTAATATCCTGATCAGATGCAATGGAGATGGGAACTCCATGAAACATTACTATCTCTTTAACATACAAGAAAGAAAGTTGATCTAGAGAAAAATTATATCGAATTGGAAGGAAATGATAAGATTTAGCCAATCGATCAACAATATCCCAGATTGTATCATTAACTCGAGATGTCTTTGGTAATCACACAACGAAGTCCATGGATATATTTCCCCATTTCCACTCTAGAACTGGTAAATATTGAAGCATCCCTTTCGATAACTACCACTCTGGTTTAACTTATTTACAAGTAAAACACTTCATAGTAATGTTAGAAATATTTATTTTCATTCCATACCACCAGTATTACTCCCAAAGATCTCTATACATCTTAGTATTTCCAAGATGAACTGAAAACGGAGAACTATGAGCTTCACATAATAACTCTTTCATCAACTGTGAATCACAGGAATAGATAATCACTTCCCAATCCTCAAAACACAATCATTATCAATGTTAAAATCAGGTAACTTACCCTTCTAATCCAAATCTACCTTTTTTGGAAACTCAATGTCTTCTTTTGGAGCTTTCTTAATTCTGTCTACTAGGGATGATTTCCCTGACACTTTTTCGACTCAAAGCATCAGCCACATTATTTTCCTTTCCCAGATGGTAATGGATCATCCAATGATAATCCTTGATTAATTCCAACTATATCATCTTCTCATGTACAATTATTTTTGGGTAAATATATACTCCAAAATTTTGTGATCATTATATATTTCACACTTTTCTCCTTACAATTGATTCCACTAAAATTTTAAAGAAAAACCAATAGCAGTTAATTCCAAATCATGTTTATGGTAATTTAACTTATGAGGTTTCAACTGATGTGAAGCATAAGCAATTACCAGATCATTCTTCATATGGAGACAATGATTTACTTTCAACGAAGCATCACTGTGGATAATAATATCACCATTTCTAGACGGTAATTCCAAAACTAGAGCAACCACCAATCTTCTTTTCAATTCCTGAAAACAATCATCACATTATTTTGTCCAAATGAACTTAACACATTTTGAGTTAACTTAGTTAGTGGGAAAAATAACCATGAAAAATTTTCAACAAACCTCTTGTAATAACCTTACAAACCATGAAAACTGTGGATCATGGTTATATTTTTGGGTCTTGTCCATTATTCATCAACGTTTGTTTTAGCATGATCAATAGTTATGCCATTTTTTGACACAATGTGACCAAGGAATGAAATTTGTTGTAACCAAAACTCAAACATGTTGAATTTACCAAACAGTTTCTTTTCTTCTAAGTTTTTCAAGAAAACCTTTAAATGACTTTCAGGGTCCTATTTAATTTTAGAATAAACCAAAATATCATCAATGAACACAATCACCACTTATCACCAGATTCAACTTAGCCATCACTGTAGTAAACTATTCAATTCCGATTCTAACCATCTTAGGATTCAGAATTGGAAGGTAATTTTCTTCTGATGTTGTCCCATCATAGCTACCATGTTTCCTATATGAAAAACCATTCTGAACAAACATATCTTAGGTGAAGCAACATGGTAATCTGTAAATTCAATATCATTTCAATATTACCAAAAATTAATTTGTAGACATTAATTTAACAATATTCTAACACCTAAAGTTGTCTAAACCAACCTCTGATACAAACTATAAGGAACCATCCTTAAAACATTACATAATCTTTAATTAAATGGATAATTCACATTTAGGATCTTTTCAAGTTTACAGATTTATAGAATTAGATCATAACTATTACATTACCTCTCAAAAATTACAAAGCAGACACTTTTAATCATTTTCTATTTTGTCATAAAATAAAAACTCTTGAATAAAATATTCATGTTCAGTTCCATGTTTTAGACATCAATACTTTTCCTTGATCCCATCCTCGACCCTATTCATCTTTATATCCTATGAAAAACAATTCAAAACATGGGATGACCATTAAAATATTAGTAAGGGTTATAAAATAAATAAAGAACACATTATTTCACCAATACATACATAACATAAGCTCTTTAACATACCGCATGAAATCATAAGATTTAAGAATAACATATAGTAATCACAAATAATAAGGGTAACTTGTGGCATCCATAAAATACTAACATTTTATTTTTCACAGCTACATAGGGAGTTACATTTGGAATACCCATCAGAGTATATTACCTATGTCTCTTTGGAGAAACAATCATGTTTACCTCTGTTATGTTACCGAATGCATTAGAGATCTATCTCAGGCTCACCCACCCTTGGTTTATCATGGAACCACCTGTATATGTAATCAATTCCCAAGAACTATAAAAATTTCATAGCTCATAAAACAAACCTAAAGGAAAGATAACATTTCCACATTTCAATCACAATATATCATTTTAATATTTTGACATAAAAAATCAGTTATCAAAACCATTTTCAATTCCAAAATACCTAAAAGATTATATGGTATTTATTTTCCTTTCTAAAACGTTACGACTTGTTATTGGAGCCATAGATTAAATCATACTTGCGATAGTGGAAAATGTCATTCTCATCGCTAACGTTAAAAGAAACATTTTTTTGTCATTTATTAAAACAACTCGTAGAAAAAGATTCCCTTTCAATGAAATGAAAAGTCAAGGTGTTTATACACCATATAAAATAAGGTCATGTATAAAACAAAATATGCCTTAATTAATGGAGATTGAGACGAAGTCCCTCACCTCGTGTCTGACATGAACCGTTCATTATTTAATCTCCTAAATAATAAACTAAAGTTAATTTATACTTGCTTAAGAACCGTTTTCAATTTTATTATTCTTTTTATATCAATTATTTCCATGTTATGAACATTATTTAATCATTTAAGTTAATAATGGTTATTTTGTCGATATTTGGTACATGAGTCAAAAATGAATTTCTTTAATTTACAAGTTGTCCGTGGGTCAAAAGTTCATTATATACAAAATTATATTAATGATTTAGATATCATATATATCATATATATCTAGTATATATTTGTATTTATAATAGTACATAACATTTGGAGGTATGAAATGAAATGCACCGTTCATGGAGACGGTAAGTCGTACGTACGCATGAACACTACTTTCATTTATATTTCTTATTTTTAATTGAATGAAAATATAATGATAAATAGGTATATTATAATTAATGTATAATATCATGTATAACATCAATAACTTCATCATTTATAAATTCCACGTATGGCATTAACGAGTCATATAACTTGAGGGGGCCATAGTCCACACTTCCCCAAATGAAATTATCGAGTTTACCCATTTTGGAAACCATAATGGTATGATATAAATGAAAAATAAATAATCCGAGAGACTATATTAATATAATATATATCACATATAAATACATTTCCATCATAATGGCCACCAAGAGAGGTGGTAGTAGATAATTGAACAATCATCATTTTGTGAGGCAGTAGCTCACCATCCACTGAAACAGTATGTTTTTTACCCATTAGACGGAGGTGTGTGTAATTGTAGTTTCAAATATTCTCATAACAACAAACTAGTATATTTATAATATTTTTTTGTTGTAAAATAAAGAAATAAAAATAGTTTAGGTAGTAAGAGAAGTAAAATAAAAGAAAATAATTTAAGGGAAGACGTTACCTTTAAATCGGGTATCTCCCTTTGGTTTGAACCAAAAGGTTTACTTGAATTTCATTATTCCTAGGGGAAGGATTCTAGGAGTAATATATGGATGTATAGAGCTTAATTGGGTATAGTTTGGAGGAGCCAGTGGGCTTGAGAGTTTTGAGTAATGGGTCAGAGGTGAGGGTTTTTTATAAGGAGGGGGAGCTCTTTAGGAATGTTTAAAAATATTATTTTATTATATAATGATTTTCAGTTTCTAAAGGTCAAAAACTTATTAAAGTAAAATATAAGATGAATATTATTCTAAATAAAATCATAAAATAAGAATTTGACAGGTTTTGGAGATGTTTTTTATTTTTATAATATAATTTATTTAAATCATTCATTAATGAGGTAAACACTGCATTATTATTGTGTCATAAATAATTTAATTCTTATGATGTCTGAAAATTATAACAAAAATACCATGATGTAGAAAATCATTTTAGATTTATAATGAATATTTATAGTCAAATATTTAGATTATATAACTCCACATTAAAATTGTTTTAGAAAAAAATGCATGTTTATGATATTTTTATTTTTACTTTAAATAAAAAGTTATTAATATCATTATCTTACAAAATAGAATTTCAAAGGCCAAAAGTCTCACCCAAGAATTTTCTTGGTTTTCCATTACTCATCCAATAAGGTTAGTACAATTTTTAACATAATTTTATATTATTATAATATTTTTTTTACCTTGAATTACCGTATTTACCTTTAACCGTAGTAAATAAAAGTCAAAAGTTACTATTCACAAAAATTATTTTCATCATATTGAACCACGTTTAAAACTACTGATAATAACCATTTATGTCAGATTTTTTAAATTCAATTCACAAAACTGGTGAATTTTCATTTAAATGAAAAAGTCGGTTTTTTAACTACTACTTAGTGTTTTCACTATTCATAAAAAATTGAAGGTTTTCAAAAAAATACCAATAATTTAAATTAAGATATATTTGATATTCTGAATTCAAAAATGATGTCTATTTTACCAAATTCAAAACAGATAAGTTCAATTAATTAATTTAAAATTAATTCTTGTTTTCAGAACAAAAAGTGTGTTTTTAATAAATAATAACTATCAAAAGATTGACAGTTGTTTATGTCCAATTTCAAAGTGAAATTACTTCCAACGAAAAAAATTGGATTAAATGGTAAAACTATAATCTAATTACACTTTACAACAAATTAATAAGATAATATACCCATATAAATAAATTATATTAAAATGTATTTTTGAATTAAAATACAGTATATTTCACTATTTATTAAAAAATTATTTTTATCAGAAAAATATTGAAAATTTACCCAAAGTAAGTTTTGATGTCCTAATTCTAAAGAAGTATTTTATTATTTCCAATAGAACATATAAAAGTGAAAAAAAACTATATTTAAAGAGGGTTCTCCATCAAAAGGCGGTAAATTAACCTTTTAATGAATATTAGATTATTTATGCTTAAAATCAGATTCTTTTTTATTTGAAGCCTCTAAAATTTATTGGATAAATATATAAAACATTTAAAAAACGTGTATAATCATATTTTAGTTTTTTCTATTCATTCCCCTAATACAACGACAAGGTGTTAACTACTATTTAAAATAATATTATATTATTATTTTTCAGTATGACTCAACATTGTTTGCAACATTAGACTTTGGAGAAACCCATTTTTTGCGTGTGAGGTATTCCATCAAACATAAAATCCCCTTTAAATTAAATTTAATATTTAATTCACAAATATTAATAAATATTAAAATGACTTATTCTTTATTTACCTTGGATGTTACATAAACATTGTTTTCATTTTTCTACGGGTGGAATGAAGGAAATTTAAATAATAAATAAAATTTCAAGAATCATTATTATATCACATATATAACATATATTCATTAAATTTTTCATTATTACTCTCCAAATAAAACTTAAATGAAAAACTAATTGCATCTCTTTGTGGTGGTGGTAGTCCACACATACGCACGGACTACTTTATCATTTTCCAGCAGTTTGGAAGGTACTATGGTAATATATGATATTATTATTTTTATGTTAGCATAATTATGACATAAATATTATATATATGCATGAAATAAATCATAATAAACTGGTGGAAATCCCACCTATACCAACACGATATTCCCAATGGTTTAAAAAACCATTGGGAAAAGGCTACTATACCAACGATTATGTAGAACTGTTGGTATATTCATATGGTTTTTTAGTTTTCCCAATGGTTTAAGGAAACTTTTGGGTATAGTGCAGATGAAGAGGTGTCTTTACAATAGTTTTTTTAAACCATTGGGTATTGTTTTGAATATTTGTTTCTCAATGGTTTATGACTATTGGGATAACATTACTTTCCCAACGATTTTTTAAAACTGTTGGGAAAGAAAATTCCCAAATATCGACACCTATAGGGATCTTAAACTCCATAGATCTTGAATTTTTCGCCATAAATGAGGGCTTGATGTACCAACTCGAATATGTTTCCCTAAACCTCGACCATCTTGAATATTTTTCGTAAATCTCGATGCGAATGATACTTCTTAGCCCAAGAATTTTGGTTTCCAATGATTTTTTCTTCTGCTTTAAATTTGTATATGTGAGGTCATTTATTTTAGATTTTTTTTCCATTTTTCTTCAATGTAGTCGGTATTATGATCCCCTTATGAATAGAGGGCATAAATCATTTTAGGTTACGGTTTGAACCCTACTTACCAACTTACTCTCAAGTGTGCTAGCTCTAATTTCAAACTGTGCATCTATCTTTGATTCAAGTAATTTTTGTTCTTCCATTTTAAATCGATATGTGAGCCTTCATTTTTTTTTTGATTTTTTTGTTCCATTTCGCTGCAATGTACTGTGTATTATAATCCCCTTATGAACATAAGCAATATATCATTTTAGTTTGTAGTTTTGTTGTGATTTGTCTGTGTAGAATTTTTTTTTTGATTTTAAAGAGGTCAATATGATCCTGAGTTATTTTATCCTTGTTTTATTTCAAATTTAAGGTATATTGAAATGATTTCATTGGTTATACATAAATATAGTTATAGAATTTTTTATCCTAAGAGTAATGATAAGATACTCATGCATTATGAATGTACCCCTAAATATTGTATTTGAAATATCACACTCTAACTTAAAGATGATGATACCCACACATTAAGTCATTCAATGAAGTGACACTTCCACCTGAACCACTAGAGTGGGATTCAGGTCATTTTCATGTGGGAATGGCGAGAGAACAAAAATTTACTCTATTACATGATCATTTATTCCTACTCTTTCAAGCGATTCGGTTATACACTTGTAATATTTTTTTGAAATTCAAAATGAGTGTATGGGATTCATGTCACAATTTTATTAGGTAGTTATAAAACATTATTAAGGTATTTATATTATTTTATATCCTACTAAGGCACAAATAATAAAGGATTATAACCATCATAAAACTCACTATTGATGTTAATGCCTACACATTATTTACTATCTGATATTTATCTCATGAAACAAAATAGCATGGTCATGTGCACGTAATTATTCACCGCTAGTTGATATTATTGGATGTATATGGAGGTGAAACTGAGGTGTTTTGGTGAACTTGTTAGGATTATATTATTTTTCTTTTATTTTAAGCATGAGGAATCAATATTAGCGTGTTTTATTTTTCTTAATATATGTGGATAATTATATGGTGATAGGTTTGTGTTGGATAGGTGATTCATGAACCCATATCTAGTGGTAATTATAGGGTAATATGTTTATGAAATTGAACTTCTTGATTATCAATGTTACTTTGACAACCCCCCCCCCCCCACCCACAACCCCTGGACACCCCCTACCCCCTTCGGCAACAACCCCATCCCACTAAACATCCCCACCCCCCTGACAGCCACCCAAACCCCTGGACACCCCACACCCTGGACAACACCCTCCCCCTGAACACCCCCACCCCTTTGGACAACCACCCCAACCACCTGGACATCCCCCCAAGGCCCCGAACACCCCTCCCCATGGACCTCACCCCACCCTCGTGGACACCCCCCACCCCCACCACTCAGGATATCCCCCCACCCCTTGGACACCACCACACCCTCAGGACACCCACAACCCCCTTGGATAGCCACGCCACCCCCATGGACAACCTTCCCACACCATTGGACACCCGTACCCCCCTGGACAGCCCCGACACCCCCGTGGACAGCTCGCCCACCCCCTGGACACACCCTACCCCATGAACATCCCCGCCCACCCCCGTGGAAACCCCCAACCCCCTGGATAGCCTCGCTCACCCCTGTGGAAACCCCAAACCCCCTGGATCGACCCTCTATCCCCGCGGACAGCCTTCCCACCTCACTTGACACCCCTTACCCCACTGGATAGCCTCCCCCCTCGACACCCCCTGGACATCACTACCCCCTGGATAGCCCAACCACCCCCTTTGATAGCCCACCCACCCCCTAGAAACCACATACCCCCTTGGAAAGCCCCTCCACAAACGTGGACATCTTTCCCACTCCATAGAGATATCGTACCTCCCCTAGACAACCCCAACACCCTCGTTGACATCCCATCTACCCCATGGACACCTCGTACCACATGGACAACCCCCACCCCCTAGAAAGCCCCCACCCCGACCCCCTGGACAGCCCTGCCACCCCCATGGACTGCCCACCCAGCCCCTTGACACCCCATATCCCTAGATATCCCCCACCCCAGTGGACAGCCCGCCCACCCTATGGACACCCTGTACCCCCAGACACCCCCGTCACCACTGTGGATAGCCCGCCCACCCCCTAGATACCTTAGACCCTCTAGATATCCCCCTATAAATACCCCCACCCCAACTTCCAGGATATCCCTGCCACCCTCGTGGACAACCCACCCACCCCCTAGACACACAATGCCCCTGGACTACCCCACCCCTTTGGATAGCACACCCACCCCTCGAGACACCTCGTACCCTCTTGAGCATCCTTTACTCCCCCATGGAAACCCCATCGACCCCCCCTAGACACCTCGTACCCCTGTATATCCCCCCACCCCTGGAAAGCCCCCTGACTCCCCTCGCAGCCCCTCTACCCCTGTGGGTAGCCCGCCCACCCCCTGGACACCCCGTACACCCTGGACTGCACACCACCCCCGTGGATAACCCACCCACCCACCCAGGACACCTAGTACCATCCTAGATAGCCATGTTGTCAACGTGGATAGCCCTCCCACCCCTTGGACACCTTGTACCCCATGGACACCACCTCCCTCGGAAATCCCCCCACCCCCACCCCCTAGACCATTTGTATAGCCCTGCCACCCCCGTGGACAGCCCACCCACCCCCCTAGACACCCCCATACCCCTCTGGGCTACCCCCACCCCCACCCCTGAGG
Organism: Viscum album; assembly: GCA_963277665.1. NCBI lineage: Eukaryota > Viridiplantae > Streptophyta > Magnoliopsida > Santalales > Viscaceae > Viscum > Viscum album. The sequence continues at coordinate 1,468,922,282 of OY728135.1, forward strand.
ATAGCCCGCCCACCCCCTTGAACACCTCGTACCCCCTAAATAGCCCCCTAGCCTCACCACACTCCTGGACTACCCACCCGCCCCTCTGTACACCCCATACCCCCTCTAGACAGTCCCTCCACCCCTATGGATAGACTGACCACCCCTGGACACCTTGCACCTCCTTGATAGCCCCCACCCACCTAGAAATCCCCCTCGACCCCCTGGATAGCCCCACCACCCCGTGGACAGCCCCCCACCCCCCAGAACACCCCCACCCCCTGGACACCTCATACCACCCTCGATATCCCTGCCACCACCATGGACTACCCACCCACTCCCTAACCAACCCCTCCCTCTGTGGAGAGCCCGCCAACCCCCTGTAAACCCCTGACCCCATGGACAACACTTCCACCCCTGTGGATAGCCCTTCCACCCCCTGGACAGCCCCTCCCCCCTTGCACAGTCCCCCACCCCCGTTGACACCCCCCGACACCCCTACCCCCTGGACAGACTTACCACCCCCGTGGATAGCCCGTCCACCTCCCTGGACACCCTGTACCCCTTGGATAGCCCCACCCTCCCCCTGGACCCCACGTACCCCCCAGACAGCCCCCACCCCCATATAAAGCCCGCCCACCCCCATGGATATCCCACCCACCCCTATAGAAACTTTGTACCCCCTGGACACCCTGTCACCCCATAGACAACCCTCCCACCCCCTGGACACCTCGTACACCCTAGACACCCCCCTGTGGACAGCCCACTCACCCCCGTGGATAGCCATCCCACCCCCATGGTGTAACTCCCCAACCCCAGTTACCCAAAGTCGGTTCATTATTACATAACATTTTCATGATACAAGGAATTAGGTCCCGAAAGACCGATCAGTTTAGTAGCCTTGGATGTAATAGATACAATCATAAGTTTTACATTACAATATGAAATAAAAACATCAACAACATTTTTCCCCTTTTGACCACACTTATATCCATATCCTATCCCTGTAGGTCAACCATAAATGAATTCTTTACATTCTGGGAAAAATAAAACATCGGAAGGGGTGATCTCAAATGCTCAGTAAGGATAACAATATAGCATAAACCTTTATAAATAAGCATAAAAATTTGAGGCAGTGTATAAGACTAAAACAAAATCCATTCAAACTTAAACTTCAGTATAATATGGAAAAGATAATATCAAATAATTTCATTTAGTTATTCACATGGATATTCTACTAGTCAAATAATCACATGCAATATCAATAGCCACTTTCATAATGATGGAATGCATAATGCTAGACTTCAAAATCACATAGTCAAGGCCTTGTGCCAAGACTACAAATAATATTTTTTCAAGGCCCTATACCAAGACACTAGTTTGTCTCATGAGACCTACCGATGCATCGAGAAGCTCTATTGGGCTCCACCCGTCACTTACTAAGTCCAATGCATTCCTCATATGAAAATTTTTAAACATAACATAAACATTCTTATTAAAACTATCATACGAAATGTCCATACTTTATCTATAAACCATGAATGGTGTAAAAATAACACATCCACAGTCAAACATGTCACATAACCTTCAATACAATATGGATGTTTTGTATCATAATAAATCAAATTCAAAAAAGATTAAAATCCATCAAAGGATGTTGACATAGATGAAATGAAAACTTTTTTAGAGAAATATCTCTTTCACATTTGAAATCATTTAAAAGTCATATAATTATAAAAGAAAAAATTTATTTTGAAAATATTCTTATAATCTTGTATGGGAAGCTTCGAAGATGATGTACTGGTGGAAAATATCCACACTCACCGTATAAGTTAAAAAAATATTCTTACCTTAATTTTGTCGAAGAGGTCATAAAGTACCTTGTTTGGAAAACAACGGAAATATTCATTTCAAAACATATATGGTATAATAAGGGTATAAATGACTTTAACCCATATTATAGTAAATTGTAAAAATGTTTTGAATTAAATTTTTAAGAAAACACAAATGTGGAAGATAAATAGGTCCCAGTAGATACTTGCGTAAAAACAACCTCAGATAATAAAGAGATTGTGAAACTAACCCTTAACTTTTAATTTTCTTTGGTCGAGGGTTTGTTAAAATCCAATATAATAGTTAAATAATTGTTTTTAAATTATTTAAGAACAATATACACAAATAGGATACCATATATGATCTTCTAATATTTCTTTGTAAATATTTTAGTAGTATCATCGTTTCGGGTGTTAACTGATTCATTTTCCTTTATATGCTTGGTTACGTAAGCCATGTTTTTTATGAATAGGATGTATTTTATTCATATAAAAAATGATATTGTGTTCATAAAAGTTATTTTTAATGATAAAATGGAAATTATTCTTGAATGATTATGATGGGGAATGAATCTCATCACGTTCGTGGAGATGGTAATTCGTACGTACGCACGAGGGACAATATCATTATATTGATGGTTAAATCATATGTAATTGGACTGTATATCTTATATAAAATATATTAACATGTTATAATTATTATTTACATTATTTATTCTCATTATTATACCCATTAAAATAATGAAGTGTTTGAATAACAAACTACACCACAACGTGGAGATGGTAAGTCGTACGTACGCACGAATGGTGACTTTGTCATTTATACGATGGATAGAATAATGAATATGGTTTTAAAGTTTTTATAATAACATCACAGTATATAGAAGATACTGGAGTTATTATTTTATATTGGAAACAACAAAGAAAGAGGAAGTGGAAGAATAAAAGAACTCGGAAGAGGGGATGAAATATTTACCTCTTCTTTGGGTTCTTCCTTCTGATTTGATCAAAAGGGCTCCATAGGTTGGAAATATGGCCAAAGAATTCCTCTAAAATGAATATATAAAAGTTGGGAGGATATTTGGGTAGGTTTTGGCCAAGAAAAAAGGCATTGGATTTTTGAAATTAAGAGAAGGGGAAGTGCCCTTTTATAAGAGAGGTGAGGGTCACTTTAGGAAAAACTTGAAATATTATTTTATAATAAAATAATTTTTTGTTTCTAATGGACAAAAAATGATTTAATTATAGGATAAGGTTTGTATGGTTTTAAAACCACTATACCAATAGGTTTTAGAAAGGTTTAGGTCACCATATTAACCTTATCATTTAGATTTAACTCTTAGTTAAAAAGTTTGTCATTTACAATGTATCTTTGTATTTTTATATTATATGATTAATAAACATACTATTAACATCCAAAAGAACCCCAATTGGTTCATTATTAATATATATAACCTTATATAAGTATTTTGGACGAACCTTATATTTTTTGGAATTTTAAATGGATTAATAATATAGTATTGTTTTTAAAAACTCTATTATGTCAATTTTGACACTATATAGTATTTGATTTTGGTGAAAATCATAACAGCATGATTACTTAGAAAAAATAATATTTAATCAATTCTGACATGTCATATTAACCTATTAAATTAGTGTAATTCATCAAAAGTCTTAAATTACATTTATTTGGATATTTATAATATCAATTATTTTAAACATTCTTTAATAAGGTAATTCGTGCGTCATCATTGTGTCACAAATAAATTAAATTATTTAATGTCTATAAATTATAAATAAAATATAATTATATAGGAAATATTTTTACCTTTATAATTAATAATTATAGTATAATTTATATTGTGTTTAACACTATATTAAAAATGTTTTAGTTATTACACTTTGAATATAACTCTTTTAACTCTTCTTTAAATAAAATAATAACAAATGTCCTAATCTAATCCAATTGGACCAAAAAGGATCATATTTTATTCCCAAGGTTGTTTTTGGTCGAATTACACTTTTATAATAGAATTAGAACATGTGTTATGTTAATTATGCTATCATTTTTACCCTTAATTTCCCAATTTACTTTTTGCCGTGGTAAATAAAAGTCAAAAGTTACTATTCAACAAAAAATATTTTCATCTTATTCAACCATATTTTATATACTGATATTATTTTTGTGTCTTGTATTTTTGAAATTCAACTCATAGAAGCAGTAAATTTATGTTTTATGCAAATTTGAAAATTCTCTTAGGTGGTGGGTAAAAGATTGTAAAAAGGTCAATAAAATTTTTATATATCTAAGATTATTATAAAATCAAGCCAATGAATTAAATTGAACATATATATGTATTATGTATCTGTTTTGACCTAAAATAAATTTAAATAAAATAAATAATTATTTAAATAAAAACTTGGTTTTAACCAATAACGTAGTGTTTTCACTACTCATCAAAAATTGAAAGTTTTCAGAAAAATACCAAAATATCACCCTAGGATATTTTTGATATTTTGAATCAAAAAATAAAGTCCATTTTGAAAGAAAAAATTTATAAAATCTCAAAAAGTGGGTATTACTATTCATAACGACTAGTTTGATTGGTTGCGGTGTGTTAGAATCTCAAAGTTGTGTATAATGCAATCTATTGCATTATTCAAAGGGAAACGTACCATGGAAGCTTGGGGTGTTACATTCTCCCCTACTTAAAATAAATTCATCCTAGAAATTTCTAGAATATTACTTCATAAAAAGATTCGGGTGGTTCTTCATCATAAGTTCCTCAGGTTCTCATGTTACCTCTTCCATATTATGGTTTCTCCATAGAACTTTTACCAGAAGATTCGTCCAGTTTCTCATCACTTGTTCTCTAATATCAAGAATTTATACAAGCTCTTCACAATAAGATAGATTAGGTTCCAGTTCAATTTCTTCATCCGCGAGTACATTCATTGGGTCATTCATGTATTTTCTCAACAGTGATATGTGGAACACATCGTGAACTTTGGAGAGACTTAGAGGCATTTCTAAACGATAAGAGACAACTCCAATTCGTTCTAGAATCTCAAAAGTTCTGATGTACCTGGGACTCAATTTACCATTATTACCAAAATTTATAACACCCTTCCATGGAGACACCTTCAAGAAAATGTGGTCTCATACATGAAATTTCAAATCATTCGATTATTGGCATAGATATTTTGCCTACTTTGGGATTCTTTGATGTGGGTTGGGATAATCATCTCCTTTTCCATTGTTTCCTCAACAATTTATGGGCCTACGAGTTTTCTTTCACCAACAACATCACAACAAGTTGGTGTGCGATATCTCTTTCAATATAACGCTTCATATGGTGCCATATAAACACTTGAATGGAAGATATTGTCATAGGAAAATTATACTATAGGTAAATATTGACCACACATACCTTGAAAGTCTAGTGAGCAAGATATCAACATGTCTTCTAAGGTTTGAATAGCCTGTTATGATTTTCTATCTATTTGATGGTGGTAGGCAGTGCTCAAATGATGTTCAGTATCCAGGGCCTTTTGAAGACTTCTCCAGAATCATGATGTAAAATGGGGATCACAATTAGAAATAATCGATACGGGTACACCATGGAGTCTTACAACTTCATTAATATATTGTCATTACATACGTTTAAGTGGTAAATATTCTCTTATAGAAATAAAATAGGTTGAGTTGGTAAGAGTATTAACAATGAACCATAATGCATTATTCCATCTAGGAGTCTTTGGTTTCCCCCTGAAAAAGTCCATCATAATATTATCCCATTTCCACTCAGGTATGGGAAGAGGTTGTATGCCTCCTCCAGGTTGTTGCCTTGCAGCTTTCACTTTTTTACATTCCATACATCTTGACACAAAATAATTAATATCCCTCTTCTTTTTGTCCCACCAAAAATGTTCTTTCAAATCTTTATACATCTTGGTGCCCCCAGGGTGTATAGAGAAATTTGATCTTTGAGCATCATCCAACAATTCCGTTTTTAGATCAGGTATGTTAGGAACACAAAGCCTCTTCCCATATTTCAAAATTCCATCTTCATATATAAAGTCCCTCAATCTCTCATCATTCACAACTTTATTCTTCTTTTGAAACTCTTCATCATTAGTCTGAAAACTTTTTATCCTTTCTAGTAAAGATGGTTTGGAAACCATTTGAAAAAGTATTAATTTTTCACCTTCCATGGTTATTCACATATCCATCTTTACTGGATCCAAGTATTTAGGATCCTTTTCAACGTGCATCTTGTTCAAAAATCCATGATCCTTTCTCCTTAAAGTATCTTCCACCTTATTTTCTATCTCTGGGTGGTACTGTATAGTGCAATAATAATCTTTTAGTAGTTCAAGACATCACTTTTGCCTCATGTTGAGTTATGTTTCTGGGAAAATATACTTCAAACTCTTATGATCAATATAAATATCACATTTTTTCACCATAGATATAGTGTCTAATATTTTTAGAGCAAATATTACATCTGATAACTCAAGATCCTGAGTAGGATTGTTTTGCTCATTAATTCTTAGCTATCGTGATGCATAGTAAATAACTCTATCATTTTTGATAAGGACACAACCAAGTCCTTTCATTGAAGAATCACTATAAATAACAAACTCATCATTCCCTGATGGTAGAGTCCATATTGTATAATTAACTAATCTTCTCTTTAGTTCTTCAAAACATTCTTTACACTCTTTTTTCCAAACAAATTTAACCACTTTACGTGTGATCTTGGTTAATGGGTTAGCCAACCAGGAAAAATTTTGGTCAAAACACCGATAATAACCTACTAAACCAATAAAACTGTGTACCTCAGTTATACTTTTCGGTGTTGTCCATTCATGGATTGCCTTGGTATTTGAAGGATCAATAGAGATTCTGTCCTTAGAGATAATATGGCCAAAAAAAGAAGTCTTCTGAAGCCAGAATTCACACTTTCTAAACTTCCCATACAATTCATTTCTTCTAAGAGTCTTTAGAATAACGCACAAGTGATTTTCAAGATATTCATAGATTTTAGAGTATACGAAGATATCAACAATAAATACCACTAAAAATACATCAAGATATTCCTTTAAAACTCTAATAATTAGATCCATGAAGATATAGGGTGTATTAGTCAATCCAAAAGGCATTACTGTAAACTCATAATGCTCATACTTGGTTCAAAATGCTGTTTTTTTTAATGTCTTCCTTCTTCACACACAACTGATTATATCCAGATCGAAGGTAAATATTCGAAAAATATTGTTCTCCATAAAGTTGGTCGAATAAATCATTAATGGAGGTAGGGGATACTTTTTATTTATTGTTATAACATTGATCTCCCTCTAGTAAATGCACAACCTCATAGATCAATCTTTCTTCTTAACAAAAAGAACATGGGCTCCCCATGGAGAAACACTATGGTGAATAAATCCATTATTACTCAATTACTCTAGTTATTTCTTTAGTTCCAATAATTCCATAGTGGACATTCTATAAGGGGTATTTGATATGGGCCTTGAACCAGGAATTAAATCAATAGAGAACACAATTTATCAATCTAGAGGATGTCCAGGTAAATCCTCTGGAAACACATCTACATATTCTTGAATAGTAGGCACATCCTCTATTTGAACAATCCTTTCCTCACCCATAGTAATTTATTTCTCTTCCTCCCCAATAATTGAATTTATTTGAGCTATTGGGGTGGATCTAGATGAGAATTAGGTGGTGATAGATTTTCTCTAAAGATAAGGTACTCTTTATCATCATCGAGAATTGTAAAATCCTTTTTTATATAACAAATTTTCACATCATGGTCCAAAATCCAATCCATAACAAGGATTATATCAAATTCAATCATGGATATGATGATGAGATCAGCAGATAAAGAATTTTTATATACCCAAATGGGAACTGATTCAGAAAACATTGTTGCAATGATACTTCCCTTGGAAGTTTTGACTGACAACTCCCTTGATAAATTAAATTGTAAATTTCTAATTTTCATAGAAAATTGGGAAGATATGAAACAAGGCGATGATCAAAAATCCAATAAAGAATTGGCTAAACTTGAGTAAACCATTAAATTACCTACCACCACTTCTTTCGGAGCTTCAAACTCAGCAGTAGTGATCACATAAGCATGGACTTTCTCCCTTGGAATTTTTTGATGTAAATTACCTTAGAGATTTGGACATTCATTTGAATAATTACCATTTTCTATATAATTGTATCATTCAAAATTGGTAGCCACTTTCTTCCCCTTGCAATCACGAGATTGGTGGAATTTTTCATCACACTTGTAACAGAATCTCATTCCCTTTAGGAAAGTATCAGGGTGTTTCTTCCCCCATTTACTATAGGATGGATTTTCAACTTTTTCTTTCTTCCCCTTGTTTCTATTTCTATAGTGTTTAGCAGATCTCTTCTTCTACTGCTTTGCTTTAAAAATGTAAGACTTAGAGAATTATTTTTCTGTCTTGATAGAAAATGAGATAATATATTTTTATGATAAGATGGATTGTGAGACTAATTATCATCGGAGAAATGGTTTTAACCCATAAAAGAATCGATCAATATTACTCCTTGGGTTATGTATATAATATGTTGCATGCCTTTCTAACCTTGTAAAGTTAGCCTCAAACTTTGGGACACTCTCATCCTCTTTTTCCCTCAGACTCAGAAATTGTCTTTCCATATATGCTCGATGGTCACGAGGAAAGTATTTTTCTAAGAAAATCTCTTTAAACTACCTCCATTAAATATTCTATACTTCTTAATATTCCTTTCTGTTTTGGATTAGTGACCACTATTGATCTACATCTCCCGTGAGGCGATAAACTTCCATTATAACGTTTTCTCTTTTGCTACTCCCCAAAGGATGAAATATTTTCTCTAAATAATTTATCCATTGATCAACTACTAATGTATTTTTACTCCCACTGAATGTTGGTGGTTGTTTCCTCATGATGCAGTCTAACATTGATCCTCCACGTTGTGGATCAGGGTTCTCCATACGGGTAATGTTATTATTGATAACCTGAGTGAGTTGTCCCAGTATGGTGATAAGCTGATCAACACCAGTTGCTTCACCAGCTCCACTATAATTATCTTGAGTAGGAGGGAAATACCAACATGGATTAAGTGCATTGATACAATTTCCATTCCTTCCAATAGACACCATTTCTATACAATGGAATACACTAGATTAGTTTATGAATCGCAATACATAATTCCAAACTTGTAAAACACATAACATAAATTGAATAGTTTATAGATATAATCCATAATCATAAAAATGTTTTCTTTGAGGAAGTATATAATCATAAGCCCTTCATAATGTTTTGTAAAGAAAATGAGAATTATCCTAAGCATATCCCCCAGAAGTTTCGTAACCAAGAGTGCAACAATGCCCATTTTCGTGCACCAGTTCCCCGTCAAGTCAAGTTCAAAGCGTTTTTTTCGGGTATTACCCCTAGGTACATTTGTGCGAGAGCCACCTCTACCTACTCGTATCTAGACAGAGATTTATTTCTTGGAAAACTCAAAAAATCCCTACAATACAAAAATTGAAGGAATTTCTTCTATACTTATCCTCAAAGTCTATCTTAGGTTAATGTTCTCTAATCAGAGTTTTTCTAAATCTTGTTTCCAAGGTTTCTACTAAACTTCCTATAATACCAACTTTAATGCCCCAACCCCAATTACCCAGAGTCAGTGCATTATTACATAACATTGGCTTTATACAAGGAATCATTTCCCAAAATACCAATCATTTTTGTAGACTTGAAATTATTAGATACATTCATAAGTTTTACATTACCACATTAAATAAAAACATAAACGACATATTGTCCCCTTTAGAACACACTTATATCCTTATTATATCCCTACAGGTCAACCATGAAATACTTCTTCACATCCTGGGGAAAATAAAATATAGAAAGGGGTGAGCTCAAATACTCAGTAAGGATAAAAATATAGCCAAAAAATTTATAAATAAGCATAAAAATTTAAGGAAATGTATAGGACTAAAAAAAACATTTTAAACTTAAAACATAATATAATATGGAAAATATAAAATCAAATAATACCATTAACTTATTCACATGGATATTCTACTAGTCTAGTAATCACATGCAATATCAATAGCCACTTTCATAATGATGGAATGCATAATGCCAGAATTCATAACCACATAGTCAAGGCCTTGTGTCAAGACTACAAATAAGATTTTGTCAAGGCTTTATTCCAAGACACTAGTTTGTATCCTGAGACCTACCTATGAATCTAGAAGCTATATTGGGCTCCACTCGTCACTTACTAAGTCCAATGCATTCCTCATATGAAAAGGTTTAAACATAACATAAATATTCATATTAAAGCTAGCATACAAAATGTCAATACTTTATCCATAAACCACGAATGGTGTAAAAATAACACATCCATAGTCAAACACATCACATAAGCTTCAATACAATATGGATTTTTTTTATCATAATAAATCAACTTCAATCAAGATTAAAATCCATTAAATGATGCTAACATAGATGAAATCAAAAACAAATTTAGACAAATATCTCTTTCTATTTTGAAATACTTTAAAATTCATATAATTATAAAATAAAAAATTTATTTTTCAAATATTTTAATATGTTTGTATGTAAATATTTTACGATGATATAATGGTGGAAAATATCCACACCTGCCGTATAAGTTAAAGAAACATCCTGACCTTAATTTTGTCGAAAAGGTCATAAAGTACCTTGTTTTGAAAAAGACAGAAAGATTCCTTTCAAAACATATATGGTAAAATAAGGGTATGAATGAATTTAACCCATAGAATAGTAAATAGTAAAAATGTTTTGAATTACATTTTTATGAAAACACAGATGTTGATGATAAAGAGGTCCTAGTAGATACTTAGGTAAAAACAACCTTGGATAATAAAGAGATTGTTAAATTAACCCTTACCTTGTATTTTTCCTTGGTTGAGGGTATGTTAAAATCCTATATAATAGTTAAATAATTTTTATTAAATTATACATGAACCATATACATAAATATGATAGTATATATGATCTTTTAATATTTCATTGTTAATAATATTTTAATAGTATCATTGTTTCAGGTGTTAACCAATTTGTTTTCCTTTATATGATTTGTTACATAAGCCAGGTTTGTTATGAATAAGATGTATTAGATTCTTATAAAGAATTATATAATGTTCATAAATGTTTTTTTAATAATACAATGAAAATTATTCTTTAATGATTACAATGGGGGATGAATCTCATCGCGTTCATGGAGACGGTAATCTGTACGTACGCACGAGCGACAATATCATTATATTGATGGTGAAATCATATGTAATTGGATGGTATATCATATATACAGAATCATTAAAATGTTATATATCTAATTTAAGTTAGTTATACTAATTATTTTACCCATCCAAATAATTATGTGTTTGAATAACAAACTACACCATGATGTGGAGACAGTAAGCCATACGTACGCACGTATGGTGACTTTGTCATTCATATGATGGATATAATAATGAATATGTTTGTAACATTTTTATAATTACATCACAGTATATAGAAGATACTGGAGTTATTATTTTAGAATAGAAACAATAAAAAAATAGGATGTGGAAGAAGAAAATAATTTGAAAGAGGTGATGAAATATTTACCTCTTCTTCGGGTTCTTCTTTTTGATTTGATCAAAAGGGGTCCATAGGTTGGCTTTCTGACCAAATGAAGGCCTCAAAGATTAATAGAGAAATGTTGGGAGGATATTTGTTTAGGGTTTTTCCAAGCCAAAATGCTTTGGAGGTGTGAAATTAAGAGAAGATGAAGTTCCCTTTTATAAGAGAGGAGAGGGTCACTTTAAAAAAAACCTGAAATATTATTATATAATAATTTTTTTTTTCAGTTTATAATGGATCCAAAATGATTTCTTTTGAGGATAAGGTGGGTATGGGTATAAAACTACTCAACCAATAGATTTTATACAGGTTTATGTCCCCATATTAACCTTATCTTTTAGATTTAACTCTTAGATTAATAGTTTTTCATTTACCATATCTCTTTGTATTTTTATATTATATTGTTAATAAATCTGATATAAACTTCCAAGAGAACCCCAAGTGGTTAATTATTAATATATATAACTTTATATAAGTCCTTTTTCCATACCTTATATTTTTAAGAATTTTATATTTATTAATAATATAGTATTTGTTTTCAAAACTCAATTATGACAATTTTGACACTATTTAGTATTTGATTTTTATGAAAATCATTACAGCATGATTACTTCTAGAAAAATTATTTAATAAACACTAAATTTTAATATTAAGCTATAAAATTATTTTAATTCATCAAAAGTCTCAAATTACATTTATTTTGATATTTATAGTATCAATTATTTTAATCTTTCTTCAATTAGGTAATTACTGCATCATCATTGTGTCATAAATAAATTAACTTATCTAATGTATAAAAATTATAAATAAAATACAATTATGTAGGAAATATTTTTATCTTTCTAATGAATATTTATAGTCTAATTTATATTTTGGGTAACCTTATATTAAAAATGATTTAGTTATTAAACGTTGAATTTAACTCTTTTAAATCTTCTTTAAATAAAACAATACTAAATGTTCTAATATAATCCAAGTAGACCAAAGGGAGTCATATTTTATTTCTAAGGTTATTTTTTGTATAATTACACTTATACAATAGAATTAGGACATGTGTTAGGGTAATTATGATATCATTTTTATCCTTAATTACCCTATTTACTTTTAACCACGGTAAATAAAAGTCCAAAGTTACTATTCACCAAAAATTATTTTCATATTATTGAACCACATTTTACTTACTGATATTAATTGTGTGTCTCAGATTTTTGAAATTCAACTCATAGAAGCGGTAAATTTATGTTTTATGTAAATTTTCAAATGCTCCTAGGAGGTGGGTAAAAGACGGTAAAAAGTTCAATTTTTTTTATATATCTAAGATTTTTATAAAATGAATCCAATGAATTACATTGAAATTATATAGGTATTATGTATCTATTTTGATCTAAAATAAAATTAAATAAAATAAATAATTATTTAGATAAAACGTCGGTTTTAACCAATAACGCATTGTTTTTCACTATTCATCAAAAATTGAATGTTTTTAGAAAAATACCAAAAATTCACCCCAATCTAATTTCGATATTTAGAATCCAAAAATGAATTCCATTTTGAAAAATAAAATTTATAAAATTTTAATAAGTGGGTATTACTATTCATAATGGCTAGTTCGATTGGTTTTACTGTGTTAGAATCTCGATGTTGCGTACAATGCATGTGTTGGGAAAAAATCCCTCAAGGTATCATTGAAGCATTTTTGAGGTGATTGTGTTTCTTGAAAAAGTGAACATCTGTGTTGTGATTGTTGACAAAGAAAGCCAGGACATACAAATTTGTTGGCAAAGGGGATTTCATGGTGGAATGTCGAGTTCAAGAGTGGTGGTCAATGATCCATGTTTAATCCAAGAACATAGACAAAGGAATGAATGATATGGATGTGGTATAAAATGAACATATACAATGTGGCACTGTTATCCAGTATTTTCCAAATTTTTGGGCCTGAAAATTGACAAATGAAGAAAAGTGGATTTTGGCAAAGGGACTTGCGCACCGTGTACTTGAAGGCTTGGAAACTTGCGCGCCATATTTCTTTCAACATCAGATCAACAAAATATGGAAAAGGGATAAGCGTCGCACAAGTATGGGGTTGGTTGAGAAGGTGACTTGCGCACCGAGAAAGGACATGTGCGTTGGTGCCTATGAAGATTGGTAACTTTCACACCTGTTGTTTTTCAAGATCATAAGATCAAAATATGGAAAAGCAAAGAGGGTTGTGTAGGTATTGGGTTTGGTCGCACAAGTGACTTGTAGGGGAAGAGACCTATGTGCCGAGACTTGTGCGCCGAGGGGAGACTTGCGCATCCTCGTGCAGTTTGTTCAAACTCCTATAAATACTAGACCACCCCTCCTAATTTTGAACGGAGTTCAACACTTAGAAAATTTAGAGATCCCATCGCGCAGGTGTGGTCATCACACAAGTGGTCGTGGGTCGCGCAAGTAGGACTTGCGCTCCTGATTTGAAGAAGTGAGGTTGTTGTCAGTTGTGCGGCAATATTGGTTTGGGTGTAAAGGGAAGTGAGTCACGCAAGTTTGGAGTTGCAGAACCTTGTGTCGCGCAAGTGGTTGAGGAAGACTTGCACGCCAGTTGTGACTAGCACGCCGGATTAGACTTGCGTGCCATTTATGGTTGGTTCCCCCGTAGTGTTTTTGGGCTGTGTAGAAGCTGGAAGTTTTCCCGATACCTTCGGTGCAAAGAGATATTCATCTACGGGTGAAAGTTGGTCTTCAACAGAGCATCCACATAAAACAAAGGATGTATTCATTAGAGACAATGAAGAGACCTACAGGTCTATAAACTGTGAGTGGATCCTTTCTAGAGTAGTGAGAAAAGGAAGAGGAAGAAGGTGATCCTCTCCACCGGCAGTGAGCCAGATAGAGAGGAACAGGGAGTGACCCTTGGGAAAGCTGTGATCTGACCCTAAGCCTTGTAACGGTAGTGAGCTTGGGACAAAGTGACTATGCCCGAACCTTGTAATCAAATTCTAGTAAAGTTTAGTATAATTTGGTACAACCGAAAACTTTTTAGCGTATGATCCTTGGACGTAGCCCCTAGCGGTGAACCAAGTAAAAATTGTTGGGTCCTGTGCATGCTTTAATTTCTGTTTATATTGTGCAACATGAAAGAGATAGAAGAGTGTTTTTCTTAACATCGAAACAAGATCATAACGGGCTTTAATTTTAAATTAGTCATACCCTAATTCACCCCCCTCTTAGGGTACTCATCCTTGTGGAACTAACAGCAATCTATTGCATTATTCAAAGGGAAATGTACTGTGGAAGCTTGGGGTGTTGCACAGGGACATCCCCTACCCCCCTCGACACCTTTCCACCCTCTTGGACAGCCCGCCCACCACCTAGATAGCCCTCCCCCCCCCCCCCCCCCGTGGAAATCCCCCCACCCTCGTGGACTTCCCTCCCTGTACACCACTACCCCTAGACATCCCCCACCCCCATGGAAAGCCCACACACACCGTACTCCCTGGACACACCCCCCCCCCCCCCCCCCCCGTGGACAGCCCGCCCACCCTTGTGGACATCCCGCCCACCCCCTTGGACACATCGTACCCCCTGTATAGCCCTTCCATTCTCATGGAAATCCTACCCACCACCCTTGAAACTCCTTACTTACCCCTCTGGATGCCCCCTATCCCCGTGGATAGCCCGCCCACCACTGTGGACAGCCCGCCCACCCCCTAGACTCCTCTTACCCCCTGGACAGCCCTCCCCTCTTGGATAGCCCCTCCCACCCCCTTGGACACTCCCTACCCCCTGGAGAGCCCTTCCACCCCCGTGGATAGCCTCCCTGGACAGCCCCCACCCCCGTGGATTATAGGGTTTCTAACAACTTGAATATCCCATTAATCCTAGCTACCCACTTCGTTGCCTCCTGGGATATTTGATCACCAATACAAAATAGTGGATACTATTTTAGAAACTCCCATTCATAATCAATGATCCATGAAGAACATGTCTATTTCACTTCCACAAGTGTCTGAGTAGACACCAAGACTAGGAAGACAATAGCTGGATCACAAGAATGACTAACATAGATATCCCCTTATTGACTTTTGGATTCATTTATAGTGGTAAAATTATAAAGAATTGTCACAAAAACCTTTAGTAAAATAATATGATGTGTCGCGACCCGCCCTCGGGGCCCATGCCGTGACTACCCCAAGCCCGCCATCCATAGGCCAGGGGCTGGCGACTAGCACCAAATGCGTAAATCCCGATAACTGGGAAGGAATTGCCTTTATAAAAGTAAACAAAACACTACAGAGTACAAGAGGAAGTAAAACACTAAGTACAAAGAGAAGTGATGAAAGGTAAATGGGATAGAATACAAACCCAAATGAAAGTACAACTATAACTGAACAAAGTACAATAGAGCAAGACAACAGCTGAATGAAAGGAAGCAGCTCCTGGGTCGTCCTCCTCAGATCCTACCTGAAGGGTAGGTACAGATGGCGCAACTCCTATATCATCCACCACGGATCCTACCTGAAGGGTAGGTACAGATAGCCTCCACAACGCTCTCGCCCGTCAACCACCTCCCTGTGTCGACTCGTCGTGAAGTCCACCTCCAGATACTGACTCGTCGTGTAGTCCACCTCCGGGTACTGACTCATCATGTAGTCCACCTCCGGGTACCGTCCAGTCCGCGAACACTCGGCCTCCATCAGCACTAACCGTCGTCTGCAACCAACACAACGAGGTACAGGCATAGCCCATACATGGGTGAGTATAACGATACTCAGTAGGGACCCCGAGACCCTCAAGGTCTCACTAAAACAAACATGGATAACCACAAAGAAGATCTCAACAAATAACCTCTACTTAGGTATATGCCCATGCATATACCTAAGTTATCAAGTAACCCATCTCAATCATGAGGAAAACACCAAGATCATGAAATCAACGGATAACCACTACCCTGGTATATGCCCATACATATACCCAAGTTATCAAGTGACCCATCTCAATCATGAGGTAATCACAAAGGTCAAAAGTCTCATCTCAAATCAGGATTTTCATTATCGAAACCGTAACTGCTGAAGAGCCCCGTCTCTGGAGTGTACAGTGATCCTGTCACGACTCTGAGGTACTACTCACAAACCAAAAACTGCTGAGGTACTCCTCCTATCGAGTACCGCGGGTCAGCCACCCAGACACAGTAGTGCTTCCCGCTGGGGTATTCCACCCAAACACAGTAGTGCACACCCCCTAGTAGCCTGCTAAGGTACTCTCCAGACGAGTACCGCGGGTCTGCACTGTCACACAGGTAGTGCTCCGTCCGCCATGGGTCTGCACCCAAACAATGTAGTGCACCGTCCACTGGGCTAGTCGACTCACTCCAAGTCGAGTCGGTCAAGCAGTCGTCAGGTCTCAGTCGGCTACACGGTCTTCGTACTCCGCACACTCGTCTCTGGGAGGGTCTTCTCCACGAGCTACAGGTAGATACTCAAAGTATCTCAAAGTCCCATGAATAAGTATCGCAAAGGACCTCCTTGTCATAGGGGTCTCAACGCAACAGACGGTGCGTCAATCGGATGCCCGGTCTGTGAGTTATTAGCCTTTTCGTCCCAGGGGCCCGGTTGGTTTCATGAAGGAACCAACCCGGTCGTATATCAACTGTACCCCGAACTCTCATACGGTATACTCATAGGGACCTTTTCTCTATGAGATCACCAATGCCGCTGACGGTTCGTCAAACGGACGTCTGGTCTGAATGATAACAACTTTTCCGTTCCAAGGGCCCGGTTGGATTTCGGGTACAATCCAACCCGGCCACTATCCAATAGAAACCAAAACTCGGGCGAAGTATGCCAAAAGTTCCGTCTCAAGAGGAATTCAACGAGATAGACGGCGCGTCAGTCGGACGCCCGGTCTGTGAGTTATTGACTTTTTCGTTCCAAGGGCCCGGTTGGTTTCGTGAGCGAACC
Source organism: Viscum album (assembly GCA_963277665.1). NCBI lineage: Eukaryota > Viridiplantae > Streptophyta > Magnoliopsida > Santalales > Viscaceae > Viscum > Viscum album. Next base: position 1,468,939,764 of record OY728135.1, read on the forward strand.
AACCCGAACGCACTCCGACGACATCCAAACCTCGAGCAGAGAAAGCCAAAATATCCGTCTCACTTAGAGGAATCCATCAAACTCGACGGCACATCAATCGGACGTCCGGAGTTCAAGATATAAGCGTTTCCGCTCCGAGGGCCCGGTTGGTTTCGTATCCGAACCAACCCAACCGAACCCAAAGTATTGCAAAACCTTGAGTGCGATATACCAAAACGACCGTCTCGTTCCAAGTATCGCTATACAAATGACGGTGCATCGATCGGTGGGTTGTATCCCAAGATATGGGCAAATGACCAAAGAGGGTTCGAAAACGGGGGGTCTGGGCCCAGACCGACCCAGCCCGACCCCCCCTGGGTCGGCCCGAACCAGGTCGACATCACCCGGGTCTGACCCGGCTGGGCCCGGCCCGGCCCGACCGGCGCGGCGCGGCCCGACCGGCCGACCGCAACTCGGCCCGCGCGGCCGCGCGGAAGCCGCGGGCGGGGTGCGCGGATCCCCCCCCCCCCTCGCCGCTGATTGAAGCCGGCAGCGAACCGCCGCCGCCACCGCCTTCCGCGGACCACCGGACATGCTCCGGTGGTCCGTTTCTCCTGCTGTCTTTGCCAACAGTCCTCCCGGGACCCGACCTTCACTGCGAAGGGATTCAAACGCCATAATGGGCCTGCTTCGTCATCGTCCGTCGATCCGCACATCGATAAACAAGCTGCGGAGGGTTGTCGGGCCGTGTTTGTTCGGCCCGCGCCCTCCGTGTTAGGTGTTATCAATTGGAAAATAATAAACACATGATTTTAATCATTGACGAGGTTATAATTTATCCAAATAAATTATACGAACACCTTGCAATCAAATACCCACGCACAAGAGTTTAAAATTTGAATGTGCGGCGTGACGATGTCGCACATCCTTTCTACTCGATCCCGCGCGGTACGACGACACCGCGTCGATTTAATTCGATCCGAAACAACAAGAAAAACAATAAAGGAGGGGGACTGTCGTGTTTGTGTGGTCCGTCCTCCTCCTGTTAACTGATATCATGCGGTCCACATATCGCGGATAAAAGACAGAAGAGAATCACGTAAGGAAAATCACGTAAACCCCCTACAGTTTTCCCACAAACAAAAATTCCCAACGCACAACATATTCTTCGCGGATCAACCTAATATTTAGTTGATCTGCGTTCTTAGATTTACAGGGTAGAAAAAGAGGGTTTACAAATAAGTTCCCTACATTGAAAAAAGTTGTTGAACGACGGTGTCGCGGAAAACGGCGTCGCGGGGTGAGGTTTCGTATATGCCGACGGAGAACGTCCGAGGAGGATGCAGCGTCTCCCTTCCTTTCAGGCGGAGAGAAATTTGAAAGGCGGATTGTCGATGGCGAGTTCCCACGTCAGTGCCTCCTCCTTTGCCGAGGAAGATGAATATGGAAGAATAAGAAGAAGTTCTTTTAAAACTTCCAAGATCTCTTCCCTTCCCCTCAACACCACAAAAGCCAACCCATAACAAATAATGGTTCCACATTATTTAATTAACCCAAGCCATGTTTTTTCAAAAATAAATTCAAAAGTTGAATTTACTTAATTAATGTGTGTGTTGGCTAGAGTTAATGAGGGAGTGGATGAGGAAATAAAAGGTTACTCAAATAGAGATAGGTTTACAAAATTTAAGAGGGAGTTAGGGAGTTTAAGAGGAATGTGAAGGGGTGGGGTTCGTGTGGGCCCCACCTCTCCTTAAATCCTCCCATGGGTGGTTAACTCCAAGTGGGTCCTACCCCTAACTCCCTTACATAGATTTAAACCACTTAAGAGAGGATCAAGTGTTGTAACACAACACTTCATGTAATTAACAAGAAAATAAAATACAATTGTAACAATTATATTTTATCCCTCACTTTTCTTAAAACAACACCTCCCTAGAAAACGCAACTCCAGAAAGGGTCTTCTTAAGCAATTACCGTCGTTGCGGTTTCATCGGTGCTCTCAGAATTCGATTCCGAGCAATGGTTCAAAAGTTAGAAAAACCCGCTCGTCCGTTCATTGAACGTACCCGAGCCAAACTTTGTAAAATGATTCTGGTCACACTGGGCCTCAGAATCAAGCACTGTCAGAAACTGTGTTCTTGTAAAATTCCAAAAAAATTAAGAAAAAAATTTCCTTGAAATTTCCGGGTCTTTAAATTACTCCCACCTCAGGGATTTACATCCTCGTAAAGCTTCAACACAAACTAGGGTAACAAAAGAGGTATTGAGCACGCATCTAAGCCTTCCGCTCCTATGTGCTTACCTGGAGGTTCCCGTACAGTTAGAGAAAGCACACCCAAGGAATCATCCTTCCTTATAGGATCCGCTCCTGTCGATCCTCGATTCCCACTGGAACCTCCGTGAAAGTAACCCCATCGCCATCGTCCTGCTCATGGTCGATGATATGCGAAGGGTCGAGCACGTATCTCCTCGGTTTAGATACTTGGAAAACATTGTGCACCTGGTGAAAATGAGGTGGATGGGTCAAGCGGTAAACCACCTCGCCTACCCAGCTGAGGACCTAGAAAGGTCCGTTGAACCTCGGAGATAACTTGATGCCCTGGCCACATCTCCGTAAACCTCATCGAGGTGAGACCCGTATAAGGACGTGATCGTCATCCTCAAACTCCAAAGGTCTCCATTTTATGTTAGAAATGAATCTCAAACGACTGTTGCTATGAGGGTAAGGTTGACCAACTCAAGAGTGATCGGTCGCGCCCTCCTGTGCAAGAGTTTATCCTGTGCTACCTAGGATTTCCTTTTCTCTAACCAAGGAAAACTCATTCCGACGTCGTAGTTAAACCACAACCTTTTTGCCTAATACCGTCAATTTATGTATGAACTGTGATTGCCCAGTCAATACTCAAACCAACGTCATAAGGCCTCGACGCTGCCACTAAGAGATTCCAACCGAAACTCTCACCTCGAGGGTCTGACCACACCATCGGCGTAAGTGTGATTATCGAGTCTCCTCCCAAGGTATCTCCAGACGTGAGGGTCAATCCCATGGCTTATCGGAAACTCTAGGTCTGGAACAAAATTTGTGAAAGCAAGGAATGATTCATATCGACATTCGTGACTATAGCAGCTAGTAGTGGACACAGACTATCCCTTGAATCATTTTTAGAGCCATTGGGTCACTCTCCCTGACCGCATGAAGCTACTCTCTTCCTCCGCCCTCCAGTTCCCTGAGCCTGGCGGGGATAACTAAGGCGGGTGGTTGTAGCATGCTAAGATGTACACCACCTCATGATACTCTCCTAGCTCTGCCTCCATGTCTGCCGCTTCGCAGACTCCTCTCTCCTTAATGCTTCCTCTTCTTGAAACATTTAACACGCCCGAGTCTCTAATACTGGTGCCAGTTTCTTGTTTCTTACTGCACTGTGTAGTCTTCATCCGCTTCTGGATGATCTGCACCTTCTTTGTCTACGATCTGAAGAGCTGCTAAAATTTATCCTTTGCTGAAAAAAGAATCTCGGTCTCATCCCCTGGATGAACCATGCCCATTGCCTAATAAAGTCAATCCTGACATGAATGATGTATTCATGCCATGGATGACGTCGTAAGGCCTCGACGTAACTACCAAGAGATCCAACTGTCACTCTTGCCTCCAAGGGTCGAGTCACACTATCAGCATCAATCTGAGGTCACTGGGTCTCCTCTAGTAGAAAACTCGAAAGTGAGGGTCAAGTCAATAGTCTTGACCGGTACCACTCAGTATCAACCAAACAAAAGGACAGGAAAGCAAACATCACAAAGATAATTGTCTTTTTATTATTGCAGCTCATAGTACAAAGACAAGAATACAACAGCAACATGGAACTAGAAGTACAAAGGACGTATCCACTAGTTCCACTACTGTCCACCTGCTCCCGGAGCTCTATTTCCTTGTCTACTGCTTGGCTGTTTCTCAAGCACTCGTCGTTGCTTCTGACTCGGTGGCTCCTCCAACGCCTGTGGATCAACTGTACGAGGAGTCGGACAGTCATGTGCCAGGTGACCTTTCCCGCCGCATGAGTAACACTATCTATTTCGGGCACGCATGGCTCTGACCCCACCCCGGGTGCCCCACACCACTGGTCTTAAAACCCGAGATCGCCCAACTGTTGGTCTGGTCCTCCTGGACCTCTGCATCATCTTACTACTACCCACAGATGACTTGGCTACTGATCGAAAAACACACGGCAAAGGCAGAAGCTCCTGTACACACTCGGGGTGTAGAGCTACTGGAAAAAACTCCTCCCTGAATAAGGTCTCGAAGTATTCCCATACGAAGGTCATCCCATCGCAAAACTAGAACAAGTGGCTCCACCACCTGACTGCTACTGCCTGAAGGAGGCTGGCAGCAAAGATCATCATGAAGTCTGCCGGCGTCCCCACTAGCCTAAAGACTCTCACCACAGCCTCCATCCAAACCTCAACCGCCTGCGGGTCCGTCACTCCCCGGAACCTGGGTGGCCTCTGGCGCTGGAACTTGTGCAGTGCGCTCAAGTGGCATGCATCGCCTACTGTTGGGGCTGGTGGCATCGGTGGCCCAACGTATGGTAGTACCGCTGATGCCTCCGCTGGTGCCTCAACTGCAAGAGGGCCCTGTACCGAAGCCTCGCCGCTCGGCAGGCTGTTAGTACGCACATCCCTCTGGGCTGTAGCTGGTCGTCCAAGAAAGGGCATCCTAAAAGAAACAACGTGACATGGTCAAACGATTATACCTAGTCAGCTGACCTGGTTTGAGCTGATATTTAAATAAAACTTCTGGAAACACACATGCAATCAGTGTTTCATGCACAAAGTCAGAAATCAGTTGTCAGTGTCCTGGTGTATGGATACGTCGGCCGCCCGCACCAACACTGGACTCCCTGAACTGAAAAACACACTTGGTACTCTTAACACTATTGCTTCACAGAACGAAAAATATCAGAGTTAAAAGTTCTGCAGTAGAACTGACACCTCTGATACAAATTTTTCCCGACGTGCCCTCGGGGCCCGTGCCGTGACTACCCCAAGCACGCCATTCATTGGCCAAGGGCTAGCGACTAGCACTAAAGGTGTAAATACAGATAACTGGGAAGGCATTTCCATTATAAAAGTAAACAAAACACTACAGAGTATAAGAGGAAGTAAAACACTAAGTACAAAGAGAAGTGCTAAAAGGTAAATGGGCCAGAATACAAACCCAAATGAAAGTACAACTACAACTAAACAAATTACAACAGAAAAAGACAACAGCTGAAAGAAAGGTAGCATCTCCTAGGTCGTCCTCCTCAGATCCTAGCTGAAGGGTAGGTACAGATGGCGTAGCTCCTGTATCATCCACCACGGATCCTACCTGAAGGGTAGGTACAGATAGCCGCCACAACGCTCTTGTAACAGCCCAAGATTTTATAAAAATATTGTTTTTAATTTCACTAATGTCTTGTGTTTACGCTACACCAAAAGGAGCTTGCACAACACACATCCTTGACTTGCCTTGCATTACACGCAATCGCGACCTTCCTCGATAGCGTGTGTAGTACACAATACCGAGTTTCAATAAACAACGATATGATATTAAAATATTATTATAACTAGCCGTTATGAATAGTAATAAACACCTTTTAAAATTTTAGAAATTTTAGCTCTCAAAATGGACTTCATTTTTGGATTCGGAGTATCGAATTTAGCCTAAGGTGAAATTTTGGTACTTTTCGGATAACTTTCATATTCTGATGAATAGTGAAAATTACAAAATTATAATTAAAAACAAATTTTTTAATCAAAATAATTAATAGTGATAAATTATTAATTTGAGTGGTTTTAAAGTATATTTAGAATATATCTTTACAATTTAATACAATTTTGGTCATTGGATGTAATTTCACATTTAAACCAGACATAAACAAGTGTCAATCTTTTGATAGATATTGTTTCTTAAAAACACTCTATTTGTTTTAAAAGCGGGATTTAATTATAAAATTAATTAATGCAACTTCTATGTTATGAATTTGGTAAAATGAACTTCATTTTTGAATTCGTAATATGAAATATAGCTTAGGATGAAATTTTGGCATTGTTCTGAAAAACATCAATTTTTGATGAATAGTGAAACTACTAAGTGGTAGTTAAAAAAACTGAATTTTTCATAAAACTTAATTTTACCGCTTCTGTGAATGGAATTTCAAAAATCCGAGAGACACGGTTGATTTCAGTAAGTAAAATGTGGTTCAATGAGATGAAAATAATTTTTGGTGAATAGTAACTTTTTACTTTTTTTACCGCGGTTAATAGTAAATAGGGTAACTAAGGGTAAATATGATAATACTATTACCCTAACACAAGTCCTAATTCTATTGGATAAGTGTAATTCGACCGAAAACAACCTTAAGAATATAATATGACCATTTAGGTCAACTTGGATTAGATTATGACATTTAATATTATTTTATTTAATGAATATTTAAAATAGTTAAAATCAAAGTTTTATAAGTAAATCATTTTTAATATGGGGTTATACATAAGATAAATTCGAATATAAATATTCATTATAAAGATAAAACGATTTCCTATATAATGGTATTTTATTTATAATTTATAAACATTAAATAATTTAATTTAATTATGACACAACAATGATGCAGTAATTATCTTATTTATGAAATATTGACATAATTGATGTTATAAACACCAAAATAAATGTAATTTGAGACTTTTTATGAATTACGCTAATTTTATAGGTTACTATGATATATTAGTGTTGATTTAATCAACTTGGTTCGAACATATAATTCTGTTATGACTTTCACAAAAATCATATATCAAATAGTGTCAAAATTGACACAAAATAGTTTTTAAATAAAATAAAATATTATTAATTGTTATTTTATTCCTAAAAATCTAAGGTTCGGAAAAATGACTTAGATAAGGATATATATGTTAATAATAAACAATTTTGGGTTCGTTTGGCATGTTATAGTAAGTGTATTAACCATATAGTGTAAGAAAACAAAAAGACATGGTAAAAGTTAAATTATTTAACTTAGAGTTAAATCTAATTGATAAGGTTAAAATAATAACCTAAACTTGTCTAAATATTATTGGTTGATATAATTTCGACCCATACCCACTTTAGCTTCGAAATAAGACCCTTTGGAACCATTATAAACCGATTTTGACTTTAATATAAAATAATATTTTGAGATATTCCTAAGGTGCCCCTCTCCTCCCTTATAAAAGGACACCTCCTCCCCCTCCTCCTCACACCAATTTGAGCACTCAAGCTCGGCCAACCACTGCCAAAATCCCTTCTCCACTTCCCTAGAATAATCCTAGAGGTCCTGGTCTTCTTCAAAGACCAATATTAGTTCCCAAAGTGGAGGATTCAAAGAAGCTTTCCAAAGAAGAGGTAATATCCATTACCGATCTTTTCAATTTCGTTCTTCTTAAACTTCTTCTTCTTTAGTTGTTTCATGATAAAGTAATAACATAATTATTACTTACATACTGATATGTTATTATAAATAAGAAACAACCCTAATTCACCTTCTATCCATCCTACGGAAAAATGAAATCACCGCGCGTGCGTGCGTACGGAATACCGTCTCCACGCCGTGGTGTAATCTATTTTCCACCATCACCTTACAAGGATGGGTATAATGGTGTAATGAGTAACTATTTATGATTATTATAAAGTAATATAGATACTGAAATAATATATATATACTCCAATACAATTCCACGATCATAGGAACGATATCATCACTCGTGCGTACGTACGGAATACCGTCTCCACGATGTGAAGCGACTCATTCTACATGATCATCATTACATAGTAATTATATAAATGAATTGAATGAATAAATATGATATATGTTACACTAATACCATTCTGGATATAAGGTATCTATAACCTTAAAAGAAGAATAAGAATTTATTCGGCAAAACACGCATAAGAACAAAAGGCAATAAAGACCCGAGTAACAAGTAACAATGAAATATTACTAACAAGAAGCTAATAATATGACCATATATGATATCATATCAATATGTATGATTCTGGAATAAGTCAATAACATTATTTAAACCATTATACAGGAGCTTCAGACACGTACAAAGCAAATCGGACCTAAGGTAAGGGAAATATCACAATCTCATTTTTATCCGAGATTGTTTATTCGTAATTATTTAATGGGGTGTATTTTATCATCCACATCCATGTTTCATCAATATGTAATATTATTTCCATCCACCTACAATTTTTTAAATCCATTTTTACCCTTCGGTGAGTTTTTGGTAATATGTATGAAAGGAATCTTTTGTCGTTTTTCGTACGAGGTACTTTTTGACTTTTCTGACAAAAGTACGAAGAATGTTTTTTTTAACTTATACGGCATGAATGGATTTTTAAAACATTATTTCCAAGAAACTTCCTTTACAAGTTTTCAAGTTTATTTTTAATAAACTTCTTTTAAAGTCGTATGACATGTTATGAAAGGAAAAATGTTTTTGAAGTAGAAAGGATATTTTCCCCAAGAATGAAGTTCAAGTGTTTTATCAAAATTATTTTCCATCTAAGATAATAAAGGGTTCTGTTTTTATCCCTATTATTAAATTTATTTGATTATGTTGTGATGGAATTATTTTTATGAATTCCTTTATCATATATGAATTGTTTTATGATGTCATGATGTTTAGGATTCCCATTTTTATTACATGGGTTATGCAATGATATATGGTTTATGATTTTGTGGCACACATAAGAATGGTATCATTATGAGATGGGTGGGACCTATATCTCCCTCCAATGCATTGGGTAAAGATTTTATATCTCATGAGATAGACATGGATAGAATGGTAGGTTATACCGGTTCAGTGAAACATGACTGAAACGAGGGTGACTCGATTCAGAAAGGGACTTTGTCCACTAAGATAGTCTTGGAAATGAGTCATGACTAACAAGAAATGATTCTCTATGATTATGTGTGTATGCCACAAAGTTTCATGTTTTATGTTATGCTTATTGGGATTTCATTTCACTACTATGATTTATCCCATGTTATGAAATTATGCTCTCTTTTGCAGGTTAAGATTTCCAAAAGTTATGTTCTTATGAATATGATGTGATTGATTTTTCTTTTGTCTACCCTTACTAAGCATTTGAGCTCACCCTTTTATGTTTTCTTTTCCCCAGGATATAAAGAAAGGTTTTAGGTAAAAAAAAGGGAAGATCTTTATGGGAGATATTGAAGATCTTTCACCACGATTAGAAGATTACGTTCCGAGTTTCCAAAGACACTAAACTATTACGATCCTTGTGTGTGTGTTTTTGTTAGGTACTAAGTATTCCGAAAAAGTAATGTAATGTCCATGTACCTCATGCTTTGGGTCTCTACAGTTGGTATCAGAGGCAAAGGAGGTAGGAATGTATCCGATCCTTGGGAACTCTCACATGTGAGCGTTGGACGAAGCATGGCTCTCCGCCCAAGGGCTTCATGAGGAAGTGGCTGCCACTGGGGATGGTGGTGTGTCCCGCCCAGGGGGTGTAGCTGCCCATGGAGTGCCCTGATAGGTGTCAATTATAGTCCACTGGAAGTAATTCCAGACCGCTACAGTTGGTATCAGAGGAAAGGTTTAGTCAACCTTTGGAAACTAGGATGCGAAAACGTTAGTGAGATCCCTAGAGATATTTCTACGGTATGTCTAGGGATGTCCCTAAGGTTAAGTATACGTATAGGTTATAGTACTAGAACTACGCTAACGATCATAGAATTAAACCTAAGATGTTAGATATTGAAGGTACTCCCCCTTTATTTTGTTGTTTTCCCTAGAATGTTTTTTGCCTCTCACACTATTCTTTTTGGGTTTTAGACGATGGCTAGAACCCGAAGGAACCGTGTTGATCAATGCAATGGACAATGCAATGATTTTCCTCCTGAACAAACAAATGTTATGGTAGATGGAGTGCAAAATCTTATTGCTATCCTTACACAAGCTATGAATCATTCTGGACTTCCAAATGAGAAGAGAAGGGAACAATATTCCATTGAGTCCTTCATGAGGAAACGTCCACCTTCTTTCAGTGGGACTTCCGATCCACTTGTTTCTGAACAATAGATCAGTACCACTAAAAAGATATTTTCAGTTCTTCAATGTTCTGAACATGATAAAGTCATCTTAGCAGTATATCGTTTGGAAGGTGAAGTGATCAATGGTGGAATCTTATCAAGGATACGAGGCCAAGAGATGAAATTGAGTCCATGGAATGGGACGAGTTCAAGAACTTGTTTTTCAGTAAGTACTTCCCTCATATTCTTCGAACAAAGATGGAAAAAGAGTTTCTTGAGCTGAAGCAGAAGGATGATGAATCTGTTGGTATATACGAAGCAAATTTTACAAGACTTGCAAGGTATGCATCTGACATTATCATCCAACCTGAAAGTAAAGTTGATCAATTTTTCAGTGGCTTAAAACCAAGTCTTCTAAGGGCATTAGCTATAAGAGACTTCAGTAGCTATGAAGAAATTGTGCGTTGTGCTATCAAGGTAGAAATGGAAGATGGTGTTACATATCCATCTTATGGTTTTGACAAGAAACAAAAGATGGAGTTCAAGGAGAAATCTCAGAATAATGGTGAAAAGAAGATGCATGTTTCCTTATGCACAAAGTGTGGAAAGAAGCATGGTGGAGATTTTCTTAAAGGGACTAGAAAATGTTTTAAGTGTAGAAAAGAAGGTCATCGAGTAGCTGAGTGTCGAAGTAATGGAAAAAGGGATTCTAATGATGTGAATAAAGCAAACACTGCAGAGAACGCACAACCAACACTTCAATGCTTCAAGTGCAAGGAAATGGGGCATTATGTTAATAAATGCCCTAATCCAAGGGTTAGTGATGATCGACATGAGCAACCGCTTAAGGAAAAGGACAAAGGGAAGTCACATGCAATCACTATTGGCAATGTTGAATATGAAAACGATGTGGTGGAATGATTAAGTTTTTATGTAATGGGATTCAAAAATAATGTTGTATCATGGAATATTGGAATATTTATGTATTGGTCTAATGTGGTATTCAACGTGATTGAGATATTATGCGCATAATGAAGGGAAAACGAGAAAATGAAATGTTTAACAGTATTCATGAGCTCATGATTGATATAAGGACTAAGTGATATCATGGTTTGAGTATATAGAATTTTGAGGATTTTGGTATCTGGAAAGTGTTAACTTTTAACTGCATTAATGTTTTCACTAAGGTTCAATGGGTATTCATTTTTCAAGAGAATACATGATTAAGGCCTTCTAATGTTTGGAATGTGACCAACAAGAAATATCTCATGATATACGAGGATCAATGATGGTATTAACATGCTTGTTATATGAACTCTTTGGTAATCATTTTCACTATAATATGAGATTAGACAGCAGTATTATGGATAAGACTAAAGATTAGAATGGATTATGTTGGACATAAGTTAGGATAAAATGTTTTTTCGATATTATTGATGGGATATTATAGTAATATAGCTTTAGAAAAAGGACAACCTCCAGGATGGGCGACAACCCATCGCGTCGGACAAGGCTGTGGGAATCGAACCCACAACCGAAGTGCGACTGGCCTTTATCGCCTACCACTGGCCTACAGGAAGTCCCTGTTTAGTAGAAACTAGTTTTACTATATTAAGCAGTATGATATATGAAGTATAAGTCCATTTTAGGAACCATATATGATTAATCTCACTATAGAATGACTTATGTATATTTAATAACTTTTGCTAACCTTTTGTTTGAGACAGATGGAATGACCCGTCATTCTATCACATGATCTGCTAACACTTCACGAATAACAAATTCAACTTCATTTATTTAAGAGATGAAGTGGAAATTGTTCAAGGCACGAACAACAGTGAGGTTGTACCAAAATAAAGTAAGTATTTATTCTAATTCAAATTCTTTAACTTTAGGGAAATGATCTTGAAAACCAAAAATGTTGTCCTAGTGATCTTATATCTGATGAATCAGATGCCACCTTAGATCGTCACAAATTTATGGCTTTGTGATTGCTGGCTTTTCCATAGCCATGTTCTCTACCACTCTCCATCAGAACATGATGGTTAGATTTCTCTTCCATGTCCATATTTTCACCTATGTGGAAACCCAGTGATTAGTTTATTTGGGTAACCGTTAAGTTTCATAATTTTGTTTTTAAATATTGGTTTTGGTATTCCTTTTTACGATGTGGGTTTCTATTAAAGAAACTTTCGAATAGTAAATCATTTATAACCCCGACGAATTTCGAGGGCGAAATTCATTTTAACGGGGGTAGAATGTAACAGCCCAAGATTTTATGAAAAATATTGTTTTTAATTTCACTAATGTATTGTGTTGTACGCTACACCAAAAGGATCTTGCACAACACGCATCCTTGACTTGCCTTGCATTACACGCAATCGCGACCTTCCTCGATAGCGTGTGTGGTACGCAATACCGAGTTTCACTAAACAACGATATGCTATTAAAATATTATTATAACTAGCCGTTATGAATAGTAATAACCACCTTTCAAAATTTTAGAACTTTTAGCACTCAAAATGGACTTCATTTTTGGATTCGGAGTATCGAATTTATCCTAAGGTAAAATTTTGGTAATTTTCGGATAACTTTCATATTCTGATGAATAGTGAAAATTACTAAATTATAATTAAATTTTTTTTAATCAAAATAATTAATAGTGATAAATTATTAATTTGAGTGGTTTTAATTTTTATTTATAATATATTTTTACAATTTAATACAATGTTGGTCATTGGATGTAATTTCACATTTAAACCAGACATAAACAAGTGTCAATCTTTTGATAGATATTGTTTCTTAAAAACACGCTATTTGTTTTAAAAGCGGGATTTAATTATAAAATTAATTAATGCAACTTCTATTTTATGAATTTGTTAAAATAGACTTCATTTTTGAATTCGGAATATGAAATATAGCTTAAGATGAAATTTTGGAATTGTTCTAAAAAACATCAATTTTTGATGAATAGTGAAACTACTAAGTGGTAGTTAAAAAAACTGAATTTTTCATAAAACTTAATTTTACCGCTTCTGTGAATGGAATTTCAAAAATCCGAGGGACACGGTTGATGTCAGTAAGTAAAATGTGGTTCAATGAGATGAAAATAATTTTTGGTGAATAGTAACTTTTTACTTTTTTTACCGCGGTTAATAGTAAATAGGGTAATTAAGGGTAAATATGATATTACTATTACCCTAACACATGTCCTAATTCTATTGGATAAGTGTAATTCGACCAAAAACAACCTTATGAATATAATATGACCATTTAGGTCCACTTGGATTAGATTATGACATTTAATATTATTTTATTTAATGAATAGTTAAAATAGTTAAAATCAAAGTTTAATAAGTAAATCATTTTTAATATGGGGTTATACATAAGATAAATTCGACAATAAATATTCATTATAAATCTAAAAAGCTTTCCTATATAATGGTATTTTATTTATAATTTTTAAACATTAAATAATTTAATTTAATTATGACACAACGATGATGCAGTAATTATCTTATTTATGAAATATTGACATAATTGATGTTATAAACACCAAAATAAATTTAATTTGAGACTTTTTATGAATTACACAAATTTTCTAGGTTACTATGATATATTAGTGTTGATTTAATCAACTTGGTTTGAACATATAATTCTGTTATGACTTTCACAAAAATCATATATCAAATAGTGTCAAAATTGACACAAAATAGTTTTTAAATCAAATATTATATTATTAATTGTTATGTTATTCCTAAAAATCTAAGGTTTGGCCGAATGACTTAGATAAGGATATATATATTAATAATAAACAATTTTGGGTTCGTTTGGCATGTTATAGTAAGTGTATTAACCATATAGTGTAAGAAAACAAAAAGACACGGTAAAAGTTAAATTATTTAACTTAGAGTTAAATCTAATTGACAAGGTTAAAATAATAACCTAAACTTGTCTAAATCCTATTGGTTGATAGAATTTCGACCCATCCCCACTTTAGCTTCTAAATAAGACCCTCTGGAACCATTATAAACCGATTTTGACTTTAATATAAAATAATATTTTGAAATATTCCTAATGTGCCCCTCTCCTCCCTTATAAAAGGACACATCCTCCCCCTCCTCCTCACACCAATTTGAGCTCTCAAGCTCGGCCAACCCCTGCCAAAATCCCTTCTCCACTTCCCTATAATAATCCTAGAGGTCCTGGTCTTCTTCAAAGACCAATCTTAGTTCCCTAAGTGGAGGATTCAAAGAAGCGTTCCAAAGAAGATGTAATATCCATTACCGATCTTTTCAATTTCTTTCTTCTTCAACTTCTTCTTCCTTAGTTGTTTCATGATAAAGTAATAACATCAGTATTACTTACATACTGATATGCTATTATAAATATGAAACAACCCTAATTCACCTTTTATCCATCCTACGGAAAAATGAAATCACCGCGCGTGCGTACGTACGGAATACCATCTACACGCCGTGGTGTAATCTATTTTCCACCATCACCTTACAAGGATGGGTATAATGGTGTAATGAGTAACTATTTATGATTATTATAAAGTAATATTGATACTAAAATAATATATATATACTCCAATACAATTCCACGATCATAGGAATGATATCATCATTCGTGCGTACGTACGGAATACCATCTCCACGATGTGAAGCGACTCGTTCTACATGATCATCATTACATAGTAATTATATAAATGAATTGAATGAATAAATATGATATATGTTACACTAATACCATTCTGGATATAAGGTATCTATAACCTTAAAATAAGAATAAGAATTTATTCGGCAAAACACGCATAAGAACAAAAGGCAATAAAAACCCGAGTAACAAGTAACAATGAAATATTACTAACAAGAAGCTAAGAATATGACCATATATGATATCATATCAATATTTATTATTCTGGAATAAGTCAATAACATTATTTAAACCATTATATAGGAGTTTCGGACACGTAGAAAGCAAATCGGACCTAAGGTAAGGGAAATATCACAATCTCATTTTTATCCGAGATTGTTTATTCGTAATTATTTACTGGGATGTATTTTATCATCCACATCCATGATTCATCAATATTTAATATTATTTCCATCCACCTACAATTTTTTAAATCCATTTTTACCCTTCGGTGAGTTTTTGGTAATATGTATGAAAGGAATCTTTTTTCGTTTTTCGTACGAGGTACTTTTTGACTTTTCCGACAAAAGTACGAAGAATGTTTTTTTTTAACTTATACGACATGAATGGATTTTTAAAACATTATTTCCAAGAAACTTCCTTTACAAGTTTTCAAGTTTATTTTTAATAAACTTCTTTTAAAGTCGTATGACATGTTATGAAAGGAAAAATGTTTTTGAAGTAGAATGTATATTTTCCCCAAGAATGAAGTTCAAGTGTTTTATCAAAATTATTTTCCATCTAAGATAATAAAGGGTTCTGTTTTTATCCCTATTATTACATTGAATTGATTATGTTGTGATGGAATTATTTTTATGAATTCCTTTATCATATATGAATTGTTTTATGATGTCATGATGTTTAAGACTCCCATTTTTATTACATGGGTTATGCAATGATGTATGGTTTATGATTTTGTGGCACACATAAGAATGGTATCATTATGAGATGGGTGGGACCTATATCTCCCTCTAATGCATTGGGTAAAGATTTTATATCTCATGAGATAGACATGGCTGGAATGGTAGGTTATACCGGTTCAGTGAAATAGGACTGAAACGAGGGTGACTCGATTCAGAAAGGGACTTTGTCCACTAAGATAGTCTTGGAAAAGTGTCATGACTAACAAGAAATGATTCTCTATGATTATGTGTGTATGACACAAAGTTTCATGTTTTATGTTATGCTTATTGGAATTTCATTTCACTACTATGATTTATCCCATGTTATGAAATTATGCTCTCTTTTGCAGGTTAAGATTTACAAAAGTTATGTTCTTATGAATATGATGTGATTGATTTTTCTTTTGTTTACCCTTACTGAGCATTTGAGCTCACCCTTTTATGTTTTCTTTTCCCCAGGATATAAAGAAAGGTATTAGGTAAAAAAAAGGGAAGATCATTATGGGAGATATTGAAGATCTTTCACCACGATTAGAAGATTACGTTCCGAGTTTCCAAAGATACTAAACTATTACGATCCTTGTGTGTGTGTTTTTGTTATGTACTAAGTATTCCACAAAAGTAATGTAATGTCCATGTACATCAAGCTTCGGGTCTCTACAGCTCTCTCTCGTCAACCTCCTCTGTGTGTTGACTCGCCGTGAAGTCCACCTCCAGATACTGACTCGTCGTGTAGTCCACCTCCAGGTACTGACTCGTCGTGTAGTCCACCTCCGGGTACCGTCCAGTCCTCGAACACTCGGCCTCCGTCAGCACTGCCCGTCGTCTGCAACCAACACAATGAGGTGCGGGCATAGCCCATGCAGGGGTGAGTATAATGATACTCAGTAGGGACCCCGAGACCCTCAAGGTCTCACTAAAACTAACATGGATAACCACAAAGAAGATCTCAACATATAACCTCTACTTAGGTATATGCCCATGCATATACCTAAGTTATCAAGTAACCCATCTCAATCATGAGGAAAACACCAAGATCATGAAATAAACGGATAACCACTACCCATGTATATTCCCATACATATACCCAAGTTATCAAGTGACCCATCTCAATCATGAGGTAAACACAAAGGTCAAAAGTCTCAGCTCAAACCAGGATTTTCATTATCGAAACCGTAACTGCTGAAGAGCCCCGTCTCTAGAGTGTACAGTGGTCCTATCACGACTCCGAGGTACTGCTCACTAACCTAAGACTGCGGAGGTACTCCACTTGTCGAGTACCGCGGGTCAGCCACCCAAACACAGTAGTGCTTCCCGCCGGGTTATGCCACCCAAACACATTAGTGCACACCCCCTAGTAGCCTGCTGAAGTACTCTCCAGACGAGTACCGTGGGTCTACACTGTCACATAGGTAGTTCTCCATCCTCCATGGGTCTGCACCCAAACAAAGTAGTGCACCGTCCACTGGTCTAGTCGACTCACTCTAAGTCGAGTCGGTCAAGCAGTCGTCAGGTCTCAATCGACTACACGGTCTCCGTACTCCGCACGCTCGTATCTGGGCAGGTCCGCTCCGAGAGCTACAGGTCGATACTCAAAGTATCTCAAATTCAAATGAATAAGTATCTCAAAGTACCGCCTTGTCATAGGGGTCTCAACGCAACAGACAGTGTGTCAATCGGATGCCCGGTCTGTGAGTTATTAGCCTTTTCGTCCGAGGGGCCCGGTTGGTTTCGTGAGCGAACCAACCCGGCCGTATCTCAACTGTAACCCGAACTCTCATAGGGTATACTCATAGGTACCATTTCTCAATGAGATCACCAATGCCGCTGACGGTTCGTCAAACGAACTTCTGGTCTGAATGATAACAGCTTTTCTGTTCCAAGGGCCCGGTTGGATTTCTGGTACAATCCAACCCGGCCACTATCCAACAGCAACCAAAACTCGGGCCAAGTATGCCAAAAGTTCCGTCTCATCAAGAGGAATTCAACGAGACAGACGGTGCGTCAATCAGATGCCCGGTCTGTGAGTTATTGGCTTTTTCGTTCGTGGGGCCCGGTTGGTTTCGTGAGCAAACCTACCCGACCGCACTCTGACGACATCTAAACCTCGAGCGGAGTAAGCCAAAAGATCCGTATCACTTAGAGGAATCCATCAATGTCAACGTCACGTCAATCGGACGTCCGGAGCTCAAGTTATAAGTGTTTCCGCTCCGAGGGCCCGGTTGGTTTCGTATCCGAACCAACCCGGGTGAACCCAAAGTATTGAGAAACCTTGAGTGCGATATACCAAAATGACCGTCTCATTCGAAGGATCTCTACGCAACTGAAATTGCGTCGATCGGAGGTCCGTAGCCCATGATATCGGCAAAAGCCCAAAGAGGGTTCGAAAACAGGGGGTCTGGGCCCGGACCGACCCGGTCCGACCCCCCCTCGGTCGGCCCGAACCGACCCGGTCCGACCCCCCCTCGGTCGGCCCGAACCGACCCGGACCGACCCCCCTGGGTCGGCCCGAAACGGGTCGACCCCACCCGGGTCCAACCCGACTGGGCCCACCCGTGTCCGACCCGGCTGGGCCCTGCCGGCACGGCCCGACCCGACCGGCCAGCCGCGGCTCGGCCAGCGCGGCCGAGCGGAAGCCGCGGGCAGGGTGCGTGGATCCCCCCCCCCCCACCGCTGATTGAAGCCGGCGGCGAACCGTTGCCGCCACCACCTTCCGCGGACCATCGGACGCGCTCCGATGGTCCGTTTCTCCTGCCTTCTTCGCCAAAGGTCCTCCCGGGACCCGGCCTTCACTGCGAAGGTATTCAAACGCCATAGTGGCCTGCTTCATCATCATTCGTCGATCCGCACATCGATAAACAGGCTGCGGAGGGTTGTCGGGCCGTGTTTGTTCGGTCCGCGCCCTCCGCGTTTGGTGTTATCAATTGGCAAATAATAAAAAAATGATTTTAATCATTGACGAGGGTATAATTTATCTATATAAATTATACGAACACCTTGCAATCAAATACCCACGCACGAGAGTTTAAAATTTGAATGTGTGGCGTGACGATGTCACGCATCCTTGCTGCTCGATCCCGCGCGGTGCGACGGCACCGCGTCAATTTCATTCGATCCGAAACAACAAGAAAAAAAATAAGGGAGGGGGATTACCGTGTTTGTGCGGTCCAGCCTCCTCTCGTTAACTGATATCACGCAGTCCATATATCGCGGATAAAAGACGGAAGAGAATCACGTAAGGAAAATCACGTAAACCCCCTACAGTTTTCCCACAAACAAGAATTCCCAACCCGCAACATATTCTTCGTGGATCAACCTAATATTTAGTTAATCCGCGTTGTTAGATTTAGAAGGGAGTAAAAGAGCGTTTACAAATAAGTTCCCTACCTTGACAAAAGTTGTTGAACGATGGTGTCGCGGAAAACGGCGTCGCGGGGTGAGGTTTCGTATATGCCGACGGAGAACGTCCGGGGATGATGTCGCGTCTCCCTTCCTTTCACGCGGAGTGAAATTTGAAAGGCGGATTTTTGATGGCAAGTTCCCACGTCGGTGCCTTCTCCTTTTCCGAGGAAGAAGAAGATGGAAGAAGAAGAAGAAGTTCTTTTAAAACTTCCAAGCTCTCTTCCCTTACCCTCAACACCACAAAAGGCAACCCATAACAAATAATGGTTCCACATTATTTAATTAACCCAAGCCATGTTTTTACAAAAATAAATTCAAAAGATGAATTTACTTAATTAATGTGTGTGTTGTCTAGAGTTAATGAGGGAGTGGGTGAGGAAATTAAAGGTTACCCAAATAAAGATAGGTTTACAAAATTTAAGATGGAGTTAGGGAGTTTAAGAGGAATGTGAAGGGGTGGGGTTCGTGTGGGCCCCACCTCACCTTAAATCCTCCCATGGGCGGTTAACTCCAAGTGGGTCCCAGACCTAACTCCCTTACATAGATTTAATCCACTTAAGAGAGGATCAAGTGTTGTAACACAACACTTCATCTACTTAACAAGAAAATAAAATACAATTGTAACAATTTTATTTTATCCCTCACTTTTCTTAAAACAACACCTCCCTAGAAAACGCAACTACAAAAAGGGTCTTCTTAAGCAATTACTGGTGTTGCGGTTTCATCGGTGCTCTCTGAATTCGATTCTGAGCAACGGTTCAAAATTTAGAAAAACCCGCTCATCCGTTCACTGAACGTACCCGAGCGAAACTTCGGAAAATGATTCCGGGCACACCGGGCCTCGGAATCAGGCACCGTCAGAAACTGCGTTCTTGTAAAATTCCAAAGAAAATTAAGAAAAAAATTTTCTTGAAATTTCCGGGTCTTTACATGATGTTTAAAAACAAGGGACATAGAATCACAAATCCCATAAAGATACATCATAAATAATTCTTCATAAAACCATTTCAAAATCACATAATAGAGACTTCATTCTATTTAAAATTCCCCAACGGTTTATAAAAATACCTTTTAAGGTTTTATTTATAAAATAATATTTTATTTTTGTCACATAATAAAAATTTAATCCATTTAATAATAACCAAATCCACCTTCTTAACATACCCACCTCTTGGACAGCTACCCAACCCCTTGGACCCCCCCACCCTGGACAACCCCCACCCCCTAGACATACCTACCCCCTGGACATCCCCCAACCCCTGGATTCCCCCACCCCCAAGATATCACCCCACCACCTGGACACCCGCACCCCCGGGACACCCCACCCCATGGATTTCCCCCCACCCCCGTGGACACCCCCTACCCGTACACCCCCCCCCCCCGGACACCTCCGACCACATTGGAAAGCCCCCAAACCCCTAGACCCCCACCCCTTAGACACCACCCCACCACCTGGACACCCCCCAGGACACTACCACCCCCATAGACAGCCCCCTACCACATGGACACCTCCCCCTATAAAGCCCCCAACCCCTGGACAATCCCCCTCTTAGACACCACCCCACCACCTGGACACCCCCAACCCCGGGACACCACCACCCCCATGGACATACACCCACCCCCTAGACATCCCCACCCCCATGGACAGCCCCCTTACACCCTAGAACCCCCCCCCCCCCCAACCACTTGGATGTCCCCCCACCACTCTTATACACCACCCCACAACCTGGACACCCCTACCCCCTGGACAACCCCACCCCCATAGACAGCCCCCACCCCCAGGTCACCCCCTCCCCTTGGACACCACCCCACCCCCCATGGATAGTCCCACAACCCCCTACCCCCCTACCCCCTACCCCCATCCCCACCCCTCTAGACACCCCCACCCCTGGACACCCATATCCCCTTGGAAAGCCCCCCAACCCCTTGGACACCACCCCACCCCCTAGACACTACCCCACACCCCTGGACACCCCACCCCCCTGGACACCCCTACCCCCTTGCAAAGCCCCCCCCCCCAACCCCATGGACTACACCCCACCCCCCTAGACACTACCACACCCCCATGGACAACCCCCCCCCCCCCCCTCACTGGATAACCCCTACCCCCAGATACCCCCCAGACACCCTAACCCCCGGGACGCCCCCTACGCCCTCGGACAACCACCCCAACCCCCTAAATAGTCCCCAACCCCCTAATTATGAATTTATTTCTTTATGTATTTAATTAAATTATGAATTATGTGTTAATGGTGTATAGTTATACTTTTTTATGGGTATAATTGTTGTCTGTGTATACTTGATGTAATTACCTAATGAATTATGTGTTAATTCTGTGTGTGTGTAGAGGGTAATTAAATACATAATTAGTGGTATTTAGAATTTTTTATGAATTATGTGTTGTGTGAATTCTGCATGAATTCATACAAAATTCTGTATGTATTCAACTGGTATTGAAAACTGAGCAGGTATTTAGAATTGTGTATGAATTGTATATGAATAGTGTATTAATTGTGCATGTATTATATAAGGACCCCCACCAACCCCCTATATGTATTCTGCAGGTATTATGAATTGTGTGTGAATTCTGTAGGCCTACTGGTGGAACCTGGTGGAATTGCTACAAGTGCATATGGGGAGGTCGGCTTGCTGTTGCTGGTACATAAAGGTAATGCCAACAGTTTACAATCATTGGCATATCTATAAAAATAGAACTTATACCAATAGTGTTATGTAAACTATTTGTAAATCTATATACCAATTGTGTATAACCCATTGGTATTGGTATTTTTACATAATATTTACCAAATCTTTGCGGGAAACCATTCCTAAAAGCCTATACCAACGTTTTGTAAACCGTAGGTATAAGGATTATTTTTTATATTACCAATGGTTTTAAACCGTTGGTAAACATTTATACCAACGATTTCAATGAACTGTTGGTATATACTCAATTTTTAGACATATCCCAACTATTCTTATAGAACTGTGGGGATGTGTTTATCCCCACAGCTCAAGACCCAAAGGTTTGGACAACCATTGGTATAGTTTATACCAACGGTTGTCCAGACTTTACCAAGGTTTTTAAACTGTTGGTAAATATGAAATTTTCAGTAGTGATAACCATATGTGAAATATGATTATGGAAAATGAATTTTATTGCTAAGTAGAGACGATAACCCAAATGTATGCATGAGCAATACTTTCACTTCATATTTTATAGAAATAGGGGGAGTAAAGGTTGTTTCATAATAATAATAACATTTAATTTTATTTATGATACTAAATTTATTACTTTATTATGAATATAACATATTTATAGGAGGTAAATAAATAATTAAAAAGAAATTGATCGGTTAAGGAACTTACCTCTCCTTTGAAAGAACACCTCCAGATACCCTCTTAAGGATCCTAGGGTTGGTATTTTAGAAATATCTAAACCTATATAATGTATCTAATGAAGTTTATAAGGGATCATTCTAGGATATATCTGAGTTATAAGGCTTAGATTTGTGTAAATAAGAGAAAGTATGAGTTCCCTTTTATAATTGAGGGTAGGGACACTTTTGGAATTTCTTAAATTAATAAATTAATATAAGTTCATTTTTATATAAAAATGGAACATGTTTTATGTATTAAATCATATTATATTAATTTGGATAAATATAATATTTTAATAAATTTAAATAATTTATTAAAATATTATTTATTTTAAAATATCATTAATGTCACTTTTAACATGATTCATTTAATTTGACTTTATATACATCATGACAAAGTGTAAATTAAAATATAATGTTCTAAACCCTCCCTAATATTTAATATAGATCTATAAAATTATTTGGATATATTAACTCATTCAAATTATATAACTTTTAATATTTTTAAATAATTTATTGTATTTGTCTATTAATTGATTAATTACTACTTTAATGTTGTGTAAGCTTTTAAGGTAATTATTTTATCCCAAAAAATGAAAAGTAAATTATAATGATAAAAAATTATCTTGCCTTTTAGGTTATTATTTATAACTTAATATATCCTATATTTATCGCTTTATTAAAAATATTATAGTTATTAAGAGAAAGAGTGTGGCATCCTTGTATTTATATTCACATAAATATTATAAAGGTAAAAATATTATCCAACTTTTATAAAAAATGAAATGTAATAAGTTTTTGGATAAATATAGATTATATATAATCATCTAATAAAATTAATGCAAGTTTCAGGGTCATTATTTAGTCCATATCATATTATTTTCAACATTAATTACCTAATTTACCATTTTCCATGTCAAAACATTACTAATGTCACTATTCATAATTTATATAAATAAAATGGATTTATTTTCCAAATCATAAACCCCTAACTCCAAATATTAAATCCATTTTGCATGATTCAATTTTTGGTGGTGGAAAATTTTATTTTTAAATTAAGCTTGCAACATGCGATGAAATTTTAGAAAAAAAATATTTTTAATAAAAAAATTAGTTATTTATTATCTCATGCCTAGAAAAATATTATATGAATTTTAAAAACATTGATAAACTATATAAAATTTATATTTTATAAAAATAATTTGATAGTAAAAATACATTGTGTTCCTAGAAATAGTTTTTCAGAAAAATTCCATTAATGTATAAAAATGTTTTTATAAAAAAATAAAAAAAAAGTGATTCCAGGGAAAATAATTGAATTTTTTAAAACATAAATGAATTTTTTTGAAGCCATTTTATAAAAAAAATATTCTTTGTACATTATTTAAGTAAAATACATTTTTCAATAAAAATAATATTTTTTTTTATTATTCATTGAAAAAATCATACTTTTCAAACATTATTCAAAATTCATCCTAAACTCATTTTAAAAGTTTTAATTAAAAATGATATCAATTTATTAAAATATATTTCTAATGGTTTCAAAATTAATATTTTCTCACATAGAGTAATAAAGACATTTGTTGAAGAATGTGTTTCTCTGAAAAATAACATTACATTAATAAAACTAAATAATAATTTACTAAAAAATTAATGAATAAATTTATATTGATTATAAACATTGTATAAATATATATCATAAATAAATTAATCCTATTTATACCCACAAATTTATTGCTAGGTTTTAATGGTTATATTTAAATAATAATATTTCATGGTTTGTTTAGGATTGATGTTGCGTATTTTCTACGCTGTCAAGAATAGTGTTATTTTTAAGCTCTTGAATTGTTACAATGGAAGAGGGTATTGGTATAGGTTATTTAATTTAAATAATAATATCAAGGTATATAGAAGATACCAGTGTTATTATTTAAGTTTGGTTAAAAAAGATTTTAAATATGTAGAAGAAGAAATAAAAAAATACATGGTTAATAACTATACCTCTTCTTCATACAACCCACCTTAGGGTTATAAATAAATCTTTACTAAGATGGTTCTTTTACTAAACCATGGAATCTAGGTTTTGGGGAGGGATTTAAGTAAGGGGTTTGGGTAGGTATCGGCTGAACCAAAAAGCTCTATAAATGTAAATAGGAGAGGAGAGTTTATGTCGTTTTATAAGTGAGGGAAAATCACTTGGAAATTTCATCAATAATACAAAATAATAAAGTAATTGTCAATACAAAAATATTTCAAACAGTCAGATATTTGATGGTGGGATATTATAAGGTCAAAATATGGAAATCCAATAGGATTTAGACAAGTTTGGTTGGAAAAGTTACTCATGTATTTTGGTTTAACATCCTCATTGTGACATCTCACTACCTGGTTTTAGGAATTCCATGACCCAAGTTTTGATCTTCTTTTGGTTGGGGTCTTGTTAAAGGGAGTTTCATGTGTAATTTGAAAAATTTTGGAAACCTTCGGGTCTTGCATAGTTAGTGCACTATTTTTCCAAACCTTACCACCCCCAGTAAAAATCATGAAACCCTGGGTAGTTAGAGTTTTCCTGTTTGAAAAACAATGTTCCCACATAGGGGAAACCATGAACCTACAGAGTAGGGGTGAATGATTATGGCTCATAGTTGGTATAATCATGCAACCCTCTCAAGAAAACTACCTTCATGAGTTTCATTTATTGTAATTTTTTTATTTTAATATCTGTAACCCCATGTCTAACATTAGGTTTACCCCCAATTGACCCTAATCGATTTACTTATCTTTTACAAATCCCTAGAAGAGATTTTATCCCCACCAAACCCTTTCCTTGGAAGATCAAACCATGGTTTATCTTATTTGATCATCTCTGGGTAAGTGAATATACTATCATTTTATATTTTATGATCTCTTCTTTTCTTATCATTAGATAGTGTTAGATCACCATGCATTGGATAGATCTAAAATTCATTTAATCAAATCTCTATTATAGGTTTGACATCAAGATCTATGACACTTTTTTCTTGTTTGTGGGACCCATAACTGGTGTCAATTCATGATATTTTATTAATGTTAGGGGTTCTGTGATTATTTTTCCTAAAATTGAAACATTTGATATCTCGATTTAATTGAAATGATTTTTTAAAAGTTTTTTAAAAACATGGATTTGAATGATTTGTTCTTTTATTTGGAATGGGAATGTAATTTTAGAAAAAACACCAATTTCAATGGAATTTAAATTTTGGGGTGGATTTATGAAAATTTTTGGTATGATTTTGAAATCATTTAGATGAATTGATATGTTGTATGATTTTCAGAAAATAGATTAAATTGAAATGTGATTTTAAATGGAATGAAATGATGAAAACCTGTGATTTGTTTTTGAAATGGAAAAGGCATGTTGAAATCTAAAATTGGGAAATTTTATTTTAAAATATTATAAAATGATTTATTTCCAATTTTATTGATTGTTGAATAACATGATATTCAAGGAAGATAGTTGAAACTATATTAAGAAAGCTATGACCTTACCTCCCCAACAATGGATTGAAAATAAAAAGTATTACTAAAAAAACATCAACATGACAACCCATAATGGGTTTCCCTACCCATGATGGGTTCCCCTATTAGGATGTATTTTTTTGTATGCACCTAACTAGAAATGTTGTCACTGAGAGATGTGTGAGGACCTTATTACCTAATAAACTTATTTACCCTAGATATTTTTTACATGGTTCTATATTTTCATATGATTTTATATGAGTTATTTAACTTGATATATACTTCATTTATTATTAAACTATATTATTCATTCCAACTAATTTATATAAACTGTTTTGCATAAAATGTTCATTTAATCTTGTTGGAAAGTTTTATGATATATCTTCTATATTTTTGAAATGAAAGAATGATTTTTATTTAAATATGAAAATGAAATTCCATTACTAGTTTTCTTTAAATCAATATAATATATTGTCGATTATGTTTGGAATTGATAATGGAAAACTTGGTCAGACCCTACTGGGACTTATATCTCACACCCTACATTTATCTTTAAGTTTTTTTATATTTTCTTATCTTTGGTCTGAGAAAAGGGAAAATCCCTCTTACAAGAGGTGAATATTCATGATCCTTTGGTCTTGGAGTGATTGAGTTGACCGGTATTGATGTTATCCACTTATTTCAAGGGTTGTATGAGTTTTTATCTCATTATTTTCTAAGTACATGGGGATGCACTTATTTTTTTTGTATACTTACATTTTTTTGTACTTTATCCCTGTGGAGCATTGATAACACTGTCTTGTAAATTTTTTTATTTTGATGCTTTGTGGAAAAAATACCTCTTTTACATTATATGATTAAATGTTCTAGTCACCAACCTATGAGTTCTAGGAATTCCCTTCGAGCCATGTCAATGTCGGCTTGGGTATTAAGGTACTTGAGTATCTAGGTGGATTGTGAAAAAGTTTTATAAAACATGATGGTTTAGCATATTCCCTTGATGTCAGTATGTGGTTTGGGATGTTTTTCCAAAAAATAGGAGGTAGTTATGAGAGAGATATTGGCCACATCTCATCTTTATGACCCTTAAGTCACTATATATGGTTTGTAAAAGGGTTATGGCGGAATAATTTGATCAGATTATTATATTTTACCTACTTTTTATTTGGATAGTTTGAAATCCAAATATTGATATTTTATCTAAGGAGATTAATTTTCCAATTTCTTTTATTTTATTTTTTGATCTATGTAACACTTATGATGCCTTTAGTGTTGTTTTTTGATATTTTGTAGCATCATACCTCCGAGAAGGTGTTTGAATAGTCTCAATGAGGACTTTTTTTGTGAACCATAGATATCAGATCCACCTATGGACCAGAATCAAGTAGATATTATTTTCTGTGATATAAAAGTTCTTGGATAAGCACCTAAAGTCATTCCCATTTACTCTACAGTGGTTGAGCCTCATATTGGTGAATCTCAAAATCATGATCAAGATTTCCTTGATTAGAATCTACCAGTGTTCCAAGGATTTGTCAATCCTCAATAGTTTGAGGATTGGATGATGAAGATAAATATTCTTGCTGATTTCATTGAAATACCTAATTAAATTATAGTAAAATGTGCTACCTTTAAGCTAGAAGGACCAAGAAGAATATTTTGGGACTCGATGGTAATGGACAAGTAGCACTAGGGTTTACATTGGAAGAAATTTTTGGTTGTTTTCACTAATCAATTCTATCTAGATTCAATGTTACTAGATAAGGCTATGTATGTTTAAAAACTTGAACTAGTTGACCAGATTGTTATGGATTATATGAACATATTTACTGGTATTTTGTATTTGTTACTTGATATTATATATAAGGATAAGATAAAGACTCAACGGTTTGAGATGGGCCTTTGGCCTGATTTTCAATATCATTTTTTCTTACTGAATCTCACCACTTATGTTGATTTGATGGATAGAGAATTGATGGTTGTGCATAGCCTGGATGGTATGTTAGGGTTGATGGGGGTATTTTTTTCTCCCAGTGGAATCTCTATGAGATCCTTTAAAGGGAAGAGGAAGAATGAGGATTTTCATGGTGGTTCTCTATATCGGGGTTCTTCTGGACCTCCTATAGTGCCTTGAAGAGGCCCTTTAACTTGATTTTAGTGTCTCGGGGTTGGTCATTCGAGCTATGCTTGTACTGAGGCACCAAATATCTTCATTTATTTTGTTCACTTGGGACACATATAAGAATTCATCCATTTCATTTATTATCTGCATAGTAAACCAGTATCATTAGAGCCTAAAATTATATCTATGAAATCAAATGCTTCCTAATCTTATTGGTTCGATCCATAGGCATCGAAAATAAAGATTCTTCATATAGTGGAAGATTCTGAAGGGGATGTTGATATAAGTCCAGAAACTGTAAGAGGTATCATCCCTATAGATTCATCTTTAGGTACTTCTTTATTTGACACCAGTGAATCTTACTAGTTTATATAGTCTCATATTTAGAAACTAATAAATCTTCCTATAGTGTTTTTATCTTATGTGATGGATATTACTACAACCCTCATGCTGAAGAGAGGGCAGGGTCTCCATTTTCCTTCTTACGTATTATCTTTGTTAGAGATTGACCTTACCTGGTATTTTCTTGGTCTCAACATGAAACATTTTGATATCATTTTTGGGGAGGATTGGATCATTACTAATAATTAATGAATTTAATAATATATTTTATGGGTCTCCTTTACTACACACATTGGGGTTTTTTATATCTTTTAGGTAAAATGAAACCTGAGGTTAGGTAGAGATGGACCTTCTTATCTAGATTTAGTAAAAGTAATATAAGTGTTCTCTTTTGATCTATAGTAGGAGTCTTTGAAAGAATATCTAAAATTAGTTTTTTTTGAGTTTCCTGATGTTTTTTATTCTAATTTATATAGTTTTCCATAGGTAAGAGCGGGATAGTGGTCTATTTACTGAGTTCCTCACACTCAACTGGTGTCTATTATTTCCTAATATATTGAACCTACTAATTTGAAATTTTTGAAGACTCATTTTGATGATCTATTATAGAAAGGCATTATAGGTACAATTATATTTCCTTAGGAAGTGTTTGTTCTATTTTCTTTAAAAGTTTATATAACACTTTTTCTATATGTTTATTAATGGAAAATAAACTAATTAACATTAAAGAACAATTATATGTTTCCAAAAATTGATATTTTTTAGGTCAGTTGAAACGGGATAAGTGGTTATCAAAGATTATTCATTGATCTAGATATAACTAATTGATAACAAAAGAATCTGACATTTAGAAAACTGACATTCAGATTAGGTATAGAAATTATAGGTATCTTCTCATTGCATTTTGTCTAACCAATGATCCCACAGTCATTATGGATATGATTAGTAATATCTTCCATGATTATCATGATATGTTCATGTTAGTCTTTGTGGATGACATCCATGTTTACTCTTAATCCAAGGAGGATCATGTGAATCATCTGTGATCGGTTCAAGAAATGTGGAGAAATCATTGACTCTATTCCAAGCTATCAAAATGTGATTTCTATATTTTTGAAGTTAACTTCTTTGAACATATGATATAAAAACATAGTATCTTAGTCTTTTTTAAGAATGTGAAATCTATTATTACATGGGAGAAACAATGAAATGTTTTGAGATTCAGATCTTCTTTGGTCTAGCGTGGTATTATCATTGATCTGTAAATTATTCCTCATATTTGGCTTCTATGATGTCTGTTCTCGCTCAAAAAGATGTAAAGGTCATTTAGGATGATAAATGTAAGAATTATTTTGTGGTGTTGAAATGTATTTTTACTTCTTTGCTGATGTCAACTCTTCCAGAGACTGTACATGGATATGTGGTCTTTCCTTATGCATAAAGTTCAAGTTTGGGATATGTTATTATGAAATATGATCATGTTATAGCCTATGGTTCATGGAAAGTTAGGACACATGATAATGATTTTCCAACCCATGACATTGAACTCATGGTTGTGATGCATGCACTTAAGAGTTTGTGGCACTTCCTTTTCGGTGAAAGTTTTACCATGTATTCGGACCAAAAAATCTTGAGTTATATATTCTCATAAAAATATTTTAATCTCTATCAGAGGAATTTGGTGGAGTACCTAAAATATTTCAGTTTTGAAATTTATGATACCCCCGGGAATGGGAATGTCATTGCTGATGTGTTGAGTAGGAAACATCTAACCCATGTCGTGGCCAAATTATCTAAAGAGTGGAACTTGATGGCTCTTTTTTCAAAGTTACATATAAATGTATGATAAGAAATGGTTGTGGATTTATTATCTAGTTTCCAGTTTATCTCCACTCTTCTTAGAATGATTCTTCAGGAGTAGAATCTGGATGAAAAAATTACATTAGGGACTCTCATTATTTTGGGGAGACCATTGTGGTGTGGGGATTCTCCATGGAGGGTATTTTATGTTTCTTAAATCAGTTTGTTTCTCATTTTTACATATGGAAGTCCATTATGCGTATTTAAAATAATTCTTTGTGGTAAGTGAACCCAATAACCACAAATATGTTTATGATATTCTATGATGATTCTGGTGGCCGAGTGTGAGATGAGATGGTGGTGAATCTATTTCACATTATTAGACTTTATAACAAGTCAAATCAAGTACCAAATTCCTTGAGGTTTACTTCATCCACTTCTAGTTACGACATGGATGTGGGATGATATACATATTGAATTTTTGGTTAGGTTGTCACATACTCCTGAAAGAAGAATTTGATATGAGTTATGATTGATCAGATAACTTTATACCCATTCATGATACATCCCAAGATCAAGATATAGTAAATCTCTATGAAAAAGAAATTTTTCATTTCATGGAGTTCTATATATTATAGTGTCTTATAGAGATCCTTGTTTTACCACTCATTTTTGTAAGGTCCATCAAGAGGTGATGGGATATCAGGTTCAGTGGAGTATGGAATACCATCTATAAATGAATGGTTATATCGATAGATCTATATACATTCTTGAGGATATTCTATGTTCCTACCTTCTTGAATTTTTTTGATCTTGGGAGGACTATTTAGTAGTGGTTGAGTTTTTTTATAATAATAGTTACTGTTATACAATCAAAATGGATCCTTTTAAGGCATGGTATAACAGGCCAGGTAAATATACATTATGTTGGTTGTAGATTGGAGAAACTTCCTTGGTTGGGATGAGTTTAGTCTAAGAGATGATGGAAAATATTAAGTCAATTCATAAAATAATTTTGATGGAATTGATCTGGTATAAATCCTATGTTGATCATCATCGTAGACCACTGAAGTTATTTGTTAGTGACCAAATGTTCTTAATAAACTCTCCTTGGTTGGATCACTGAAGGCTTGGGAGGAAAGGGAAGCATGATCTACATTTTAGAGGAGATTTTGAATTTATTGAGTGGGAGGGAAAATTGGGTTTCTATTTATAACTTCCTCTACAATTATCATCAACACATAATTTGTTCCATGTATCACAACTTCAGAAGTATCTTTCAAACCCTTCTCATGTCTTGAGCTAGGAGGATCTTGTTGTTGAGCCTGATTTTTATGTGACTAAGAATCCTAGTAGAAAAGTTGATTATGAGACAATGTTACAACATTGGAGGATAATACCTTCAGTCTTTGTGCCATGGTGGGATGGTTCTGATTCTCATGAGACTTCAGAGTGTGAGGCACTAATAATAGATTAATGGCCTCGTCTCTTTGATATAGGGACTTCTTGGATGGATTTCTAGGGAAATAAATTTTTTATAATTGGTATTTTATGATATTTCACTAACAAATTTCAATTATTCCTTGACCTTATATTTTATCTATTTTTTGTTGGGTCTTATTTTAGAGTGTTTTGAGTGGAATTTGGAAACTTTTTGAAGATTTTGGGTTGTACACAGTTGGTGCTCATTTTTCCCAAACCATTCACCCACTATCCCCCAGTGAAAATTGAGTAGCCCTAGATAGTGATTATTTGAACAGTCGGTGCATATTTTGAAAACCGATGTTCTTACTTAGGGTAAATCATGAACCCCAGAGTACGGGAACACGGTTAGGGTGAAAGATTTTTCTAACTCTGTGGATCCCACTAGGAAACCATGTGTGCTTGTTTCTTTTATTCCAAATTATTATTTTGAAATACCAAACCACTTTTTTTATCCTTAAGATGACCCCAACTTTATCTTAATCAATTTACTTGTCTTTTAAGGCAACCTATTTGTAATTTTGACTACTCCAAACCCTTTCCCTAGAGAATCAAAGAATGATTGATCCTATTTGATCTTGTCTAGGTTTGTGAATATCCTCTCATTTAATCTTTTCCAATCTATCTTTACCTAGTCCTTAGATAGGGTAGGATCATTATGTATTGGATGGATCTAAACTCTCCTTAATTAGATCATGGTTATAGTTTTTATTTATTGATCTCTCTTATCTCTATTCTTTATTGATGAATCTTGTTGCCGGTATCGATTTGTGATCATTGATTATTGTTATGTGGTTCTATAATTACTTTCCCTATAATCTAAACCTCGGATATCTTGATTTAATTGAAATGAGTTTTTAGATTATTTTTAAAAATAGGGATTTGAAGGATTTTATCATTTATTTGGAATCAGTATGGAATTTGAGAAAAAACCCAATTTCAATGGAATTGAAATTAGGGGGTGGATTTATGGAAAATAATGTAATTGTAAATAATTTTGATGAAATGATTTAATGTATGATTTTTTTTAAAATGGATTAATTTTAATAGTGGGCTAAAATGGCACGAAAAGAAGAAAACGTATGATTTAGTTTTGAAATGAAAATGCATGTTGAAAACTAAAATTGGGTAATTTTAATTTAAAATGTTTTAAAATGATTGATTCCAAATTTTATTGATTGTTGAAGCACATGTTAGTCTGGGTATTTAGTGGTAATTAGAGAAAGCACCCTAGGACCTTGCCTCCCTATCAATGGATTGAAGATGAAAATTATTACAAAAATAACTTTGGCATAACTTCATGTTATGGGTTATCCTATTGGGGTGAAGACTTACCATGATGGGTTCCCCTATTGGGGTGTATTTGTGTTTGAACACCTGACCAAATACACGATCACTATCAGATGTGTGAGGATACTATTACATGATAAACTAATTTACCATAGGGATTTAGTATATACAGTTAAGTAGTGCTATGTGTTATTTGAATTGATATAAATTACATTGATTATTGAAGTATTTTATTCATTCCAACTAATTTATATAAATTGTTATATATAAAATTCTCATTTAATACTTTTTGAAATATTAATAATATATTTTCCATCAATTTGAAATGAAACTGTGATTTGGTTTTAAGTATGAAAATGAAATTCCAGGCATAGTTTTATTTAAATGGATAGAATATATGCTTATTATTTTGGGAAATGATTATGGAACATTACATGATACCCAATTCAGATTTTTATCTCACACCCTACCTTTGAATTTTTAAATTTTAATATTTTCTTATCTAGGTCCGATCAAAGGGAAAATGCCTCTTGGGGGAGCTGGATTTCTGGATCCTTGGGATTGGAGTGATGAAGGTGACTGATGTATATGTTATCCACATATTTCATTGGTAAATTGATTTTTTATCCTATTGTATTTTGAGTACATTAGGTTTTATTTATTTGGGTTTTTGTAATAACTGCATTGTTTTGGGTACTTTCTCCCTTTGGATCATTGAGCATACTGACTTATAACCTTTTTTCCTTTCACTGTTTTGTGGAAAATACATTCCCTATTTTATCTATTTTGATGACAGGTTCTAGT
This sequence comes from Viscum album, assembly GCA_963277665.1. Lineage (NCBI taxonomy): Eukaryota > Viridiplantae > Streptophyta > Magnoliopsida > Santalales > Viscaceae > Viscum > Viscum album. The sequence goes on from OY728135.1 coordinate 1,468,973,539, forward strand.
ACATAACCCATGTGTATTTTAAATTCCCTTTGTTTAATTTCAATTATCACTTTGTTATCAGGGTACCAAGGTATTTAGGCCGGTTCTGGACATTGGTAAACCGATTTTAACCTTAACTACAATAATTAATATTTATAGTTTTCACTGTTCATTTTGACCAAAAATTAATTTGAATTTATTTAATATTATTAATTATGATGGTTCCATATATTGAATCCATTTTTTTCAAATTCAATTCAAAGAAGTGGAAAATTTTAATTTAAAATTAAACCAACAAGGAGGAAGAAAAACCAGTTTTCCAAAGAAATATTTCTCTTAAGTATAAAAAGTTTTTCTATTAGAATTAAACATAAAAATTATTAAAATAACTAAATTGTATTAATAATAATACAATTGAAGTAGTTTTTACTTTTATAACCATTTTAAAAAATAAATCATTACGAATATTTTAAAATAAAATAATTATTTTAAAAAAAATCAACATTTTTAACTATTCATTGAAAAAATAATGTTTTCAAACAATTATCAAAAATAAAATCTAATATAATTTTAAAATAATTAAATCATAAATAAATTTAACCTTTTCAAATGAATTTTCTTAAATTTTCAAAATTTAATTTTCAATAAGTGCACAAAACACTATGAATAACAGCTGTTAAACAAATAAATATTTCAAGGAAAATATGATTTTACATCAACTCTATGATTAGTAATATAAATTATATGAATTTAAATTGAAATAAATATATATAATCTATAAATTCAATATAGATAAGTACACATTATTTTTTATTTTAATTAATTTAAATTTAAAACTGTTATGCAAAAAACAATTCTCAAAAAAATGCATTTTAAAGCATAAAAATAGATTTATACCAAAATAATAAACTTTTATAATTAAAATTAAATTAATTATATTTTTATAAATAAAATGGAATATATTTCACTTTAGGACAAAATTCAAAAATATAATCATTATTTAAATTATGTGATTTAATGAGAAAAAAATAATGTTTATAAAAATATCTATGTTTTTTAATATTCATTGAAAAACAAATGTTTTAGAAAAATTTAAAAATTTGAAACTAAGATAATTTTTATATTATAGTTTAAAAATTTAAATCCTTTTTATAAAATTCGAATAATAAAATTTTAAAAAATTAGTTATATTATTTGTGCACCAAAATAAATAATAATCATTTTTTAATAAAATGTATTTTTATGCATAAAAGGACATTACCAAAAATTGTGTTCTTATTTCCTAAAAAATAATAAATAAATTTTTATCTATTAGTAACCTAATGTATATTAAATTATATGAATAATTCTATTTATACACAAAAAGTCAATGGATCAATTATAACAGTCATATTTAAATAATATATTTCACTAGTCATTTAAGATCGATGTTGTATGTCATATACACTATCGAACATAATGTTATTTTGTAAAAATGATGGGGTGTTGAGGATTTTACATTTGAAAATTATTTTTTGAAATCCACATAATAAAATAGGCCACTAAAACATCCACATTAAAAGAGGGAATAGTAAATATGATTGTTTTCTAGAATAACACAAAATTGTGTTTCCGAATAGGATAACATTAATGGGAAGAAAAAAATATGGAAATAGAGTAGAAACATGAAACCCACGGTATAATAGAGATTGATATAAAACATGTTCAAGATAAAGTTAACAACCACAAATCCATAAATCTATTATTGGTGAGAAGACCATTGATTCATCATAAATAACGGTAAATGTATAAAATTTTATCTCAAGATCCTTTATCTAATGTTTAGCGATATATAGATAGAGAACCCAAGAAAGTATACTTGATTTATTTTTATTTCATATCCACAATTTAATCATCTGGTTGTGCTTCAATAAATTTCAGCTTTATTTCTTAAACTAATAAATGAATATACAACTTGATGTTTTTATGCCAAGAACACAAAAATTACCTTTTAATAGATCCTAAGATCTATAAAAGAGTGAAGATTATTTGTGTATATCACTAAATATTTATCAAAACCAAAATGGTTAGAAAAATTTATCCAATATAATACATTAATATATAAATCCTCTATAGTAACATCCAAAGATCAACATAATTAACTCCAAAGTTATTTTTCCTTAAAAAACTTCTAGAAAATTTGTGACCAAAAAAAATTAAAAAAATTAGAAATAATCCCTATAAATTTATAAAATAAATTGAAAATTAATCCCCTATACACAATAAAGTAACTCTTAAAATCACATACCAAATATTTGAATTCAATAATCACCATAAAATATAAATGAAAAAATAATCATTTACAAAATTAACTATATCTTTATTCCATAAATAAAATTGTATATTATCAAATAAATTCAATTAATTCATAAATACATTAAGATTATTCATAAATTATTATGTCCCTAAATCACAAATTATTTTTAGGGCCCCTAAAACTATCTGATTTACTTCATCAATGTTTACAATCTCTTTATCCCAACAAAACATTATTACTTAATCATAGGATGATTATTAAAGGTTATCTTTCCTGCAATCAATTTTTTTCCATAAAATATCACCATAGCTTTAAATGAATTTTCTATTCTATTAGTATCAATCAATATATGATTTCAAATCTTTAATAAAAGTACAATAGGTCAATCCTTAGATGTTTCATGATTTTTTTGACCAAAATATCATTGGTTTAACACTTCTAAAACATAATTATCAAATCCGAAAATATATAATCACTTAAATCCCTCTAGTTCAATTATTTTCAGGGTATATCCCCATCCTTGTTCTATGAGTTAACTATTGGATTCGGTCGCTAACTCAGATAAAGACCATGTTTCCCATAAATAAGAAATTAAAATCCTTGGAAAATTATTTATCTATGTATTTTATTTCCATATAGAAAACATCTTCCCCTTGTTTTGAGACATTACCTAAGGTGTCTTTTTCCACATTTCTAGCATGATAGAAATGGATTCTTCTTTACACAGTAATCTCCATTATCTAATCTCTCAGAAAAATATATAATTATTTTACATTGTGAGTTTTATAGTTGATTAAAGTTCAATTTAGTAATCATATATCATGATAAAATAATTAAGAATAATCACAATATCTTTATCTCCATTCATCATCCAATTTTTTTTCTCATAACAACCGCATTGTCCATCACATTTACTGTTAACATGATTACTTTTAATTCCAGAAATTTACTAAAACCAAAATGCATATTTTGGGAAACTCTAATCCTAGTGGGAAACCAAAGAATCATTTAATGTGTGTTTAAATCATGAATTTTTTTAAAATATTTTACACCTAAGGTTTAACCTATGTAATCGATGAGCATATGTATTAAAATCCATCATAATGGTTTTTATATAAAATTTGAAAAAAAACATATTCTTATCCCCTAGGAGTGTCAAAAAAAGGTGTGTAGTAAGGGCGAACTCATTGTGCACCATAATTATGAATGATATATACTCAAACAACTATTTTAAGAGATTATTACCCCTAGAAATATCTGTTCCAAAATCGCATCCGCATATGGTATTCATATAGGGATGTTTTTCTATGAAAACCATAATCCGTTATTGAAAATAAATATTCACATTATCCATTACATTCGATGATCTTAAGGGTTTTCAATAAATTTTTCTTATCCTAGTTTCCAAAGGTTAAATAAAACTTTCTATGATTCCAAATACAGTGTCCCATACTTTCATACATAAATATCACATTTTAATATATTAATATTCATTACAAAACATAATTATCCACACCAACATCATATAGGTATAGTGCCTTTGGAAACATGGATACATAAACACCTGATTCATAAGTGGACTACATCATCTCCCACTATGTTCTTCCTAAATAGTACCCTTCTTGGATATATCATACTTAATTTATTTCTCCATAACCTAGGGAAAGAAAAAATAATAAAGGGTGGGCTTAGATGCCTAGTAAGAGTAAAAAAGTTAGATATCAATGATCATATAATCATAACATAAGCATAAGGGTATGAGAACATGAGATTGACATTAGAAAATATTATCTAGGATATTAAAGACCATAATCTGGAGTCATGGAATAAATAATGGTAGTTCATATGAGACAAATCAAAAAGGAATCAAAGAAAATGATTTATGAGAGCATAACATTGACATAAGGCATAGATTTTTTTTCATACACATAATATTAGAAACTCATTTTCTCAATAGTGAATGATTAATTCCAATACTATAATAGTGTATTGGGTTCACTCCTCAATCCATCATTGTAATCAAGGTTCAATCCCAAGACTATCATATATGATAGACTCCCTTACTGATATGAGTTCAATACTCATTCCAGTCCTATATATCTCATGATATATCTATATTAACCCAATGCATTAGAGGGTATATAATATTAAATCCACCCATCACATAATGATAATAATATAGATGTGTGCCACAAGATCATATAATATTATTTATATTATATCCCATGAAAAGAAATTTATTTCATCAAAATTTCATCAAGACATAACCTGTGGAAAAGAAATGGGTTTCATAATCGTTTGATCTATTCATAAAAGAATAACTCATTAAAAAAATTTAGTTACATAAACATATTATCATCATAATCATAGACCATATAAATAAATAATAATTATGATATCATTGAATGAAATCGATATTAAATTTTAAGAAACATCAATGGATGTTATATTAAATGGAAAATTATTTTAAAAGATCACTTGAAACAATTGTTGAAAAAAATATCCTTTACACTTTGAAATAACTTATTTAATATCTAAAAAAATACCAAATATTAAAGAAAATGTTTTCCTTAAAAAGACCCTTAGAAACTATAAAATTAACCTAAAAATAATTGAGTGGTCGTGGAGGTTGAAAATTTTATTCAGGTTGTGTATGTTAAAACAAAGATTCCTTTCAAATTTTTGGTAAGAAAAGTAAAAAATAACTCATTTGAAAAATGATAAAAATATTCCTTTTAAATAATTATTTTAAAAAAATTAAATCATGGTTAAAAATTATTTTTTATATTTATAGAATAATATTAAATCATTCATGAAAATATTTTTAGAAAACGTGGATATGGAAGAAAAAATATATTTAACCAAGGAAATAACTAAAGTAAATTTTCATTAAAATAAATTCTTTAAAATAAATCCAACAATAGTATATAGGCTATACAAAAGAAACAAGTTGTGAACAAGGCATGTGTCCCAAAAAAATTACATGAAAATTCATTACCTTATGTGTTATCTCCATCATACATATTTGAACCTCTAGTATAATTAATATAGATTTATTATAAATATATTCAAAAACCAAACTAATATATATATATATCATACCATATATTATTTACTTAAAACCTTTTATCACCTGATTATTAATAATTCTTTATTAAAATCTATATTATGGTAAAAAACTGCATTGTTTGTCATGTATGTTTTGGTTTGGTAGTTTCGATATCTATACTTTGATCATGGTAAAATATTTTAAAAAAATTAACTATTAATATTAATATCAAATATATTCATTATATATGTGTTTATATGTATCTATAAATATAAGAGATAGAAAAATGAATTAAACTATTCTTGGAGATAGTAGTTCATTTTCATGCATGATTGTTGTTTCCATTTTTTGATGAATGAAAAAAAAAGAAATGTAAATAATGATTATCCTTTAGGGAATAATTATTATATCATAGATATCATGTATATTCATTAAATCTATCCTTATTGCCATTCATGTCAAAATAAAATGAATAACATATCAAATCACATCATGGAGGTGGTGGCCCACACGTACGCATGAACAACGTTATAATTTTATAACCATTTGGAAGTTAAAAATATAGTTATATATATTAGGTTCTTTGGGGTATAAATATATGAAACACACACACATACACACACAAAAGACATAAAGGTAGGCCATATCCCCCCCAAGAGATATCCCACCCATCAAGCCTTATTTATTTGGTACATGGACTCTAGCACTAGTGGGAATGAAGACCATTACATGTCCCATAAGACCATTGAGAATTAAAGAACATTACATGGCTGTGAACTCACGAATTATATCGGTTCTTCTGGTAGTAGTCCTCGGTACACATGATTGAGGGTTTTTGTTTCCTAATTGATGTAAGGGATAGTGAATATTTGTTCTATCATTAACATAATAACATCTAGTTAAGTGTAAAATACAGTTATTATTATTTAATCATGGATAAAAATTATTTTCAAAAAATTCTGAAACAAATCAATCTAAGTTAATTATTAAATTTTAATTTAAATAATGATGTTAATTTTTGAAAATAAATTTTATAAAATTGAATGAAAAATTAGTTTTAATATAAGTGCGCAAAACTCAATGAAAAAATATTTACTGAAAAAATGTATTTTTCAAGTAAAAGATGATTTTAGATAAATATTTTGACTATTAATCTTCATTATTTGAATTTAAATTAAAATATATAGATATATAATCTTGGAAATTATTTTAAATAATTCATCATTAGGTGTTATTTTAATTAATTTAATGGGAAAAAATTATGCACTTAAAAACATTTTTTAGAGGAAAAAAATGTAATTTACTCATAAAAATTAATTTATACCAAATTCATGGCCAAATAATTTCTATTTATTTTAAAAGATATATAAAGTAAAAAATCAAATAAATTATTATTAAAATAAAATTGTTTAGATTATTATAAACAAAATGGATTATATGTCTATTTAAGACAAAATTCAAAATATAATTGAACATTAAATTACTTGATTTAATGAGAATTAATGATTGTTTTATAAAAATAGATATTCTTCACAATTCACTGAAAAATAAATCTCTTTAGAAAAATTCAGAAAATTTACCCTTATATAATGACTTTAAAAATGATAACCTTTTTATAAAATACAATTTATAAATGTTTCTAAAATTATATATATTATCCACTCTCAAAAATCAATAAAATTCATTTTTGAATAAAATGTATTTTTCAAGAATAAAATGAATTTACTAAACATTTTGTGTTTATTTCATAAAAATAAATCAATAAATTTATATTTTTTAGGGTACTTATATATTTATTAACGTGGTTAATCTCAATTATACCCTCCAATTAAATCACTATATAATAACGGTCATATTTAAATAATATATTTCATAGGTAGTTTATGTTTGATGTTGCATATAGTAAAAGATATATAACATAATGTTATTATTTAAAAATCTCAAGATGTTTAACTATTTGAATTAAAACTCCAAACATTTATACAATATATGTAAAATATTCTATGGGAACAAAGGTATGATTAGGAAATAAAAATGGAAGAAGTTGAGGGTGAAAATAATTATATAGTAGAATATTTAACATTAACCCAAATATAGATAACAAATTATTTGATTCTAGATATATAAATATTTTTATATCATGGAATTTTTATAAGAATATTGAATCATATTTTGACATATTTACAAAGGTGTATTTAGTTGAAAATACTAACATAAATATTATATCAATGAAAATATATTGGAATATATTTATTAAACTATATGGATGTCTCCTAGTTGTAAATATTGTAATTTTACCAATGATTGAGTTTTTCATATTTCTTGGGATTTGTTGGATATCAATGTAAAAGGTAATAATTTATTACCAAGAGAAGACGATAACAATTTGTGAGGCTGGAAGTGGATCATTTACTATTAGAGGATGGGCTTCATTGCTTGATTCTTGTCTAGAACCCCCTATAGTAAATCATATTAATGAAGTTTATAGATAATATGAGTCAATTAATGAGACGAATACCATAATAATAAATGATATACCTATTGTGTAAGACTATATTGATATATTAATTGAGGAATTTCTTGGGTATCCACATGATCATGAAGTCTATTTCTCCATTGACCATATCTTTGATGAAAAATCCATATTCAAGATGAAGGGATTCTAGGAATTTATTAACACATTATCAATTAAATAGTAAAAACAAGATTCTCTTAACCCGCGATCTACCATGATTGAAGCTAAAACCATGTGATATATAAATGAAGATCATCATGTTAACTTCCACCAATAAATATAATACTCATGTATTCATCATTATGATGGTTGAGGATCACTCAAAAGACATCCAATGGAATCTATTATCCATGTTGTATACAAAGGTCATTTTGTATCACCCATATAATGGGTGGGATTCTCCTATACTCCACAATATGTTAGTGCCTCTCAAAAAAATTGAATGTAGAAGAGGAGTGTTTTGAAAAGAGAAATAGTAGGAAGCAAGCATAAGGATTTACCAATCTATGTCATGGTAACAACTTCATTATATAGCCATTGTGGATGATCCTCAATTAATTTTTTTATTAACTCATTTGTAATATAACATATGAGTTAATTCCTCAATTATAAATGAATTTATCATATGAATACAATGGCCATACAAATAATTTCATTATATGAAATTTTCATAATAATGTTATCCCATAGAAGTTCTATGAACATTTATCCATTAAACATTTTATTCCCATAAATTAATTTTACATTACAATCCTTTAAGTATTATATAGAAAAATAATATAAAATGGTATGAAAAGGTAGTTTCATATGATATATGTATATTACATATAATGATAAAACTTAATAACACAATTACATAATATGAGATTATGGATTTAGGGGATATCACCATCAATCTACTACTTTCACTAAATATTTATAAAATTACTACCATTTTTCCTTATGTTATATCATATATAATAACTTGTAAAATTATATACAACACAACTTTTTAAATCATCCATATCAATTTTGGAAATAAATCATCAACTTCACAATGTATTACATCATATATAATACATCATAAAAAACCATATAAAACACCTTTTTAGATAAATTCTAAAATAATTATAGAGAGGAAAACATAGTAAAAACCTCAATCCCCATTCATTCAACCAATAATTGTAACCCAACATGCCTTTATTGTATTAAAAAAATATAAACCTCAAATTCAAAAACGAAAAAAATAGTATCCTTTAGAAAAGAGTCTGTGTTACTCAAGATATAAATGGTTCGGACGTGATATTTATCAAACATATGTATCACTATAGTTCTATCCACCAATTACATCATATGAAAGTATAAATTTTTATATGATCCTTTTTCTAATAAAAATCATAACCATTTGATGCTTAGTATGTCAATATTTTATAGGTACTCAAAAGTACCCATTTTTTGAGTATAGACTAGTGAGGTCAATGAATACATCACATGTCATTCATCTTTATGGATAAACATATCTTCAATTCATAAATGTAAGAAAAAAAATAAGACTCTAGGAAATCATCAATATAACTCAACATGTAAATGTGTCTAGTGTGATCTCGATCAATCCCTTATATCAATTCTTATGTTATAGATTCTCCAAGTATATGCTATCCATGTCAATTAATACATCACATTTCATTCATCTTTATAGATGATAACATCACACTCCCCTCACCCGATATAAAATACCATCATTTTTTACCTAGGAATGGTCATACACTTCCTCAGCCTATTTAAATTGAGGGCTCATATATCATACTTATCTCTAATTGATCAAACCAAAGAAACCGTAATTAAAGAAGATAGATAATAACCTTTGAGTCCCATAGCTGAGACTTGGTTTTTTCCTTATAATACTTTTAGATATTTCAAAATATGTTTCCAAAGCATGGCATTAGGATTGTGTGAAATTATGAGGCTCGGTATGCCCATAACTAATTATATAAAAATAATAAATATATTTTATATTATGCGTTCTTGGTGTCTTAAAGAAAATTGGATAACTCTTAAATAGAATATCAGGTTAGAAATTCAATACCATAGATGAATGATAAAATTGGGATGTTGTAAACATAATGATTGGATCAAAGAATATATAAATATAGAGAACATAATGACTTCCTTCTATCATTTGTGAGAATGTTCTATGAAGAATAATGATAACATATCTTGACATGACTCTTAAATTTATGGTTTATTACCCTTTTATTAAATTGATTGAGCATAATCATCTTGTTTAGGATTTGTTCTAATTTTTGGACCCTTGTGTGCACCTATGAATAGATTTTAATTAGTTTTTCTTATTTTTCTATCCCATAGTTCCTCATTCATAGTCATTAGAAAAAAACTTTTGTCCAAAGATGGTTAGATTCTTGTTCTTGTGCCTTTCCCCCTCAATTTCTTCTCGTTCATCATCGGTGGTATAATGTTGTCCTAATTTGACATTTTCGGGTGGTATCGAGCCGGATCAGACCCCTGGAATCATGAAGGATTCTTGAATGAGGGGAATATTAAATAATTTGGAATAGATCTGGGATAGTTGTGGGTTATGGATGATCATTTGGAATATTGGTAGTTGAATAATTGAAGGTGAAAAAATCCCATGTGAGTGGTTCTTGTGATGCACACCCTATGGGGTGACAATATCCGATTTTTGGTAAACGAAAACTAGAATCTATGATCCATGGTCATATCCATGATTTTTTGGTATATTTGAAGCCAAATTTTAAGGCATAAGACGAGATTAGGTTTGCAGATCATGGATTTGGGAAACTATGAAAAACATAACTATATGTTGTGTACCTCGATGAACACATGACATGTAGTCCCCTGGTTTTAGAGGCTAGGGTTTCAGAATATTAAAAAGATTACCTGGAGTTTATCCTTCCTATATAACACATACCTCATCCCCAAATGGATGAGCTATGTGGAAGAGAACATGAGAGATACCACACGTGGGAGTACATGGCTAGAGATATCACCATGTACCGAAGTACATGGACATTCTGGAAGGACATGGACCAATCCTAGATAGTTTCGAATAGTTGTGTAGTTCACCTACACAACGTGTAATTTTATAAGGTTTGGGATACTTGTGCTGGATAGGTACATGTATGAGTGGTGGAATCAAAGAACACACTATGTGGTCCCCTCATAGGCTATGTTCTACATGGTTTCTTTTTAGGAAATATCAATGTTATGTATCTCCGTCATTCGGACTTTTATGTTGGCCTACGAGTAGCATATCATGAGTGTTTTTTCTTGTAGAACATGATGGTTCCCTCTGTTTTGGATTATTTTATATGATGTGGAATTTTTTGAGAAAGATTCTTAGTAAGGAGATTCTCAGAAATTGTAGTGGTCATGCAGGATCACAAGAGACATACTGAATGGAACCCTCCAGCTAGGCTGGGCATGGGTCCTAAATGACTTCTAGTGTGGAACCCTTCAGTTGGGCTAGTCATGGGTCCTATACTAACTCCTAGAGAGGAACCCTCCATCTAGGCTAGGCATGGTTCTTATAAAACAAGATTGGAAGACTCCTATCAGCATATGGCATGGGTCTTCCATCGAATCCTAGAGTGGAACCCTCCAGTTGGGTTGGGCATGGGCCCTCTACTCCTATAGTGGAACCCTCCTGTCGACACAAGGCATGGGTCCTATATAGACATCTGAGTGGAACCCTCCATCTAAGATGTAAATTTGACCTCGATGACATCTAATTGGAACCCTCCAACTAGGATGGGCATGGTTCCTTGATGACTATTAGAGTAAAACCCTCATATCGGCATAAGTAATAGGTCCTCTACAGACATTCGATTAAAACCCTCTGGATGGACTGGGCATGGGTCATCAATGAACGGAGTGGAACCCTCCTTCTTGCCAGGGAATGGTTCCTTCATCGATTATCAGAGTGAGCCCCTCCAATTGTACCAAGTCATAGATCCTCTATAAAGAGATTTTGGAGCCTCAGCTATACAACATAGTGATGAGGCATGGCTTCACTTGGACAGTTACTTCTAGGAATATGTGTGAGATATTGGGTATAATTTAAGTTATTTTGTAAGTGTTGGAAAATCCTTTTCTTAGGGTAATCTAGGACATTTATATCCTCTTTATTTGTCGTTTGGGATACTTTTGAATGATCATATATATACATATATCTGTATCCATACCTTTTAGATTTGTTCACTCTATATCGATGAGATGTGAAGATTAACGGGGTATACCACATGATTTTTGTGTTTAAATCCTTGTTGATGGGTGAGTTTACTCTTTTTATATGGGTGGAAAAGACTCTATTTTAAGTTCACCTACTCAGTATGTAACACCCCAAGCTTCTACGGTACTCTTCTCTTTGAATAATGCAATAGCGTGTGTTGTACGGAACATCGAGTTCTAACATAGCACAACCAATCAAACTAGCCTTTATGAATATTAATACCTACTTTTTAAAATTTTATAAATTTTATTTTTCAAAATTAACTTCATTTTTGGATTCGGAATATCGAATTTAGCCTAGGGTAAATGTTTGGTAATTTTCTGAAAAACTTCATTTTTTCATGAATAGTGAAACTACTATGTGGTAGTTAAAAAACTAAATTTTTCATAAAACTTAATTTTACCGCTTCTGTGATTGGAATTTAGAAAATCTGAGAGACACAGTTAATATCAAGGAGTAAAATTTGGTTCATTTAGATGAATTTTTTTGGTGAAAATTAACTTTTTACTTTTATTTACCACGGTTAAAAGTAAATAGGGTAATTAAGGGTAAAAATGATATTAATATTACCCTAACACATGTCCTAATTCTATTGTAAAAGTGTATCTTGACCAAAAACAACCTTAGGAATAAAATATTATCATTTAGGTCCACTTGTATTAGATTAGGACATTTATTATTAGTTAATTCAAAGAAGAGTTAAAAGAGTTAAAATCAATGTTTATTTACTAAAACATTTTCAATATAGGGTTATACATAATATAAATTAGATTGTAAATATTAATTAGAAATATAAAATGATTTCATACATAATGATATTTTATTTATAATTTTTAGACATTAAATATTAATTTATTAATGACATAATGATGATGCAGTAATTACCATAATAGTGAAAAATAAAAATAAATGATATTATAAATACCCAAATAAATATAATCTAAGATTTTTTATGAATTACCCTAATTTTAGAGGTTAATATTAAATGTTATTATTGACTTAATTAACTTTTTTTGAAGTAATCATTCTGTTATGATTTTTACAAAAATCAATTATTGAATAGTGTCAAAATTGACATAAAAGAGTTTTTAAAACAAATATTATATTATTAATTAATATTAAATTCCTAAAAATATAAGGTTCGGTCAAGAGACTTATATCATGATATTTTTATCATTAATGGACCACTTGGGGGGTCTCTTGGATGTATATAGTAAGTTTATTAACTATATAATATAAAAATACCAAGTGACATGGTAAGTGTCAAACTAATTAACTAAGAGTTAAAACTAAAAGATAAGGTTAATATAATGACCCAAACCTGTCTAAATTCTATTTTTTGAGTGGTTTCGGCCTATCCCCACCATAAAATTTAAATAATACACTTTGAATCCATTAGAACCCGAATATGAATTTATTATAAAATAATATTTCTATCTTTTCCAAAGGTGCCCCTCACCCCTCTTATAAAAGGGAACTCCCTCTTCTCATTAATTAACACCTTAAAAGCCTTTTGGTTCGTCCAAAACCTTCCCAAATACTCTCTAAACGTCCCTAAATACAACCTAGAGGCCTTATTTTGGTCATAAAGCCAACATAAGGAGCCCTTTTGATCAAATCAAAAGGGAGAACCCAAAGAAGAGGTAATGTTTTCAGCACCCTTTTTCAAATTCATTTCTTCTTCAACTTCTTCTTTATTTGTCATTACCATTATAAAATAATGATTTCAGTATCTCCTATATACTGTAATATTATTATAAATATGGTACAAACATATTCAGTATTCTATCCATCCTTTGAATTACATGTCACCATACGTGCCTATGTACGGCTTACCGTCTCCACGTCATGGTGTAATTGTTATTCAATATATTATTATTTGTATGGGTATAAGAATGATTTCTCATTCATTTAAATAATAAATATAACATGATAATGATTCTGTTTGTATAATTTAGCATCCAATTACATATTATTTTAATATCAAAAGAATGATATTGTCGCTCGTGCGTACGTACGGACTACCGTCTCCAAGAACGTGATGAGATTCATTCTCCATCGTATCCATTCAAGTATAATTATTTTTTTATGATTAATAATAGTATTTAAGGACTTGATATCATTATGGATATGAATAATATACAACCTATCCATAACAAACACGGCTTATGTAACAAAACATATAAAAGAAAACTAGTAACTTAACACATGAAATGACAATAATTATAAGATATTATTAACAAAGCAATGTTAAAAGATAATATATGATATCATATTAATGTATATGATTCTTGAATAATTTAATAACAATTATTTCTCCATTATACTGGAGGTTAACCTACCCTCAACCAAGGAAAAGTACAAGGTAAGGGTTTATTTCGCAATCTCTTCATTATCCAAGGTTGTTTATACGTAATAATCTACTAGGACTTCTTCTTCATCCACATCCATGTTTCTTAAAAATGCATTTCAAACATTTTTACTATTTAATAGAATATGGTTTAAAGTCATTTATACCCTTTTTTGACTTTTTATAATAGGTTTATAATTGAATCTTTCCGTCGTTTTCCAAACAAGGTTCTTTTTAACCTTTTCGACATAATTAAGGTAAGAATATTTTTTAACTTATAAGGCGGGTGCGGCTATCTTTTGACATTATAAAACCATCAAAGCATCCCTTACAAGCTTATAAGAATATTTTCAAATAAAATGTTTTATTTTATATGATAAATAAATGATTTGAAAATAAAAATGGATATTTCTCTAAAAAGAGTTTTGATTTCATCTATGTCAACATCCTTTGATGAATTTTAAGCTTATTTAAAGATGATTTATTATGAAACAAAACTTCTATATTGTATTGTAGGTTTTGTGATATGTTTTACTATTTATATTTTATTTTTATACCCTTCATGGTTTATGGTGAAAGTATTGACATTTCGTATGCTAGTTTTAATAAAAATGTTTATGTTATGTTTAAACCTTTTCATATGGGAATTCATTGGACTAAATATGTGATGGGTGGAGCCCACTATAGATCCTCGATGCATCAGTAGGTCTCATGAGACAAACTATTGTCTTGGCACAAGGCCTTGGAAAATTCTTATTTGTAGTCTTGGCATGAGGCCTTGGCTATGTGGTTATGATAGTCTGGCATTATTCATTACATCATTATGAAAGTGGTTATTGATATTGCATGTGATTATTAGATTTGTAGAATATCCATGTGGATAAGTAAATGGCATTATTTCATTTTATTCTTGCCATACTATGTTGAAGCTCACGTTTAAAAGGCTTTTGTTTTAGTTATAAATTGCCTTAAATGTTTATTCTTTTTTATGAATGTTTCCACTATATTGTTATCCTTACTGGCCAATTGATCTCACCCCTTTTCTATGTTTTATTTTTCCCAGGATTTGAAGAAGTAATTTATGAATGACCTGCAGAGATTGTATGAGGGGATTATAGGGTGGAATATGGATACTATATTGTTGTAGTTTTCATTTTATGATGTAATGTAAAACTGTATGAATATATCTAGTTATTCCAAGGCTAATAAACTAATCAGTATTTCGAGATTTGATCTTTCTTATGATCATTCCAATGTTAATTAATAATGCACCAACTCCGGGTAACTGGGGTTGGGGCGTTAGAGTTGGTATCAGAGAAAGTTTAGTAGAAACCTTGGAAGCTATATTTAGATAAACTCTGATTAGAGCACATATATTTAAGATGGACTTTGAGGATTAGTATAGAAGAACTTCCTAGAATTTTGGTATTATAGAGATTTTGTGAGTTTTCTGAGCAATACATCCATGTCTGGATATGAGCAGGTAGAGGCGGCTTTGGCATAGATGTACCTAGGGGTAAAACCCGAAAACAGCACTTTAATCTAGACTCAAATGGGAACTGGTGAATGACAATGGGCCTTGCTACACTATTGGTTACGACATTCCCGGGGGATATGCTTAGGATAACTCTCATTTTCTTTACAAATCATTATGAAGGGTTTATGAGTATATACATCCTCAAGAAAAACATTTTTATGATTATAGATTATATCCATAAATAATTCAATTTATGTTCAGTGTTTTATAAGTATGGAATTATGTACTTTGATTCATAAAATGATCTAGTTTATTCCATTGTTTAAAAATGGCGCCTAGTGGAGGAAATGGAATCCATATCAATGCATGCACTTCATGTAGGTATTTCCCTCCTGATCAAGATAATTATAGTGAAGTTGGTGATGCAACCGGTGCCGATCAGCTAATCACCATACTGGGACAACTCACTCAGGTTATGAATAATAGCCTTACCCATATGGATAACCCTGATCCACAGTGTGGAGGATCAATGTTAGATCGATTCATGAGGAAACAACCACCAACATTCAATGGGAGTACAAATCCCTTAGTAGTTGAACAGTGGATAAATTCCCTAGAGAAATTATTTCAGGCTTTGGGGAGTAGTGAAATTGAAAAAGTTATCATGACAGTTTACCGCCTCACTGGAGATGTTGATCAATGGTGGTCATTGATTAAAAACATAAAGGAATATGATGAAGTATCAAATATGGAATTGAGGGAGTTCAAAGATCTATTTTAAAAAAATACTTTCATCGTGACCATCGAGCAGATATGGAAAGACAATTTCTGTGTCTGAGACAAAAGGAGGATGAGAATGTCGCAAAGTATGAGGCTAACTTTACAAGGTTATCAAGGTATGCTGGAGATTATATACGTAACACAAGAAGTAAGATTGACCGTTTCTTTGATGGGTTAAAACTGTTTCTCCGTCGAGCATTAGTCTCACAATCCTTCTCGTTATACGAAGACATTGTCTCATGTTCTATCAAGACAGAAAAGGAATTCTCTATGTCTTATGACTTTAAAGAAAATACAGAGAAGAAGAGAACTACTGATCAATCTGGGAATGGAAATAATGGGAAGAAGGTAAAGGTTGAATATCCATCTTGTAGTAAATGTAGGAAGAAACACCTCGGTACATGCTTGAAGGGAATGGGTGTCTATTACAAGTGTGGTGAAAAAGGCCACCAAGTTCGTGATTGAAAAGGGAAGAAGGAAGCTACCGATGTTCAGTTCTACAATTTCATGGAGATGGGACATTATTTTAATGAATGTCCTAAGCGTCAGGGGAACTTACGTCAGAAAAGGCCAAGGGATCAAGGCCAAGCTTATGCTATCACTACTGCTGAGGTAGAAGCTCCAAAAGACATGGTGGCAGGTAATTTAATGGTTTTATCAAGTTTAGCAAATGCATTATTTGATTCTGGATCATCACATTGTTTCATATTTTCTTAGTTTGCTAAGAAAATTAGATATTTCCAATTTGATTTAACAAGGGAGTTGTAAGTTAAAACTCCTAAGGGAAGTATCATTGCAACAAATTTTTTTGAATCAGTCCCCGTTAGAGCACATAAATGTTCTTTGTCCGCTGATATCATCGTCATACCTATGATTGAGTTTGATATAATCCTCGGTATGGATTGGATTTCGGACCACGATGTGAAGATTTATTGTAAGGAGAAGGAGGTTACGATTTTTGATGATTATGATAAGGAACACCTTATCTTTAGAGCATAATCGTCACCACCTAATTCTTATCTAGATCCACCCCTAGTAGCTCAACTAAATTCAATTATTGGGGAGGAAGAGGATGAAATTATAGTGGGTGAGGAAATGAATTTTCAAATAGAGGATGTACCTGTTGTGAAAGAATATGTAGATGTGTTTCCGGAAGATTTACCTGGACATCCTCCAGAATGAGAAGTTGGGTTTTCCATTGATTTAATTCCTGGATCAAGGACTATATCAAAGACCCCTTATAGAATGGCCACTATAGAATTAGTTGAACTAAAGAAACAACTAGAGAAATTGAGTAATAAGGGATTTATTTTCCTTAGTGTTTCTCCATGGGGAGCCCCTGTTCTTTTTGTTAAAAAGAAACATGGATCTATGAGGTTATGTATCGACTACAGGGAGATCAATGCTATAACAATAAGGAACAAGTATCCCCTACTATGCATTGATGATTTGTTTGACCAACTGCATGGAGCTCAATACTTTTCAAATATTGACCATTGATCTGGATACAATCAGTTGTGTGTGAAGAAGGAAGACATTCCGAAGACAGCATTTCGAACCCGGTACAGGCATTACGAGTTTACAGTAATGCCTTTTGGATTGACTAATGCACCCTCTGTATTCATGGATATGATGAATAGAGTTTTCAAGGAATATCTCGATGAATTTGTGGTGGTATTTATTGATGATATCTTGGTATACTCTAAAATCTACGAAGATCATGAAAATCACTTGCGCATTATCCTGAAGACTCTGAGAAGACATGAATTATATGGGAAGTTTAGCAAGTGTGAATTATGGCTTTAGAAGATTTGTTTTCTTGGACATATTGTCTCTAAAGATAGAATCTCTGCTGATCCTTCTAAGACCAAGGCAATCCAAGAATGTCCTGTACCTACGAGTATAACTGAGGTACGTAATTTTATTGGTTTAGAAGGTTATTATCGACGTTTCATCCAGAATTTTGCCCGATTGGCTAACCCATTAACAAAGCTCACACGTAAAGGGGTTAAATTTGTTTGGACAAAATAGTGCGAAGATTTTTTCGAAGAACTGAAGAGAAGATTATTCAATCCTCTTATATTGACTCTACCATCGGGGAATGATGGGTTCGTTATTTATAGTGATGCATCAAAGAAAGGACTTGGTTGTGTCCTTATGCAGAATGATAGGGTTATTGCCTATGCATCACGACAGTTGAAAAATCATGAACAAAACTATCCTACTCATGATCCCGAGTTAGCAGATGTGATCCTTTCTTTGAAGATATGGAGGCACTACCTCTATGGAGAAAATGTGAGATTTATACTGATCAGAAGAGTTTGAAGTATATTTTCTCACAAAAATAACTCAATATGAGGCAAAGGAGATGGCTTGGATTACTCGAGGATTATTGTAACAGCCCAAGATTTTATAAAAAATATTCTTTTTAATTTTATTAATGTCTTGTGTTGTACGCTACACCAAAAGGAGCTTGCACAACACGCATCCTTGACTTGCCTTGCATTACACGCAATCGCGACCTTCCTCGATAGCGTGTGTAATGCGCAATACCGAGTTTCACTAAACAACGATATGCTATTAAAATATTATTAAAACTAGCCGGTATGAATAATAATAACCACTTTTTAAAATTCTGTAAATCTTATTTTTCAAAATGAACTTCATTTTTGGATTCGGAGTATCGAATTTAGCCTAAGGTGAAATTTTGGTACATTTCGGATAACTTTCATATTCTGATGAATAGTGAAAATTACTAAAAAACCATTTTTTTAATCGAAATAATTAATAGTGATAAATTATTAATTGGAGTAGTTTTAAAGTATATTTAGAATATATTTTTACAATTTAATACAATGTTGGTCATTGGATGTAATTTCACATTTAAACCAGACATAAACAAGTGTCAATCTTTTGATAGATATTGTTTCTTAAAAACACGCTATTTGTTTTAACAGCGGGATTTAATTATAAAATTAATTAATGCAACTTATATGTTATGAATTTGGTAAAATAGACTTCATTTTTGAAATCGGAATATGAAATATAGCTTAGGATGAAATTTTGGCATTTTTCTGAAAACCTTCATTTTTTGATGAATAGTGAAACTACTAAGTGGTAGTTAAAAAACTGAATTTTTCATAAAACTTAATTTTACCGCTTCTGTGAATGGAATTTCAAAAATCCGAGAGACACGGTTGATGTCAGTAAGTAAAATGTGGTTCAATGAGATGAAAATAATTTTTGGTGAATAGTAACTTTTTACTTTTATTTACCACGGTTAAAAGTAAATAGGGTAATTAAGGGTAAGAATGATATTAATATTACCCTAAAACATGTCCTAATTCTATTGGACAAGTGTATCTCGACCAAAAACAACCTTAAGTGTAAACTATTATCATTTAGGCCCACTTGGATTAGATTAGGACATTTATTATTATTTAATTCAATGAAGAGTTAAAAGAGTTAAAATCAAAGTTTATTCACTAAAACATTTTTAATATGGGGTTATACATAAGATAAATTCGACTATAAATATTCATTAGAAATCTAAAAATATTTCCTATATAATGATATTTTATTTATAATTTTTAGACTTTAAATAAATTAATTTATTTATGACACAACGATGATGCAGTAATTACCCTTTTAAGGAAATATTAACATAATTGATGTTATAAATACTCAAATGAATGTAATTTGAGACTTTTTATGAATTCCACTAATTTTCTAGGTTACTATGATATATTAGTGTTGATTTAATCAACTTGGTTCAAACATATAATTCTGTTATGACTTTCACAAAAATCATATATCAAATAGTGTCAAAATTGACACAAAATAGTTTTTAAATCAAATATTATATTATTAATTGTTATTTTATTCCTAAAAATCTAAGGTTCGGCCAAATGACTTAGATACGGATATATATATTAATAATAAACAATTTAGGGTTCTTTTGGCATGTTATAGTAAGTCTATTAACCAAATAGTGAAAGAAAACAAAAAGACACGGTAAAAGTTAAATTATTTAACTTAGAGTTAAATCTAATTGATAAGGTTAAAATAAGAACCTAAACTTGTCTAAATCCTATTGGTTGATAGGATTTCGACCCATCCCCACTTTAGCTTCGAAATAAGACCCTTTGGAACCATTATAAACCGATTTTTACTTTAATATAAAATAATATTTTGAGATATTCCTAAGGTGCCCCTCTCCTCCCTTATAAAAGGGCACCTCCTCCCCCTCCTCCTCACACCAATTTGAGCACTCAAGCTCGGCCAACCCCTGCCAAAATCTCTTCTACACTTCCCTAGAAACATCCTAGAGGTTATGGTCTTCCTCAAAGACCAATTTTAGTTCCCTAAGAGGAGGTCTCCAAAAGGCGCTTCAAAGAAGAGGTAATTACCGTTACCAATTCTTTCATCTTTATTTCTTCTTCCACTTCTTTTTCATAGGTTGTTTCATTATGAAGTAATAACATCAGTATCACTAATATACTGATATGTTATTATAAGTATGAAACAACCCTATTTCACCATCTATCTATCCTACGGAAAAAGAAATCACCGCGCGTGCGTACGTACGGAATACCGTCTCCACGCCGTGGTGTAATCTAGTTTCCACCACCACCTTACATGGATGGGTATAATGGTGTAAAGAATAACTATACATAGTTATTAAAACATCATATTGATTCTGATATATTTTATAATCCACTCCAATTCAATTCAATATTTATGGAAATGATATCATCGCTCGGGCGTACGTACGGACTACCGTCTCCACGACGCGATGAGATTCATTCTCCATGTTAACCATTTAAGAATGATTATAAAGTATATATAAGAAATAATAATGAAATATATGACATTATAAAGCTACTGGATTTATGTATATATATATATGTATGTCATCTACTTACTTCCATTCAAGACAATAGGGAAAGGAAAACAGCGTTCATGCGTACGTACGGACTACCGTCTCCATGAACGGTGTTTTTCATTTCATTTATCTATCTATTATATATATATATACTGAATATATATGATATATAAATCATATTTTATATTCTGGAAGTAAGTAAATCATGATATAAGTAATTATAATGTCAAGAACAACAAGTCAAAACACCTACGATAAAAGAAACTATTTTACCCAAAACGCTTCTTTAACATGGAATTTACAAAAGAACGGGTAATATAATTTCATAAGTGAACCATATATGATATCATAACAATGAATATGATTCTGTAATAAGTCAATGACATTATTTAAACCATTATACAGGAGCTTCGGACACGTACAAAGCAAATCGGACCTATGGTAAGGGAAATATCACAATCTCACTTTTATCCGAGATTGTTTTTACTTTGGTAATTACTGGGGTGTATTTTATCATCCACATCCATGTTCCCTCAATATGTAATATTTATATCCTTATAAAATAGTTTATATCCAATTTTACCCCTCTTTGAGTTTTTAGTAAAAGATATGAAAGGAATCTTTTTTCATTTTTTTCGTACGAGGTACTTTTTGACTTTTCCGACAAAAGTACGAAGAATGTTTTTTTAACTTATACGGCATGAATGGATTTTTAAAACATTATTTCCAAGAAGCTTACTTTACAAGTTTTCAAGTTTATTTTTAATCAACTTCTTTTATTTTAAAGTCGTATGACATGTTATGAAAGGAAAAATGTTTTTGAAGAAGAAAGGATATTTTCCTCAAGAATGGAGTTCAAGTGTTTTATCAAAATTATTTTCCATCTAAGATAATAAAAGGGTTCTGTTTTTATCCCTATTATTACATTGGTTTGATTATGTTGTGATGAAAATATTTTTTATGAGTTCCTTTATCGTATATGAATTGTTTTATGATGTCATGTTGTTTAAGAATCCCATTTTTATTACATGGGTTACGCTATGATGTATGGTTTATGATTATGTGGCACACATAAGAAAGGATTCATTATAAGATGGGTGGGACCTATATCTCCCTCCAATGCATTGGGTAAAGATTTTATATCTCATGATATAGACAGGGCTGGAACGGTAGGTTATACCGGTTCAGTGAAACAGGACTGAAACGAGGGTTACTCGATTCAGAAAGGGACTTTGTCCACTAAGATAATCTTGGCAATTAGTCTTGACTAACAAGAAATGATTCTCTATGATTATGTGTGTATGCCACAAAGTTTCATGTTTTAAGTTATGATTATTGGGATTACTTTTTCACTGCCATGATTTATCCCATGATTATGAAATTATGCTCTCTCTTTTGCAGGTTTTGATTTCCAAAATGTTATGTTCTTATGAATATGATGTGATTGATATTTATTTTGTTTACCCTTACTGAGCATTTGATCTCACCCTTTTATGTTTTCTTTTCCCCAGGATATAAAGAAAGGTTTTAGGTAAAAAAAGGAAGATCTTTATGGGAGATTTTGAAGATCTTTCACCACGATTAGAAGATTATAGTCCGAGTTTCCAAAGACACTAAACTATTACGGTCCTTGTGTGTGTGTTTTTGTAATGTACTAAGTATTCCGCAAAAGTAATGTAATGTCAATGTACGTCAAGCTTCGGTTCTCTACAGTTATGATTGTACGATACACTACCACCTAGGAAAAGTAAACAAGGTGGAAGATGCTTTGAGTTAAAAAGACCATGGAGTTTTGAAAAATATGAGAATTGAAAGGGATCCAATTTTCATGGATCTAGTGAAGATGGACATGGGAATAACCATGGAAGGTGAAACATCAATTCTTTTTCAAATGGTTGCCAAACCATCTTTACTAGAAAGTATTAAGAGTTCTCAGACTGATGATGAAGAATTTGAAAAAAAATATTAAAGCTATGAATGATGGGAGATTGAGAGACTTTGTGTATGGAGATGGAATTCTGAAATTTAGGAAGAGACTTTGTGTTCCCGATATACCTGATCTAAAAAGGGAATTGCTGGATGATTCTCATAGTTCCAATTTATCTATACACCCTGGGAGAACCAAAATGTATAGAGACTTGAAGGAACATTTTTGGTGGGACAACATGAAGAGGGAGATTACTGATTTTGTGTCAATATGAATGGTTTTCCAACAAGTGAAAGCTGGAAGGCAACAGCCTGGAGGAGTCATGAAACCTATTCCCATACCGGAGTGGAAATGGGACAATATCATGATGGACTTTGTCATGGGACTACCAAATACTCCTAGAAGGAACGATGCAATATGGGTTATTGTTGATCATCTTATCAAGTCCACACATTTTCTTGCTATAAGAGAAGATCTACCACTGGAACGTCTAGCAAGACTATATATTGATGAAGTTGTGAGACTTCATGGAGTACCCCTATCGATTGTTTCTGATCCTGATCCCCATTTTACTTCAAGATTCTGGAAAAGTCTTCAGAAATCCTTGGATACTGAACTTCATTTGAGCACTGCCTAACACCCTCAAACAAATGGACAATCAGAACGAACTATTCAAACCTTAGAAGAAATGTTGAGATCAAGCTCACTTGACTTTCTGGGTATGTGGGATCAATATTTACCTCTGGTAGAATTTTCCTATAAAAATAGCTTCCATTTGAGTATTCATATGGCACCATATGAAGCGTTATATGGAAAGAGATGTCACACACTAACCTGTTGGGATGACGTTTGTGAAAGAAAACTTGTAGGCCCAGAACTGGTGGAGGAAACGATGGAAAAGGTGAAGGTAATCCAAAACCATATCAAAGCAGCTCAAAGTAGGCAGAAGAGCTATGCTGATAATCGAAGGAAGGATTTGGAATTTCAAGTCGGTGATCATGTTTTCCTAAAGGTATCTCCGAGGAAGGGAGTCATACATTTTGGTAAGAATGGTAAATTGAGTCCCAGGTACATCAGACCTTTCGAAATTCTAGAACGAATTGGGGTTGTTGCTTTCCGAATGGCAATGCCGCCAAGTCTCTCCAATGTTCATGATGTGTTCCACGTATCTCTGTTGAGGAAATACATGACTAACCCAATGCATGTACTCACCTATGAGGAATTAGAACTGGAACCTGATCTATCTTATTGCGATGAGCCCGTCAATATTCTTGATACGAGAAAACTAGTACTGAGAAACCAGACCAATCATCTGGTAAAAGTCTTGTGGAGAAACCATAAGATGGAAGAGGCAACGTGGGAACCCGAGGAACATATGATGAAGAACCACCTGAGTCTTTTCATGCCGTAGTATTCTAGAAATTTCTAGGACGAACTTATTTGAAGGAGGGGAGAATGTAACACCCCAATCTTCTATGGTACGCTTCTCTTTGAATAATGCAATAGCGTGTGTTGTACGGAACATCGAGTTCTAACACACCACAACCAATCAAACTGGCCGTTATGAATAGTAAAACATACTTTTTAAAATTTTATAAATTTTATTTTTCAAAATGGACTTCATTTTTGGATTCGGAATATCGAAATTTTCCTAGGGTGAATTTTTGGCATTTTTCTGAAAAAACTTCATTTTTTGATGAATAGTGAAACTACTAAGTGGTAGTTAAAAATGAATTTTTCATAAAACTTAATTTTACCGCTTCTGTGATTGGAATTTCGAAAATCCGAGAGACACGATTAATATGAAGGAGTAAAATGTGGTTCATTGAGATGAAAATTGTTTTTGGTGAATAGTGACTTTTTACTTTTATTTACCATGGTTAAAAGTAAATAGGGTAATTAAGGGTAAAAATGATATTAATATTACCCTAACACATGTCCTAATTCTATTAGACAAGTGTATCTTGACCAAAAACAACCTTAGGAATAAAATATTATCATTTAGGTCCACTTTGATTAGATTTGGACATTTATTATTAGTTAATTCAAAGAAGAGTTAAAAGAGTTAAAATCCATGTTTATTTACTAAAACTTTTTTAATATACGGTTATACATAAGAAAAATTCGATTGTAAATATTCATTAGAAATATAAAAATATTTCCTACATAATGATATTTTATTTATAATTTTTATACATTAAATAATTTAATTTATTAATGACACAATTATGATGCAATAATTACCAAAATAGTAAAAAATTAAAATAATGGATATTATAAATACCCAAATAAATAAAATTTGAGACTTTATATGAATTAAACTAATTTTATAGGTTAATATGACATGTTAATATTGTCTTAATTAACTTTGTTCGAAGTAATAATTCTGTTATGATTTTCACAAAAATCAATTATTGAATAGTGTCAAAATTGACATAAAAGTGTTTTTAAAACAAATATTATATTATTAATTGATAATAAATTCCTACAAATATAAAGTTCGTCCAAGAGACTTATATCATGATAGGTGTACCATTAATGTACCACTTGGGTGGTCTCTTGGATGTATATAGTATGTTTATTAACTATATAATATAAAAATACAAAGTGACATGGTAAGTGTCAAACTAATTAACTAAGAGTTAAAACTAAGAGATATGGTTACTATAATGACCTAAAACTGTCTAAATTCTATTGGTTTAATGGTATTCAACCCATCCCCACCTTAAAATTTTAATAATACACTTTGGAGCCATTAGAAACCGAATATGAATTTATTATAAAATAATATTTCTAGCTTTTCCAAAGGTTCCCCTCACCACTCTTATAAAAGGGCACTCCCCCTTCTCATTAATTAACACCTTAAAAGCCTTTTGGTTCGGCCAAAAACAAATCAAATACTCTCTAAACTTCCCTCAATACAAATTAGAGGCCTTATTTTGATCAGAAATCCAACCTAAGGAGCCCTTTTGATCAAATCAAAAAGAAGAACCCGAAGAAGAGGTAATGTTTTCACTACCCCTTTTCAAATTCATTTCTTCTTCAACTTCTTCTTTATTTGTTATTCCCATTAAAAAATAATGAATCCAATATCTACTATATACTGTAATATTATTATAAATATGGTACAACAATATTCAGTATTCTATCCATCCTTTGAATGAAATGTCACCATACGTGCGTACGTACTGCTTACCGTCTCCACGTCGTGGTGTAATTGTTATTCAATATATTATTATTTGGATGGGTATAATAATGATTTTTAATTCATGTAAATAATAAATATAACATGATAATGATTCTTTATGTATGATATACCATCCAATTATATATTATTTTAATATCAAAATAATGATATTGTCGCTCGTGCGTATGTACGGACTACCGTCTCCACGACCGCGATGAGATTCACTCTCCATCGTATCCATTCAAGTATAATTATAATTTGATGATTAATAATAGTATTTAAGTACTTTATATCATTATGGATATGAATAAGATTCATCCTATCCATAACAAACATGGCCTACGCAACAAGACATATAAAATAAAACGAGTAAGTTAACACCCGAAATGACGATAATTCTAAGATATTATTAACAAAGCAATGTTAAAAGATCATATATGATATCATATTAATGTATATGATTCTTGAATAATTTAATAACAATTATTTCACCATTATACAGGATGTTAACCTACCCTCAACCAAGGAAAAGTACAAGGTAAGGGTTTATTTCGCAATCTCTTCATTATCCGAGGTTGTTTATACATAATAATCTACTGGGACTTCTTTATCATCCACATCAATGTTTCATAAAAATGTATTTCAAATTCTTTTTAATATTTACTAGAATATGGGTTAAAGTAATTTATACCCTTGTTTGAATTTTTATAAGAGGTTTATAAAGGAATCTTTCTGTCTTTTTCCAAACAAGGTACTTTTTAACCTTTTCGACAGAATTAAGGTAAGAATGAATTTTTTTACTTATAAGGCGGTTGCGGCTATCTTCTGCCATTATAAAATCTTCAAATCTTCCCTTAAAAGCTTATAAGAATATTTTCAAAGAAAATGTTTTATTTTATATGACTCTTAAATGATATCAAATTAAAAAGAGATATTTCTCTAAAAAGAGTTTTGATTTCATCTATGTCAACATCCTTTGATGGATTTTAAGCTTATTGGAAGCTGATTTATTATGAAACAAAACTTCCATATTTTATTGAAGGTTTTTTGATATGTTTGACTATGGATATGTTATTTTTATACCCTTCATGGTTTATGGTGAAAGTATTTACATTTCGTATGCTAGTTTTAATACGAATGTTTATGTTATATTTAAACCTTTTCATATGGGAATGAATCGGACTTAATATGTGACGGGTGGAGCCCGCTACAACTCCTCGATGCATCGGTAGGTCTCATGAGAAAAACTCGTGTCTTGGCACAAGGCCTTGGAAAAATATTATTTGTAGTCTTGGCACGAGGCCTTGACTATGTGGTTATGATAGTCTGGAATTATGCATTCCATCATTATGAAAGTGGTTATTAATATTGCATGTGATTATTCGATTAGTATTATATCCATGTGAATAAGTAAATGGAATTATTTCATTTTATTCTTGACATAATATGTTGAAGTTCAAGTTTAAAAGGCTTTTGTTTTAGTTAAACATTTCCTTAAATGTTTATTCTTATTTATTAAAGTTTCCACTATATTTTTATCCTTACTGGTCATTTGAGCTCACCCCTTTTCTATGTTTAATTTTTCCCAAGATGTGAAGAAGTAATTTATGAATGACTTGCGGGGATAGTATGAGGGGATAAGAGTGTTGAATATGGATACTATATTGTTTTAGTTTTCATTTTATGATGTAATCTAAAACTTTTTGAATATATCTAGTTATTCTAAAGCTACTAAACTAATCGGTCTTTCGAGATTTGATCTTTTTTGTGATCATGCCAATGTTATGTAATAATGCACCGACTCTGGGTAACTGGGGTCGGGGCTTTATAAACTTTGTTGATACCCCATATGCTTGTATGAGGTTACTCTTTCTCTTTCATGGGTTGAACTACATCCTTTTTACTATCTACTATCAATATATTATTGTTTTATCTCTTATTGGCTCCCCCTTCAGCTTTCAGGGCTTCCAACTATGTATGTATTTTCTCACTTGTACCATCCTGTTACTATTATTCGGCATTCCTAAACCCCTCTTTTAATCATGATATTTTTAGGATAAATTTGGGGTTTCTTCTTGTGTATTTTTTGGAAATTTTAAAATAAATTCGGTTGTTCACATTTTCCGCACAATTTTCCCAAACTGTTCGTCCATCTAGAGAAAACCATGAAAACCAAGGTAGGGAGGTTTTTCATGGTGGGTTCATGGTTTGAAAATTTGTGGTCCCACCTAGGAGGAACTATGAAGCCCCATTGAAATGTAAGAACAGTTAGGGTGCATGGTTTATGGTGACCTTATAATTTTTCACACATCATTACACGATTTTAAGCATAATTAAACGTCAAATTATAAGACAAGGATCATAAATTCTAGAGCCTTAGAAGACTAGGTACATTAAACTAAAAACATGGTACTTAAAAAATCATTTCATTATTTATTATCCAATATGATCTCATTATTTCCATTGACCCCTTACAACTATATAGGATAACCTAGGGATAACATGAATAAAGGGATGAGCTAAAAAGATCACTATGAAAATAAACATTAAAATAAATCTTAGATCATGGGTTAGGAGGCATAAAATAGTGATATAAAATGGAATGGAATGTGATTAAACATATATAATCATAACATATATAACATGGGGTTATATAATCATGGAGTCATTGTAATGTGGTATCAACATAAAACACGACTTTAAAATTACTTCAAGGCAACCACCTAGACCATTTCATATAACATCTCATGAGGCTAAACCTTACCTAATGAATCAGAGAACCATCTGGGAACACCTATAATAACATTTTCATGATTATTATTTCCATATAAACAAACATACATAAGTAATCAAATATAAACATAGGGGTTACCCTTGAAAAGAATTGGGTATCATAATCATGTCCAAAGCATAATAAATTTTTGTATCATAAAAGAGTCCATAAAATAAATTAATTAAATCATAAATGAACATTAAAAAAGTAATATAGGCATATATAATGATATATGATGTCAAAGTTAAGTGAAAATAGTGTTTAGGAATCTTTAGAAATAAAATATTTTAGTACGGTTTAAGGGAAAACATTCAAGATTATTTAAAAGGGAAATTGCATAATTGTTTTTCTAAAAAAATAATTGAACAAAGGAAGTATTTCATGATAAAATGATTTATTTCATAAAAATAATGATTTCGTAAAATATATTATGGAGCACACTATTAAATGGTAAAGAATATGGGAAGTTCCCTTAAAATGGGTTATCTTATCGGGAAGAATTGAGTAGGGAAAATTTCAAAAACATGTATATTCCTGATAAAGAAGGATGAACAGATCTTGATAAACGATTTTGTAACATATATAAATAATTAATAATATTTACATAAAATTAAAATATAATTTTATTTGGTTAAAAATAGAGATGTAATAATCCAAAGGAATAATAGTGGTTTGTGTAAAATCCCTTACCTTATGGATGAAACAATTCTGTACTTGATATTAATGTATTGAATAATAAAATTAGATAATTCATTAATAAATTATGAATCATTTTTAAATTTATTTAATTTAATATAACTTTATTAAGAACATTTAGGTCCTTTTATAGGTTAAGAGATTCAATTTCATCATTTGGGGG
The DNA here is from genome assembly GCA_963277665.1 of Viscum album. NCBI lineage: Eukaryota > Viridiplantae > Streptophyta > Magnoliopsida > Santalales > Viscaceae > Viscum > Viscum album. The sequence continues at coordinate 1,469,003,865 of OY728135.1, forward strand.
CATTTATTTCTTTGGTTTTCCTGGTCGGTTTTCTGGCATATGTGTATCAAAAGTCATGTAGAATGAGAATAGGTGTCCAGAACTGGTATTATATAATATTACTGAAATTAAATATTATTAAAATACAATTTTATTATCATAATTTAGGATGATTCATTAGATAAATATTTAATGATAATCATTGAGATTAATTTTTTTTATCACAATCAACTCGTTTTGTTTCATAAAATAATATCATGTGTAAAAAATGATTCTAGACCGTTAAATAAGATATAATACATATATTATTATTTTTTCAACTACAAAAATGTTTTCATGACCTTCCTTGGTGGTGGAATTGAAATATGACATCACACCTTCCACAAAGGTGATAGATCGGCACCTCACAGACAATGTTTTCATTCATAAAATAAACGAGAGAGTATATGATATTTGATGAATAATTATTCCATAAACATGATAAAATTACAGTATATTTAAGATAATTTAGTTTTAATTCCACTTTTACAAGGGAAATTTAGGATAAGATAAAAAATTAAAGGAACATGAAAAAGAGATTGAAAGAAAATAGAGAGGGGGTTTACCTCTTGATTCTTTCTTCATGAGAACCTTATAAGGTGATTGGTTTTGGTGTTTTGTTAAGAAAAAAATCTCCTAGAAATAGGGTATAGATTTTTAAAGAGTATTTGGAATAATATATGTAGGTATCAAGGATTTATAGATGTGAGGAGAAGAGGTGGTGAGGGGTGGTATTTATAGTAGAGGAGAGGGTTTTTTTTAATATTTTGATCATTATTTTATTATTTTGTTGAAGAAATGGAATAGTGTTGATTATTGAGAATACATACAGTAATTAGGTCATATGATTTCGAACCAGTTTTTCTTAAATCATCCATGACTCCATTAATAGTGCATTTAAAATATAATGTATACATACCATAAATTGTTGTATTTTACTATTAACCAAAAATTCAATTATTTTAGAAAAACCCCAAAAATTCACCCTAACCATTTTTTGATGTGTATAATTAAAAAAATAAAATCCATTTTAGTAAAATAATTTTCTAAATATGAGAAATTTAATTTTTAATTAAAATCATAATATACCCGATAAATACAGTTTTTAAATAATATCTACATTAATATCAATTTGAAAAAATTATATAAGGTCTCAAATTTTTTCATAAGTCATAAAAATAGTAATTTATAAATATATTTTATGAAAATAAATTTTCATTTAAATTATTAAATTGTTCATAAAATTTTAATTAATTATTTATGACTTACAAAAATACCAACACTTAACTAATAATTTTTAAACTTTTTATTTACATATACTATAATATAATTATATCATAATAACACTTATAAGATGGGAAAATTTTATTTATCCTTTCATTCGTGAGGTTACTATTCAATTTGTTTGTTTACTATTCATGAGGGTCATATTACTATTCCAAAGGTCAAATTACTATTTCATCTATAAAGGTTATCTAGCTTTTAAAAATACTTCTTATTTCATTCAATAATCATTTATAAAGTTTATATTATGTTAATTATGTGATTTAATGTGATTTATACTATATTTCATAATAATAAGAAAGGAATTTATATTGATAAAACATTGGGTCGTTACATTCTTCCTCCCTTATAAAATTTCTACCTCAAATTTTTTTTATACTAAGGTGTAAACAGGTACGGGTTCTTTTCCTTCATTACTTCCTCATCCTCCCATGTTTCCTCTTTTATCTTATGGTCCTGACATAGTACTTTGACCAGGTGAGTATTCTTGTTGTGTGGAAATTTATCTATATGATCCATGATCATCAGTAAAAGATCTTCATTAGAAAAATCATTCTCCAATTATACCACCTCTGAAGTCAGTACATGTTAAGGATCTAGTATGTACTTCCTTAATATGGATATGAGGAATACATCGTATACTTGAGACATAGTCGGTAGAGATGCTAGTCGATAGGCCAGAGCTCTGACATGATCAAGGATCTCATAGGAGACAATGTACCTGGAACTTAACCTCCCTTTCTTCCTAAGTCCCATGATCCTATTTATGCGGATATGCAGAGGAATACCATGTCTCCAACCATAAACTCTAGGTCCCATCGATGATTATCTATATAGCTCTTTTTTCAACAATGGGTTGAATTGATGTACTGTTGAATGGTTTTCACCTTATTCACCTTTTATTGGACTATTTTAGGTCATAGTAGCTTGCATTCAATGAATTCAGATCAACATGACAGTGTTATTCACCTTTTCCCACAATGGGCTTTATATGGAGCCATTTGGATTCTTAATTGGAAGCTATTATTGTAATAGAATTAGACCAGTGGTAGATGTTGGTATCATCCTATTTTTAAGTCCATAGAATACATTATCAAAATTTCTTCAAGTTTCTAAATTGTCTACTCAGATTGTCTATTGTTTTGAGGATGATAGTCCATACTGAAGTTCAGCTGAGTTCTTAGAGCATGTTGGAGACTTTTCCAGAACATGGAGGTGAATCTCAAATCTTGATCAGATACAATAGTTATTGGCACTCCATTCATCCTTACTGATTATTTTATGTATATCCATGCAATTTAAACCCGTGATAAGTCATATCGAATTGTGATAATGTATGTTTTCTTTATAAGTCAACCCATAATAACCCATATATCATTGTTTCCTATGGATTTCATTGGAAGTCCAGTGAAAAATTCTATGGTGATGCTCTCTCATTTCCATGTCAGTATCGGTAATGGTTTCATCGTCCATTTTTTTCAACCTTCACTTGATGACATACTAGTCACTTTGATTTATATTCAATGATATCCTTTTCCATTTTGTCCCACCCAATGTTCTCTATGAGATCTTGATACATCTTTATGCTCCCTTAGGGAATAGATAAGTTTGAGCTATGTGTGTCATTTATAAGATATTTATTTATATCTAGACGATATGATACACATTTTCATGACCCAAATATTATGAATCAATCCTCACTGATCATGAACTTGGAGTATTTCACCTTTTGGATAGCTTCCACCCTTTTATGAATTTTAACATCATTTCTTTGAGAATCCTATATTTTCTCCATAAGGGATGGTTGAGAAATAATTTGAGAAAGTATTGATGGTTTTCCTCCATTAATGATACCCATGTCTATCCTTTTTAAGTCTAATAATATTGGATCCTACTCAATTATCATCACTGATAAAGATGTAGGGTCCTTTCTACATAGAGAAGCTTCCACCTTATTTTCCTTACCAGGATGGTAGTGGATTGAGAATTCATAATCCTTGATGAGATCTAACCATGTTAACTGATTCATATTAATATCCTTATATGTGGATATATATTTTATACTATTCTGATTAGTAAATATCTCACACTTCTCCCCATAGAGATAATGCCACCATATTTTCAATGCCAATATCATAGCTTCCAACTCCAGATCATGCATATGATAGTTTTTCTCATGAATTTTCAACTACCTTGAGGTTTAGGCTATAAAATTATAATTTTTCATCATTATATAGCCTAAGAATTTATTTAATGAATCATTGTATAGCATAAAGTTTTCTCCACTTATCAGGGGTGTGATTATTGCCATAGTGATAAACCTCTTTTTGAGCTCCTTGATTCTTTCTTCACGGTCTTGAGTCCAGAAAAACATCACCACTTTTAGTGTTATCTTGGTTATTGGGTTATAAAATCATGAAAATTTCTTAAAAAATCATCATTAATACCCAAATAGACCATAAAATCTACATATCTCTATTATAAATGTGGGCATGGCCCACTCTTCAATTGCCTTTATCCTTAAAGGGTCCTTAGATATTCCATTTCTGGTGAAAAAATTTCCTAATAATTATACTTCCACCATACAGAAATAAAATTTACAATAATTTTCTTATAATTTATCCCTTCATAATGTCTTTATAATATTATTAAAATTCTCTTTGTGTTCCTTCTTATGCTTGGAGTATATCAGAATATCATCGATAAAGAAAACCACAATTTTTTCGAGGTAATATCTAAATACATTGTTTATTAAATCCATGAAAATGACCAAAGAATTAGTGAGTACAAATGCCATCACTATGAAATCATAGTTTCTATACATTTTTCAAAATATAGTCATGGGAATATATTCCTTCATCACCTTAAATAGGTGACATCCTGACTAAAGTCCCTCCTTAGAGAAATAATTATCCCCACATAGCTCATCGAACAATTCATCTATCTTTGGCGGGGTATAGTAGTTATTTATAATAATTTAATTGATATCATGATAATCTAAGTAAATTCACATTTATCCATACTTATTCTTGATAAAAAGTACTAGCTCACCCCCTAGTGAAGCACTCAGGCATATAAAACCCCTGTCTATATTCTCCTGTAACTACTTCTTTAGTTCCTCTAGCTCAATGGTGGACATTCTATAAGATTTTCTTTATATAGGGAGATATCCAGGAATGAATTAAATTAAGATCTCAACTTTTTAATCAAGGGGGATACTATGAAACTATTTGTAGAATACATTTTTGTAATCCCTCATGATGGTAATATATTTGAGCATGATCATCTCCTTTGTCTCAATTATTTTCGCTAGATATGCTTTCTCATAAGTCATTAATATCCACACTTGAGAAGATGATTCTGAAGGAGATTCATCTTCCTCCTTACGCTTGTAAATAATTATAGGATGCTTTGGTATGTGAAGGGTGATCTCCCTTTCCCAGTAGTTGATATTGGATTTATATAAAGACATCCAATCTATTCCTAGAATAGCATCAAAATCTACCAAATTGAGTATTACAAGATTTTTTGGAAGGTTCAATCCACAAGCATTAATCGAGGAGGAGTTATATACTTTGGAAAAAATAATTGACCTATTATCTACTCTCATATATAACTCAACCTCCAAATTTTGAGTTTGTGTTTGAATAGTTCCACAAAACATGAAAGATAGGAAAGAATGCTTAGAACCATAATCAAATAGTATATTCACCATTCATGAATGAATAATTAGTGTACCTGTCAGGACATCATTTTCCCACTCCACAACATCAGTAGTGAAAACATAATCCCTTCCTTTCCATTGATGTTTTAGTTGGTTGACTCTGAAAATTATAGGTTTATGGAATTGGTTTTAAAAATTCCTATGTTCCTTGTAGTAGAAACACCACACTACTAGATTGGTGTTGAAATGAACCAACCTTTCTTATTCCATGTTAGTGGGATTATTCATATCCCTTCAGAAGTTATTATCTAGATTCCCCATTCTTACACATTTTAATCACTTACTAGTTCCCATTAAATAGTTCCCATGATGCTTCTTCCCACAATTCTGACACGTGGGATATTTAGTCTTCTTTCCATCATGGGATTTATTTTCAGATCCACCCATATTGGACTCTATTTTCCACTTTTTTTCACTAGGTCCATGAGACCATTTAGAGTCTCTGATATCATTTTCAACATTTAGAGAACAACCAACGATCTTATCATAACTATCTAATTCTCTAATTTCCAATTATTTTCATACACTCTTCTTTAGTCTGCTAAATAAGAGATTCACCCTAATTTCAGTGTTCATGAAAAATATGAAGGTTTATCTTGAATGCCTAATAATTTTTGCTTAATTATCCCTAATAGACTCATCTTTCTTATGTTTCAGTTTGAGGAACTTTCTTTCCATCTTGATATGGAAGGTTTAGGGAAAATATTTATTGAAAAAAAATTATTGAATTCATTCTAATCTATGGAATCAATTTCCTCCATTCACTTTATATTTTTGTTTTGTGTCCAACACTGATTTACTTCCCCATAAAAACTATAGACCTCTAGAACAACTTTCTCTTCTTCTGAGCACTAGAGGATAGACAATATCTTTTAAATAGAATTAATCCACTATTTCCTGGGGATGGGATCAGAAGATCCACCAAACATGGGAGTACTTTTCTACAAGAAGTATTCTAGGGAAACATTCTCTTTCCTTGTAGAAGGTGTGTTTTCCACATGATTCATGTTATTATTCATAATAATATCCAGTTGATAAAATATTGTCCTAAAGTTTTGATCCCCCATTCCCATCATATTTTTCATTTCATTAAGTCAATCAGCACATTCCCTATCGCATTTATTGTTGGAATATGTTCTTTTATTTCCCACCATTATATATGAAAAATAAAGTGAAATTAAGGGGCATGAATAAATATCTAATAAGTATAAAAAGGAAAATTTTAACATAAAAGGATAAAAGCATAAGGTAAAATTATATCCTAACATGTGATTCCCTGGGTTTTAATCTAGGCTATCCATGATCTTTTCAAAAAATATATTCTTATGGTCATTTTCTTAGTTCCCTTAATAATGGTTTGTAATTGGATTATGAATTTACCAAACAATATCCCATTAGAGTGTTAAATCAGGTGGGAGTAAGCCTCGTTGTCATGTACTAGGTTACCCTAAGTCAGGATCAGAACACCTTACATGAGTTTTCAATCATAGGTACATTTTTTTAGAACCAAATCCACTTGTAGTATCTAGATAGGGATGTATTTTATTCATAAACCACTTATTCTATACTTACCAAAATTTACTTATGTTTTTTCATACATACTATTATCCCTAGGTTTTCTACTAAAGTTATCTATTATTACTTTTCAAAAAATCTATATACTTTCCCTTGATTTCAAATATAGTTACCCTACCCTTTTACAGATATCATTACAAAATTTTAAGAATAATTAAACATCAAATTACAAGACAAGGATCTTAAATTCTAGTGTCTTGGAGGACTAGGTACATAAAACTAAAAAATGGGACCTGATAAAAACATATCTTTTTTTATCAAATAATATGAGATCCTAACATACTTTTATCCCATACATCTAAATAGGGTAACCTGAGGATAACATGAACAAAGGGATGAGCTAAAAATCTCAGAAAGGTAATAAAAATTAATATAAAGATTATCACATGGGTTAAAAGGAATAAAATAATGATATAAAAAGGAATGGAATATGATTAAACATATAGAATCCTAAAATATAGAACAAGGGGTCATATAATCATGGAATCATAGTAATGTGGCCACAACATAAAATATGACTTTAGCATGTGTCAAGGCTCATTGCATATAGAGGAGCACGAATCTAATCTACCACCAAGACCATTGCAAATAACACATCATGAGACTAAACTTTTCCAAATGAATTGGAGAACTATTTGGTAAAACCCATCATAATATGTTCATGAATATTCTTTCCACATAAATAATCATACATAATTAATCAAACATAAACATAAGGGTTACCCATGGAAATAATTGGGTATCATAATCATGTCAAAAGCATAATAAATGGTTGTATCATAAAAATGACCATTAAATAAAGGAACTAATTAATACATGGACATTAATAGAGGAATATAAGAATATATAATGATAATTTATGTCATATTGAAGTGAAAATAGCATCTATGAATCTTTAAAAATAGAACATTTTAGTACGGTTTAAGGGAAAACTTTCAAGATTATTTAAAATGGAAAATGAATAATTATTTGTATAAAACTATAAATTTACTAATTTGTTTTTTCATGATAAAATTAATTATTTTTAAAAAAATAATGGTGGCTTAAAAATGATAATGGAGAACATTTGATAATTGGAAATAATTCATGATGTTTTCTTAAAACGGGCTTGCTTATTGGGAAGAATTGAGTAGGGAACCTTTTAAAAACATGTATATCCTCGAAAAATAAGGATGAATGGATTTTTACACTTAATTTTGTAACATATAAAAAGAATTTATAATATTTAAATAAAAATTAAATAAAATATCATTTGGGTAAAAAGTGAAAAAGTGAAACCCAATGGAATATTGGAGGTTCCGGTAGAATCCAATACCTTATGTCCGAAATGATTCTGCACTTGAACTTAATGCCCTAAATAATAAAATTAGATTCATTAATTAATAATAAAATTACCATTTATAAATTTAATTTATTTATTATAACATTATTATTTTTATTTTTGGCCTTTTTAATTGTTTAAGAGATTAAATTTCATCATTTGGGAGCACCGATTTCCTTCATTTTCATAATTAGATTACTAGTATATGTGTACTAAAAATCATGTAAAATGAAAATAGTTATCTATAAAGGAACTTATATGTTATTAATGAACTTATATAATATTAAAATAACATTTTTATCATATTTGACTATGGTTAATTAGAAAAATCGTTAATGATAACCATTTAATTAAATTTTGTGTTTTTTTATCACAGTGAACTCATTTTGTTTCATAAATTAATATAATGTGTTAGAAATGATTCCAGACCATTAAATAAGATATAATAAATATATTATTATCTTTTTCAACCATAAAAATGGTTTAATGATTAACCATGATGGTGTAATTGAAATATGAAAGCACATCATCCACAAAGGGGATAGATCGACACCTCAAGGATAATGTTTTCTTCTTAAAATAAAAGAGAGAGGATATGAGATTTCATGAATAATTATTACATAAACATGATAAAATTATAGTATATTTAAGATAATGGAGTTTTAATTCTAATTTTACAAGTGCGATTTAGAATAATATAAGAAATGAAATGAACTTGAAAAATAAATTGAAGGAAAACAGAGTAGGGTTTTACATCTCGATTCCTTCTTATTGAGAACATCCTTAAGGGATATGGTTTCATATTTTATTGATACCAAAATCTCATAGATGTTGGAGAGAGTTTTGGGAAGAGTATTGGTTATAATATATGTGAGGAATAAGCCTTGATATATTTTAGGAGAAGATGTGGTGAGGGGTGGTATTTATAGTGGAGGAGAGGTGTGTTTTTTTGAATATTTTAATCATGGTTTTATTATTTTTCTCAAGACAAGAAAATGTGTTGATTCTTTAGATGAAATATAGTAATTTGTTCATGTAAGTTTCAACCAATTGTGGTTAAATTATCCATGACTCAATGAACAGTGTATTTAATATATAATGTATTTATACTATATTTTAGCGTATTTTACTACCCACCAAAAATTCAGTTATTTTAGAAAAATACAAAAAATTCACCATAATAATTTTTCAGCATGTATAATTCATAAATGAACTCAATTTTATGAAATTGATTTTCTAAATATGATAAGTTTAATTTTTAATTAAAATCATAAATTAGTCAATAAATAAAGTTTTTAAGGTATAACTGATTTTATATCACCTTAAAAACATTAAATATGGTCTCATAAAATAATAATATGGCATAAAAATACTAATTTATGAATAAATTTTAAGAATATACATTTTCTTTTATATTATTTATTTAGTAATAAAATTGATATTAAACATTTATGACTCAGAAAATACTAACACTTAATTAAGAGTTTTTAAAATATTAATTTATTTATACTATGATATAATTATATCATATTTTCACTTATAAGATGGATAAATTTCATTTATAATTTAATTGGTGAGGATACTATTCTATTGGATGGTTTACTATTCATTAGGGTAAATAATTGTTCTAAAGGTAAAGTTACTAATTCATCGGTAAAGGTTCCCAAACTTCTAGAAACACTTCTTATTTCATTCATTCGTCATTTATAATGTTTATATTGTGTTATTTATGTGATTTAATGTTATTTATATGATTTTACATAATTATAAAAAGGTAATTTCCATTGGTAAAACTTTGGGTTGTTACACGATTGGTCTAACCATGCAGCCCTACCTAACTAACCCTGTGTAAGGGATTTTTTATTCAGAAATTTATTTTCTAAAATCCCAAAACCCTATTTTTAGGTTCTCGATGGGTTTATATGACCCCATAGTTTTTTATTATTCATTAGAGGCTGCCAATTGGTTATTTTTCCCCTGCACACACTTTCATAAGTGGAAAGAATCTTGTAAAACAACATTGGATCTCCACCCAGTAGGTTTCCTCTTCCTGTTATCTTTATTTAGATCTCTCCCACTCCCGAACTAGGGTTTCTTAGATCTCTAAGTTTTTAGAGGATCCATTACCTACAATTTTAAATCTTGAATCTATGTTTGACTCATGGGTCTTCATTGTTGATTTTCTACATTGTAGTTTCCCAAATGGGGCTTGAGTTTTGAGATCTACCAATCCCAAGGTATGTGGTTCTATTTTGATTGACCAATTTGATTCCCCATAAATTGCTTGATTTAAATTCAACGACTTTTATTTAAATTCAATTTCTTGATATTAATAAAATTTATTTTGGTTTTTTATCTAAAAAACTAATTCTATTGAATTGCACATTTAATGTTGGATTTGGAACAACTTTGGGAACCCCCCCCCCCCAATTCCATTGAATTAGGGTGTGTTTATAGAAATTGATAGAATTTGTGGAATTTAGTTTATGGAATTAAATTTTTGAATTTAAACTGTGAAACTGAATTAGAAAATTTATTTGTAAAATTTATTTCAAATTGTTATTTTAGAAAAATTGCATGAGATAATTATGATATAAACTCAATTGTTTTCTCTTAAAAATGCATGTTTTTTATTAAAAATAAATTTTGGGTTTTAAATGGAAGATTTGAATATATGAACTAGAACGTTGGATGAATTTTATTTTAAGAAATATAAAAATAAATTTGTTATAATTGATTTTTATTAGATCACATGAAAGCCTAGGTAATTATAGAGTTATTTAGAAAACACTCTATGACTTACAAAACTAAAAATACATCTTCAACATGTCACATTCCCAATGGGATGGTGATGATTACTCCTTGTTCAGTATCAAAGGGAACGTGTGTACACATAATTTCATGATAACTATTTGAGTGTGTGGAGTCCCATAGCCCCAAAATATCGTACCTTTTATCATATCACCATTCTTCTCACATGTTTGTATTTGAAATGTATATATTCAAATGTTGGTAAACTGATTACCATGCCGTATGAATTTATAATAAATGTTTTATATAAAATGTTTATTAATGAAATTGTTTAACTTATATTCCATCATTTAAAAATTAAATAACGAATTGTTTTAATTATGATTTTGAGCTTCCATTACTATTTAGTTAAAATGGAAATCATTATTTGGTTAATCAATTGTGTAATATTATTATGGAATCCATGATGAGACCCTACTGGTCTTTTTTCTCATACCCAACATGTGCCTTTGGGTGTTTGTAGATTATCTTCTTAAAGGTTCAAGAAAGGGTAAGGCATCACATGGGGGTGGTGGTAGCTTTTGATCATTGGACTTTGAGAGTTGTGTTCATTGGTACATGGGCTGTTATTCTATTTTTTGATACATAGTTGTAGTACTTTGGGTTTTTATACCAATTTAACTTATGGTAAACTTCTCCCGGTGGATTTTTCCTTGCATCCATTCTAACTTTTTTATATTTCTTCTATTGTTTTTGTTGAAAAATAATTTCCACTTTCATATTGTGTGATTCCAAGTACTAGTCACCAACCCATGGGGATTGGGAATTCTTTTAAAGCTATATCAGAGCTGTCTTGGTTATCGGGTTACCAGTTTACTCTGGATGGTTCATGAAAATGTGGCATCAAAGGTGAATGTTTTACATCTTTCGTTGATTTCAGTATGTAGTCTGTATTCTTTTCAGGACATAGGACATAGTTTTAAATGATTTCCTATCCAACTCTGACCTCAATGAACCATAATTCACCATGAGTTATTTGGGAAAGACATATTGGGATTTTGTTCTAGTCTTTTCCCTACATTGATTTGGATAGATTAAAATCCAAATCTTTTGTTTTTTCCTGTTGGGATTAATTTCCCCTTGTTCCTCTTTTTGAGTGCTATTATTATATAATCATTGTTTTCTACTGATGTTGTGTAGCATCATTCCTCTGAAAAGAAATGTGAAGAGGAATATATCATTAAACCTTAGTGTGAAAATACATTTGTTGACCCGAGTTAGTTTGAGGTGATTGTGTGAACTATCCATGCTCTCAAAAATACACCACCATCAGTTCTCATTTAGGTTCCAGCTGTGGAACCATAGATTGTTGTTATCCAAAAAATTTCTTTGTAGTTACTTCACTAAAATCTAGCAGCATTCAAAGGCTCCAATGATCCTCAAGAGGTTGATCAATGGTTGAACAGGATGAGATGTTGATTTCAGTTCTTGGAGACACCTGTTCAAATCAAATTAAAGTGTGTCAATTTCATGCTGGAGGTGATGAGTGGGATATTGTGAGACATGATGGTGAAAATGAAGAAACATAAGGTCTTAGAGTGGAAATATTCCAAGTCTCTTTTCATCGGCCACTTCCATCTAGAGTAAATGGTGTTAGCTAGAAGACCATAAAGGAATATGCAACCAGTTTTGTTGAGCTAATTCATTTTTCACTAGAGATTTTATAAAGTGAGAAGATAATGACTTGACAGTTGGATTTGGGACTTTGATTCAATATTAGTTATTAGGTTTTCTTGATAATCATTCCTTCTTATATCGGTATACTGGATAAGGGATTGATTGACAAAATGGACCTGGATGTAAATTTTGGGTTAATGGGAATTTCTTTTTCTTCCAGTGGCAGTGTGAATTCCTTTAAAGGGAAGAGGAAGGATGATGATTATCACGGTTCTTCTCGACATCAGTTTCTTTCTAAAACCTTTAATAGTTCTTGGAATATTTCCTTTTGTTTTCTACCATTGTGGAAATCCAAGGCACTCAAAGAGGGTTTATAGCGAGGTGCCTATGATTTCTGCCTCCTTTGGATTCTTGGGTCACCTATAGAAGTTCTTCCATGTATATTCCACTTTTTTTTGTGGAATGGTATCATCATCACCTACTAAAACTATATTGTAATCAGATACTTCATGAGAAAAGGGGTTCCAACCATAGGCATCCAAAATGAAGGTTCTTCCCACAGTTCAAGATCCTCCATAGGAAGCGAATACGAGTCTAATGACCATGAGAGGTACCATCACTGCAGATTATTCATTAGTGAAATATTTTTTTTATACTAGTTCATATCATTTTTTTATTTCATCTCATATTATAAATCTACTTAATCTACCTATGAATCTTTTATCTTATGCGATGATTATTACTGCACCCCTCGGAATGAAGATTGAATAGGGTCTTCATAGTCCTTCTTGTGTTTTCTATTTATTAGATGTTGATATTGATTCGAGTTCTCTAGTTATTAACATGAATGTACTTGATGTACTTTTTGGGATTGATTAACACATTTACAATAGTGTTTGGATTGATTTTTTTCTTCAATGGGTCTATTTTACGACACTTGTTGGTTTTTTCTATATCTTTTAGGTAGAATGGGACCTAAGGTCGAGTATTGCTGTATCTTCTTATTTAGTGTGTGGGGAAGAAACATCTGTGTTTTTTACCTAGAGAAACAATATTTGAGCAGTGATCTTCCTCCAATTTTCTTTGAGTTTATTAATTCTTTTCCTTTTGAATTATCTATTTTTCCACATGTAAAAGAGGTATATTTTTCTATCATTTTATTTCTTTATACTCAAACAGTGTCCATACCATATTACAAGATGGATCCAGCTAAAAAATAGGTGAATTATTATTTTGATGATCTTATATAGAAATGATTTATACACCCGAGTGATTCACATTGGGTTGCACTGATTCTCTTTGCTAAGAAATATTATGGTTCATTTCACCTATGTGTGGATTACTAAAAACAAAATCAGAATATAGTAAAGAAATAATATTTTTTTCCATGGATTTGTGGTATGTTTGATCAGTTTAAAGGGTAAAAGTGGTTATCATATATTGATCATCAATATGGTTACCATTAATTGAAGATAAAACAATCCTACATTCAAAAAACCAATTTTCATAGCTGGTATGGACATTATGAGTACCTTGTCACAAAATTTGGTTTAACCAATGCTCATATAGTCTTAATGGATTTATATAATCTGGTTTTACGTGATTATCTTGATACCTTCATGGTTTTATTTGTGGAAGATAGCCTTATTTACTATAAATCTGAGGAGGATCATGTGTGTCTTTTGAGAGTAGTTCTAAACCTATTTATAAATCATCAAATTTATACCAAGATTTCAAAATGAAATTTCTAGATTCGGGAAGATAATTTTTAGGGGAAATGGTTTTAGAACATTTTATTTCAGTTGATCCTGAAAATGTGAAGGTTGTTATGGCATGGGAACAACCATGAAATATTTCAGAGATTTATAGCCTCCTGGTTTTAGCTGGCTATTATCATTGGTTCATAAAGGACTTCACAAAGTTGGATTCTCCAATGACTGCTCTAACTTAGAAGGGAGTAATGTTTTCATGGGATGAAAAACTTCAGAATAGTTTTTTTGAGTTGAAATATATTTTGGTTACTATTTCAGTGTTGACTCTTCCAAAGGTTGGGTAAAGCTATATGGTTTTATATCATGCATCGGGTTTATGTTTGGGCTCTGTTATATTGTAAGGTGATCATTCCTTGGCTTATATAACTCATCATCTTAGGACATATGAGATGAATTATATGACTTATGAAATTTAACATGCATTTATGATTCATGTGCCTAAGATTTGGTGGCATTATCTCTATAGAGAATGGTTTACCATTTTTTTAAACTATAAGATAATGAGTTATATCTTATCTCAAAATGATTTAAATATTAACTAGAGTAATTGGATGTAATTCCTACAATATCTTGATTTAGACATCTCTTATACCCTGGGGAAAGGTAATGTCATTGAAAATACCTTGAGAAGGAAGCTTCTAACCCAAGCCGTGAAAGAATCTTCAAAAGAGTGTAAATTGATGGATCGTCTTTCACAGTTTCATATTGGAGTCCATGAATCAAGGGTATAGGTTTCTTTTTCCAGTTTTTAGTAGACATACCCTCTTCTTGAAATGATTCATCAGGAACAACTTCTTGATAATGAGTTCCTTGTTATTAGATGCTCTCTTTATGGTGGGGAGATCATGCATGGTTGGTCATTCTATATGCTATCAAAACCGCTTTGTTGTTCCATTAGCAGTAAGGAAAGATGTGTTGGGGTAATACCATTTTTCTCCAGGTAAGTGCACCCAAGAACCCAAAATATGTTCTATGACATGCGACATAGATTATGGTGGCCATGTATGAGATGGGGCATCGCTGAATCTATCTCTCATTATTATATGTGCCAACTGGTCAAGGTTGAGCACCAGAAGACTACTTGTTTACTTCTTCCACAATCAGTTCCAACGTGAAAGTGGAATGATATCTCTACGAACTATGTGGTTGGGTGGACACATTCATAGAAATTGAAGATTGTGATACGGTTTGTGATAGATCAGCTGAAAAAATCAGTTCACTTTATACCAATTCATAATACAACCAAATTTGATGAGTTAGGAAATATCTATGTGAAATTTGCTGTTAATTTTAATGTATTTACATCTATTAAATTCTCTGATAGGGGTCCTTGGTTTAATTATCTATTTTATAGAGGCCTTCCGGAAGTACTATAATCTCATGTTTGTTTGAGAGAGGCATTCCATATACAGTCAAATGGGAATATAGAAAGATCTACACTGATTCTTGATGATATTATTTGTGACTATTTTCTTGACTTTGGTGGAGCATGTGATGATCATTTGAGTCTAGTTGGGTTTTTTTCTAGCAACACTTACCAGTCCGAGATCAAATTTAATCATTTTGAGGCTTTGTATGGTTGGCATTTTAGATCTCTATTGTGTTGGTCGAAGATTGGTGAAAGTTCCTTGGTTGTACCAGTCTTGGATAAAGAGATGACAAACAATATTTAGTTGATTCAATAGAGAATGTTGATGTCACAGATTAGGTATAATTATTATCATGATTGTCATCATAGACCATTGGAATTTTTAGTTGGGGACCAAGTGTTTTTTAATGTTTCTCCCAGTTTGGGTCATTGATGGATTGGGAAGCAAGGGAAGCTTCA